>OX104063.1:205465975-205739337 GCA_944474145.2 Dicrocoelium dendriticum
GAACCTTGTCAAAGGCCTTAGTTGAAGTCGACAAAAATAACATCCAGGGCGTTTCCCAGCGTCTAATGATTTCGCCCATCTTTCACTGGCCACAAGCAGATTCGAAGGACAGAAGCGCGCCCGCCGAAAACCATGCTGCGCACAGGAGATGACGTTTATGTTCTCGAAGTGGAGAAGAAGTGCCCGCTTGAGAATCCTCTCCATTACCTTGCATAATATTGACGTTAAACAGATGGGTCGATAATTGGCATGATTTTGATGATCCCCTCCTTTGTGTATGGGTTTAACCATCCCCACTTTCCAAGCAATCGGGTGCCGTCCAACTTCAAGAGAATGCCGAAATACCCGGCAAACAGGAACGGCAAGGTCATCGGCCACAATTTTGAGGAACAGCGGATGCAACCCATCAGGACCCGGTGAGGAGTTCGGATCTAATTCACGAATGCCTTTGGCAACAACACCAGCGGTCATTTCTACATGCTTCAACGAAGAAGGGAGTATTGGCACCGCGTCACTGGGAAATCGCGTCTTCATGGAGTAAACAGACGAATATTGCATGGCGAGGAGACTGGCTTTCACCACGTTATCGTCAAGTAAACCCACATGCGCCAAGGATAACAGAGCAGGTATACCACTTCCTGCTCTGGTACTTCTCTTCAGGTAAGGGAAAAGTGCCCTGGGAGTTGTTTTGGAATGCACAGCCAAACCGAATTCGCACTTTTGCAGTTTCTCGCGTTTTTTCGAGTTGCAGATATTCCTGGACACTTTATATTCCGAATAGTCAGACTGGGATTGCGTGAGCTTGAATCGGACCCTTAGTTTTCGTCTTTTGTTTATTAGGCTCCTCAGTTCTCGATCGATCCATGGAGGACCTCTGGCAAAAGCCTTTTGTAGACAGGAACGACCTGCTCAACGAGCGAAATCATTTTAGAGTACAAGAGGTTCCATTCATCGTCCAGATCCTGGGGTTCAGGTGTACTCCAGTCCACAGTACTGGCGGCCGTTTGTAGGCGTTCGGGATCAACCCGCCAGAAATTCCTGCGGAGGCGACCTTGGTTGTGGAGAGTAAGTCGTCGCTTCCAGAGGAATTAAACCACACAGTGATCGCTTTTACCAATGTGCTGAAGAACGGCTAGATCGGTGACATCTGATTGTGCCGGTGAAAGTAAAAGGTCAAGAATATAGGGTGTTTGTCCTGCAATTATACGAGTAGGTGTTGTGACATGTTGGAATAAGTTACATTCGATAACCGTCTCTAAAAGTGGGAAATCAAAAGCGTTTGAAGAGGGAGCACAATGCAGTTGGTCCCAGTCGATACTTGGGACATTGAAGTCACCCAGTAATAAGCAGTCCTTGCCTCTACCATGCATTTTGATCGCGTCCAGCAGGCAAGCTCCGGAACCCAATGGAGCCCTGTAGACAACACTGACCATGAGAGATCTGCATCCGTCATGAACACGGCACTAGAGAGTTTCGAAGTCGCCATCGCTGCCACAGGTAGCTTCAACCAGATGAGCTTTGAAGTCCGTCTTCAAATAGAGTATCACACCGCCCCCAGGTCTTCCTCCATGGCGGTCTGCCCTGTAAAGGTGGTATCCAGGGCTCTGCACCTCCGAGTACAGGATATCCGAGGACAACCAGGTTTAGGCGAAGGGTATAAGATCGGGTCGATTCACGGAGGCAAGCAGCTGAACTTCGTCTAGTTTATTTCTGCGACTGAGCACAGTGGAAGAAATTACGCGCAGTCCCTTCTTCAACTCTAACGCCCGGGCATTACAAGGAGTGGTCTCCAGCGAGTTCTTGGCGTTTTTGGAAGCACACGAAAATCCACGATATGTAGATCCGTCTCGCCGTTATCACGACGAGATCTGAGTTCATCAACCACTTTCTTCATCTTTACTCGATCCTCCGGAGAAAGTTGTCGTAGTAGGAAAAATGGTTCTCCTTTAAGACGCGGATCTCGTTGAAGAATGCTATGGACTTCATCATCGTTTTGACATACAATCTTCAAGGGACGGACCTTAGGGAAGTCCTCCTGTTTCTTGCCAAGGCGGAAAGCCGATACGATGTTGATTCCTGGCTCACCTTCGTCGAACAGTAATGAGATCGTCCGTTGTAGAAACTCTTGATCATCCATAATCCTTTCAGCTGGAGTGGTTTTGGACGACTCAGGAGCATTCATGATGATTAGACAACGGCCACGAGAGGGTGATTTGTTGTTATCGAAGATCTGCGGTTTGTGGAGAGGAGGACCCTCTTTAAGCAGTTTTTCCAGCTGACCGACTGTATCCAGAACTAGCTTCAACTGCGATTGTGAAGACAATGGTTTGCATTTCACCTTGACATCTATCTTGTCCTTACTTTCGGCCACTCGTACTGACGAGGGCAGTGGCTCACAATCCTTCGCTACGGATGCATAGGTCTTGGTATTTGGGGCTTTACCGTGATCAACAACCGTCGGCTTACCAGCGGGGGTAACCGGACCAGAAGCTAGTGACGAGAAGCATGGGGATGCCAAGGAGGCAGTATGGCTGATTGCTTCGGCTTGAGCAGATGAGAAACGCGGGTTCGGTGCAGGCAGTCCATCAAGCGGTGTAGTGTCGGTACCTGACTTCTTCGCTGGAGTCCGACCGACCAGCATATACTTGTCGTTGGGGGGCAGCGGAGGATCTTTCTGCTTTTGCACAGAATGCAGACATGAGGGACGTGGACTGATTGGAGGTAGGCCATTCGAAACGCGATTGCCACTCAGTCAAGCGCGACATTGGTCACAAATAAAGACGACGACTGAGGAAGTGGCCATCTGCAGTGGATCGTACAGATCTGCACCGGTATTACAACATGCAATGTGCAGCCACCCTTCGCAGAAGGAACATTGAACAGCCTTCGACCGCGAAGTAACAGCCTTACAGCAATCCAAGCACTTGGTAGACATTGTATACTATATACAATAACTAGAATAAATCCTCAAGACAGTAACGAAAGACAAAGGAGCTCGCTATCCGCAGATGTCGTACGTATGAAATAATACCTCCGCCTGCGTGGGCGACTCATTCCGAATCTCCATCTATTGGTTTCGGAAGCGAAAACGCTTCAATCAGTGGCTAAAAGTCTAGCTTTGGATTACTGTCCATCAGATGCTGGTCGCGGTGGGGGCGAAGTCGTAAACGGTCAATGAGAGGGTGCCTGGTGTCAAGTTCGACCACAATTAAGTAGGTGACATTGCCAATTGGGCTAGTAACTGTTCCAGGAGCCCACTTGTTTTAGTGTTCCGATATACCCTGGTAAACGCCAGGGCCCCGGCTTTAACATTCCTCACAATCCTGTAATGCTGATGGCGAGACAAGTCTGTACTTGTTCGGCCTACCATCACGTTTTGCTCAGGTTGCATAATGAAACAAGTGACGACCCTTGTGAACATTACGGGATGCATCAAGGAAAACGACGCGCTTTAACCGTACAAGTTTGTCAACGGTTGTTGATCTACAGCACCAAACAGCCACAGCCCCAATCTGTATGGGACACTAAATAGATGATATTACCCTCCATCCATTACCGGTGTTACACTAAGCCGTATTCTGAATTTTGAGTTTTGTACAGTTTCGAAGTCGTTTTAATTGTCTGTCGCCAATCCTTTAAGCCGTTTCTTTATATCTTCAGATACTAAATGTATTTTAACCATGTCTTAAGCGGTTCTTCTATAAAGCCGTTAAACAATAAGATCAAAGGACCGGGAAGCTGAATGGGTTGATGGTGCAAATGCTTAGCATGTTGTACCTAGATCAACTGCTTCCATGGTTAAGTGGCTTGTAGAAAATAGAGTAACTGCAAAGACAGCAAATCCCCTGCGTCCGTTATGCTGCCCGGGAAGCACGACGTTTTCGGCCGTTATTTCTGTCGAATAATCATTAACAGATCTCTCTGTCCAATTGTTTTACCCCATTCTCGTTATCCCCATCGTTAATAGCAACATTCGACATAGTGCTGCGAGTCAGCTTAACTGTGAAACAGTGTATGCAGGATTGTTGGCAAACCGCGCCAAACTCGCAGTAAATAATTAAAGAATTAAACGGCATATTTCTCGAGGTACGAGACAAACAAACTAAGAGCCTTATCAATTGGTAAAACAAAGTCGGAGAGTGCAGATTTTTCATGATCTGTTGTGTTCTCCGTGAAGTGTTTCAGGTGCTCAATCATTTAATCATAGTAAAATACAGAGAAGATGAGAGTAGGAATAAAAGTATATATGTTGCCGTCCGTTTAAGTAAAGTAATACTACCCTACCTAGAAGAGTCGCTCGGAGACCCACTTCCACACTTCATTTACGCATCTCATCTGACCATGTGCTGTTGTGTCTTTAAGCAAGAAAGCAATGGTTTAATTGGCTCGTTTTTAACTTCTTAATTGGCTGTTGTCATATGCAATGTTACCATTATCAAGTTGACACTTTATACATAAATATGTAGATATATATATATATGTGGGGGGTTGTGTTATATATTAAGCACTCCCCATCATATAGCCATCATTTAGATGATTAGAGTCCAGCACTCTTAGTATTCGTATAAGGAGAAATTCGTCACATCTAGACTCACTCAGACAGCCATCACAAGCCCGGAAAAGCACTGTACGCGCTTTTCATCCTTTAGGGAATCGTCAGCAGTGCGCATTCCACTGGACGTTGGTAGGACTCGAACGCGCAACTCGACTGTTGCCAATCCCTGGTTGAGACCACCGAGCTACGGAGGACGGCAACGACCGTCGTGAATAAGTTACCAGATGTGATATAGCGCCGCCCACTATCCACTGACGCATGTTAACACTGTGCAGAAGACAGGGTAGCCCCCACACCAAACGAGGAACTTATCAAACTTAAGCCGCCAAATAAACTTATGACATTATAGGCAGTTTGGTCTGCGTACTGATTACATAGGAGTACTAGAGAGAGTTGAATGGTATAGGTAGAAATTCGTCACATCTAGTAACGGATTCACTATGGTCGCTGCCGTCCCCCGTAGCTGCGTGGTCTCAAGCACGGACTGGCAACAGTCGCGTTGCGGGTTCAAGCCCTACCAGGGTCCGATGGAATGCGCACTGCTGACGATTCCCGAAAGAATATAACACACGTACGGTGTTTCTCCGGGCGTGTAATAGCTGTCTGAGTGATGTTTTATTATTCGCCAGTGAGTTCGTAACAACTCGCCTTGCATGAGAGTACCACATTTTTGGAAGCCTTTATCCGTCACCTCGACCCAATCGTGACCAAAAGTGGTAGGAAAAAACACACAAACATAAAAGGAATAAAGGAAAGTGATGAGAAATGTTGGGCTTTTGTCCGACGTTGTCCGATTCAGATTAATCAAATTATCATTGGAAACATATACCCTCAGAAATGTACAAGTTTGAAAAAAGGAATTTTAGTGGAAATACTGTGATGGCTCCAACGGTTGTAGGCGATCAAAATTGGGAGATTCGTGATTCGAAGTAAAATGGTATGGCTCTAAGAATTGTTGTAGGTATGCAAGCTACTTTCTCCCGAGAGGGAGAGAAATTTGTACGCAGTGCAATGCAAGTTTACTGTCATTCCAACGGTTTAGCTGCATTCGGTAAGAGGAGAAGTTAAGTTTGAAACATCTAAGCGTTCTAAGTGATCGTAGGCATGGATGATCAAGTAGGTTTTTCTGATAGTGTCATCAGGTGAATCCACTCAAAGGCGGATATTATCTACATTGTTTTTTGTGGAGCACGGAGAACTGCAGCACGTGCCTAAGGGGTGGGCTCTAGGAAAAGGCGGAAAACGATTGGTATTGCAGAACGAATATGAAGCAGTTTCCTAGAGAGGAGCTCTAGGACATACTTCCACTTTGATAAGCGTAAACTTCATCGTACTCAGGATATTCTTTACTTTAGAAAACAGTTTTTATTTTCTGATAGACATGGGGAGAGCAGCAAGTTCTGACAACAATATAAAATAGTAACCATGTATCAAGACTATATCCATCTTGCAACTATTCCGTAAGGGGATTCATTTGTCATGGTAGGTCGCAGTAAATCAGTCACGGTTTCCACCTTTAGAAATGAATGTATGGCATGTCGGAACTTTATTCCTGACTGAATTTCATGTATCGCAGATGCAAGTCTGGTCCATAATACGGAGTATCAGTTAAGGAAAAACTGTTCGTACAGTCATGTTCGGGATATATTCACTTGTACTTTGTTGCTGTTGTTATACCGAATGCGATAAATTGACATTTCTGCTTACTGTACCGTTAGGTGTGAAAAGTACATTTTTGGGTAATTGTAACAAAAAAACGAAAAGGTTATGTTTGCTTCTCCGCAGCCACACTGGATCAAGTTTTAAGGTAATGCGAAGATTCATATAAGAAAATGTGGTGGAATAGCCTAGTAGACGCTTAGGAAATGATCGTTATACATGTTCTAATGCCATACAATCACTCACCCTAGCATAACAGTAGATGCTGGAGCCATAGTCAAGCAATGGACGTGTTTTGTTTTATACCTGGTGCTAATCGATTCTTTCAAGTTGAATGTCTTGATCATAAGCCCAGTGTTCTGACGTGCAGTATGTCCTGCGTGTTCGGCAAATTTAAAGGTAAGGGAGGATAAGACGCGCTATATCGCAATTAGCTTGCAAATTATGACGGTCAGAAGCTGTCCCCCGTGGTCCAGTGGCATAAGCTGCTGACTGGCGGTGCAAACCGCTGATGGTCATGGGTTCTACTCCTGATGGTTCCGATGGAGGCGCACTGCTGATGATGCAAAACAGGCTGAATCTGCAGTACACTGCTTTTCCGGGCATGTGGACGACTATCTGATTTGGACTGGCTGCGACGAACCCTCAGTTATTTATATCAAAATCCCCTACTCATGACTACATCAAACTTATGGGTGTTTAAGTCGTGGATCCCGAATAGCATAGCAGTGACACAATGGTTTGGCATTAATAGTAAGCAAATCTGTGATGATGTCAAATCTGTAGGATAATAAGAGGCATTTATTTGCAGAGAATGTCATCATTCAGTTGGAGTTCCTTGAGTTGAGCGCACTTAAGTCACGCCGGATTTCGCTTAACATTCCATTGACATCAGTTGCATTAAAAGTATAAATAATTTTTATGTCATCGGTATAGTATGTAAGAACACAGAAGTGCTAAGGACACAGCTGTAAGATGTAAATACGACCAAGTCACTGGTTCGCTTGATAACATGGACATTTATTCCCACACAAGTCCCGCGCATGACCAGACAGACCATGGCTCGTGATAACCGATCACAGCCTTCCTCCACTGCTAGATTAAGAGTAGCCAGCTTGATAGTGTTTTACGCTGTCCTTCTCACGAAGTGACCGCCATGGCTGCATAGGTTGCTCAGCACGGTCTTCAGTTGGCAATGCTTCTGGCGCTATTCTCAGGGTTGCAGGTGATGGACAATTTACTTATTCCTCTGCAGGACTCACAGGGTACCATCGCACTTAGTCCAAGTGACTTTGATGTATTCGCCCATCTTCCAATACCGCTTCCATTTTACTACCTCTTGTCGATCTCGTAATCCCACGGATCCAACTTCTATCCGTCGGCCTCAGTTTAACATACATTCTGTCGCCTACCTCAACCACACGATCCTTCGCTTTTACAGACTGACGTTTACCGACCATTCGATGAAGATTGGGTTTAATCAGATCCAACCGAGTGTGCAGACGTCCTCCCAACAGAAGTTCACACGGTGCATGATCCGTGGTAGTGTGTGACTTAGTGCGATATTGGAATAAAAATTTGTCCAGGCGGGTTTGTAAAGTTCCGGACTGTTGTTTGGCTACACCGTTTGATTGTCGCAACCGCTCTCTGTGCCAGACCATTGGACGAAGAGTGATATGGTGCGGAAAGAACATGCTCGATTCCATGTTGACTTAGGAATTGCGCAAAGTCGTCGCTGCTAAACTTCGGGCCGTTATCTGAAACAACCACGCATGGTACACCATGTTTAGCGAATATAATTCTTATGATGTACTTTGTGGTCAACCTAGTCATGCATGTGCTTGCTCGAGCTTCGATCCATTTGGAATGAGCGTCCACCACAACCAGAACCATGAAGCAGTCGATGGGTCCACAATAGTCAATGTGTATTCTGTCCCACGGGTGCGAGGACCATTGCCATGGAGACATTGGCACACGTTATGGGGATGATTTATTTTCTTGACACCTAGCACAGAATTGTACAAGTTGTACCATCTCTTGATCGACTTTTGGCCACCAGACGTAGTTACGTGCTAGTGCCTTCACCTTTCAATTGCCTTGGTGACCCATATCTAGTTCCTCCAGGATTGTTTGACCATACTGTTTGGGGACGATGAGTCTCTAGACTCAAACTATGCAGCCATCTTCGAGGCTCAATTCATCACTTTGAGTGCGAAATGCTCTTTGACTTCCATCTACCCGGTCCGGCCAACTAGTTAGGATATAGTTAAGCACCTTCGACAAGTCCAGGTCACTCCTTGTTTCCTATTTTATTTCCGTTGCTGTCACTGATGAATCATCCAACCAAGATATTAATTGTGTCAATTCTCTCACAGTAGGCGTGTGGCTCGGAATCTCCCGTAATGAAAGTCGGTTGAGTACATCAACACAATGCTTCTCCTTCCCTGGATGATATTTTAGTTCATACGGATATCCAGCGAGTAGTAGAGCCCAGCGAAGCATCCAGAGTGATGCTATTTGTGTTATTGTTTTTGATTCACCCAGAATTCCCACTAATGGCCTGGGGTCTGTGTGTATTTCAAATCTCTGCCCGACTAGGTCATGGTGAAATCGCACAACCCAAAAACGACAGCCAAAGCCGACTTGTCAATTTGGGTGTAACTTCGTTCGGTCTGCGATAAGGTCCGAGAGGCAAAATGCAACGAATTTGTTAACTTCGTTCGCGTCAGTTTGTAACAGGGCAGATCCGACTACGTACAGTGATGCATCACGTGTCAGCGTCATGTACTTTTCGGGGTCAAAGTATGCCAAAACCGGTGGACTGGCCAATACACTTTTAGCTCGACGAAAACCCACTTCCTCCGTCTCAGATCATACCAAGTGAGTGCCGTTGCAGAACGAACGATGCAACGGGTGTGAAGCTGTAGCTGATCGGCGAACACATCTTGAGTAGTGATTGTACATTCCCAAGAACGACCTTAACTCCTGTTGATTTCCTGATTGTGGTGCTTCAAGGACAGACCGAATGTTCTCCGCAATTGTCTTCAGTCTCTCAGCACTTATACGGAAATCCAAATAATCAACGTGGGGAGCCAAGAATATGCGTTTCGCACGTTTCAGCCTCAAACCATTCTCCTTCAGGCGGTCCAGAACAACTCGCAGTTTTTGTAGATGTTTGTCAATTGTCGCCCCTGTAACTAATATGTCGTCTAGGTATACGAAAGCTTTAGGCAACCCTGTTATGATGTTCTCTATTGTTCGCTGGAAAATGACCGGAGCCGAATGTATGCCAAATGGTAGTCCGTTGCACCTGAACATTCTGGGATGGGTACTGATCTCCGTTATTGCTTGACGTCTTTGTGCAGTTCGAGCTGCTGAGAAGCTTGCTCGAAATCCCAGATTAAGAGGTACCTGCTGGTACCCAGTCGCGCGTACACCTCAATTTTCGAGAGCGGGTATTTTTCAGTCGGAATACCGCAATTGACAATACTTTTATAGTCCCCACATGCACGAATTCATCCATCAGGTTTGAGTAACGGAACAATTGCTGTTGCACAATCTGAAAACTTTACTGGCTCTATGACGCCGCAGGCAATCAAGTTCCCCTTCTACCTTCGATCGCATCATATACGGCAGCCATCGAACCTTGATGAAGCGCAGTTGTGTGCCAGGGGGAATGCAGATATTAACTTGTCCCCCGGTGAATTTTCCTTCCTTCGGCTCCTTAAGTACTGGTGCATATTACCGGAACAATGTTTGTATCTCCGATGATAAGGTGAGACGGTTTATCTGCAGAACTGATAGTTGACTGATGCAGTCGTGGCCCAGTAGGTTTTGACCATCTCCAAGTGCAATGTAAATGGTTCCTTGGGTTTTTCGATCCTCCAACTGACACCTCAACGTCCCGCACCCTCAGCACTTTCACCTCATCAAGCGTATATCTACGCAATCGCAGAGGCGCCGGGACACAGTTTGGTGTGGCTCATTGGAGCCAATCTCTGTGACCATGTTCTTTCGTTGCACGGTGTTTCTGCCTCACCCGTATCAATTTCTAAATACACTGGAATCTGATTAACACAAATCTGCGTGAAATGGCGGTTGTGCACTTAGAGTAGTTGTGTTAAGTAGGTATTCCTGTGGTTCAATAGCAACAAGTTGGTTGTTTACTACCGAGGAACATGGATTTGTACTGGACCGACAGATACCAGCCAAGTGTTCACGTTTTTGATATTTGTTACCAACTGTCTGTGTACGTTTGCATTCACTGGGATGACTGTGTCGTAAACCGCAGCGATAACAGTTGAACGAGCGCGTGGTGTTTGTATAAACTTCGTTGACTTCGGCCGTGACATGTTCAGCACATGGCTCTGAATTGAGCTGTAAATCCACGTAGTAGCTGGGCATTACTTTCAGCAACTTCCATGCCCGTCAAAACATCATAAGCATTTTCCAATGTCAAACATTATCAGCCAACAAGAACCGCTGGAAGCGAACGTTTTTCACGCCGACCACCTGACGATCCCGGATCACGTCGTTTTGGTAGTTACCGAAATCACAATCTTTTGTCAACTTCTGAATCCCGATAACGAATGAAGCAACTGACTCCCTCTCACTCTGGACTTGGGTATTGCATGTAAATCGATGCACAATAACTGATGGTTTTGGATTATAGTGATTTAAAACCAGTGTGATCAGTTGAGAAAATTGTGTGGTGCATGGCAAATCGGGAGTCAGCAAGCTGCGAAGTAACTCGTATGTTTTTGTGCCACAGTTACTCAGTAGGATATTTACTTTACCGTTTTCGCTGCTGATTTCGTTAGCAACGAAAAAGCAGTTCATACGCTTGGTGTAATGGTTCCAGGAACCGGATCCCTCAGTGTGCTCTGCCAATTTTCTGATGGAGGCCATGGTTTCGATAAGCCCTCACCCGTACTGTATGTAAGGACACAGAAACGCAAAGGACACAGCTGTAATGTGTACACATGACCAAGTCACTGGTTCGCTTGATATATATATATATATATATATATATATATATATATATATGGTTGGCGGCATCCGATTTCGGATTTGCCTGTCACCGTGGCAAGCCACAGGACGCCTGCGCCTACAGAGGGACCATGGATGGCTTGCGCTGCACCACCCACAGCTCCAACCACACACCCCATATCCAGTGTAGACCCGAAGGAATAAGACCGGGAGGCATGCGGATGGGAACCACGTTTCATCAACGGAGCCGGCCCACACTCCATCACAGGCAAACACAAGCACGCTGTAGTTGGGGAATCAACCGCACACAAGTCGGTGGCTGGACCGTAGTCCGCTCCACACTGACTGCATGGAACCACTCTTTGATCCTAACACGGCCACAAGGACCGTGCACCCTGTCCCCTCCAGCAACGACCAACTGTCTCCTGGAGCCAGTATGGACGAGGTAGTGGGTAATAGACAGGTAGGCACCATGTCAACATGCACATCAAGCGCAGCCACACTGGGGATTTCAAACAACAGCCAATCATTTGAGAGAGAGCGAAAGACAAGAAAATAACTCGATTAATGCATAAGGAAACGGTGACATAAACCTTAAGTTAATGAGCATATGTAATAAGTTGTTTACATACGAATCCTAGATAAGTTCGCGAGGTCAGAAAGTATACTTTACCGAATACCTCGAACACAAAATGCTATGGAAATCGACTACAATTGGCTTAAGCGAAGTGTGCAAGTTAATGGAATAGAGTACATGTAGACATTTATATGAGAAAGAAAAGCATTTAGGCAAAATGAAAACCCACCACCTGAAATAGGGACTTAGCATGCAAGCACGCGGTTAGTAAATCGAATGCAGCGTACCTACTAATGCTGCGCCGGTTCTGCCTACGTTCTCTGCAGAACCCGTCATCGCTTCGGTAGTGGTCCCGAGTGGCCTCGCTCATGGCTTACTAGGCCTGCCTGACTCAGGCACTTGCGACCGCATGTGCTACAGCACCATGCACTCGATGTCGATGGAACACAATCCATCGGTGCTTGCCGCTTCCGCACTTGCCGCTTCTTCTCTGCATGCATGAGGTCTTTCTCCAGCATTTCAGCAACTGCCTTCGTGATGAGATCGCGCCATACGCGCCGATCAACCGCTTTCGATTCCCATGACCTGCAATCAAGATTAGAACGTGTGAGGCTCACTTTGATCATGTTCTGGTAACGTAACTTTGGTTTCCCCACGTGCCGCTTCCCAATACTCAGCTGACCGTATAAGATTTGTTTCGGTATCCGCGTCGAATCCATACGCCACACATGACCGAGCCATCTCAGGTGTCTCAGTAAAAGTATGCAATCCACTGCATACATCCCACTTCGGCGCAACACTTCCGTGTCTGCAACTCTGGCGCCCCAACCGATGCGCAAAATTCGTCGCAGACACTGCTGATGAAACCGCTCGAGATATCGCACATCCCGACGGTACATCGTCCACGTTTCACTGCCGTATAGAAAAACGGACAGTACCATGGATTTGTGCACCATCAGCTTTGTGCCAATGGTAAGCTGATGGTTGTTCCACACTCGGTACTCAAGCTTCCCGAATGCCGCTGCTGCCTTCGACACGCGATTACGCAACTCAAGGTGTAGCTGCTGGTCAGTCGACATCACACTCCCAAGATAGCTGAAGCGGGAGGTGGTTTCCAATACTTCAGCACCAATGCTGATTCGCGGCAATATTGAAGATTGCACCTCCGGTGAAGGCTGAAAGAGACAGACAGTTTTGCTTGTGTTGATGAAGAGCCCGAATTTGGCCGCTGTCGAAGCCAGAGCACTAGTCATGTGCTGCAACTCATCCGCGCTGTGTGAAAACAACGCACAGTCGTCAGCAAACAGCAACATACGGATAGTTGTCTCACAGACTAGAGTTCTCGCACCGAAACGACGGATGTTCAACAACCCACCATCAATACGGTGCTCCACACGAACACCGTAAGCACAAGCCGCATCTAAAGCACAAGACAACATTGCATGAAGATATATATTAAACAGGGCAGGAGCTAACACACAGCCTTGCTTCACACCAGAGACAACTGTAAAGTCATCAGAGGTCTCTCCACTCAGCTGCACCCTCGCTCGCACACCACTGTGCAGACATTCAATTAAACTTACAAACTTACGCGGGCAACCAAACTTACCCAACACCAGCCACAATGACTCGCGGTTCACCGTATCAAATGCCTTGGTGAAATCAACAAAAAGCGAGTACAATGGCTGGTGTCGTTCTCTGCACTTCTCTTGCAACTAACGAGCCGCAAACACCATATCTATAGTGCTGCGACCCGAACGGAATCCACACTGCTCCTCCGCCACGTTAGGTTCCACAACCTGACTGACGAGGCGGTTGAGCAGGATTCGGGCAATCACCTTGCCCACACAACTCAGCAAGTTGGTGCCACGATAATTCGTGCAACATTGCTTGCTACCTTTGCCCTTGTACAGTGGTAGCACAAGGGCATCCTTCAGTTCAGCAGGCACCTCCTCCTCAATCCATACGAGTTGCACCAAGTGGTGCAGCGCAGTCAACAACGCGGGTCCGCCGTGTTTCAATACTTCAGGCGGGATCCCGTCGGCTCCGGCACACTTGCCGTTTCGCAGCTGAGCAAGTGCTCTCTGCGTCTCATCCAATGTCAGCGTATCCGCCAGATCCGCCTTCACATCGTGCTGCTTCAGGCCGTTCAATGTAGGCCAGTCGATCTCTGAACGGTTGTTCAAGAGACAGTCAAAGTGTTTCCGCCAGATCTGCATTATGTCTGCAGTCTGTGTGCAGGTAGCGCCTGAACTACCATCGATCAGCGTCCTCAGTGGCTCCAACCTCGGTCCATACACCGCCTTCAAGGAGTCAAAGAATTCCTTGTGTTGACGGCGTTCGGCGTAGCATTCCATCTGCTTCGCCTTCTCAGTCAACCATGCATTTTTAATGCGACGGAGCTCTCGGGTCAGTCGCCGTCGAAGTTTGCGAAACTGACTACTCTTCCCCAAGTCACTGGGGTCTGCCACATGTGCAGCAAATGCTGCATTCTTCTCTGACACCAATGCGCCGATCGTCGCATTGTTGTCACCAAACCAATCAGGCCGTTTACAGTTTGCGCGCCCGATGGTCTCCTCGGTAGCAGCTGTCACCTGATCGCGAATGTGGTGCCACATGTCGCCCACTGTGGCTATGCAGTCCCCATCACACAGGCGTGCAGCCATCGCCTTCTCCAGCTCAGTACGTTTCGCCACAGTACCGAGGGAGAGAATGTTAAATTTACGCCGATTCACGGCGGAAGTGCAATACATTGATTTACGAAAATATATGTACAATTTGGTCCGCACCGATTTGTAATCAGTGCCACACTCAGCTCCACGCAGTACACGTGTCATGCGCACTTCACGCAGATCACGCTGAGGTACGATGACATAGTCGAGCAGGTGAGCGTGACCACTCCGTGGGTGCGTCCAAGTTGCTATATCACTCGCACTCAGTGCAAACCGAGTGTTCGTGATCGTCAGGCCGTGAGTGGCACACAGTGAGAGCAGCCTGTCACCGTTCGCATTCACTAAACCAATGCCATGCGAACCGATAACATCTGTCCACACCGATGCATCACGCCCAACGCGCGCGTTGAAATCACCCAGCAGGAATAGTCGGTCGCTCCTCGGCACAGACCGTATCACGGAGGATAGCTCAGTGTAGAACTGATCACGCGTGTCATCAGGATAACACATGGTCGGACCGTACGTGCTTATAAAAGTAGCAAACTTACCTCTTCCGAGTCGTAGACGAACAGTCATCAGTCGCGCGCTGATGCCCGTTGGTTCACCCACCAGCTGGCCATTCAGGCGATCGGATATTGCAAATCCGACCCCATGTTCACGTGGTGATGAGGCGGCATTGCCCACCCAGTAGAATGTGTAGCCAGCACCTGCTTCATGCAACTTACCTTGCTCAGCGAGCCGAGTTTCACTGAGCGCCGCAATATCGATGTTGTAGCGCGCCAGCTCCATCGCGACGAGTGCAGTGCATCGCTCCGGGCGCTCGCTGGAGTTCCGGTCCAGTAGTGTGCGCACGTTCCAGCACCCGATGCTGAGTACTTTGCGCGCAGACATACGATTGCATTGGTGGGCAATCGCACGCGAGGTGGTGGTTATGTTTCCGAGGTTTGCTTGAAGGGCTCCACCCGGAGCCTTTGTCTCATTAGCCTGACCCACAAGGCAGTGGGTGGTTTGGAGGTTTGCTTGAGGGACTCCACCCGGAGCCTTTGGCTCAATAGCCTGACCCACAAGGCAGTGGGGAGCAGATCCAGCTCGGGAATGTGATTGCAGCGACAGATGGGGATCTGCTTGACGACCGTCACACGCAGCCTTTGAGGTACTGGAACAATTATCATATGTTTTGCGACCGTAATTGGATACGCACCTGCGACCACGGCCAGACGCAGGTGGGTTTTTGGCTGGTTTGCACCAATTTGACCAGGGGCTGCCTGGCTTGAGGCGGGCAGTAGCAAACCATTGAACACCCGGTGGTGTCCTCCCACCGTCAGAGACAATGCGTGGCACTCGTGCTCTACGCCAATCGAGCTGTGAGCTTATAACCCGTAAACCTGTTGTCTCCCATGGCTAGGTTTTACGGGAAGAGGGCCATCGACCACTTCCTAACCTTCGAAGAGGATGGACTAGGATACTGCCAGGGCGTCCACACCTGACAGGAGAACGACTCGGGTCCTCAGCCAAAGCCTTCGATTAAATGAACACCCGAAAGGCAGCGGGTCTAGCACATGGTCAGTTAGCCGACTCATGCGGATTGGTGTCCTGGATCTTAGCAGGGAGAAGGGCGAAACCCAACTCCCACCCAGCGGTCGCCACGTGGAGGCGCCCAGGACAGGACACTATGGCGCAACAGTAGCAGCAGTGGGTAGACCATCTGTCAGGATCTAACCACCACCAGCCTCAGCGCACCATAGGCTCTCCCGCCTTCGCTTGATAACATGTACATTTATTCACACGCAGCAGTCACCAGCATGACCAGACAGCACGGCTCATGATAAGCAATCACAACAATCGCCAAATGGGAAGGCTTTGCCGGAGATAAAAATGTCCAAAATACCGTTTACATATATTAGGATTTAAAAGGGTCCCAGAACACTACCTTGTATCACACCACTGGTGACAGGCTTTGGTGTGTATGTTTCGTCTTGAATCTGAACAACCTGGGTACTATTGTTGAGGTACGAATCAAACCATGAATGCAGAGGGTTGCCTATGCCATGTGCAGTTGGTTTGGATAAGAGGTAGCTATGCGGAATGGATATATTTGGGTATTACTCTTCCATGCTATGCAGGACACCATCAAATGTCTTGTGCATATCGAGGGAGATGAATAGTGTTGACGAACGGCCATTTAGCGCACTAGTCAGGAGATTGAGAAACTCGATCTGACATGTGATGCAGGATCGCGCACTTAGGAAAGCGTGTTATGGTGTATTGATAAGATTTCGCATCATCAGAAAGTCAGCAGTTTTGTTAGTTATGTGATGCTTCATCATTTTAGAGAGGATGGAAGTATGGCTTAGTAGGCGGTAGTTGCTCATTTCGTGCACAGAGCCTGACTTGTAGGGAGGAAAGACTACAGCATTCTTTCTCCTTGATGGTACAGTACCGATTTTCATGGATAGAAGAAAAGGGATGTCGGATCCACCGAATTTTTCTCAGTGTTAGTGGTAAATTGTCAGGTCCAGCATGCCATGATAATTTAGCAGAGAAAGTAAGTCGAAGTGGAAAGGATAGTGCTCTACTACAATATCGTGACTGTGTGTATGGGAGTTAAAGGATACTTCAAGTTTATCTTTTAGCAATGTGTTCACTGTCCTCATTTGCAGTCAAATTTTCCATCTTCTTAACCTCTTTGAAGCCGCTATGACCGAGCACAGTAGTCAATCACTGTGTGCCGGGCATTTCTGACGTTAACATTTGGCTTACCAAGTTAACGTTGGCCAATCAGACACCGAGCTACTACGCGTAGTCTTGTCCTCGCTGCACCCATTATTCACTACACATATGTGGTTAACAAGAAGGTACAAAATGCCACATTCTCAGTTTCTCCATCTTCAAAATTTCTTATGTGAAGCAGAAGTGATTCAACCTAAAACCCTGTTGAGAATTAGTAAGCTAGTCTTCAAGGTCAAGATGAGTTCATTGGAGTTCATTGGAGGGCTTGGAAGCATAAAAAAGATCCTGTGTCAGCTCCATCATTTCCACTTCAGAGCAGGGATGGCGTGGATCCTTGCAATAAGTCGCTCCATGGAAGATCATCACCATTGCTGCGGAAACAACGCAGATAGAAATCCAATCGTGTTTCGAAACTTTCCTCACTCTGTGCACTGACGACTGTTTAAGGTAAATTGTTCCATTCCGTCACCACATTTGTGGACAAGGTAACATTGAAATGGGCTTGGAGCCTCCTCGGCTTAAACAGTGTCCAAGAGTGACCCTGTGTCGAACTATCAACTCTGAGCTGAAAGAGCTCCTTCAGTTTACTCCCCATCATCCCTTGCAAAATGGGCTACAGTCAACGTCACCAAGTCACTAGCATCCGCAAGACGTGACGAGCGCAGGCTCACGAACCAACAGTGCTAGAGAGAAGTATGTATTGTCCGTGAATCCCGTGGAATGTGCCTGACCACTGGAGCACGTACCGATGAGTGTCAGTCGCCCGACTGACTGTGGTTGCGACTGATCGCTTATTCGGTTGTTCATTTGCTCACCGAGCTTAGCAGTTTGGTTGCGAATGTGTGTTTCCATGAGACGTGGCATCGTCAGTCCAGTGGTACCCAGGGTACTACCTTGCTGAGTGAACTGTCGATGCGTGACAGACTTTCAGGTAACTTTTAAAAGTGACAGCTTCGATTTGCGTCTTGTGATCTTTACTCAAGTTCCCAGCGGATGGCATTTTAAACTAATCATTTATATTTGCTTGCTCCACTCGCTACCGCATACCCGATTACGTGATGCTTGACACAAATGAAGTAGCAAGCGGAAGCAAACTTTGTTTTGATAATGACCATGTAGTTAGCTGCACCTAGAAGCGCAATGCACTATGGTAGATGCTAGCACGAGTCCAACGATCAGTCTTTCGGTGTATGACCAACACAGTGAATGATTGGAATGATAAGAATTCACGGAATCGGGTTGCTTACAAAAACCAAATGAACTACACCACCATTCCAGTTGCCAGGTGATAAGCAATGATAATTGTGCCAAACACACATCAGCACTGCATTTTTTAAAATTGACTGACCACGTCAAATTCACATTGGAACGTTTGTTATCAAGTCAGTTTGGCCAATGACGTGACAAGATATGTAGCCATTCATTCATACAACCAGCCATTCATTCATACAACAAGTGCAAAATTACAACAACTCACTCAGAGCGGACACCGGTGGCGTGATGCAAACGGTTACACCATCTACTTACAAAAATGGAGACCGCGTTGGATTCAGTCATGGTAAGTGGATGCTTAAAATAAAACCACTGCTATGGAGTGCGTGATGTTTATACTTTTTTAGCATTGTTGAGCCTCCCGAGGTTTTGACCTAAACTGTGAGAGCTAAGCCAAATATTTGGATTCAATGAACAATGAATAACAGGTTATAACGGTTAAAAACCAGCGCTTTACAAGTTATCTAGGGTGGCTAGAGTGAATAAAAAAAGGAAAGAACAAATGATGGATGAGAACTCTGTACTTTCAGTGTAGTTTTAGCGTACCGGATTGGCAGCGGTGTTGCCTGGGTTCGAATCCTGGGTACAATACGTTTGTCGTCCGTCGTCCATCGCGTTAGTCGTTGGCAACCGCAGTTTTCTGGAATGAATACTGGATTCATTCGAGTGGTGGTAATGAGCGTGCGTACACCCTGGCCGACCACCCGCTGCATCTCACCAGTTCCGTAAAGGATCGAGGCGTACCTCCACGCTGTGATCCGGTCTGTCGACAAAACGAACAGCCCGTACCTAAACGAACTACGCCTGTTTTGGGCGCTAGAGTCTCAGCTTGTGTACTTGGTCTGAAGAGATTGGCACCCGTCTGTGCTCTTCCAGTAAGACCGTGTTTGAGTACGGCTCACGTGCAGCGGATGGAATGGGTCCAGCATGTAGCTACCCGGTTCCTCCCCAGTTTACGGTGTATGTCGTCCGAGGACCGAAGTAGGAGACTAAAGCTTTACAACCTGTCATATGGTCGACTTCGAGTTGATCACATAATGACGCACCGGAGATTGCATCTGGGGCACTTCCTTATGTTGAGGCTGCTGCTGCATGTTGGCGCACCAAGCAGCACACGCAGACACCGGTACCAACTAGGGGTACCGGATTTAAAGCTTATAGCTTACTCTATATGCTTCGAGCGTCCAATGGTGAACTATTGGAACAAGTTGCTTGAGACGCTAGTCGAGGCGAAATCGGTGTAGTAATTTAAGAGATTCCTTAACGCCAACTTTGCCGACTACAGGTATGGGGAGCATGTCACATCCGGATAAGATGTAGTGCAGGTGCAATATGGTGCCACCACACAGAAATCAGCGACGTGATGCCACGCATGTGCCCAATCCAAATACAATGGAAAAACACAGATTTCCATCTTCTCGATCTCTATTTGCAGTATTCAGTATTCAGACGTTCACGTGAAAACAAATGCAGATTTCCTTAGCGCTGCGTTAGGCTTGTGGCAGGCAAACACTGTATCGTTCTCGCTATTTCGTCTGTCGACTGAAACGGACTGTATCACGTACTGCAAATAAGATAGCGTGCATTAAAGGCGTTTTATGAAAACCCTTTATGTACAGGCAATAAGGATGTGATTTGGAAGAGCGTTCCACATTCAAGACACACAAATGGTAAAAACATTTGACAGCGATAAACTCGATTGCCGTGCATGAAAAATTTGGGCTGGGGGTCTTACAGGATTGTAGTGGAAAGGCCAAACTAAAAGGGCTTGACTATATAAAAGAACTCCCCGTCTATAAAGTAAGAACGCTTGACCTGATCTTCGGTAAAGCACGATCCTCGCTAGGCCGTCAGTTAGTCGAACAATCCGGTCGCAAGACGGAACTTAATCGGCGCAATAAGTCTACGCCTTAGATCCGATGATTGATGAACGCAGCTAACAGACCGACGACGATCAATAGCACAACACGCGTAGCCGAAACCAGAACGCGCATCGAAACCAGAAAAAGGCTTCTTTCGATTGCTGGTCAGTTAAAACAAAACTGTGCAATAAATAATGGAAATGGGAATAGGAACGTACAATTGGGAAGAGGGATTTGTGCAATCGCTACAGGCCAATATTTTAACCGAGTTGCAACGGCTCGTGATTTGTATAGTTCGTGTTCGCCAGTATTTGGTGCACCATAATGATAGCCCTTAGCTGGCATTGATTTTCACCACAGTACATTCGAGGGCTTTGCATCTGAGTTGGTAGGACAGCTAAACAAGATACTAATGAAGTTGGTAGCTCTCCGTTGTAGAGCATCAAGCACCAAGTCTCAGGTGCAGACTGCACCAAGGGAATCGTCAACTTGCGTTGCCGAATTGTTGATAATATCGGTATGTAGGTCCATCAATAGTGCAAGATTACTCGGCCTCCTCTGCTGGTTTGATAGTTTCGTCAGAGAATCATGTCGGTGAGAGCTATCTCCGCATCAGTGTTCCTAGTATTCAATTATGTCTCCTAAAACATGACTATGTGTATATACTGTCATGCGGCCACGTTTACTTTTTACTTCCTCTTCAACCGAAGTTGATCTGCCAAATCTCGTCACATAATCTTGTGCGTACGCTCATTCAAATGAGTTCTACGATCGCGAGTCACTACTTTTCATCTCTAGGTTACACATATGTGGATCATCGTGTGATTCTAGTCTATACTCTAGTCAACACATTATTTTTCGAAACACATTGTGCATCTACATCACCCCGTCTTCTTCCTCGACTCTTACGGCATGAGATTTTGAGGACTAGCTGATGATCCTGCAACCAAGACTAAAGGTTGTGTTGTAAAATCCACATGTTAGTACTGTCGGTGCTTGGTAAACATCTTTGCGAATTCAGCGATTGTCAACGCTTTGCATGGTTTCTTCGCGTAACGCATGACGGGATATTTTTGTTTGTGCGTCCGTATGTACGACGAAAGTTTGTGAAAAAGCCACCTGTCCCTGCAACTCTACTCTGTCGTTGAAACAATGAAACAGTCCAGCGACTAGCGTTTAACAAACAACTACTCCTCAACACCACGTTCACGTGAACCAATGTACGCGAGTGGCCGAGCCACGGTGGCGAACAGTGATTGGCTAATGTGCAATAAGCTAGGGAAAATGGGCTTATATATTTTCATTGCTCTAGATATTTCCATCTTAAATGCAGTAACGTTATAGCAAGTGAAGTGCTGCTTCACAGTATCAGGCCAGGTTTCCTTCGGTTGTCCACGGTTTGTGTGACTATCCTATTAGTTAACCGATCAAAGTTGCACTGTTCTAAAAGTAAGAAAGGCTGGTATCTACCGTCAGTCGATGGCAGAAAACAAAACTGGCTACAGTAGAAACAAACGCTGCGACATTTATAACCCAGATATCTCCGCTAATTTTCAGTACGAACCAAATCCCAACCGCCGGGTGTTCCAGCAACAAAAGGTACTTGCGTGCATGGTGAGCCACCTCTCTGCCACCACCCTTGGCTACTCAGCCGTTACTGAACTTGTCAACTTGTAATTATTTCCACAAAGCCCATTTCCTCCCTCTAAGCTATGTCGAAACACAGGAAGCAAGTCAGCACTGGTGTCAGTATTGCCGCAGTTGCATCCAAGGAGACTACAAGTTTATCAAATACAGTTTCTGTCGCCACATCCAAGGCGATGCGGCACTCCTAAGTAGCAGATCCCCAGCCTCTTAACTACAACCAATACTTTCCCGTTAGCCACTCAGAAAGAACTGAAGGCCCTAATCATAATATTTGCCGACGATCCAGAAACAGCGGCTGAGCCACTGAAATGAAAATAGATAGAGAAGTTGAGTCAGTGGAGCACCAAATGCAATGCGTCCGTTAAGCTGACGAAACGTACCAAATTAATGAGTTTCACCGGGCACCCGGATTCCAAGCACAGCGTTGTAGCTATGCTTCTTCGGTCAAGGCTAAACTCTGTCGTTGTAATAGAAGCTGTCTTGCTTTTGATGGCTCAGCTCCGCAATGAACGTACTGTTTTTGTTTTCTGTCTTTCCAGACGCACGGTGGATTGTATGAGAACGCTAGAAACGAAAGCTAAAAGAGTACTGCGCTGTCACTGTAGTTTGAAGGAGTTTGTCCACGGAATTGCTGTTTTCTCAGTATGACGAGTGCAAAACAGAAGCTTACAGCCGGTTGCAGTGGCGGGTTGTTCGTGAGACTGCACCTGGATGATGTTTTAGTTGCTTCGCTCTTCAGCCTGATGGATAGAACCATGTCAAAATGTTATAATGGGAGTAAAAAGACCAGACTTCAAGTAGTCAAGTAGGATGACTTGCGTTAAATACATGCGTTCAGAAGAAAAGTGAAAGACGAACGTGCATCTATGCACTGGCCACCATGTCTACATTAACACATATAAAATCGCCTTCCCTTGTTTCGTGGGGATTGGCGAGCACAACGTTTGCTGCGTCCAGTCGTCACGCGATGCGCGGAACGCAAGTATTGTAATGCAATGAAGCCGTGTCACTTCAAATCGTTTCTTAATATTGGGTAACTTATGCATAGAAATGACAGCTAGGTAGGGTGTTCTTAAGGCATGAAATTTTGTGAGCAAAATAATTCCAGCTGCGTACTAACCGACTGTATAAGTAGACAGGTTCTGCTGTTGGTCTCTCAGTTTTGTGCTGTACTCGAATTTCAAGATATGGCGGCAGAAGTAGCCAGGATGTTTAAGAAGTGATACTCTAGTGTGAGGTTAACATGTTAGCTGTGAAAACGTGCGCAGTTCACGCTCAGGGTTTTCAGTGTTTGTTGGTACGGCAGATGGAACAATCTCTTCACATTTTTGGTATACCTTCGCCTTGGCATCTCTACAGTGCTGCTATCTTGCGTTTTTGTCAGGGTTACGTAGCTTGAATTGCGTGCTCTACATGCGGCCTGTCGTATGGGCTCAATGTCTGGAGGAAGACGTAAGGGTTTAGCAATCTACTGTACAAGACGAACTTATCGGTTTGCGGTTTCCTACATCTTCACGGATTGCTCTGGAAACCGTAGTCCTCTTGCATCAACATCCTAACGTTGCGCTCCTTTGGGTTATCTTCAAGTTGCGATCTCTAAGCTTATACGTGCGGAGAACATGAACAACTTTCTACTTGTCCGCATTGAACGGAAGTAGATTTGCCTTTGACTACTCAAAAGCACGGTCCAGATGTAGTTGCCTCATGTTACGAGATTTCGGATCACAAATCATCCGCCATATCCTGTTGCCACGGGCAAAATCAAGAACTTTGACTCTATGACTGGAGCGCGGTTGTTGATGAAATACAACGCAGAGCATTGTGGAACATTGCAGTAAATTTCATTTGGATTTGATAATGAATACCAAACGCGAATCAGTAGTCTCCAGTGATAAAGCAAATTTCTCGTCAGTCCTAGGATAGGGTTCCCGATTCCGGATGTTCAAAATATTGGGAGAAGTATGCAGTGATCGAATTGGTCGCAAGTTTTGTAAAAGTCCAGGTACATATCATGGGTCTTGGTCACCCTGCCCGCTCGTTCGGTCCAACTGTCATGCGCAATCAGCAGGTTGATGGCGCATAACCGATGTTGACGGTAGCCTTGTTGTTGTGACGCTATGATGTAAGATAAGTTTAAATAGACGGCTGGCAACTCAGTCTCCACTCCAACACCTTTGTGAGCACTGGGTGCTGAATCACTGGATGAGAGTTGGCGGGTCCCGTGTAGCTAAACCCTTGGAAATCGGGCAATAATCGTCTGTTTCCACACGCTACGAATGTGCTGTTCCTCCAGACCACTTCGAAAGAATCTGGTTAACTGTTCGACAATCCTTGTAGTTGCCAAATACAATACTTTCGGGTGAAGATTCCAAAAGCAGATGGAACTATGTGCATAAAACAATAGCAGCTTTCTCAAAACAGCCACTGAACTGAAAGGGAAGTGTGTAAATACTAGCATCTGAGTGGTGTGACAGGTACGTGATGCATGATAGTCCGGCGTTGGAATATTGCAGCGTATTGGAATTATGGAGCCTTGGCTGCACCATTGGCGGTTTCAGCACAATCGTTTGTTGAGATGAGTGTCAGAACACCCCGCTGCACCTTACCTAGGCTATTCACATGTTCGTACAAATGCTTGCTGTTAGCACAAAACCTATCCCACGTGCGCTGTAGGTGCACTAATTTGTTTTCGCGTACAGGTGTGGTGCAATGGTCACCCTGCACTACAGTGGATCTAGTTGTCAGGGCGACGGTTTACTCTGCACACACGTCACACAGTTTCTCTTACAGGCTTGCGTTTTTGGTTCTGCTCCGAATGGATATTAGAGCCGTTGCAGACTGAAGAGGTCTGCTTTTCAGTGCGAATGCAGTCAGATCACTGAACTTGTCAGCAAGCTCCAACTAGACACCATCAATCGAACAGTCTTCTGAAAGACCCAAAGTGGCGTCTCCAACTAGTTCTGTTAGTAAGTCGAAAATCGTTACTGTTCGAAACAAGTCAAGTTAGTCTCGTGGATACTACGCATACTACACATAGCCCTAAAGTGTTTTGATGTGACCACTCAGAACCGGCGGACTTTATCCTTAGCTTATTGCTCTTGAGCTCTTGGTTCTTGCGAACTAAGTAAAGCGTTTAGAAATTGTTTTTCGCTCTGCATCCGTTTGACGAACTGAAATGATTGAAAAGCGGAATACTCGCAATAAACTCTCGCAAGTCGACATTGAAAATCTGACCGCGGGACGTCGGCATTTCTATATCGTGGACAATAAAGACCCCTGCGATGTGATTAGGGCATTATCGTTACCGCAGGACCATTCCCAAGGCTTATTTCAGACAAGATCCATATATTGGTGAGCACTGGAGGATGATAAACTGCTGTTAAAATGCAAGTGCCGTTGCGTCTCAGTCGAAGAAGGCACTATAGTGAGTTTATTATCTGTAGTTCAGCATCATCTACTCATTTGCACTGCATGTCACTGCGGTAGTACGAAGTACCTCCTAATTTTGCTCGGGTGATTGTTTTAAATTTGGGATGTACCATGTTCCTTGAATTTGGTGTCCGTAAGTTTTGAGTGCTGTTAGTTTCCGTTACGAAGCTGACGTCCAAATTGTATCAGGTTTGACCTAGCCGCTGTTCACCAAATTTGTTCAGATGACCCTGTGGGTTGGAGTACATACAGGTAAATTTCCCTGATTTCAGTAGCGAGTCGGGGAACGTTTGTTCTGTGTGTGATGTTGTGCCGCAGCGTATAATGTTGGCCAGTAATCGTTTTTGAATGGGACGGTAACGAAATCATTGGTGTTAGATCTAGTGATCCTAACATTTCCCATTTGTTTATAATTTTATATGTAAATTATTGGATGTGTCCACCAGTTTCGGAACATTAATGAGTGAGATTATCCATACAGTTGTCAGAAAGTAGTTCGGTCAGACTTTACTTGTGTGTTTGCTTATCGGACGCTGCTTTGATCCTGGGCTCAAATGGTAGTCCGTTGCCATGTGCATTCCAGCACTCAATTACCATTATTAACATCTGTGTGCATTGATGCGCCACCTTCACGACTGATCGGCTACATACTTTGTAACCTGGCCATCTGCGCAGCCCCGAGATCGATTGCATGAGGAGCTTTTTCAAAGAGAGGGTCTCTCGAATATAGCAACGCTGCTGCTGTTCGTAGGTGGTCGTTTTGCGCTCATCAAGTACTCCAGCTTCGGACACACCGGGTAAATGATGATGCCGACTATGGATTATTTTCGGTAACATGCAAAGCTGTGTTTCGCTTGTTTACGCTTGCTCCAAGGAATAGCTGGGAATCTGCGGATGGAACAGGACCAATGCTAGTAACTAGCTGCAAATAGCGAAAACTGCTTCTACTTCATCAGGGAAAGTTAATATAAGTCGAGGAAGTATCGGTTCACCATAGTGCTTTGTGTTTGAGTGCCGGATTACACACATGTTGGATTGCTTAGCTACAGCACCTAGGATTTGGCATATGACTTTCCACTGGTTCACATCATCGTTGTTTTCTTTTGACGTCGAATTGGGAATTTTGGCGCAGATTGATGGTGCACTGTGTGGTCTATTAGTAATGACAATATGTGCAGCCTGCGTTGAAGTCGGCCGCCCAGCTAGTCCGCATACAATCGGTGGAGGCTGTGTAAGTATGGGACTACCTACTAATTTTAGGTTGGGTCCGGTGGGTGTAACCGAAAGCTTAGGTTTCCGGGTACTATTGGCTGCAAACACGTCCCAACCAACAAACACATCATTACACTTCTGATTATTGCCAGCAGTTTGGAGAGTGGACGAAGCCCTGGTCGTACTTATTCCAGTCGGATTGAAGGTGGTTGATTTAGAAATATTTGGTCTACTGGTGGGATTGGTATGCTAATTGACATACAAAGCTGCAGGTGACGCATTTGAACCTGCTGCTTAACATCCTTGCTCAATATTAAAACGAATCCTAAGGAGGATGACGGGGAACCTGCTCTCTGAAAAGCTTCCTCCTAATAAAGCCGTGTTGTTGTTTCCCATTTGTTAACTCGTTGTCACCATTCTTTTATATCTTCTACATAGTTTTTGTATGACCACTCGAATGGCCATTCATCTTGCACTTAACCACAACCAATCTGGTCTACTATTGCACAGCGTCAGCTAGTTTGATATCAGCCTAGCACAATACGGGTGCAACTCGCAATGGCATTTGGAACGCTTGATTCCTGTTCGAATATTTTTCTGGCATGAAAAAACATCAAACACTACTTTCATACTGGACGCGTGGGGTACGGTTTATGTGCGCGCTCATTACAGCTCGTTGAGCCGTGGGTCTCTCGATCGATGCCCATGGGTCAGTGACTGAGAGCTCGATTATAACTCAGGGTCAGCAAGTGTGGTTGTCAGTCTTCCTACTACACACTGAGTTAGAAGGGGCTGATGTCATCACGTGCGTAACACATTGCGTTCGTCTCATAGACTGTGGTCCGGGTTTAAACGACTGGGTCGCACGTTGAGAAAGCGCTCTGAGGTGTAAACGAAACGACAGAGCAATAACCACGACAACAAGTCCTACAGTTGTGGTTGACGTCTCGTCGTACAGACATCGAATTCGGCTTTCTTTTGAATCTTCAAACATCACTATGCACATATTTCTGAGAGCAGGGTGCAAAACCGGCCATGTCGAGGTCAAAGTTGAATTGTATGAGTTAGCTCCCGTAGCTGGAGTTCACTACATATCGCTGGTGAAGCTGGGCAGAATGAGTGTACGCACGCATGTGTCCGATGTAAATTTTATTGGTACGGCGAGAGGGAAAACATGCCCACCGTATATCAGCCTTGCCAGAATGCCTAGTTTCTTGGTACATCCACGTTAATGTTTCAGATGATTACAAGGTTCACGACCTGATATTTTCAAGTCTGCTCATTAAACAGTTAGAGACCCATCTAAAAGCACATATCGCAAGTATTTCGCTGTCCAGTCACATCAGCTCACCTACAAGGTACAAAGCTAATAATCAACTATCGGTGCTAGAAGTTGCACTTAGATGAGGGGCTCATGACTAAGCACTCATGTTACCATACTTTACAACTATTTACGTTGCGCTGAATATCCGGAAGAAAGCACCGAATCAACGGGCGTCTTCACATACTACAACATTCCAAAAGATCTGATTGTAGTAGCCAATAGGGGCTTTTTGAAAGCGGGTTAACCTTACAGTTCCCAAATTCAGTCAGTTGGAAATAGCAGTAATCTGATCGTACTTGCTTTATAAATTAAGCGTGTTTGTCACTAAATCCTCGTCTTTTATCAGAAGCAAAATGAAAACGCACGTAAATTAGGAATGCACCTTGGCCAGCTTACACAGCCCGTTCTGCACTCGAGACCTGAAGCGAATACATTGCCCGACGCAAGCACTGTAATATTCTTTTTCTTGAGATTAAATTGTTGCACCAACAGTACTTGACTTGTAAATTTTTCAAAGACAAAACTCCACCATAAAAGCATGTTATCGGCATTCCTAGAGTCAACCACGGTATTTCCTCACTCAGCACTACTGTCAAGGTGTAACGGAATGCTCGAAGAAGCCAACCCTCTACGGATGCCATATACCAGACCTTCCAGCAAGAGGTTGTTGGGCGGAAGTTTGGGATACTAGTCGGTTAGCAACGACACGTAATGCGTGTCAAATACGACAGTATAGAAGTCGGAGGCGGCTAAACCCAACGTATATTGTACAGGCTACAGAAATAGGAAGCGAATCAGACAGAGCGAGAAACGTGCAGCGAGGTACTCACCAAAACGGCTTGTGTCCACGGATGTGCAGTCAGTAAAACAAATGGATGTTTCGAAGGTTAACACAACCGTAAAATCCAATGTTACAAAATAATGAGAGAGCTTGTTTTTCGGTACACTACAAGGACCTCCCACTAGAAGGCTGAAGAATGGAAGCCTTCCATGGAGCTGTTAGTGGGGAAAACGGAAGGTGAGGGTGGGTGCGAATATTTGCAGGGGCTTGAGTAGGCTTCCAAAGTGGGGGTATAGCAGTTTCCGCTGGGTCCAGGCTTTTGTTAGTTATTATTTGTGACGATCGTGTGGACCAGAGTGCATCATCGGTGGGCCGTCGGGGTGCGCTGGTCGGACTGCAAAAAAACTGGTTAGTCCATAAAAAACGCCGACAGGACCTTCCCTTTGCTGCAGACCCGAGGGTGCGCTTGGGAGGTGTCACTCCCCCCACCGCACTTTAGTCCACGGTCCTCGCCCCATGAAGAAATCCGGGCGTCCTCGTCCCATGAAGAATTGCGGGCGTTCTCGCCCCACAAAGAAATCCGGCGTCCTCGTCGGCAATGCCTAGGCGGTGTTTGGGGACCGATCCGTTCGTGGGTGTCTGCGATCGAGGGCGACTGTCTGTTCCTTGGGGGAGGAAGGGGGCTTTGGGACGGCTGGCGAGTCACTCCAGGGTTGCGTTGAGCCGGTTGGCGAGTCACTCCAGGGTTGCCTTGGCAGTTCTGGCGGTTGAGTTACTGGAAAGTAGAACTCAGAGGGGGTGAGCAAGGGTCGGGGAAGTGGCTTGACGCCGGAGAGGAAACATGGCATGCATGATAAAAGCAAATAGGCTTTTCAGGTTTTCAAAATGTTTTGGGTTTTTTCCGATTTTGCGAAACGTTTGTGGATGAGACGCAGGATAACCAAGTATGTGCAGTCAGTAAAACAAATGGATGTTCCGAAGGTTAAAACAACCGTAAAATCTAATGTTACAAAATACTGAAAAAGCTTGTTTTCCCGTACACTACAAGGTCCACCAGTTACATACCCACACGCAACACGCGAACTTCAGGACTTACTCACAGCAATACAACCGTGTTGAGGAACCTTCTCCCACTGTGCCTCGGCAGTTCTCTAAGAATCAGTGCATTCACGCGAGGACGCTGAACACAGCAACAAAGCTAGCCGAATCCTTATTGCACTTCTTCCAAATGTAGTCGGATGAACTAATGGTACCTATCATGTTAAAACATGGACTAATCACGCCAAAATTTTTAGGGGAAGCTGTTTGTGACCAGCAAAATATCGCCCAGTGGTCCTCCAATCTGTACTCATGAAGATGCTGGAAGCAAACAGCGCCGAGTCTTTAGTCAATCAACTAGAACGACGCAACATCATAGCATCGGAGCAGCACAGTCTCCGTCACCACCCATCATGCACAACATGGTAGTTATACGGAAGTGGTAGACTTAGGGACAAATACTGCTGTCATTTTCATAGACTTCTCCAAAGCCTTCAAGTGCCTGGACCACCGCATTCTACTTCACAGGGTGGAAAGCGGCAAAGCCGGAGATCCTGTTCAATGTTAGTCCAAAATTTCATTCAAAAGAGACACCTGCATGTTAGAGTTCGAAATGCGCCATCCCATCTCATTGTTACCAAATATGGAGGTCCACACTGGTCAGTGTTGAGTCCACGTCTGTTCCAAGCGTTCGGTAACCGGCCTAGGCATCCAAAGGCCTCAGGTGTCTTACCTTTTGCGGATAAATTTAAGGTGTAGCAAGTGAATGCCGACCAAATAGATCACGATGTATTTCAATGAGCTCTGGATACCAAATGCAAATGATCCCTTTAAATTAGTGCTTTTCAACCCTGAGGTAATTACCTTCAATGGGGTGAAACGGAATTTTATGGGGACGGATATAAGTACGAGGGTTAGTTCAACAATCCGTCAATAAACGAAAGCAATAACAAAAGCATGTAACTACCTAATCATTATTCGTTAACCATCAGTAGATAATGAGTGGTGACTGAATTAGACAATTACGGTAATGAAATTTATTAACGAAAATACGAACGTAAGCTTCAAGTCAAGTCAAGAAAATGAGTTAGGCACCCAGAAAGGGTGAATAATCAGCCGTAACAAACACGCTTTCAGAGATACAGCAAAAAAGTCATAACAGTGGATCAATAATTGAAAACGTATAATACCATCCTAGTACAAACCAGTTTGTTATTTCTTGGGCAAATTTATTTTGGTTTAGCAAAATTCGCGCTTGGGGATAATTGACGGACGGTATGCTCCTGTACGGGCTGATGTGCATTTGTGCTTCTGTCTGGTTGACGAGGTTGAAAGAAGTTTAGACAATACAGAGTGGATGGGGTGACTTGTGTCGGCAAGTAGGGTTGATGCTATTCTCTTGCAAGAACCGTCATGAATGGATACAATTACATCAAGGAACGTTAGCTTCGATACACAGCTGTATCACGACAGCTGTTCTAACGACTTGGAGCTGAATTTAATCTCCTTGCCCAGCGTACCAGGAAAATTACTGGTGAGCAGTATGTCCTGTGTGGCAGAACACAAGCGGTGACAAAGCGAAGTATCAAATCATGGGGGACAGAGGATACTCGCAGGCGTGACTCGTAGAACGAGAACCTCAGGACTCTTGTAAACATTTCTTTTATTTGGTGTGACCAAGATAACATCGTAGCTTACCAAAACACCCAGGTACTCTACCAATGTGGTAGAGTGCAACCTAACGCTATCGATATTGAGTCTTGGGCATTGGTGCAGCAGCTGTCGATATCGATTGCCCATATGCGGTGAAAAAATGACAGCATTGTGTTTCGATCCGTTGAGTGGCAGCTGGCGAGCGCTTGACCAAAAGTAAGATGGTTAAGGATATCTCGCAACCTGACTGAAAAGGCAGTCGTCGATTGAGTGCCCCTGTGTACAATGTCATCTGCGTATTCAGCAGGGTTTCCTCTCCTGGGACTACTATTGAGCTTAAATGGAAAAGCGAAATGGTGACAGCATAGCTCCCTGAAGAACCCCGGAGTTTGTGCTTAGGTGCGACGAGCTTCTACCCCCAAATCGGGTAATCTGAATATGCCCGCTAAAATAATCCCACACAATTTGGACGATGGTAGTATGTATTTCAGCACCAAGTAGAGCTTTAAGTAGCAATTCGCGGTTTACACTGTCAACTGCGCTGCTGTATTCCAAAAAATAGAGTCGGGTGAACTTGATTCTGTTGTTCAAGGATGACAGAACTGAGTGCATAAAGCAGGCTACTGCGTGTTGGGCCAACTTTGAACTGTTGGGGACAATTTGAAGCGAACCAGTTGACATATTCTGTGTCAACACCTCACAAGAATTCCTTCTCGGAAACTTGTGAGGCTACCAAAGTAAAGCATTGGTCGATTTGTGTTTGAGCTCATTGTTGGTACTGGTGTGATATTGGCGCCGCTCCAACGGTCGGTAATTTTATGTTGTGGAATGTGTAATGTGTATAAAGTAACTAGAGGTTTGGCCAGAAAGTCAACATATTCCTTAAGGACAACGGGTGACAGACTGTCTGGAACACTTGCTTTCTCTGAGTAAAACCTTTCCAGCAACCTGTGTACCGTACCGCTGTCAACAGAGGGCAGTGAATCTGCAAGAAATTTAGGCTGGGTAAATGTTTATTCAGAGATCGGATGGTTGTAGTTCCCACAAAAGTCTTGGTTTAGTTTCGCTAAATCTACGTCTGCAGTTGGTGTACGTCGAGTAGGCCAGCTTAGTTCTTTTTGAAATCCTCTAGAGTTCACGGCGGCTACTATCCCCAAGTATAGCCTGAACACGGACGTTGTTGAGACGGCACAACTCCCTTTATAAGAGCAGATAGTGACTTTCATAGTGTTGTCTTTTCCGTTGAATTCTTTACTTTTGGTCATCGTAGCCGCTTTATGTGGGTGAAGAGAACCTGTCCGCACAGATGAACAGAGTTCGCATGGACAACAAATGACAAAACAATGGTCAAATTGCCTGTCCACTGATAGCAATACGTGGATACAACAGCGTCAAAAACGAAACTGTATTCGGTGGACGATACCAGTTCCCACAGTCGGTCAATATTCTGTGCGGAACACTGCCTCCACCTAAACTTGCCGTCGTTGCAACGATTAGCCATCTTATGGCTTGTCTCGGAGTAGGTCACAGGACCCCGTGTAATTGTTGCGGGATCAGCGCTACCAAGTGGCACCTTGTTACACACGGCGAACAGCTTCGCGTTAAAAAAAAATACTAGATCAAAAGTTGCATCGGATCTAGTGAGGCAATTTACGACGTATTATAGTCAAATTTGTAGTCTCAAAGGTTAAAATCACCAGGAAAAGTACGTAGCGAACAATCGAGGCGTTCCATTGCAACCGCCGTAAACTCATCGTAACATGTCTCTGCTACAGGTTTCGGACAATTGAGGAAAATATAGATGTTGGCCAGTAAGATTGAGCGGTACCCACTGACACATCTCGACTTGCGACTCAGAACTAAACCATTAATAGATTAAGAAGAAAAGTAAAACAAAACTCTTGTTGATACGCACCGGGAAGTGTTGGTGTAGAGGATGGCTCCACCGCCACCGTTTCGGGGGCTGCAATGGTGGTCGCCTCGATGACATTTGAGCCCTTCTACCGATACGAATGAGTCAACCACCTCCTTGTGAAACCAGGTCTCTTGTACTAAAGTGATGCCGAGCTGCCAATGCTCTCAGGAGTTGATGATGCTTGTTAGTTTGTTCATTTTTCCTAAAAGCGAACGGATGTTTGAAGTAAGTAAGATAGATGTGTTCATACTTCCCAGTATATTTCTTCCCGAGAGCCACCTACAGGGCACTGTTTTCTTACGCAATTATTGAACTTTTTGTAAATTTGTTTCAATTTATACCTTGCAAAGCAGCGCAGTTATGTGGTGCCCCTATCGGCTTGCTCGTCGACTGTTGTTCTTTTGAGCCAGGCACTCGTTCGCCAGGTAGATTTACTGAGCATAAGTCAGCCGACCAGTTAAAGGAGCGAGCGGATATTTAAGGAGGCAGAAGGGACAAGACAGGTGATTAGTGTTCAGGACGTAACGATAAAGAGTGGTGGTGGGAATCTGTCATCCAGACTGGATTTGGAATGGATGGTTAAAACAAACGAGAAGCCACTGACATCTGTTCTTGTTTGATCAGGAATCGCACACTAAAGCAAAGAACCGAATGAATTTCGAGCATGACTTGGCATGTGCATTAACCGAAACCACGTCAAATATGCCATAGGATGTTAGAACTAAACGACCCAGACTGCCTCATTAAAGTACATCCACAGGCGTAGCAAGGGGAGCAGGAGGCGGTATTTTTAGTATGAATGATTTTTCGATACTGAAAATAGACAAAATTGCCAGATAAGCATAGGGTTGAATATCTTTGTGTTACTCTGGATGACCAATAATACCCTTGCGTCATGCGTCACACCTGTGCAGACATTTTACAGGCGAACCCCTCACTTTCACCACATTTGTCTCAATGTCACAAACGATCATCTGTTTCCTCAAAAAGTAAATTACAGGGCTGGTTGCAATTTAGAGGTTTTACGGATATAAAAATGCAAGGGGTGCGGACGAAAATTTTATTGCCACCCCGGCTGCTAAAATTAGTTGCTACGTCACTAAGTACATCACCTTTTAATCTAATAAAAAGTTGCTCAAGTGGGGGTGTTTTCGTTAAGGCGGCAATGAAATGTAATCAAATTAGTATTTATTTTTTCGTAATTTAAGGCAAAAGATGCAACAGTTAATAGTTACTTAGATTTTGAAACAAAAATGCTTTTAGGTAATTGTTTATACTTTATCCGCTTTGTGGGTAAAAGCATCAAAAAAATTATAATCCACTGCTCTGAAATCTGTTCGTTTTATTCGCCCAATTTTATGGTGGTCTACATTCGTCATCAGCCGAACAATTTGTACAAGCTTGGAGACCACATTTTGCATGAGGTCGCACAGAAGCACACTCTTGTGGTATTAATTCAGGCTGACCTCCGTTGATTAGTGCAATCTTAGTACGCGTCAAAGGCTGGTAAACAACATGTTGGTCTTCTCCGGAGTGCTTTAGAGAGGGTTACTCTGTTGTTTACCCTCAGGTGCTTAATAAATAAGTGCAGCCATATATAGAATCGGCTATCCAGGCTTTGCCAAAAGTAAGGTATCGCAGAGCTAGAGAATCAACAGGGAAGAGCCACCAAGCCCGTCAAAAGACTGTCCCATCTTTCTTAGCAACTTAAGCTGAGAAAGGTAAGATACTGCAGAGGCAAGTATCAGCGACCACTACGCTACCTAATTATGATCGACCAGATCCTGAGGAACCTCAGCCATGTCCATCGCCGCTTGCAACCTAATCAAAACAAGACATGAGGGGACAGCAGTACAGTTTGACACACAATTAAAGCCCGCTATAAGGTCACCCGCATTTTTGCTCTCTTCATATGCGCCAGTCCCGGAACATTCTCTTTAAGTATGTTTCCTTTCCTCGCATGAAATATGTTTAGAAAAAGCTTTGATGTTGCTTTGACCTACCTACATCATAAAATGTAACGCGTGTACAACGGGAGACGATCTCACATGAGAAAGAGTGCACCAAACAGAAATTTTTTATGCACTCGTGGTAGGCACTTTACACATACTTCACTGTGATCAATATGAGGATTACTACAAAACCCTTCCTATCACCATGTTTTCCTTTCAAATTTTGTGATCACAATGTACCTGTTAAGTTTTGTAGCAAATGGGCAACAAAATAAAGCAGGTTATGAATTGATGTTCGGTCCAGAGGTGAAATATTATACCGTTTTAACCGTCCGGATTTTACACAACCAATGAGAAGAGAGTGGTTGCGTTTCAGCCAGCCGATGAAACGAGTTAGTAGGGACATCATGATGAATCGGCCACAACAACCACCCTCTTTGAAGAGCGGTGTCTCGCTGGCTGGTAGCCATCGACAGGCTTCGAAGGTCTGGTGGGCCGGCGGGGATGACTTCTTAGTAGCGGCGATTCGGCCTGGTGTTCGCACATAGTTTGAGACTGGGTGGCTGGTACATGCGCCGTGTGCAACCGACGTGTGTTAGCAGCCAGACCGGTTAAAAATCAATAAGGACAAAGACCTAGTCTCTAGGTTATTCGCAACGGTGCGGATAGAGCTGGGAGGCCTTTGGGCGTTGCGTGCTTTTTTGAAGCAAAGGTATGCTCCATGCAGCATAGGTGTTGACGATCTGACGTAGAAATTTTGATAATGTGCTATACGATTTGAAAGTTCCGCACGTCCCGCAGATCACAGGCTATGTGCATCATCTAGTTTGATGCCTAAGAACCTTTCTAACATCAGCTCTGTCGGCGTTCTTTCGGTAGTCCGGTGATCACAAGTGCTGTTAGAAAATACAGCGGTTATAACAGCACCTTCCCAATCCGATCCTCCTAATAGGATGGCATGTACGGCTTCCTTGAGGGATCGGTTTAGCTGCTCAACCACGCCAATGGCCGCAGGATGGCAAGGGGCAGTTCTGAAATACTTTATGTTACGGCACAGGAGGAAACCTGCGAAGTCGTGACTACAAAATTTTGGTCCATTTTCAGTGACTATTTCTTCCGGTAATCTGAAACATGTGAACAAGTTTTTTAAGCCAGCCTAACACAACCGAAATAGTCACTTGGTCGAACATATGGACTTCTGGTCACGTACTGTAAAACATATAGCCACAAGTATAGTTCTCATATTCGTAGGAGCGGTGGCGATAAAACCCATAATATCAATGGCGATCTTAGGACACGCGTCATCGGATAACTAATACGCTGTATTGAGACTCCGACTGTCAAAGAAATATTTTCCGCTAGACGGCAAGCGTCGTAGTTTATCAAAAACGTCTCAAAACTAGATGCCATGCGCATCCACCAAAACTAGTGTTTTGCTCGAATTTCGGTCTGAACGATACTCGGGTGACCCACTTGTGCACAAGCAATTATTTTGTTTGTCAACAATGCATCAGACAACCATCTATTACTAACAGTACTCATTGAATTGCGTAATGTGGAATGACCTCACCGGGAACTTTGTTATTGGTAGGCGCGATGGCTGGCTACCGGCGACAACGAGCGTAGTGTTCAATGTTGCTACAGATTTTGCGCTTAAGGCTGCTTCTGGCGAAAGTGGGAAAGTTGGCTTTATGAGAAGCACTTCCACAGCGATAGCAAAATAGTTTGTCCGTTGATACTTGTCGGGAAGATTACACTTTTGCCACTTCAGCTGAGTTGGTCGAACAGAACTGCTTCGATTACACTGAAACTTCAGTTTTCATTCTGGCTAAGTCGCAAACTTGATCCCATCTTAAGGTGCACGCCTCTTCCTTCAACAGCGCCTCATGTACCGTTCCCTTTTTAGTGGTCTTTTTGTCTTCCGGGCAATCACTGCCTTCTGCCCCCCTACCTTATGGTGTGCCTGCACCGCCACTGTTTGATTCTTGCTATTCCACCTACATTATACATGATCAAAGGGGGATATTCCGAGGTTTGTGTCCTCAAATCGGTACATTAGTACATCCCGCCCAGCATTTTAAGAAAGCGGGACAGCAACTTTAAATGCGGGGCTATTTCGCCTAAACTGGGATGTAGGTTTACCTCGAGTGCATGTTATTTACCCGGATATTGTCGTGGAAATTAGGCGGGAGTTACGGTCAACCCTCGGAGTTTTGATCGCTGATCCAGCGTGCATCGCAAAAGCCAATGGTTATATGAACAGACTGGATGAGGTGTAGCTATCGAAAGTGAGGCGGGTTGATCTAACCGGACGGCAGGTCATGCGTGCAAGCCTCGTACTCCACAGCCACAGACCGGACGTACGTGCGGGGTCAGCAATGGTTGACTGCACAGTCACGGTGGCGACAGATATCTGATCCACCACTCGACTGAAGCAGGGGCTAAGTAGCGAAAAGAGCTAGTGGCCACGTGTGCAACTGGATGGACACTTGCTACAAGCCCTGAGAGCCTGTCCTTACGTAGCATAGCGTGCCATGGCCACAGGTGAACACATGCGAGCGTTTTAACTGGGGCATTACGTGTTGCTGAATTTGGCCGCACAGTATAACTCCCGTGTGAACGGATACACACCATCCACTCACATACTTCGCCAAAGTTCCGTTTGCGTCAGTGGGACACTATAATTGCATGTGTGACCGGTCCTAGGGAATTCATGTCAGCATTGCTTTGTCCCTATGCCGTCACAGTCTCGCGCACCGCCGAGAAATAAACTGTTTTTTACAACAGTTATTTCCCTCCAATAGTTTGAATAACACAATGAGGAGACGATCACTGAAAAAATGCACGCATTTCGCATTGTCTCATCAGTACCAATACAATAACTAGTAATTATCTTATACAGTTCCAAGGGTGTTCCCAGTCAGTGAAATGTCGTGAGACGAACGGCGGCAATCGTCCTAGGACCGGGGTATTCGTAGGTCAAAAACTGACTGTTTCTGCACTCACAGGGCAGGTCTTAGCTGGCTTGTCGTCACGGCTTACGCGAACCGTAATAAGCGTGGATTAGGATTACGTAATAGTAGCCGAAATGCGGAGCCGGTGTCAAGCAGATAAGGGGTCAATAAAACATGTGCACATTTGCGTGCACACGGAAGATTGGACGCAAAATGGCTGACCTCACCTTGAACCCATTTGGTCCGGGGTTCATTCACTCTGGAATTCAAAACCCCCTCATTCTTGCTTGTCTAACTAATGCAGCAGGGATAATCGGATTAGTGAGTATTGTGTGATTTGGCGCTGATAGGTTCAACTTCCTATGCTTTTTATCACCACAGCGTCTGTAGCACATTACATTATCTGAGTGACGTAGAGGAAGCGCTTGGTTGCCCTCGTTGAAGCGGGGTTACCCTTAAATGGGAGGTCGAGGTATACACCTTCCTTAGGTGTCGTCAACACCGTAACAAGCCAACTTTCCGGGGCGCGTTGTCGGTCTTAAGGATAATTAGATTAAAGTCGCCACTGTTTACTGATACTGCATTAAACTTTACACGCCCATCCGTGAAAGGCACAGATGGGTCGCTCGGTTAAACCACCAATTTGTTCATTTCGTAGCAGCAGACTCCTCCCCCTGATACCTGGCCCTTCATTTCCCACTGTGAAGTGACTGTTAATATTCCCTCCCTAGCCTCACTGTGTGATCTGTAAATGTTGGGCACATGTTAATTGTCGCCAGATATGTTTGGCACTGCGTTATTTCCTTTTTCCTATTAGATTATGAACTTTCGTTTACTGCACCTGGGTCACATGCACTTCCAACCTGACTATTGTCTATGTCGCACTTATGCCAATTATTGTTGCCTTATTATTGAAACGTTTGCTTCGCTGAGTGCGTTTTAACAGATGATAGCTATGACAGCAAATCGGGGATGCTTCTTCATGACTATACTCCTGCTCATAACGTTCCGGGCACCCGGAGATTACTGACCGAGAAAAAATTACAATAATATAACAGCCCTCATACTCAATTGATATTGCTCTAAGCGACGCTGGTATTAAGGAGCATCGTGGAAGAATGCTTCCAGCAGTGCGTTGGAGTGTGGCAAAGAATGACGGAAACCCGCATTAAACCCGAGGGGATTGTGCTGAAGGTGAAGTTATACAGTTGGTTGTTTGCGAGCTACTCGGATTCTATCAGTAATATGAAATATCTATGCGCTGTTGTTGATGTTCATGCTGAATTAGGTGTCGCCGTTCCACTTGAAGCACCGGTACACTGTTGTCAGCGATTCCAGTAATCAGTTGCTGAGTCAGCCTACAGCCTAATACCAGTTTCTGTTGAATAGACGAATAAGCACACTTTCGTATTGCGTGAATTAACTTGGCAATGAAATCGTTCAAGGGTCTGCCTGTTTCTTAATGCATGTGTGCGAAAACTTACCTTGTTAAGCTCATGTACGATCGTAAGCATTGTATTCTTCTTGATTGGATTTGCATTCGTGAAGGCTCAAATCATCTAACGGTCGCTGCCTCTGAAGTCCAATTAAATGTCGAAGCAGCTTCAATTTGTTTGCTTCAATAACAGCAGCATGGAAATCGCTGAGTAAACCTAAGTAGCCATAAAAGGACATTTTCCGGCTGAGACAGGCACCTGAGAAGCGAGTTGTTAGACTTCAGCTAGCCAATGAAACGAGCAAGTGGGGACATCCTGTTGAATCGGCCACAACATTAAGCCTTCGCAATTTTATCCGTAATACACCATTGTTATATGGCATGGAAACCTTAGGATTATGTTTGTTGGCTAGCGCACAAGGAAAATCTTGCGCTTTGGAATACTAGCAGATGGTCGCAGTATTCAGGTCAGAGTTTATGGAGACCCTTATGAGCTTAGCTACCAGTTGCGTTTTTTGAACGGCTGGCAGTGATCGAGGAGCCGTTCCGTCTTTGTATGTACAGTGCTCAGTGTCAGCAGGTGACTAATAACGCAATCATCGGTCATCTGTCTCCGACAGGTGACTAAGTACGGACCCGACGTTGCCAGTTAGCAAGCTCACGCAAAAGCGCTGCTTGTTCAGTACTATCCTACAGCTTCGTGACTGGGGAATGTAGCTTTTATACGTATTCCGGAGGGCAACATTTTGCGCGTCGCATGTCACATTTCGCGCACTCTTCTGCTCGGGAGTGGATTGCAGTGTGAATTTTATCACTCACTGAACACATTCACTGTAGTTAGGTGATGTCTGCAACCATGAGGTCTTATTCGCAAATATTTTTTGAAAGAGAACACTTCACGGATGAAACTCCATTAATCTTTGTCAAGCGCCTAAGCTTCCATACCTTTTTTCAAGTCGTAAATCCATAGTGCTTTCTAATTCCCCCAAAAGGCAATCATGCTCCTCCTTAGATTTTTCAAATATGTGCTTAACCCTTTCAAGTAGCATCCAGCGACCACAAACGCCAGTAAATGCCACGGTCCATTAAGTGACCAAACCCGAATTAGTCAATAGTATCCCCCAATGTATGCACAACGGTTACACTATGCGCTTTGTTGACACTGGTCCCTCCATGAGAGTACGTATGCGTTGTGAGTGCTTGAGGACGTTGAATACAAATTTAATGCGTTAAGGAATATCTTGAGTGAAATATGCAGAAATATGGTTCCTTTAAGATGAAATTTCAAGGCGCTTTGGGTTTAGTTAGCTGAGAAAAGGTATAACTTGCTTGTAACCTGAAGCTCTGGACACAATAGCACGGATCGAGTTTGCATCTTTTGTTCAAAGTTGTTATCCATTTATATTTTATTACTTGAAATTCACTCCAAGGAACATCTGGAGAACTGCGAACAATGAATGGGGTAGTTCGGAGACAAGTGACTTATAGCAGAACAAAATTGTCATCTTTTCCCAATCTTAAGGTTTATGGAGTAGCCCAGGTTTAGCGTAATGAACCGAGTAGGAATGACTGAACGCGGCGTATGGTAATGGTCGGTTTAGTTTGCACCACTTTAAATTGACCCAGTGGGTCCCGCGATTTTTGGTCGCATAACCTTTTGACTTTGAGTATGTTTGCTACAGATTCATGCACAAGCAGAGTATTATTCTTTTCTCTACTGTGCTTCATTTTTGTAGCCGTGTACGAATTCTTCTTTTGGTGGGACTAAAGAGGACATGCTAGGTCCCGTGATAAAATTGATTGCAGTAACGGCTCCAGTTTTGAAGGCTATCGATCTTCCGATGGGCGATGCGTTTGTAGCTGAGTAGCAAAAACGCGTTTGAAAAGCACTATTAGAAGACGAAGTTCGGCAGATGCATGCATTTCGTATCGTCTCATCAGTGCCGATGACCATAACCGGTAATTTTATAAAACAGTTTGTGAGTACAGACGTATATCCAAACAAACGCGAGAAAAGCGGGAGTCTTTCTCCTACAACCAGGGCAGACATGGGCTGACCGATAATTACATTGCACACAAAGCACTGGCTTAATCCTAATAATGTCAGTAGCCTTAGCAACCCGGAGGAGCCGGGAATTGGTATGGCGAAGTAGGATCCTAAACGCTCGGTTGACCTCAATTCGGTGACCCGATGTCAATAAGTGTCTGCTGATCGAAGATGCTGGCACACTGCTCACACACGTAGTCTGACTTGGGCTTGCTTTCTGCATACCTCCGCTTTGAACCCATTTTGGTATATGCTCCTTTATTTGGGAAGTCAGAATTCGATTGGTTCTGCCCATGTAACTAGCTCCGCAGTTGCATACCAACTGATATACGCAGTGGGAGCAGGCTCCAATAGGCTGCGTTTCCTTCAGTGTAGGCAAAGATGGCTTATGAGTTCGGTTGATGGTTACAACTTCCGCAGCACAGAAAGTGCTCTGTGTGTCAGCAATTAGACGTCTTGTAGTCCTCAAAGAAGCAACGTCACATTTAAGGAGCAGCTCTAACAATACCTTTTTCTTAGGTACAGTAGGTACAGCAACTTTCCTTTCACGGATGTGGCTGTGCTTCTGTATAAATTTCCGAGGGTAGGCATTGTCAATTAACGTGTTGTTAATTAATTCTAGTTCAACGGCCAGACAATTGGTCGATCATACCCGTCTGGCGCGACTAAATAGGGTCTTCACAAGCGTTCGCCTGTGCCGCGTTGGCGTAAAGCTGGTAAAATGCAGCTACTGTCCCGGCCACGTTGTTTTCGGTAGACAGACCATTTGCCAGTCCGTTCTTCTTACGGCTGATGAGAACATCTAACAATGGAAGACAGTTGTGTTGTTTGACTTCGTAGAAAACCCTCAATCAGACATGCACGGAGTTAAAACGCGTCACTAGCTGGGTGATCTGCATTTTTATTGAACAGAACACCGAGATAACAGCCATATAGCGTTTGTAATAGGGTGACTGCGCTATTTCTTCCGATAGGCTTCGTTCTATCGTCAGCAGGAAGAAACTCGCTAGTATGGGACCAAGTGGGATGCCCATGGCTACCCGATCAATTTGGCGATACGGTATGTTTCGGAAGTAGACATTGACATTCTCCGTGCATAGAAGTAATGATTCTCTCAAGCACTCAACCGGAATCGGCAACGAACACCCGGAACTTTCTGCTAATTCGCAGATATAGTCAACGGTCTGGTGTAGCGAAACGTTGGTAAACAAGGATTCCACATCTAAAGAACGCATCACCTTGCCGGGAAAGTTCATTTTATCGATTTGTTCGACAAGCTCGAAGGTAGCTTTGAGGTCATATGGATTAAACGAAGCGTTTAGCGGAGAAAGTTTATTACCCAAGCAGCGAGCTAATTTATGTTGGGGTGCATTCGTCATCGAGAGGATCGGTCTAAGCGGCGCTCCCCTCTTGTGCATTTTTGGAAACCCATATGGCTGTGGCGTGACTAATCCACTTGGCCTTAAACTGTTTTAAAGTAGCGCTGTCGATCACGTGATACTGACGAAGCTTTTCTAAGTAGCGAGTAATGCGGGATTCGAATACAGTCACATTTCCCGCCTTCCCTAGTCGTTTAAAGTTGTTAGTGTCACTGTAAATGACACTCCTTTTCTCGATGTATTCATCTTTGTTCATGACCACAACTCCGACGCCCTTATCCGGCTTCATTACAATGACATTCTTATCGCGCAATTCGCGTAACCCTCGTAGGTGTCTGTTCGTAAGCGCGCACTTTTCTTTTATTGGCGCATTTTTTACTTCATATCTAAAGCGCAAATGATTCATTTTCATGCACACAACGGTTCTCGTAATTGACGTATCCACACATTTGAGTCAACTAACAAGCGAAACAGCTAAGGCAAATAAAGCTACAAAACGAAGAGTTACAGGAAAATATTATTTCAACTTTCGACCGAGTGGAAGTAATGCATGCTATCGTTGCTAAAGCAGTGTGTAGTAGGTGAAGGGAGTCTTTTAGAATCTTGGCTGAGAAGGTAAAGTATGCGCCAAAATGCTGTTAACCCCAAATTCCACAAAGGTTTCTTTGCTTAAGCCAGAGCATCGGTGAATAAGGTTTGGTGGTCGCATAATAAAAGTGTAATGCTTTTGAAGATATCCGAAGGAATTAAAAGTAGAACGGTGCAGTCGATGGGCAAGAGTACATAGACTTATGAACCTTGGAATTAGAGCACGCATTACGGAGGGCATTTTGAGCTTAAGAAAGTAAATGATAAGTTTTCTGGCTTTTTGAAAAAGCTCCGGCATATATGTGGGATAAACTGTGGGATAAAAGCACCTAGATACTTTACGTAACATGAACGACGGATGCTTTGCTCACTCACAAAAAGCGGAAGAGGTATTTAAAAAAGAACGCGGTCTGTTGGAGCGGATAAAAGAGCATGGTATCAACATTTGTAAGGGTTAAAAGAGAAGGGGCGGGAGTTAGACCAAGTCAAGAGTTTGTCTAAACTTCGCTGGTATTTTAAAGATCCCCCAAGTACTGGGGTTATACACCCTAGTACGACGTCGTCACACTCGATGAAACTGATTGTCATGAGCAGACAAACAACATAGGGGAAACCAGAAATCCGGGCATGTTATTATAGTTCGTGTGCAGTTTTCATACCGCAATTAGCCTTCAAATGTGATGTTCTCAGTTTAGCTATCCGTTGGCAGACAATGTGTACCATAATCATCGTCAAGTTACTTACGCTTGTGTGAAAGTTATTTGTTACAGCGTCTATCCGAGCACGCTATTTCCAAACGCTGTTCGCCAAACGGGTGATTGGGCACAGACATTAGTTAGCAGATTATTCTGCAGGGTGAGCTTGGACGCGAGTTGACACAGCTGCTCACACACCAGTCCAACTGATTAGAAGCCACCGGCTTAGCTACATCAGAAGTGATTGGTACAATGCAAATGTTTATCGAGCATTGCAACTGCGTAAAAATTGGTTAGCTGATTAGCTCGTTGCTTTGAGTAGTGGTTAAGGATGTGGACACAGACGCACCGTTATCAGTTGCAAAATGGCTGCAACCACAACACAGAACGTCACAGATAGCTAACGAGTGGCTTCTTGGAAGGCTCTGAGTGTGGCCGGTCAAATGCGAGCAATTGTATAGGTATTTGCCAGGAAAATAAAGCGGTTGCACACATGAGCTTTAGTTAAAACTTCTGAAATTAAGGGCGAAGGAGGCACCGAGGTAAACATTATGAAGCGAATAGTGTCTGCATATGCAGTTACTTGTGGGTCTTCAAAATGACAGAAACACTGACTAACCTACGCACATTATTTATAGTGTTATAATATTTAGTAAACAGCAACCATAAAGCAACTCAACTTTGTAATAAGGGTGTGTACAAGAAGGAGATATCACTATAGTGAATCCGTGTTATTTTAATGCAAATCTCCGAACACAGCGGAACGACTTCCTAAACAAGGTGATTTAAATAAATCGCTAGGTTGCAGTACCTATTTGCTTTGGGGTCACGCGCAATAGTGCGCCTTTGCTATACGCGTAGATTCACACATTTTACGGCACCTAGTGAGATACTGAGGGTAACTTACTTCCGAGAGCACAGCACGATACTATGTTTACTTAGACAAACATTTTGCTGACTTGCGAGGGCAAGAATAAGTTTCAGCTACAAATGCACCACGATTTTGGCAATGGATGAATTGGGTATAACATGTTCGCTCTTATTGAGGAGAGTAACAGAATCTAGCATGGGTGGCAACAAACTGCAACGATGGCAGCAAAATATGACATCGACACATTTATGAGCGTTGAGGTTAAAGAGCAGCGACGTAGCCTAATGTTGGCAACAACACTAGCGAACACATAGTCGACACCACACTTGTTGGGAATGTGCATGATGGTAGAGAAATTTTTTAATATGCTAAGGGTAAAAAGCACTGCAAAGATCCACACTCAACCTGATACGTGGAGGTAATTAGCCAGTTGCCTAAATAAAGGCAGCGTGATTTGTGAAACTACCACTCATCAACCTGTATGCACTTGGGTGGGCATTATTCTCAGAATGCGGAGTAAGCGTCCTAGGTGTGTCCAAGCTTCCGAAAGTCGTTCATTAGTCGTGGATCAGAAACTGAAGTACTCCATGTTTTTCGCCCAATGCGGTGGTAACGGAGTGGACAGAATGTCTGTGATACACGCAAACCTTGGATCTAGCAAATCGACCTGCGTTACATGGAGCCTGGGATAATAGTCGGTGATCAATGACACGTAAGAGGCGTGTCAACTAGGGACAGTATAGAAACTGGGGGCGACTGAACCCAACGTATATTGTGCAGCCTACAAAAATAGGAAGCGTATCAAACAGAGCGAGAATCGGTGCAGCAAGGTACTCACCAAAACGCTTCGTGTCAACGGATGTGCAGTCAGTAAAATTACTGGAGGTTTCGAAGGTTAAAACAACAGTAACATCCAATGTTGAAAAATACTGAAAGAGCGTATTTTCCGATACACTACAAGGGCCTACCCTAGAAGGCTGAAGGATGGAAGCCTTCGATGGAGCTGTTAGTGGGGATAATGGAAGGTGAGGATGGGGGCGAGTAATTGCATGGGATTGAGGAAGGGCTTCCAAAGTGGGGTGCTTAGCAGAGTTAACTGAATCCAGATTTTTGTTAGGTATTATTTATGATGATCGTGTGGACCAGAGTGCATTATCGGTGGGTCGTCGGGGAGGGCTGATCGGACTGCAAAAATAAATTGGCTGGTAAAGAATAATAGCAGGCAGGAGCTTCCCTTTGCTGCAGATCCGACGGTGCGGTCGGGAGGTGTCACCCCTTCCCAACCGCACTCCAGTCCACGGTCCTCGTTCCACGAAAAAATCCATGCCTCCTCGTCTAACGAAGAAATCCGGGCGTCCACGACCCACGAAGAAATCCGGCGTCCTCGCCGTCAACGCCTGGTCAGGTCTTTGGGGACCAACCCGTGCGTGGCTGTCTGCAGCCGAGGGCGACTGACTGATACTTCGGACTGGAAGAGGGTCATGGGTCGGCTGGTGAGTCACTCGGGGGTGACGTTGAGCCGGTAGGCGAGTCAACCGAGGGTTGCCTTGGCAGTTCCGGCGGTTAAGTTTCTGGAGGCTCGAACTCGGAGGGGGTGGAGAAGGGTCGGTGGAAGTAGCTTGACACGGGAGGGAAACATGACATGCATGATAAAAGCAAATACCCGTCTTAGATTTTCAAAATGTTCTGGGTTTTTGAACAAGGAAATGAGAAGACGAATGTTGGCAGATGCTAGCATTTCGTATTATCTCGTCAGTACCAATACAATAACAGGGAAATCCTTTTATATGTCTTACAGGGCACAGTCAAACCAATCAAATTTATTGTCGTGGTCATTGTTATCAGATTAAGTCCACGGCAACCGCAGGTTGACAACTAATTGCTTTTGGACACAAAAAGGTGGTCTAATTCGGCTTATCGCGACGGCCTCGGCAAATGGTAAGCCGAGCGGTTCCTCGACACCACAGCTATACGGGTTACCAAAAACTCACAAGCAGGGCATGCCACTAAGACCTATTTTGTCCATGGTAAATTCCCCGCAGCACAAATTGGCTCGTTGGTTAGTTCGGATCCTTGCACCACTAAGGCAGCACTACAATTTGCACAGCATTAAGCACTCTTTTGAAATAATCGAAGACCTAGACCAAATCAGCCTAGCCGACAAGGTTATGTGCTCAGTGGACGTCCAATCGTTATTTACTAATGTCCCGTTGCTTGAGACAGTTGATTACATTTGCCACCTGATAGAAGAGGAGAATTTTCGTCTACCAATACCGACAGACCTCCTGAGACAGTCCCTGTTACTTTGCACGGAGAATGTCGCTTTCCGATTCGACCACAACACGTATCACCAAATTGACGGAGTAGCTATGTGTAGTCCGTTGGGACCGGTACTGGCTGATTTTTTCATGCTGATACTTGAGAGGAAACTAAGTGGACAGATTTCTCAGCTGCCGTATAACCAACTATATGTGGATGATATCCTTGTTTTCGATTCCACAAAGATGCAAATCGAACAACTAGTAGATCAACTTAATAATGTTCACGCCAACCTGAATGTGACTTTTGAATTCGAATCGAATGGGCGCCTTCCGTACCTCGACATTCTCATGAGTCGCAGGGATAATGGGCTGATTAAGCGATCTGTATACAGCAAGCCAACGTGGTCCCGCCAATATCTACACTTCACTAGCTTCTCACCGATGGCACACAAGCGCGCACTAGTAAAAACATCATTCACTCGGGCCAGACGTATCTGCTCCAACGACTGCCTGGCTGAAGAGTTAGAGCTGATCACTAAGACACTCATGGAGAATGGCTACCCAAAGCGATTCATAGACAAACATAGCCAAGTTAGACCGCCCAAGGAGATGGTGTTGACAGCCCCTAAGAAGAAGGTGTACATTGAGCTCCCATTCAAGGGTGACACTGCAACGAAAAGGATAACCAAACGGATTGTCTCGGCCATTCAGCGTACATACTGTGCTGCGGAGGCGGTAATTATCAACAGAACCCGAAAGTTGCCGTTACCTTCAGTAAAGGAAGATGAAGCCGTCGGCGCCAAATCCCATTGTGTCTACCAATTCGTGTGTGACTGCGGTATCAGTTACATCGGCAGGACCGAACGGGTTTTAGATTCACGAGTGAAGGAACACCTACCAAACTGGGTTCAGCGCGAAGTTACCCAATCCACCTCCGATGATACGTGTTCGCGTAAGCCACCAGCGTCCTCATAGGCAGGCACATCTTGGCGACTCGTCACCAGGTCAATCCCTTATCAGCTTTCCGGATCTTGTTACGTCATACTAATGCACGCCTTTTACGATTTGCCGAGGCCGTCGCGATAAGCCGAATTAGACCACCTTTTTGTGTCTAAAAGCAATTAGTTGTCAACCTGCGGTTGCCGTGGACCTAATCTGATAACAATGACCACAACAATAAATTTGATTGGTTTGACTGTGCCCTGTAAGACATATAAAAGGATTTCCCTGTTATTGTATTGGTACTGACGAGATAATACGAAATGCTAGCATCTGCCAATATTCGTCTTCTCATTTCGTTGTTCAAACTACTGAAGGGGACTAACTGTTTTAAATTTCTGGATTTTTGTCGATTTTGCAAAAAGTTTGTGAACAAGGCTCATGATAACCACTAAAGACAAATTTTGCCTGTTAATGGAAATAACAAACGTTCACGAAATCTAAAAAACGGGCCGTATGTTTGAGCTGTCTACCGCGTCGTTCGGTTGCCTGGGGTTGAGGCGGTGTAGGTTGAGGGTCAAGGGGAACGGAGGGTTTCAGGATATCCAGTGCTCGAGAAGTCACCACAGTTGCGGGTGCTTGTGTGATAGCATCAGCATAAATGGCACGTGGTTGGTCAAAGTAAGCTAATTTGAGGCGGTCCATGGTACCGTGGTTCGGTGACCATCCTGGTCTAAGGTATAATGTTTCGGAGTCCGTTGCAGAACTCTGAAAGAACCAGTGTAGAGAGGCTAAAGAGGACGCAGCACTGCGTCGGTGGGGAGAAAGACGTGAGTGCAGCTAGAGAGTCCGCTGTGCATTTGCACATCTCTAGTCTGCTCAAGGGGCGGAGTAGGGCGTAGTGAACGTATTCGTTGGGCTAGGGAGGACGCAAACTTAGGAGGAGGCGTACCTGACGATGCGGGAGATGAAACGAATTCTCCTGGCAACTTTAGCGTTGTACCGTAAACCAACTCTGCTGGTGCACATGGCAAGTTGTCTTTGATGCTGCTGCGAATGCCTAAGAGTACGAGCGAAGCGTTTTCGCTCTAGCTAGGGTCGGAGGAGGCACAGAGCGAGGCTTCAAGCTGTCTGTGGAAGTGTTCAACTAACCCATTGGCTTCTGGGTGATACGCTGTGGTATGAATGCGGCGACAACCTAAAAGTTGCAGAACGTATCGTATTGTGAAGATTCAAAATGCGTTCCTCGGTCAGTTGTACTGGTGCATGGGCATCCGTAGTGCGAAACCCACCGGTCCAAGAAATTCCGGATAACAGTCTCAGCTGGGCAGTCTGTTACGGGAATTGCTTGTGGCCATCTGTGAAGCGGTTGACACATGTAAGAATATATACGCATCAGCGTGACGGAGGCAAGTAACACCCCAATTCTAAGTGTACATGTGAGAACCGAGAGTCCGGGGCAGGAAATGAACCCAGAGGACTGCGGGTGTAACGACTTACTTTGGAACGCTGGCAGTGAAGACAGGCGCGAGCCCAGGTACGAACATCTTTCTTTACGCATGGCCAAACGAAAGGTTCGGTGACCAGTTTCAAAGATGCACGGATACCGGGATGTGATAGTGAGTGAAGTGCGTCAAAGGCTGTGCGTCTGAAGGAGACAGACAAGAGGGGTCTAGAACATCCTGTGGAAGTGTCACAGAGAATGGTTCCTTCCGGGGTTTGGACAGGAACACGTTGCGCAGGCAGCGAATTGGACTGAAGAGTACACTGTATGTCTTCGTCTTGAGCCTGAGACGATGCCATGGCGGCAACGTCGACGGTAGGCAAAGACTGGAGAGTGAGGTTGAGGCGTGAGAGAGCCTCGGCAACGGGATTGTCGACATCTGAGACATGACGTATGTCAGCAGTGAACTGCGTGACAAAGTCTAGGTGTCTTGTTTACCGTGGTGAATATTTGTCGCAAGAAGGGTTGAAGGCGGAAATGAGGGGCGTGTGGTCAGCGTAGAGCGCGAAAGCGCGGCCTTTGAGTGTGCGCCGGAAGTAACGAATGGACAGGTAAATGACGAGCAGTTTTCTGCCAAACGTGTTGTAGCGAGATTCCGTTGGCTGCAGACTTTTGAAGAAGAACCCAAGGGGTTGACATTGCCCACCAACGTGTTGCTGGAGGATGGCTCCTACCGCGACGTCTGAGGTATCAATCGTAATAGAAAGGGGAACAGTCGATTCGGAATGAGCGAGGAGGACTATGTTGAAGATAGCATCCTTGAGCTCGGCGAAGGCTGCCGGTGCTGTGTCAGAGAAAGAGAACTTACGTTCATTCCTTCTGAGTAGGTCGGTCAGAGGCTGCATGAGCTGAGCGCAGTGCGGAAGGAAGCGTTGGTCGTAGTTGACCAAAAAAAGATCGACCGAGGTGACTGAACGAAGTTGGAGCTGGGAAGTCCTTGATTGCCTGGATCTTATCAGGAAGGATTTCGAGACCACAGGATGAAAAGAGGTGGCCTAGGATTACGTAGGTCTCTGCAAAATGATGTTTCACCACAGATCTCTATGAAAACCCGAACTTATTTTAACGTGTACTTCCCAAGAGGCGATTTTGTATTTAAATATTCCTTTCTTACTTTCGTAAGCTCACTGAAGCTTTCAATTCTTTTTTTGCAGGACAACCAGTAGTAACACAGCCCGTCCTTGTCCGGTTCTTCCGGGATCGGCCTATGTCTGTCCAGTGCCCATTGTGTTCCAAGATGATTGTCACACGGACTTCGTATGCGGTGGGAAACTGCACGTTATTGGCTTCCGCACTTGCCTGTCTAACTGGGTATGTATTGTATTTTATCTTATTCTGTAAGACAGAATAACATCTTGAAAACTTATCCAACAACGAGCAAATTACCTTTGAAAAAATGCAGATATAAATAATTTATGTTGTGTCACTTGTCATCTTACATATTGGGCTGAATAGCTTAAAGTTACAACAATAGTCTGTGTTGTTTTTTGGTACAAGACAACTGACCAGTTTAGATTAGATAGGAATATTGAATACGACAGGAAATATCTTAAACAACACCTCTAACTGGTGTGGAATAACTGGTGTCTCATCTTTTTATTGTATATTTAAGATATTCCTTTCCATTGAGTAATCAAATTAGTGTGATAAAGTTGAATACAAACAAACTTGGCGTTGATTGAACTTTAAATGAATGTATCACATTTAGAAGTCATGAATACACAAGCTCGAAATACTACGAGTCGAGGAGATTATGTGCAGGTTTAAAAGCGATGCGAGCGGAGTTGTGTTAAATGGGTGATCTGCGAACTATTTGAAAGTAGTAGCTTCAGTCGTTTAAATCATTCTCATGGTTCAACATCTGAATGCCACAGACAGGAAGAAAGTCAGCCAGGATATACATAATCAAATACCAAATTCATATACAGCATTTGGGATGCTTATGGTGTGTGCGTCAGAACTGAATGTTGTCTGCTTCGACATAAATTGGAGCCTTGAAGACTATTGAGACTTGCCGTAAATTTGTAGAGTTAGCAGTCTCATAAGAACATTTTCTAGCTAGTTATCTATTTGTAATTTCTCTTAAATGCGTATAAATGTTGTACACAGTTATACAAACACCTTCAGGCGGTGTAACTAAGCAAGAAATGTTCGTTGTAGGCCTTACGTCAGAAGCCAGAAGAGCGGTTATTGTGACCCACGAAATTTAGCAAATGTGCTCAGAATTTTTGAGAAGAATTAGAGAGCTGAACTAAACCTTACTCATGTAGTGCAGTTGATCAAGTTTTATTTATGCGTACACCTGTTCTAATCAATACAGTATGGTGACTAAAGTATAGGTAAAAAGACTGAAATAACATTCCTCCTCACTGAAGCCAAAAATGTGTGCTAATAAATTAGATCCATACCTTGTGACATCCGAAACTGTAGGCGTCAAGATGGGTAAACAAAGTCGTAATGGATGCGAAAGTTAGTACTGAGTGCTCATTTGCAAATAATCTTGTATGCAGAGGAAGGAATTGCTCGCGGATCGCACAACTATGTGCAATGAACAATGAACAATGATTTATCACGGGATAAAAGCAAGTGCTTGACACGTCCCGTAGGATGGTTGAGGTGAATATGATGAAATCAAAATATGTCTGGGTCATCTATCGAACGTCTGCCGAGATGAATAGTTTGATAAGTAACATCAGTGTAAAATTAAAATAAATTATCGAGCGTAAACGTTCAGAAAGACACTGGGGTGCAGTGATCATTGAGGTAAGGAGTGAGAAAAGTAAAATATGGTCGCTCACTTAGGTCCATTTGATACATAAATCCTGTTGAAATGCATCCTTGGCGTAATCCACAGTAGGGGAGTTTAGGTAACAAAATGTTGGGAGCTAAGAGCAACATCTAATCGTTTTTTGAAAACATCCAAGGTAGGAGAGGATACAACTGAGTCTGGGAGTGCGTTCCAAGGTTTGCAAACCCGAAGGGAAAAGTAATTCCGTCGACACTCTAGACGGCTGTATTGTTCCTTCAACTTTAAGCAGTTACCCCTGAGCTGCGTGTTGTGGCTAAGTTTCAGCAAATGGCGGCATACGTGGTTGGGGTCACTCAATATTTGATACGCTAATATGAGATCACCGCGCAGTCTTCGATAGCGCCCGCTGAAAATTCCCAGCAACTTCAGCCTTCGGTGGTAAGAGTGATAGCGCAGGCCCTTTACATTCTTTGTTGCTCTCCGTTGTGGTGCCTCTATCGCTTCTAGGTCACGCTTCAACCAAGGTTGCCAAGCTTGGATAGCGTATTCAACATGCGGGCGCACGTAGGAATTGTGCATCATTGGGAAGATTGATGGGTCAAATCTCCCGAATGCTCTTCGCAGCATGCCGACATGCTGGTTGCCTCTTTTCGCAGCTACCTCAGCCTGTTTTGAACAGTTGAGGTCGCTCTGTACGATCACACCCAGGTCACGTTCCTGGGAGCTATTCTGCAGTCCGTTGGTCCCAAGTGAATAGGTGTAGTTATGACTATGGCGTAATTGTACGACGCGACATTTGTCTACATTGAACGGTAGGGCGTTTTGAAGTGACCAGTTCGACACTGTGTTAAGATCGCACTGGAGCCGTTCATGGTCTTCCGGTCCTCTGATCCTTCGCCATATCTTGATATCATCAGCGAAAAATAGGAAATCGGAAGTAATTGATCTCGCCAAATCGTTAATGAACACCAAGAATAGACGAGGTCCAAGAACCGAGCCTTGTGGTACTCCGCACGCCACATCGATTGCATCAGACAATGATTCTCGGACTCTCACCACTAGCCGTCGTTCTTGTAGAAAATTGTCAATCCAACTCAGGATTGGGTCGCCAATGCCGTAATTCCGAAGCTTGTGAAGGAGAATGCGATGGTTTAAGCGATCAAATGCTTTTGAAAAGTCCAGGTAGATGACATCGACCCCTACTCCATCATCAACAGCTTCAGTCCAGCTATTACGTGCAATTAATAGGTTAGTATTACACGAATGCTTTTGACGAAAGCCATGTTGCTCTGGGGCTATTAAATTGTGGCTTTCCAGGTATTCCATCAGCGCATCTGCGATGATTGATTCCATCACTTTGGATAGTACTGGAAGTAGTGTTATTGGACGGTAGTTGGCAGGATCAGTGCGGCTACCTCCTTTATGAATAGGAGTGATGACCCCTCGCTTCCATACTGGTGGAATACGGTTCTCCTCTAGACATCGCTGATAGAAAATAGCCAGTGGTGCTGCTAGATCACTAGCTACTGCCTGTAGAGCCTTTGGTCGGATGTTGTCAGCTCCGGGAGAACTGTGGATACGCAAGCATAACAACTTCTTCAACACAGCTTCCGCAGTGAAGGTGATGTTTTCTAAACCAGATGGTGGAGTAGTAGAAATGAGGAGAATGTTTGTGCTCGTTACCTCCTGGAAAGTTCGGGAGTAATGAAGCCGTAGGAGATCAGCTGCTTCCATTGCTGATCGCGTGCACCCATCAGCCGTGACTAGTGCTGGAACCCCTCGCTTTACCTTTCGAAGGCCGTTAACGTGCCTGTACAGGAGTTTGCGATTCGTGCAGAATCGCTTCATTAACTTCTGCTGATGAGTGACCTTGTCTTCGCGGATCAGTTTCACACAGAAGTTACGATGGGTCACGTATGCAGTCCAGGTTTCGGCATTCGGGCAGTCCTGGTGATCTCGCCATGCCAAATCCCTCCGGGACATACATTTACGTGTCCTGCTCCTCAGAAATGAATTACGCTTGTTTTTAGGTTGGAAGGACTTCTGCTCTGATGCGTGCGCTACCAGTGTACTAAACGTCCTTGTAAATGTTTCCCAGGCAACATCTGGGGGGCATTCGGTTAAGAAAGTCCAAGATGTATCCTTAACAAGCTTAGACAACACATTGTAGTGTGTGACAGTATGCACTTTATCCTCCTCCTTTTCAGGGTACTCCGCATAGCAAATATAGTCAAAGAGTAGAGTAACATGATCACTACGACCCAGTGGTGTGCTTGTAACTATCCCGCTAACCATGAGTTCTTCGTTAGTGAGCACAAGATCCAGTATCGACGGCTTGTTAGCAGTTCGAAATCTGGTGGGAGAGGTTACGTGGTTGTAAAGAGGGTGGCTAGCAATAAGCTCTTGCAAGCAGGCTTTAAACTGCATACCGTCGGTTGCCGGCGTTTCTATGTCATGCACGTTAAAGTCTCCCGCGATAAGAATGTGGGTGTAGGACTTGTTCAAAGCAAACTGGAAAACGTGGTTCAGTTTGGAGTCCATTTCCGAAGTTGAGTTTGGTGGGCGATAAATCACGGCTAGTAGGCATGTGTCCTTGTTTCGCAACCATAGGCGGCACCAAAGCGAATCGGGAGCTCGGATTTCCGAGTGGTCGATAACTTCACATCGGAGGTTTGTATTATAATAAAGAATCACACCGCCCCCCCTTCCGGTTCTATCGGTCCGAAGCAGTGACATACCGGGTAAATTGATCTCAGAATCGGTTATCTCAGGGTTTAACCATGTCTCTGTAATCATGACGAGGTCCCGCGGTTGTGAGGCATGGAGTTCTCTAAGTTCTGCCAACTTGCTTAGAAGGCCTTGGGCGTTTGTATACATGCAAGATAGGGCTTTTGTTGTTAGGAGTTCATTGATAGATGTCAAGTTTGTGTTCGCTTTGAAGCCGGCCGTTAGGTGGCCGGCAATTAATCGTTTTTTGGTTTATGTATTTCAGTCGTGTTGCATGGCATTATTAAGCGTTCCTGAACAGAAGTTTCACTGGTGCTGTGCTCGGTCCTCCTGTGTGCCGTGGGCGCGGTTGTGTTGGTCTCTCCGCAGGACTGTGCAGATAAGGAATTTGCTGCGTTTGCAAGTTCCGTTGAATTGCTTCCGACTTTTGGTCGTTCGCCTGCTGCTTTTAGCCGGATCTCTGTTGGCAGCCTAGCTCGAAACTTTAACCAGCTATCCAACAGAACTTGCGTCATTCCCTCGGAGTGTAGTATTACTTTCATTAGCCTTGGACCGCAGCCCTTGTAGTTAGGTGATGACGGAACTCTTGTCAGGGATTTGGCAATAACATTGTCAACAGAGAGTGCTTCGCGGATGCAGCACCACTGCTGTCGGTCATGTGTTTGCGCATCGTGATCAGAAGAATGCAGAAGCTCATGAACACCATGAACAAATATTGTTTTCTTGCTGTCTCTATTAGCAATGCCGCGTTGGTCAACTGCTTCTTTTGGGCGATCTTTCCAAGGTAGATCAGGCAATATGCGTACTCCGCTCGGTGAGTTGCGAAGACGAACTGCTGAGAGCAGGACAGCCTCTGTCTCATCTGCTGAGTTTAGTGTTACTCGAAGAATTCGAGGTTCACCAGAGTGCACTGAGGTCGGGTGACGCGCTACGCGTTGCAGCATTGCAGGCTCAACCAGAATGCCAATCGCCTCGCAGATGGAACTCCACTGGTTGCGATCGTCTTGCAACTTGCCTTTTATTGTTCCAGATTTGGATTCGGGAACATTGGTGCACACGAGAGTTAACGCAGCGTGGTTTTGTCTAGCGAGTGTTGGCTTTATACTTTTTGCTGGCAATTCGTGTTGTTTAGAGGACACCATTGGAGTTGACGGTGAAAGCTGCTTTGCGCCACGCGTGCTCGGTACTGAAAATGGACCTATGTGTGTCCCTCCCGGTGTGTTTGTCGAGGCAATCGATGCGTACGTTACCTGCTTGTTATCTGCACCGGATTTCCTACGGCTCTGAGCTGTCGGCGTCATGGATGAATCTCCAAGTGAAGCCTCTATGGTTGGAGAAGTGGAAGCAGGCATGTTTGAGGCTTGTCCACTTATGGGAGTGAGGTTACCCAGTGGATTTAGAGTCACAGACGCTGCAGTGCGGTTGGAGCGTCTAGCTCTTTTCTTCGGTTTAGACTCAGAGCTTACTTTGGCCGGGTGAGATATTATCGTGGCCGCATTTACCTCCGGGGGAGGGATCTTAGTATTTACAAATTGCGCGATTATTTCAGTCATCCTATCGCATTTTTTCATGAGCAAAGATAAGCAGTTGACCACTGGAATGACTTGACATGTTGGGCAAAACCAAATTGTGTCAGCAACTTGGTTTGTCTGTCTCACTTCTTGGACAGATTTGCCTACACATTGCGGACAGTATGATCTAATGCAGCTAGAACAGGTAATACTGATCTTAAGCAGTTTACTGCAGTTGTCTGCGCAACATAGGCGACGTTGAACCATTGGAATGCTACTCGTCCTCTTATTGTTTACAGCAAAGCCTATCTAAGCGCTCACCTTGATAAGTGTACTTTGCGCTAGGGGTGACGCAGGAACAGGTCAGAACACGCACACGAATAGATAGTTGTTCAACCGCACCAAGGTCAGGCGGTAGAGGCAGATGGAGGTCGTAACGCGCAGACTGTCGGATTCAGCGATCAATCGACTCGCAGTGGTACACACACACCCACACAAAGCGGCAGCGTGTGTTAATCGGCCTGCCTTAAGCGACGATGCAGGTGGAGCGCTGATAAGCGTCCCTAGAGCTGCTCAGTTGACGAACGGAGCAAAAAGGCTGTAAGTTTGTTATGCTGCAACTTACAGGGATGGTTGCCGCGTAGTTGGGGAGTCCACAACTTCTTCTTCCGAATGAGACCAAAATCTTTTCCGAAAGACCGGTTTGATGTAGTTACACAAGTGGAATTCGGCAAAGAATATGCCGAAAACTGGGAACTGGAGCAAGAGTGTAATCCACACAGGTTAGATCCAGGAGATGGAAAGCACTGAGTAGAGCTCGTCGAACTGGTTCGAACGAGCGCAAGCACAATATTGTGTGGGGAGAATTGGAGTCGCCACAGAGGGCAAAGCGAGAGACGAGTTAAAGTGCGGCCGCACGGTACGGTGCTTGGTGAGCGCAAAACAACATCCACTTCCGCTAGTAGGTTGGGTTGGCAATCAGAACTGTATATACGAATATTTGGTAATCCCTTCTAGTACACCGGCTTATGTTTGGGATATGCACCAACGTAACAGTCTGATATGTATAGTTGAGTAGAAAAATGTAAATCAGCTCTTCAATGAATTGTTTCGTAACAAAATAAGTAAGTCGTTCTACCATAGTGATTCCTGCGCTGGCATTTCTGTTGTACTCCATGAAAGAGTGGTTTTCGGCATGTCGTTTACAGATAATGAGTTATTGTATGGCCTATTTTGAGTTTTAAGCGGCTGCGAGGACTCGGTTTCTCTGTGTGTATTTGCATCTTTGCCAGCAGCCTTCAATAACTACTTTACTAAGGTGGGCTAATATTCAAGTTTACGGAGGCCCCGCTAACAGCTGATGTGCTGTCACCACTCTACTGCCAGATACAGTTGGTATTTCCTGCATTGCAGTTTGTCAGTTCCAACGCTAGCATGTTCAAGTGAAATGCTTGGTTCTGAATACAAATATCACAGGACCTCGCGTTTTGCTATATTTCCTCAGTTGAACGGTTTAGATTAACTCTTCTGCCTGCTTACAATCTGATCAAACTGAAAATAGACCTATTTATTAACGTCTTCCCAACTTTGCAACCTGTATGGAGAATAAAGGATTTGGGAGGAAGCGGATGAGTATGATCAGAACCCACATGGATAGAACAGTGGAAGGCTAGTGTCTTATAGGTCAAAAGAATGCTTTATAACTCTCGTGGAAGGAATGCAGTTAAAAAAGTAAACATTATGATAAAATGAAAAACGTTTTGATGTATTCAGCATGGTGTTCGCATTGAGCCATGTGCAAAACAGCCGAGATGTTCAAATGTCCTTGGCGTTCTTGGTTTCCTTTCACTGAGGAGTCTCAAGGGCAGCGTGATCTTGTTTTGATCACGGTTGTCACGCCTGCATGGCGTAGACTACTTACAGTCACATATACACGTTAAGTGTTTGTAGGAAGAATGAGGGGTCAAAACGACCTCATGCTCTGTGAAGAAGGCCGATGTGTTGATCACTGGCTCTCAAGGCTTTTTCTGATTCTTTCGAGCAGCCGAGATCGTGCTGGACCAGTAACCCAATATCATGCTTCTAAAAGATATTTTTCAACGTGTGTTCTCCAAATTGTGCACTCTCACCGACTGATGACGCAGGTGCATCACCATGCACTTAGCTGTGTTGAACTGAAGTAGATTCCTCGTTGACGGTTCATTAACGCAATCCAGGTCATGTTGGAGTCTATTGTGGTCTCTCTTGTTTTTAATCGCCCATTATATCTTGACCTCAGCAACGAAAAGCAGGAAATCGGAGTTGATAACTCTGACCAGGTTGTAAATAAACACCAGGTCCCAGCTTCGAACCCTATGGAACACCACATTCCACCTCGGATTGGAGAGCGATACTCTAACGCACACTTGAAGCCTACTTTGATGAAGAAGGTTGCCAATCCTACGAAGAACCGGATCTCCGATGCCATAGCTCTTTAGACTTTAAACTAGGTTGTGGTGATTCCGGCGGTTGAAAGCTTTGGCGAAGTCCAGGTAGTTGACGTTGACGTCGACCTCACCGTCGGCCACTTCCGTCCAGCTACCTCTTGCCATCAACAGGTTGGTAGGGCATAATCAGTGTCGACAAAAGCCATTCTGCTCCGGTGCCAAGATCTTGCATTTTTCAGGTAGCCCGTTAGATTCTCAGCAGTAACCGCTTCCATTCTCTTCGATAACACAGTGAGGAGAGCCACTGGGTGATAGTTTGCAGGCTCTGAATAGATACCTACTTTGAAAATTGGGGTAATAATGCCATGTTTTCACGTAGTATGGATTGTTGTTCATCGAAGCACTTTTGAAAAAATGTGACAGTGGCTCTGCTAGCTTGTTTACCGTAGCCTTCAGTGATTTCGGATGATGGTTATCGGCTCCCGGAGAACTATGATCGCGCAATGAGAGCAAGTTCATTAGCACTAATGTTGGGTTGAATATTACAGGTGTAAACCCTGCAGTCGATAAAATGAATGACCGTGTGTCAGAGGGACAGGCCGCTTCGTCGGTGCTTTGTGTCTACCGTCTCTTGTGAAACGTGGATGGATGCCATTCTTTACTTTGAGAAGGCTGTTGATGTCGGTACAGTAACTTGTCCTTCAGAAAAGTTTTCGCCGAGCTCTCTTTATGGATAAATTTCCCCTCGCGGTCAAGTGTGGTTGCGGTGAGTCAGGAAGTTCCTCCAATTAGCTGGGTCTTTGCTAGTCTTGGATGCAAGTCATACTGCATCCCTTAGTGCCACGCATATTCGAGTCCTGCTTCTGATAACTGATGGCACTTTTCGAGGTGAAGTAGCTTGGTTTTGATTGCGGAGTTAACAAGGTCGCTGTGTCATTCAAGCAACTCTGTTTAAACGTTAGGCAAGTACTCGCAAATAGATGCTCCGACAGGTTCATTTGGGAGGCGGCGATGGGTGATTGTGTGAGTTGGTTCCGTACGTTTCGATGAATACTATGCAAAGCAAACATAGTTAAATTTTATGAGCACATTGTCGCTGTGACCTCATGGACTGTCAATCAGTATCTTGTCTGTCATGAGCTCTTCTTTTGTGAGTAGTAGGTCCAGTACAGAGGGTCTGTTTCCTACCCCCAATCTTGTGGGACAGATGACATGGTTTTATGAGGGAATACAAGCAAAAAATACATGAAAGTTGGCTTTGAACTGTTCCTTGAGAGAGGTTGATATCTACAAGTCGTGCATCTTGAAGTCTCCTGAGATAAGGATATGCATGTACCTAGAGCGTGATACCCAGCATGGTGTGAGGATCAAACTGGAATCCATTTTCGAAGTGGATGCTGGTGGGCGATAAACGGAAGCTACGAGATGTATGTTGTTGGGTCCTAAACGGAGATGACATCAGAGTGAGTCGGTGATATGAGTTTCCGGATCATTAACTATCACACGTTGCAGTCGCTGATGTAGTAAAGAAAGACACCACTTCCCCTGCTGGGACGGTTATTCCGGATGAGTGAAATCCTTGGTACCTCAACCTCGGCATCAGCAATATGTTGGCACAGCCAGGATTCGGCAATGGAAATGAGGACCTTAGCGTTAGCGGCGGGACACAGACTAGTTTCCATAGGTTTACTTAGGAGCTCTTGGACCTTGGTGTACACACATGAAAGCCACTTGTACTTCAGCAATGCGTAGAAAGTTGCTCACTTCAATAGTTCAATAGTGTATGATGGGCCAAAAAGCATAAGTTTACAAGACCCACAGGATGGATTTGAAAAAAAGTAAAATCAAAATGTTTCAATGCGGAACAAAAAAGGATCAGTGGTTAAACGAGTGCACTTTAGCAAACAGATGTGTAGCGTTTGTCACTAAGATGAAAGTCTAAGTCTTTCGAATGTCGTCATGTCTGGTGCATTCACCACCTATCTTCTTAATGCATTCCAGTAAAAACAGATTCTAAGTGAGTTTCAGGTGGTTGCCTCGCCTTTGTTTGTGTAAGGGGCTAGAGTCAACAGTGATGTACATGGATGCTCGCTTTCGGTTAGTATCCGATATGTGAGGGTAAGATCTACTCGAAGCCGTCGGTATTCTGATGAAAACACACCGAGTACAAGAAGACTCAGCTCGTAACTTAAACCGGATAGTCCACGCGTTGCCATTGTGGCTTTTCTTTGGGTTGTTCTAATAGGCGAAGGTCTCTTTTTAACCATGAACACCAGGCCTGAATTGCAAATTCAACGGGAGAGCGAATATAGGAGTTACTCAGCATTGGTACTAGCAGCCGCTCAAAGGTGCCGAGAGCTCGGCTTAAAAGTCCCAAGTTCAAGTTCGTCACCCTTGCTGCTTTCGAACATTGGAGCGAATTTCTAAGACTCTCTTGCACTATTATACCTAAGTCGCGTTCACTAGTCACTTGTTACAGGACGTGTTGCCCCAAGAGGTATGTGTTGACGAAGCTGCTGCGCACCGTCAGCAGGTGGCATTTTGCAGGGTTCAGTTGAAGCTGGTTCTTTTCTGCCCATTCGTTAATCCGACTCCGATCTTCCTGGAGGTAGACAGGGTCGGATGCTGAGCGAATCGCCCTCCATATTTTAGCATCGCCTGCAAATATTTGTATCGGAGATAGAATGTCTGCTGGAAGGTCATTAATGTAGACTAAAAACAGTAGCGGACCGAGGACGAATCCTTGTGCTACACCCCTACGTACGCACAGACTTGCAGAGTGAGTGTCGGCTACTCTTATCCTGATTGCTCTGTCTTGTAAGTAGATTTTAACCAGGTGAGCATAGAACCGTTGATACCGTAGGCAATAAGCTTTTAGAAGAGAAAGAGGTGATTGATCCTGTCGAGTGCTTTAGAAAAATCTAACTAAACCACATTTATGGAGATTCCTTCATCAGCCGCCCTGGTCCACGTGTCCCTAGTAAGCAACAAATGATGGGACAAGATCGTCTGCATCTGTAACCATGTTGGGCATCCGAACTTATCTGTGGACTTCCAAAGTATCCTGTCAGCTTGTCTGCGAGTACCGGTTCCATCACTTTTTATAAAACAGGAAGGAGAGTAATAGATCGGTACTTGGCAGGATCCGATCGCTTACTTTGTATATTGGAGTGATAATTCCATTATTTCACTAAGATGGGAGCATACGTGAGTTAAGCAGACCCGTGAAAACGGTTGCAAGTGCTGATGCTATGGTGGGAGAAAGAATTTTCAGTATTTTGGGCAGACCATGTCGATTCTAGGGGTACTGTACTCCCGGAGTGACTGTAATTTGCTTGAAATAGCTGCTGGAGAAAATTTGACGCTGGATAAGCAAATGACATTTGTTGGAAGTTGATAGGACTAAGCTTCCATGGTATTTGTAGCTACCGAGTCAAACTACAAGAGTAGAGTATTCGTGGCATCCACAGCAGTAGTTTTTAGGCCATTGGCCCTCATAAGTGGTGGTATTCCGGACTTTACCTTGCTTTTGCTATTCACAAATTGCATAGTAGTTCGGTGTTACTCGTAAATTTCAGCACTATGTTCTCCTGCCATTCGTACTTATCGACTCGAATGAGTGATGTGCAGTAGTTTCTGGTTGCTTTGTAATGCTGCCATGTGATATCACATGGGCTTAGCGAATGTTGTCTTCAGATTTCATCTCTTTTGTTGATCCGTTTGCGTATTCTGCTTCGGATCCACGTATTGGTCCGGCGCGATGCTCGTAATGGTACAACGTTCGATGCCGATTGCATGACCCAATTACTTTTGTCTTTCATTTCATTCCATGCGTCATTCGCTTAACTCTTTGTCTGTAGGTCCCATTCAACGGCTGCTGCTAAGTTGTGCAGGTTAAAATAGTCCATAATAGTTCGTTGAGTCGCTCTTTCTTTAACAAAAATACTGGCACAACACGCCTAACCAAACGATGGGACTGAATAGTCGCTACGGCCCAATAGAGGATCGTATGCTACTGTCTCAACCATCCAATCTTCATTAGTCTGGGTGAAGTCCAGGAGTGATGGCTTGTTTGAACCGCGGTGTCTGGTTGGTCTATGCACATGGTTATACAAAACGGCCATATCGAGGAATTCAAGAAGCTTCGATGTAAATGATGGCCCATTAGGGGACAGTGATGTTATTGAAAGAACAAGATAGACGCCCATTATGAGGTAGTGAGAGTACTTTCGTGAAACAACATAGCGGAGGGCTTTTAACAGAATGTCGTCGCTGTCTGCTGACGAGTTCGGAGGCCTTTAGGTAACTGCTAAGAGGCAAGCATGACGCGTCCTCTTTGAACCACATTCTCGACCTTTTAGGTGCAGTCGGCAAAATAGTGCTTCAGGAAGAACAAGGGAATTTTCGGTAAGGGCCTCACATTTCAAGTGATCTCGATAGCAGAGAGCAACACCGCCACCGCGAGATGGATGATCGTTTCGTATGACCGACATCTCACTGAGTTCAGTCTCTAAATCAAGTATGTCGTTTGAAAGCCAAGTTTTAGTAAATGCTGTGAGGTCCAAACTTGTTGTTTCATGCTGACGGCGCAGTTCCGAGAGCTTAGAATACAACCCTTAAGTGTTGGTATAGCGGCGCCGTATTTGTTGTGGCATTAGGAGCTCGGTTCGCTGTGAGTGACCAGCACAAACAGTGCCGGTCTGCTGAAGACTTTGTAACGGTTGTTTGCGCGGTTGACTAATCTGAGATAGGTACAACTGTGGCTGGCTCATCTGTATCTGAGACCTGTACTAATTGAAGGAATGGTCTTAACCGTACTTCTTTCTGGTGGCCAAGTTTCCTGTCGTCATGCCTTGCTTGGATTGTCACTGATATCATTTCGGGTGCAGCCAAGGTAACTTTCAAAATGCTTGGCCCGCTACCTTGGTAGTTCGTGGAGGCAATTAGACGGGTGACGTCAAAATACACCACATTCTGCATGTCGTAGAGCTCTGCGATGTACCTTCATTCTTCGATTTCGTGTTTCCGTCGTTCATTGCTATCGTCACGCTTCCATCCTGGCACATCATAAAGCAGTACCACTTTCTTCATCTCATTTTGACGTGATGAACTAGGGTAGGATTCCGCTTCTAGTTTTCTACCCATGGCCTGTCAGGAAAACTTCGGGCACTGACAGAAGAGTTCAATAGAATGTGTCTTGCTAACAGAACATATTCCAGATCGCGTGGGTTGTCAAACGTTAATTGCAGTAACCGAGGTTCTCTACGTGAAAGGCATGTAAGAATAAATAGAAAGTCAATTTAAAGTACACGTTGTGTGGATGGATTGCGACGCGAAATCTCAAGGTAGACCGCGATTCCCATTGAAGTGAACCTCGGCCATTCGATCACTAGGACCGTAGCTGATGAAGCAGCAGCAACTTGGGTGTTGCCAGCATGAAACCACTGCACTCCATGACGCCTTTCGAGGTTATTTCCTCTCATCAAATAGAGATAGCAGGCATCGAACCCGGGACCATTGGGATGTTAGTTGTGACCGCTACCCCTAAGCCACCGGGTCACGACGGGCCAAACTTGGCACAACGCTTAATGACAGATTGGAAAGTCAATTTGAAGTACCCGTTGTGTGGATGAAATGCGACGCGCAATATTCAAAGTGGACCGCGGCTCGCATTGAAGTAAACCTTAGTCACAGCGATCACTGGGACCGTAGTCAAAGCAGATGGAAACTGGGGGTTGCGCTCCCGAAAACACTGCACAACCACGACGCGTTTCGATGTCATTTACCGTTGTGCCAAGCGTTGCCCGCCGTGACCCGGCAGCCAAAGGGGTTGAGGTATCGGGTACTATTCCAACGGTCGCGGGTTCGAGGCCTGCTATCTCCACCAGATGAGATGAAATGACGTCGAAACGCGTCGTGGTTGTGAAGTGTTTTCGGGTGGGCAGCACACAATTTCCATCTGCTTTGACTACGGTCCCATTGATCGCAGTGACTAAGGTTCACTTTAATGTGAGCCGCGGTCCACTTTGAGATTGCGCGTCGAAATTCAATCACATAACGTGTATTCCAAAATTGACCCACCAGATTGATTTTGCTTTACTGTCATACAGTCTCACTTCGTTAGGTTTCGGCATGCCGTATTTCGCATTCAGTTACGTAGTTCATGTTTCGCTCTACCGCTGAACTGAAAAACGCAGCTATGAATCAACGCGTTCAACTGCATGTTGTCTCAAAGTCACCAGATCTGCAGTGAAACCAGTCGTTAAAATGAAATCAATCAAGTACAGTTTTGTGCCAAATTGCATCAGTGAAACAATGGAATACTAAAACACTGGTTTTATGCTGGTACAAAGACTAAAGTTTAACAGGTTCCGTAGGATAAGCATAATGAAAATTCAAAACAGAACAAGTGTCAGAAGAAGTAGGTTCACATAGGTGAACTCACCGCGATATATGTAGTGGAACCTGTAAATCCCCTGTAAGTCCATAGCTAATAAAGACAAATGGGACGTTGATACGAATCGTGCATCCCCCTGGTGAGCAGGTGCAGGAGGTGAAAAGGGTGGAATGTATTCTGGGTGTTGACAGGCAGTAAAACCTCTTGCAGACATTCCTGTTTAGCCATCAGCAATGAGTCACGTAACATGGTGCATGGGAATGAGTTCACGGACAACTCGGTATTTGAACTCCACCAACGTGGGAGCACAGATTCCGATGGGACATTCCAAGCTTGGCAGGTATGTAAATAAAAGAAATTCCGACGGCATTCCAAACTAGTCTGCTGCACTGACAACTTGAGGGGTGGCCTCCCAAATTACTATTCTGACTGAGGTCTAGCAGATAGGAGCTCTCAAAATATGATGTCAAAATAAGTTTCCAAAACAATCAGCAGTGTTGTCTGCTGAAGTTCCTGAGCACAATAAACCATTGTTCATGCGGCAAATGACAGATACCTTTGACATCCTTGGTTGTTCAACTTTGGGGTATTCCCAAGGCGGTGAGATCTCTCCTCAGCCATGGCCGCTAGACCTGTATCGTATGTTCCACATGTGGACGCATGTATGAACCGCAAAGCTGCTAACAACTTGACGGATGTATCGTCCGAAAGCATGTCTCAGGAGACCATGTGTTGGTTACTCCCTCTTGACGACATTTCAGCCTGATTCGAATAGCCGCGAATGGTTTGGACCAAGACGCCCAGATCATTTTGTCAGAAGAGGAATGAAATTCTTGTTTGCCAAGTTTGTAGGAGGACGCCAAATGGTGCCGTACGTGCAGCAATCTACATTAATCTACATTTAACCGAAGTAGATCCTTCATTGACTAACCGAAAACACTGACAAGATCGGCTTGAAGTAGTGTAATATCATCTGGTGTATTGGTCTTTCTCTACACCATGGTGAACTCTTCATAGAGCATGCAAGTTGAGCTTATGAGGTGTGTAACATTATTGATATACGTCAAAAGTAACCCTGGTCATCTTACCGATCACGTAGTACTCCACATTTAACTTGGATCGGATCAGGTAGGGATTCACCTAACCTCACTTCCAAGCACCGGTGTAGAAGAAAGCTTCTAAACCACGCTAGTCGAGGATTACCAAAACCACAGTTCTGGAGTTTGTAGAGCAGAATGCCATGGTCAGACCGGTCAAATGCCTTTGCGAAATAGAGAAAAAATTCATCAACTCCTATGCCGGTGTCTACTGCCTCGGTCCAGGTTGTTCGTGCTAGCAGTATATATGTAGTGCACGATCCATTTTGTCAGAAGCCCTGCTGTTCTGGTGCGAGGTAGTTAATTTATTACAAGTAGACCTTAAGCACAACAGGCATAATAGCTTTCATGACTGAAATTATTAGTACTGAAAGTATGGGACGTAATTGGCTGGATCAGAACGAATATCTCCCTTATCAACCATCAGTCAACAACAACAATACATCAGATAATTGAGTCGATACCACGCTGCCATACAATCATTTTGACCTGTGCAATAAAGAATAATAGGAGTTGAAGAAAGAGGTCTTACTGGAACACCTTAATCCCCCAAGCAAACATTTTTGGTCAAGGCGCCTACACATTGTGTTAACGATACACAGTTACAAACAGCTGGGTATCGTGAAAGGAAACGCGGTATCAGCGAGACAGCTTCCTTGCAGCTTTCACTGCCAAGCGTCGTAATCAGCTATTACCCAATAGATAACTTAACATCAGACACACTTTAAATAGGCATTCTGACTAGGAGACGGCATCAAATGCGAACCTGGTGTCGGCTGAGAGCCATGTTCTGTGAACTCTCGATCCAAGCACAAAGCGGGTCATGTGGACTCCAGCTCGGAAGACGAGACGGACCGACGGCACCTAGTTTTGTCGTCAGTGACTTCATTTCCTGCTGCCAAGTCAAATTTTGTCCAACTCGAATCTTGCGCCATCCTACACTTGGCAGACTAAACAAGGCCCTCCTATGTAAACATTGACCGGGCATACGTAATACGTGGCCAAGCCAACGCGGCATATTCAATGCTAGCTGCTGTTATAAGGAACTAGTTTGCTTATTGTTACCTAGCACTCCCCTACACGCATCTTTGCGGACACGTTGGTGCCATCGGACACCAGCAATGCTCCGCAGCAACGATGGTCCAAGGCTTGAAGACGTCTCAGCTCATCCGACCGAAGGAACGAGCAGGACGGCCCTCACTGTGGCCATGTACACACGGCCTTTCAAACGGAAGGAAAGTCCTTTCTGTCGCCAAGATGCCGCAGGTTCGAGCAGGCAGTTCTGGCTTCTGCAGTGCGTGAACTGACTTCAGTTGCTATGCACCTATAGTTGATGATACAGCTGCCAATTTAAGTGAATCGATCAACCACCTCGAGTTCCTCGCTATATAATATCAAGGGGTCATCAAGTAGCTGGTGGTTCTACGACAACACTTTGCACTTTGAAGGTGCGCAGCGCATAGTAAATAAACCAAATACTCTAGAGGGTCTATACAGGGTGGATTGAGCCACCCAACATCGTCAAAATCAAGACGATACCTTCCTTATGATCACCAGGCAGCACCTCAACACCTATATCGAGATATTCCGTAGGTGGCTGGAGCCGACGAAGAAAATGAACAAAAGCGGGGAAATATGACAGCCTTGACGAACGCCACTTATATTCAGAAAACTTCGACAGGTCACCGTAGACCCTGACGTGGCCTGTAGTTTACAGGTACAGAGCAGGTAAGATGTTCACGTATTTCGTGGGAAAACCTTCGCGTAAGTATTTCGAAGAGAAGAAACACTGAACGAAAGAGTAGTACTTTTATTCAATCATTAGATTACCCCGAACCCCAAAGCACCAGAAGGGAAGTCACCTGCTTAGATACTGATGGGTCGGAGGCTGAGGACCCCTCCGGATTTGTTAGCACCTAAAGGCCCATCGAGGCGCAGTGCTAACTCTGTAATGGAAAACCAGTACAACAGACGACATGGAGCATGACCCAGTAATTTCGAAGTTGGAACCTCGGTGTTTGTTACTCCTCCTCAAGGGTACAGGATCAATTGGAAACCTGGAATTGTCGTGCGGGTGGGTTGTGCTAGCGTTTCGGACCTCAGCCTCTGATGGAGCAATTAAACTAAATCTCCGTGGCTCGTCTTGTATCACTTGCGTACGTAGAGGTTCGGAAGCATGGGGCTAACTTAACCGATCTTGCAAGTGTTCCACCCAACGCACCATACGGTGCTCCTTATTGTGTATCAGTGCAACCGCGCTGTTTCTGTCTCATTACGTCTGGTTTGCTGGGACCGGTGTTGCAGCTCAGCTGGAAGAGCTTGACTTAATTGCCTACAGCTCCCGCCTCCTTCATTTCTTGAACCCGATTGGTCTATCAGGCTTTCTTGTCAGCATGCAGGTACCGCTTTAGTTCGCGTCTACTGGTCCGTCTGGTCACATTGTGATCAGAGCTAGCCGGAAGTTTAATTCTGGATTCCAATAGATTCACCGACCTTTCGGATATCCAATGATGGTGCGGCGCCACAAGCAAATGTTCCTGTATCGTCCATGGCGGCCGAGGTCCTATTCTATTGAAGCTCAATGTCATTGGGACAAGACAGCGAAATTTCGGTACGCAGTTGTCTTGATAAGCCTGCCTAACCGTGGGCTGAGATAATTTCTTAGTTGTCGATTGGGGAGACGCTTGGTGTGCCTCCCGGTAAAGTACATGGAGAAACGACAGCGTATCCAGACATGATCAGATTCGACGCGTCTATTCAAGAGCGAGCGACAATCCAGTATGGAGCCATGCCACCTGTAACTTATGGCAGTATTATCTATTTGGGCCCATCGCTGGCTAGCTACAGGGGGACACCAAGCGGCGCTTCGGCGCCCACTAAGTCTAAAAGTGGTGCTCCTCACACAGTTGCAGTAGACCCTCACTGTTGTCAGTCCTTTCGTAGTTAAGCTCGTAACTACCATCTAGCTGAGTTTCTGAAGAACACAGAAGCCACACTTTGCGTTCACATCCCATTCAAGTCCTGTGATATCTGAACTAGTAGCACTACTTGGCATCGCGTTCAGTTCGTGATGGGGTGTGTCATTCGCAACCGCAGAACTGCGTCAGTGGGAGTATAAGCAGAAACTACAAACAACATTACTTACTACTTCGTGTATCTAGCTTAGCTGAGATCGTCGAAATGGCTGCACACAAACGGCTGTTTAACTGAATCCAAGCGAACAACGATGGCTCAGCATTGGAGCTGAGAATGAGACCTACCTCAGCTTGTCTAGTGGCTGTTTCATCCATTAGCGAGAGGACAAACCGGGCGCAGTTAATTCAACAACCACGTGAGCGTCATTGATCCTAATTTCAGACACGCAACACACCATAATACCGTGTGTAAAGCGTGCTTGCGAGTGCAGCCTGCTGACCTATTTGTCTTACAGTGCGGACGTTGAACGCCGCCAGCGCAACGGAGGTGTGCGTCCTTATAAGGGACTGCTGCCGATAGGCGTCCGCTTATCCGCCCTGCTGAATGCAGCAGATAAAGTGACCCTTGCTAATCTGTGCGACGGATGATGCAAAATTTAGCTACCGTTTGGGAAAATTGTCAAGGTTGTATGGGGGCTGAGATAGGGCCAGGGCGCCCAGACCTAGACAAGAGGACCATTGGGGTCCTCAACCAAAGCCTTTGGCTCGAAAGCCTGTTCACAAGACAGAGGGGAAGTGGCAATGATTTAGTCTTACAGAAATGGACGCTATCCCATTTCAACCGCCAAACCTTGAGGACAAGGAGACTGCGTATGTCTGACCTCTAATCATGTGCCAATCTGAAAGGAGTAGCTTTCAAGTGGTTCGGAAGCACCACCCAGTATAAGTCAATGGGTTAAGAAGACCCGTAAATCTTAGCATGACATTAAGGTAAGTCTCGCTGCGACGGCATCTTTCTCGTGAACGAGGATAAGCACCTCGATTTTCCCAATTTCGTACACCTACATTTCGTCAAAACAGTGTTGGAAAATTCCAGCCAATGGCTCATCTAAGCTTTCTTCAACGGCCGCAAGTGATTTCAGGTGCATGTCCTCAATTTCAGGACAGCTGTACATACGCATACATAGCAGCATTTTTAACACATTTTCAACAATGGAGGATGCTTGAGCGAGTTTTTGGGAGGAGACAACCCTTGTCATAAGTTTAGGTGGCCTCAGATCGCGCTGAAAGTTTGGAATGGATTACAGCCGCAAAGTCTTCGTTGCATCTTTCGAGGTATGTGTCAGTGCCTCTTTTGGTTGTAAGCAAGGAATGACATATTGATACAGCAGCTTGTCGTCTGAGGCCACACACACTGCCAACTTCTGCTGGTAAGCCATTTTATCTTCTCGAACAAACCGGTAGAGTAGTTATGTTAAGTCATACAGACCATCCAGTTTTCGGTACTGGGAAAGAGCTTGTAGATATGCCAGGTTGAGTTTCGCACCGCTATACACTCGCGTGTCCTGTTTCATAAAAACGAAACCACGTTTCTCGGGCAGACAGCCTTAGTTGCTGATGCTTTTGCGGCCAGATAGTTAACTGGCTGACAAACAACTGCCATGCGCAATCCTGTACCTCGTCTGTCAGAAAGGTACAGTTGGTTGTCTCACCTAGTCGAGCTCATACGTCGCAGTGTCTACTTGTCCTCATTGCTTCGGTTGATTCCACTGAATATTCTGAATAATAGATGTGTTTGAAGCGTACGACGACATGATCACTGCGACCCAAGGGGACCTCACCGTTCACCTGCCCAATCATCGATTCTTCTTTGGTGAATATCCCATTCAGTATACACAACCCATCAGTTTCTCTGATTCTACTGCCCGTGTTGGCTATGCAGCGGGAAACTGGAGACGAACTCTTCTTTGAACTGGAACGGCTCGGAATTCCAGAGTATGGAAGTTGAAACCTGCCGTACTAAAAATGTGACCGTAATTTTTATTTGTCACCCACCTTAGTACGGATGTCAGATAAAAGCCCATCTCGGACGTGGAAGAGGGTGGGCGGTAAACGACCGTCAATAAACAGGCATCGTCGCCTTTTAAACATAGATGGCACCAAAGTGAATCATGTGTCTTATTGATCGGATCCTCTATGGGCTCACATTTGAAGTCACTGCGGTGGTAAGAGCCACCCCTCCACCTTTGTTGGGTCGGTCGTTCCGAACAAAGAACATGCCTAGCATTGCGATCTCGATGTTATTTGTGTCTGGGGCGTTAGCTTGTCTCCGTTATAGGGATGAGGTCAAGGACCTTTGCCCCTTGGAGGAAGCGCAGTTCGAAGAATTTCTAAGGTAAGCCTCGAGCATTGGTATGCACACAGAAAAGCATCTGGGATGTCATAAGTTCTTGACAAGGAGTACGTGAAATAGGTGAATTTGGCCAACCGGTGGGTGGACGGCACCTAATCGCTTTTCTGGTGATGGCCCAAATCGCGATTTGAATACAAAGTAATTTTGGTCTTAGTTGTATATGCCGTACGTAGTCCATCGGTAAATTTTTCGCTAGCTATTGGTATGAGTACACAGTTATCTGATTCGCTGTTGGGGCTATTTTGTGTCGCGGGTTGTGCCGTTTCCACAAGGACAGTGGGCTGCTGCGGTTCTCTAACTCCTGTCCTCAATCGTAATTCCAAAGAAATTATGTTACGTAGTAGCTACCAGTTGCGGTTTAGTTTCACCGGTATCAGTTGTGACTGCACCATTAGTTTCAACATCCACAAAACAATACTTTTGTAGTGAGACGTCACGGTTAACCGTGCAACCGACTGAAGTATAACGTCGCTAGCACAGAGCTTCACGGAGACACCGCCATTCTTCTAGGTGGTGAGCATAGACCACTTCGTCGTTAGATGCCAACAGAGCGTTCGATCCATGAAAGAAGAGCATTCTTCTGCTACTCTACGTGTGGTAGTCATCTGAATTATTTTCGTCCCGCTGACGCTCGCTCCACCCGGAAATACGCGTATTCCGCTGTCCACACTTCGCAGGCAGTAGGTTTGACAAAACAACCGTCTCAACACCATCTGTGGATGTAAATGTTGCTCGATTTTCCGGAACTCACCGTAGTGCATCAGGCTTGCATATCTGATGATACGCACTGAGCTGATCGGTCTGGCCCGAAACCAGATTCGATCACAAGGGAACTTCCACCGTTTAAATTATCGTGCTGTTCACTCCCTGCGGAATTTGTCTTGGACGTAAGAACATTGGTATATGTGAGTGTCAGGCACCTTTGTTCCTTCTGATATTCGGTGATGTATGGGGAACGGCTATCGGGGGATTTGGTGATCTGGTAAGGACTTGTGTTGTGGCTGTAGAGAGTGAAACCACTAAAGTTGCACTTTCATTATATTGGGCAGCAACGGTTACAATGGTGGATCGATATTCACGGCGGTTCGGTTTTTACCGGCCAGTAGGAAGTGTAGATGTTACCGAAGTCGTTAAATTTGACAAGCAAATGTTGGCAATGAAGCCGGACATGTTTCCATCTTTCGCGACGACCAATTGGTTGGTGGTTCCTAAGACTTTTGGTACTGCGAGGCCGTAGGAGCGCCAGGCACGTTTTGCCGGTTCGTGGTAGCAGCTGGGGGATACGGATGATTTGCAAGCTCTGCTATTGTCACCACGATCGAAGCCATTTTCCTACTTGAACGATGTTTACTTTCGGCAGCTAGTGCTAACATACCTTTTACTAGTGGAACCGCCATACACTTAAGACAGAAGCAAAATGAACCCGGTGTACTGTTGTATTTTTTTTAGTTCGGTTAGACGGACTCTGACGAACTTCGGAGGTCCTTGGTTAGTACAGTGAGAACTACCAGTCCTACTTTTAATAAACCAGCACGTTTGATTAGCGCAAAAGACCTCGTCTGGCGTCACAACTTTTGTGGCCATGGTAGCCGTATGGCTTTGCCTACTTTGCAGGTTAGCAGCGTCTCGCCGTCGGTTAGCGTTCCGTCACAGCTGGTCAGGTTAAGGTCCGATGACTAGCCCATCCTGCCTCGTTTGTTGCGTCCGTGCGTTATATGATCGTAGGTATCGCAGCTAGTGTAGGTAGTTATCTTGCCAGGCAGCTTGATTGCTCACACCAGCTAAGATGAGGAGCTGTGAAAGTAGGTCGACGTACAACTGCGAAGGGATCACAATGTAAACGTGGTTGGCTCTTTAGCTACCACAAACAGTGAGGGAATGAGACGAGTTAAAGCACTATGGAAAGCTAGGAGACTCCATTGTCGAAAGAAGCAAAAATCCTGGGTGGGTAAATGATACTGCGCAAAGTTGGGAAAGTGAACAAGGCCAACGAATTGCCTATATTTTTAAATCTGGTAGAAAGTATCACTGCTGGATTGGAGACTCATTATAGGAGTACACGTTGTGTGATTGTATTGCGATGCGCAACTTCAACGTAGACTGCAATTCACATGGAAGTGAAACTTGGTCCATGCGTTTACTGCGACCGTAGCCGAAGCAGGTGAGAAAAAACAGGCCGAAACACATTGTAGTGTGCAGTGTTTTCGGGCAGGCAACACCCAATCTCTGCTGGAATTATTTCGTTGAAAATGCCATCAAGAACTGGAGCTCGTAAAACCGAGAATACAAGTGTACATTCAGCGACTTGCAACAAACTGTTACTGAGCACATGCGACAATCCTTTGAGCACAATATGATGCGACCATCGATGGCTACAATGGGATGGGAGGTTAAAGTGTGCATACTATGCAAATGGGCGAAACTGCATTTTGTTCATAGCTGGACAAAGCTTATAAACACCGGTAGGTTTGATCACAACTGCTTCGTTAAGTGCGATGCCAAAGGCCCTCAATGCCATTAAAAATAAGTTACTAGATGTCACCTTACTCGCTAAGGTTCACAACAATTAATAGAACACACAGGTACCGAATCTGGGTGCCAAGATATAGCTCAGAAAGCATTTCAGTATGCCGTAGTTGCATGTCTTACATGCATAAGTGGGAAAGGGTGGCATCAGTATTAACCAAAAGGCGTGCGTAACTCACATGGTCAATAGTATATTGCCGTAAAAAGCCGAAGCCTAACATGCCCCGCCAGAGACCCGATTAGGGGTGAGCACAATGAAGACAAAAATAACAAAAAGAAAATAGCGAATAATCATAAACTGCCAACTTGCCGTTTACTGTGTTCCCTGCTTGAGTAGTCTACCCTTGGTTTTATGTCCTATCCAAGATCATTGTTTGTAGTCGCTAGACAAAAATTGGTTTTTGATGTGTATTTGTTTTACTGCTTTTTGTTTTCGTCGTTTGGGTAACGCGCGATATGCTAGCACAGCAGGTGCCTTCTAAACACTAGCTTTACACATGGCGAATGAAGGGTCTGTACAAACAATTTCTGTGAGGATATTCCCTCTGCGGAAAACACGCTGAGAAATGAAGGTGTTTCGTCACTCCAACCAGCTATAATGTTCTCCCAATTTGAGAGGATGACTTCTCAGTCTGTTGTGACTGCGCTTCTACAGGTGGTGGCACGAGGGGTTAGTCTTATGTAGAGTTCGGACACTATGATTAGGTCACCATGCAAAAGTCGATGGTGTCTTCTGAAATCACATAGCAGTCTAAGGCGCTGTTCGACTAGCACGTGGCGTAGCCTTTAACATTTCTGGTCCCCCGAGGTTGCGGAATCTCAAAGGCAGTGAGATCCCGCTCCAGTCACGGATGCCATGCTTAAATTACATATTCGATATGACGGCGTATAGAAGCGGAAAGTAGTTGGCAAAAAATAGATACTTCGAGGCGTACAAAAACTCCGTAGTAGCCCCACGGTTTGGGTCCCCTTCTTTGATGCTTTTGCGGACTGCTCCGACGGGCCGAGAACTTTCTGGATCAGCACCCCAAGATCCTTTTCGTGGGAACAGTGTTGCAGCTCCCGGTCCCTCAGCTTGTCAGTGTGCAGCATTCGGTGTTGCAAAGGAAAAACTGTATATTTATATACATCGAAAAAATGTGGTTTTTTATCAACCATATATGAATGATGTCTAGGGTGTTTTGAAGCTGGATACGGTCTTCTGCAGCTCTGACCGCTCGCCAGGCTTTGAGCTCATCAGCGTAAAGTAAACAAATTGATGTGCTTTGACTCACTTGTTCGTTACGGAAGACGGCGCCTCAGTACGGAACTTTGTGGCACACGGCATTCGACGTGAATTGGGTATGATACAAATTCACTTACTCTCATCTTCAGGTGCCTGTGGGAGTAACATTATAGATCCACTGGAGGATAGGGCCCACAATGCCCCATCTTTGAAATTTGAAGAGAATGATATGATGCTCCAACCGATCGAATGCCGTAGGGTAGTCCAGGTAAATCACATTAGCTCCTCCACCAGCATCCACCGTTTCGCTCTAGATGTTTTGTGCTAACTATAATTTGGTGGTGCACGACCGATTTTGGCGGAAGCCGTGTTGCTACTGAGCAATGTGACTAAAACCCTCCAGATAAGACATAAGTGCAGCGACAATGATGGCCGTTAGAACGTTTAAAAAAACTAGCAGAAGAGTTACCGGCAAATAATTAGCTGGGTGGAAACTACTATCACTTTACAAATTGGGGTTACTATCCCGTGTTTCCACATTACAGGAATGCGCCTCTCGTAAGACAGTGCTGGAACAGCCTCGCCAAGTGTTTAGTCAAAATATTATCCGCCAAAATAGGCGTATTTTGGAGGATGTCATCAATTCCGGGGAAGGTGTGCAGGCCCATATATAGCCAGCTTTGTTATGGTGTCTTTCGTTAAACCCATATGCGTGAGTACTTGTGGTAACACCATAGATTCCAAAGGTCCAGCAGACAACGAGATGCAATGAAACGTGGGTACAAATTGGTGTTGCATAACATTAGACGTTTCTTTGGTGATCTGCGTTAGACCACCCGCTGTTTGAAGAGTCGGAAGTCTATTTTTCAACTTGCAGAGGCGGTTCACCTTCTTGCACAGAAGCTTATGGTCCGAAGTAAATTGTTTTGCTAAAGCCTGATGGTAGGCTACCTTGTCCGCTAGTACTGGTTGCGTGCAGTGGTTACAGTAGACAACCTAGACCTTCCACATACTTGGACGAGGATCGGTTTTGTGGGTATACCACATCTCGCTACGCATAACCACGCATCTACCTGTCCTACTCCGTATAGACAATGCTATATTTCTCGAACTCATGGCCTTGGTTGCAGATGCCACATTGCCAAATTGGTTAACTTACTGACATAGGGTTCCCAAGCAATGTCCGGTGTATCCTCGTTCGAAAAATTCCAGTTGGTCGCTTCAACAAGTCGAGGTAAGTTGTCGTAGCTGGTTATAGTTCGTGTCGTAAGATGGCTGTCTTTGGAGTATTCAACGTAACAGGTGCAGAGGAAATGCAACGTTGCCTGATTGCTGGATCAACAAGAATACCGATGATTACTTTCTCGAGTACAATTCTTTCACCAATGAATATTAGGTCGAATTTGGATGACCTGTTCTTTCCCCTAAATCTGGCGAGCGTGCTGTCTTGTCCATAAAGCGGTAATTTGTGGCAATGTCTTGTAGGTCTGCTTTGAATTACACACGTGGTGTTTCCTGAGATTCTAGAGCATGTAAGTTGAAATCGCCAGCGACTGGAACATTACTGTACTTCCTGCATATCAGCTACCTCAGAGCAGCCGTCAATTTGAAGTACATTTCAGGTGTAGGTGGTGCGTGGTAAGCAACAGCCACAAGGTTAACTTCGTTCCTCCTCAGTCGTAAGCGACCACACATGGAGTAGTGCCCTTCAGTTTCCGAAACGTGTATGGGTTCGCACTGGAGGTTGCTTCGAAAGTAAAGAGCAACCACATCACCATTTCTGGCTTAATCACTTCGGAAAACAGACATACCTGTTAGCGCGATTTAGGCAATCGCTGTCTTACAGCGCAACCATGTTCCTGTGATAGCGATGAGGTCCCAAGCTACTGACGCATGTCGAAGTTTTAATTCAGAAAACATGATTAGTAGGCCTATGGCATTTGTGAACATGCAGAACAGCTTCTCGGCAATCATAAGCTTATTGGATGTGGTGGATGAAGCGAATGAGTTTAAGCCGACCGGTGTAGGGTCGGTGGTTCATTGATTTCGGATCCATTACAAGCTGTCATAAGGAAGTTGGGATATATTATTGTATCAGCTGCTCCGGATCCTGTTGGTCGCTCCTGTTTTCTTTTATCAATTCGGATATTAGGACGATCGTTAAACCGTCACAGTGAGTTTTTCATTAAGATTGCGGCCCACGCGTAGTTGTCTACAGACCGTGTTTGTGTTCCTGCTACTCTCAAACGAATTTATGTTAGGAACCTATTACGGAACTTGGCCAACTTTTCTAGAGGAGTTTATGCAGCTAGTTCAGAATGTGACATCAGTTTTAACAGCCTGGGATCGCACTTTTGGTAGTTAGGTAACAAGGTGATCCTTGTTAACGTATTGGGGACAATATTTTCGAGAGAAAGGGACTTACGGATGCAACGCCATTGCACAGGGTCGTGTACGTGAGTATCAACTGTAGAGGACTCTGTAAGCTAAGGAAATCAGTGATCAATCACAGTTTTCTTGTCTTCATTGTTTTTGGTTTCCCTCTCGCTTAGTGGGATCCAGTAAACTTTCTATCCACAGGATATAGGGCAGCATACACACTCAAATTGAGGCGTTGCTGAGTTGATTTGCCGACAGCAAAACGGCCTCTGTCTCATACATTTTGTTCAGTGTTACCCGAGGTAATCGGGGTTCGGCAAAATGTAGTGAGTTTGGGTGACGAGCTTTACGTCTTATTGTCAAAGGATCCGCATGAACGCCAATCGCGGTGCGGATAGAACCCAGTGATTTGCATCTTCTGTTAGCTTACTCTTAACTTGTTGGATTTTGACTTTAGGAAAATTAGGGCACGCGAGGTTTAAGACACCATGGTTGCGCCTGGTTGCTACTGGCTTGGGACTTTCGTTTCCCGTGCTGTTGGCGGGTTCGTGGGTGACACTGGTGGATGCCATACGTGCTGCGACACTTCCGTTTCCCCCAGCCCAGCAACCAACGTCACTCGTGGGCTTTTCGGTTTTTGCCTGGCGGCAACCGATGCGTATGGAGCCGGTTCCTCACTATAGGTTCCGTCAATGGCTAACGAACAACTGGGTGCGACAAACTTTACGGAATTTAAAGCTGGCTCGATGAGTCAATGATTTTACTTACGTGAGAGGGAAGGGAGTTGGGACTGCCGGAGACTCAGACGTTGAAATAAGATTAGGATGCCTGACTCTCTTCGTTGGCTTGAATGAAGAATTTGGAGTGGTTTTTTGCACACAGTTGCTGCTTCCTTTGCTCCCTGAGGTGTAATCATTGATCTTTCACACTTCTCCAGTGGCACAGTTAAAGAGCTAAAACCTGGGACAACATCACAAACTTGGCAGAACCAAATTGTCTCTGGCGTGCTATTGTACCGTTTCTATTCTAGCTGTCACCTCTCAAGACACAGTGTGTTATTATTTAGATTATCTGGAGCAGGTTGACTCGTTTAGAAAACTTCAACACGGAATCCACACTTACTCTTGAATTGTGTCATGTTCACAGAGAGCATGCGGTTTTAAAAGCACGCGTTTGTCGGCTGATCCATCAGTACATTTTTCTAGGGCCGAAGTCGGCGGTAAGCATGAAGTAGTCGGTATGTGCCACACCCCATCAAAATGCTCCAAGTCCCCGCTGTTTTATGCTGCTCCTACCACTGACGTCTACAATAGAGGTCACCAAACCACGGCCTGACAACTTTAGTAAGCCTTAGTAAAGCTTATGGAACACGAGATCCTGTGATACGATTTACATTTAACACGGTATGTCATGCTTTCCCTGACCTTATACTTTTTGAACAGTGGTGTGAGCCCCTTTATTATTGTTACATGTGAGACCAAAACGTTGAACCTATTGAAGTGAGTGGTCATGCGTGCAACCTATTCGGTTTACCTCACACGTTTGTGCCACAATTTTCAACTGGTCAGCTCACTTGAAGCATGTGAAATATTAGACACCGCTTAGTAAGATGCCATTAGTTTATGCATGTGTCAGTTGAAGACAAGTTGGTTGGATATTCGGGACAAATTGCAAGTGTCTGGCACATCGTCTGTTGTCACGACAAAGCCCCCCGGAACGTTTGTTACACATGCAGAGAGGGCTGCAAAAGTCCGCCGGGAGGCCGCGACGGCGGCCTCTTCTGTGGTGACCACCATTAACGCGAATGGAGGGACAAACAATAAACAATCAACACTTGTCAGCAGGTCAGGACAAATGATTACCCTACCTTGTAGATCAACGAAGAAGGGAGCCAACAAAAGTGGCCGGACTGTTGTATGCTCAAATGTCCCGAAAGCTACCGCCATCAAATTGCGGGGTACGTTATCGGACGACCAGGACCAATGGAATTCATTGTGCTTGCTGATGAGTGTCAAAGCCAATACCTTAAAATTATTACGAATTACTTGTCATCCGAACTTGCCACACTATGAGGAACCCAGACTTATTCGAGTAATAATAGAATCCTCCACCGACATATAAAAAGAAACTTTTGCTCACCGCAAGCGCGCTAAAACACGGATTCTGTGGCATAAGCATCTATCCTGATGTCCCTTGGAGCGCGCAAAATTAGAAAAGAAACACCGAAGAGGGACACAGCAAGCAAGACCGCCTAAACACAATCTTCATACACAGCGTGCCAGAACATCCTTCTAACGATGTCCAAGAGACCGGAAAGCACAATTTAAAACATTGGCGGTTCATTCGTGAAATACTTTTGTTGGATTATATTTTGGCACTATCGCTCACCAGGATACCTCTCACCAAAGTATAGAGGATGCGGCCCTAGAATCCTAAAACTTGTAGTTCAGTCAAAGCAAAAAGCAACGGATGTTTTGGATTGATGGTGGAGAAATCGGAAACGTCTTCCTTCCGAAATTAGCTTAAAGGTCACAGAAGAATTGTATAGTTCAAATATTAAAGCACCTGAAATAGCAAGCGTACCGACGAATGTACAGTAGCGCAACTTGACTGCTGCTTTAATTGACTCTGATGTAGGTCTAAACGAAGATTGGGACGCACCTTGGCCGTATCAAGTTTCAGACGAGGAATCATTGTCCCATCAACAATAAATTGCCGACCTCCCATCGGTTGGCGTGCTTCCACACTTGACTCCTTTAGCCCTCTGTGGATTCCTAGAGATCGAAAAACTCGCCTGCTTGTATATGAATTCCAAGGGTCTTTTTAATAAACTGACCGGATTGAAAGGTCGCCAAGCTTCCGGGTCAAATGATGTCATTGGTATCACCGGGAATTGGCTGCACACTGGAATGACGGGCGCTGAAGTTTCGCTACAGAGCCAGGCGCTGGTCCGGAACGATAAGCTCACAAAACGAGGATGGGTAATCCTGTATTACCGAAGCAACTTACAGTGCAAATCCGTGGAGAATTCAGACTCGCAGTTCCTCAGCTCTCGTTGGTGCAGATTGCAGTCAAAAGGCAGAGACGCTGGCCTTATTGTCTTTGTGTACCGCCCCGAAACCGAAATCGACGATCACGTTGCGTCTGCTTTAAGATGCAGTTTACAGCGAAAGTACACTCACATACTTTTCATGGGTAATTTCGATGTACATTGGTAGAAACGCCTGCTACGATCGAACACTTTAAAGCTGATCTACAAGACATCGCAACCACTGTTCCTCTTTACAATCACATCACTTTGTCTCCTCTGTTCAGAACAGGTAACAGGCCATCTGTGCTGGACCTTTTGCTTACCAACGAGAAGTATTTGATTGATGTGTTGGTTTTAAACTACCCGTTGGGTCGCAGTGACCGTGCAGTGAACAGTTTCACCTTCGTCTGCTATGCGGAATATCGGAATGAGAACGATGAGACTGTTCTAACCATCACAAGCTATAATCGATTTACCCAGTTTGTCAGCGCTACAACTTGGTCGCTCCTTGCTGAAGACCCCTGGAAGTCGTCTGGGTAGAGTTCGTTAACAAATTAAGTCAGCTGGTTGTAGAGGCTTCATAGGTAAGAGTTTGAAACAAGTGTAAATCAGTTGCTTTCGTTAGGGGCATGGCTCGAAAAGGGTTGACGGTACGCAACACAGCATGGCTAGTGTATAGAGAAGCTCTAGCACCAGAAACGTGGAATAACTACGTAGCCAAACGTAAGCACTGCACTAAACTGCTACGAGAAGACAAAGTCGCATATCAGTAGAACATCGCAAAAATCTTCAGTGCAAACCACAAACTGCTGTACAAGCAAGTCAATAGCCTACGAAAGGTGAGGCAAGGATTTCCTCCACTCAGAACGGCCGATGGCCCAACAAGAACGGCTGTGGAAGCAGCAAACGCGCTGCGGATGCAATATGCCCCCACGTTTCAGAGGGTCTTGCCACCAAGCGATCTTCCAACCTTTGTCGTCTCCTCGCCAGGACTAACCCACATCACTTTACCGCGGAGGCTGTATTGCAAAAGCTGACGTCTCTACGCAAACACAGCTCGCCGCGTGTCGATACCATTCGTCCAGAGGCACTGGAAGCAGCAGCAAGCCAACTGGCAGGACCTTTAGCTCAGCTTTTCCAGCGCTGCTTAGACTAGAACCAAGTTCCTGCCATGTAGAAGCTTGGAATAACAGCTCCGATTCACATAGGTGGAAGCAGTACTGAGCCCTCTAACTACCGCCTAGTATCCCTTCTTCCTATACCCTCTAAGGTCATGCAATCCATACTTGTCATTGCATCGGCGCGTTATCTGGAAAACGGTAACATCATCACGCCTGAGCAGCTCGGCTCCCGTCGACAGCGGTCATGCACAACGAATTTAATAATTGCATGCATAGTTGGACCGCGTCTGTTGACACTGGAGTAGGCGTTGATGTGATCTACCTGGTATTTCGATGGTTTTCGATCATCTAAATCATCGGATACTACTCTCCAAACGCCAGCACTATGGGCTCGGCGACTCCATTTTAAGCAGGATTGCCAACTTTCTACTACAACAAAAATTAGTGCTCAGAGTTCGGAGCTCTTTATCGGACCCCATGCAAGTCGAGTGTGGTGTGCCGCAAGACTCAGTACTAGGTTCACGTTCGTTTTTGATGTTTGTTAATGATCTTGCACAGGGAATCGCTTCAAACTTCCTAATGTTTGCCGGCAATATCAAGATTTGGGGCAGGATCCAGGTGAACGCTGACCAACCTCCGTTTCAGTGTGACCTATAACATTATATTTTCGGTAAATTGCATGCATGACTCCTGAGTGGAGATTTACAACAATTTGCCGAGAAGGGGCGAATGCCCCGGCATAATAATAATCATTGGTTTTAAGTAGACTTCAAAACTTTTGGGCGGAACCGCTTCCGTGGTCACCGTGTGTTTGTGTAATCCGACACTGAATGTATGAAATAGCAGGTTGCGGGAATCGTTTTAGGAGGACTGGGAGGAAGCTCCCCTCATATATGTATCATATACCATCAGTGATAATCGGAGGGTGGAGAAGCAGATATCCGAGATGTCGAGTTTGGTGAAGCCGAGAGTTGATAAGTATTTCGCCGAAGCCGGATATATAAATCCCCGATTGTTTAAGATAATTGGATGGTGGTAAATCTCGCGTGTTTTGGGGAATTGTGCGCTTATATAATTCGAGATCATTGATGCGTTATTTCCGGAGCCATATTTGTCGACCTTCAGCTGGTGCGTACGCGCCATCCGGTCGGCGTCACAAATTCCGACATCCATGACGTGCACCGATGATCCCTTTACTGCGAGTATATCTGGCTTGATGAATGAGGTCGCTGTTGGAATTCTTGGTTCGAGAACGATGTTCACTGTTCGTTTGCGGAGTTTTTTGGCGACTTGCTCTGCAATGACATTGTGGCGTTTACATCGTGCTTCATGGTTGATGCCACATGATTGTAGGACATGAGACAGAGTCTCCTTTTGTCCACAGTTGCCGCGACATAGTAGCTCGGATTGGGTCTCAGGCGGTCGTCCTCTTGCGCGTCGTACTTTTGTAGACAGTAACCCACCTCGAAGCTGTATTGCTCGAAAGAACAGTCCAGGGAATATCCTAGCCGGATTCCGCAGCCAGTGATGTGCAGCGGGCGTGGTGACCACTCCCCGGAGCGGGCACCCGTCTGCTGAGGTAAGTAGAGCGTCTTTCCATGCTTCCGCGGTTGCTACTTTGTCCATCACTACTCGGTTGCCGATGGTAACATTAGCGCGCGCCAGTCGATGAATGGAGCCGGCTGCGGGATCTCAGATGGCTCAGCTAGTAATTGGGTGTGCATTATTAAGATGTCGTTCTAATCGGTCCTTCCGTAACAATGGAATAGTGGCAGATAAGCAGGGTATACCGATACCCAAATCGCCGATTGAGTCTTGGAAATAAGCCAGATTTGTGTCCGTGGGCAACCGGAGCCATTTTCTCACATGTGCTCGAACAAGTCTGACCATGCGTTTTACCGTCTGTTTGTGGACAACGGCCAAGCAGAGTTTATGAAGATGCCTTGGAAGCAGGAACGTCTTCAGAAGCTCCAAGCGCTGGTAGGGTTTTAAGGGCGCTTTTGTAACTTCTTCCAGTTGATCACGTAACTATCTTGCGGAATTTGGCGGGAGCTTACCTTTCCAACTAAAAGGCAAGCCTAACATCGTGAATTTCTCTTCTGGTTGCAAGGAAGGTATAATGCAATCTCCACGGTCCGAAGGGGCGGTGTCCAGTATTGTTGGTTTTCTTGAACGGTCCACTACAATGTTGACGGAGGTTGACTTCATCTGGTTGGTGGATAATCCCATGAGGGCCAGTTTATCACTGAAATGTCGCAAGCGCTTCTGCAGCGAAAACTCGTCCTGAGCAAATATCAAGACGTCATCGTCGTAGGCGAGATAATCAATTGGCCCTACTGGGGATGTCCAGGGTTCAGAGGGTAAATCTTACAGAGCTTCGTCCAGCGTCATGATAAATAGTAAAGGAGCGAATGGGTCTCCCTGTCTAACTCCTCGATCCGGATGAAGGTGAACATTGTTGAAAGTGGAAGTAGCTGAAGAGTAGTATGAAGCAAGGTAATCCAGTAGCAGAGGGGGTGCGCCAAAAGCAGAGGCTGAGCGTAGTAAGGATTGATGAGAAAGAGAATCAAAGGCTCTGGAAGTATCAATTGAAGCAAAGGAAAGTGGAGAGTATGAAGAATGCGCGTGTCGCAGTGCGGCGTGCATTATCGCAGGAGCTTCAAACCATCCATCCTTACGTAGGAAGCCGAATTGCAGACGATTTGAAGAATAAGTGGGAACCCAGCGGTCAAATAGGATTAGATGAAGCAGACGATTAAAGACGGAAGTGACGGAAATAGGCCGAAATAACTCAGGAGAAGAGGGCGCATCTGCCTTGGGAACAAACGTGATCCGTGCTGTATTCATGTGTGAAGAGAAGGGCGAAGAAGCAAGGAGAGCGTTGAGAAACGTTGTTACAAAAACGGGGTCTATTCTCAATACATCCCGCGGTGTGACACGGTCAACCCCCGGTGCAGAGCCTTGCACCTGACGAATTGCTGCGCGCAGCTCCTCTTGGGTGATAGGTCTCACGAAATCCGGGTTAGTGGGGAGGATATTGCGAGGTGGACGGTCGTCATGTATTGGAGGCTGAGAAATGACTTTTGTCCAGAAGTTCGTAAAGCCAGGGATACGATCGTCTTCTTGTAGGAAGGCCGTTCTCCATCTGCCATCAATAACGGTTGCTGCTGCATCTTTACGCCTCGTATGATAGATACGTTGGATGTGGCCATATTGTAGGCGTCGGCGTTGTTGATTGTTTTAATGACTGGTGGTATCTTTTTGCGTTTCGTCGGCGCCCATCTACGAGGGAATAGGCTGGTACATGCGGCATTAAGCTCTCTACTATACTGTTCCCGCGAGATGTCGTCCGGTAGGGAAAGCAACATGTTGAGAAGCAGGGAATGTGGTTCGGTATTGGCAGCTTTGCACCCACGCGCCAATCGTTGAGCTTCCGCGAGCAGAACGCGGAATGGGGCTGTGTCATCGACCATCTGTGTGGTAGAGTGCGAAACTGAGACTGCGGAAAGGGAGTGAGGATTGATCAAGTCAGCAGGAGCACTGAGAGGCAAAAGTGTGGACGTGGGCAGTGGATCCCATTGGGAGTTTAATCTATCGTCCGCGTTTAAGGGTGAATCGTCTCGCCTCAATACAACGTCCTCCAGAGTGCTTTGTGATGCATCCAGATCCACGGGAAGTAGACAGAACCCAGTCAGCATGGTGGGGTTGGCGTTCTGTATTGTGGATGAAGCAACTGTTGCAGCGGAAGTATTATTGTATGTTTTACGTCGAGCAACCTTGTTCGTCGATGGGGGGATGCTGGCAGCATGGATGTCTTCGGTTGCCACATTCCGGGTAAGTTGTATTAGTGAGTCATCTGATGTCAAGCATGTCGAGTTCGAGGGTGTACACTGACGTCGCTGCAGCGGTGAAAGGGAGGACGGTTGGATAATTATTGGCGTGAGCGAAACTCGAGACTCTACACACTGCGCACGCCAATCAGCACAGTGCCAACCGATGTGCTGCAGACATTTCCGTATGCCCTCCTTCGTCCGCGATGGGAATGCCGTCTGTGTATCAATGGTCAGCCCAAAACTTAATGCATTTCAACGTCAGTAAATTCAAGGTACTTCAATCCGGCAGCACAGCAGCTACTCCTACCGGCTCGGAACCAATGTACTGCGATAAACAACTGTCGAACGTGACTCGGGTGTGCTGGTTCAAAATGACCGATTGCTTCACCTAATACGAAAAGCCCCAAAGACTGGAAATCAACACATCGGGCTGTTGCGACGGAGGTTTGGACAAATAAATAGCTCCATATTTCGACAACTGCTCAGTGCGTATGTTCGCCCCCATGTCGAATACGCAGTTCAAGCCTAGCATCTATGGCTGAAACACGACCTTAATGCACTGGAGCAGTCACAACGTCGGGCATCTAAGAACGTAATTGAAATACGCAATTTTTCTTACCATGAGGGGCTGCAACGATTGGGGGTATTCAGTGGAAGCTATGGCAGAATACGAGGCGACCTGCTTATGGCATACGTGATCTTGCAGGACCCACATCATATATGCCACCCTTTACTGCAACTCAGCAGCAATACAAACCTGAGGGGCCACGCATTAAAACTCGCAGAACAATACAGTCGTCTGGAGTGCTGCAGAAATTTCTTTTCCATTCGTGTCTGTCACCCGTGGAATGCTCTCCCAGAATCCGTCGTCTCTACACCGACACTAACAGTATTTAAAAGATGGTTGGACGACGCACTCATCCAGTTACACTTTGGCACTTAACACTACGTCGCCATCCTTCACCTGTCGTTTCCCACGGAATTGTTTGGTGTTAACTGCAAGTGCTGTGAAGCTAAGTGGGTTGCAGTACTACGGATGAGCAAACGATAATTTCCTTATTTTCATAGTTGAAGTGCCAACTCTTTTACTATCCTTATTATCATTATTGGTAATTCGATATCCCCACCAATTATGCAATGGGACTTGTAAGCAATGCTTCTTAACGCGTATAAATCCATTCCTCATTGTTGTTCAATTGGATTTCTAATTTTGGTAGTTCTATGTCTTTTCTTGTTCACATCCTCTTTAGCTCAGTCTTTACCAAGGTTACTAAGATAAGAAAAGAGAACACCAAGTGTCTCGTAGTCTTTGTGTGCTTTCCTATAGTTTTTGTTCTGGTTTCAATGTACGGTACACAATGTTTTGTGACTCATGCTGACCAGTAAGTTAGTTATCCGGCACACACAAGACATGTTTTCAGTTATTCGGCCCCCACTGGTCATTTTTTAGTTATCCGACCAGTATTACAAGTTTATAGTTACCCTTGGTCTATAACAGTGCCATCCTGTAACTTGAAGCTATGGACCTTAATGAGGATATCTGAGAGCTCATCCACAAAGTAATATAAATAAAAGAAACTACAGTTAATTTTAACCCCTTACTAGACACATTACAGCGGCTGGGAAAATTCAGTTAAGTACAAATACAAGTATTTCCATAGGTGTGTTCAAGAGTGGGGGGAAACAATCGTCCCTTTGTTTCCTATTAATAAAAGCTTTCAACATTTTGTCATGCAACTAACACAAAGCCAACAAAAAATGTTAAAACACTGCTATTTTTCCTATGAATTACCGCGCAAATTTGTGCCTGTTTTCGCGCATATCCTGAGCGTCCTCACGCTTGAGAACATCCTAACGCACATTCTTCTTTGACCTTTAATCTCCTTTAATCAGTGGTGCTTTGGGATGCTGCTTCATACCGTTTTGTCTGAAGAAATGCAAAGATGTCGATCACACTTGTCCATCATGCAACGGATTGATATCCACATACGCACCGATGTGAGAAGCTGAAATTCGAGCCAGAAAGTATTTGTTAATAAAGACATTATCCGACATCGGCAACCAGATGGCTTTCTGCACTTGCAGCTGAAATTACGCATCGATTCTTCTTATTTCGGTTCTAAATATTCAATCTATGTTCAGTATTGTACATGCGGTGCATCTATCACTATGTCAATCATCAGAAATTGAACAGCTAGAAAATTTAATTTTGCAATACAACGCGGACATACGTTAAACCTTGAATTATGGCACTAATGTCATTTCTTGAACGTGCAGATTGATGCTAATATGAAGTTTGTCCCACATGGTGTTAGACAGAGCCATCCAGCTGTGCGCAAAAGTTTGCAGTGAGTCACAACGTACAGTCACGGTGCATATGTCAGTTGGCAAAGCGATATCACTTCATCAACCACCGATTTCGGTGGAATCACAAACAATGGCAATGTCACTGAATTCGCATTATCGAAGTTATGTACTTCGGTTCCATGGTGGCTGCTCTCATGTCACGCTGCTTTGTCAAGAAGAACACCCCTGTTCTTCAAATTGATGTTGGGCGTCAGCCAGGATGTGAATGCAATGTGCCGTGCATTCACTTCCGTCCAGTCGGTCACATTCAACGCCACCCACATCTGTCCTAGAGAATAAAGCTAGAAACGGACATGTATTTCATATGTCGCGGCTAACATCCTCGGTGATGTGCGGACCTGTGCCGTCGTAGGTTAAAAGCTGCTTTGGGAAGTGTCACAGAACTCGTACACCATAATTGTTACTTATCAGGTACTGTGAGAACGAGCGTATTTTAGTCTTCTGATTAAGCGGAATCATTATCAGTGATTATCCTGCCACTATTTATGTCATTGGTTGCAGCACGGGACCTTAATTCGTTCATCCCGCTACTCAAACTCTGGCTGCGACAGCCACTCGTATTTGTAAGACTTGACCCTCATCAGTTCTTCGGTAATTCGTGGTACTCATGGAATTCCAAGAGACTGTCCGTGTCCAGAGGGACATCGGAACACTAGTACTTCCGTTGTGATGTTAGTGAGGAGCAACCAGAATTAGTGACGCTGCGTACAATTTTCAATTGAGAACTCTGTGTGGGTCCTAACCATTTCAAAAAACATATGTAAATGGGTTACCAGCATTCAGCAAATAACAGGATTCTGAGTATCTTGTCGAAATATGCGTATATTCATTGCACTCTACAAAGATCTCAAACAACAGCGTCTATCATTCTCTTGCAAAGATCCTACTTGAAAACTGACCCGTAACATACAAATCCTGGAGACATTCACACAAAGTTCCGCAACACTAAAACATGTGAAAAAAGTCTAACAAAGTCATTCTCTTTTTCAATTATCCGCTATCTAAATACTAATTATGATAATAATGTGTATGTTCCTCGATTGTGCGAGTAGCTGTCCCCGAATTGGGGACAAATCTTGAAGACAGTAATGATCACGCCCATGCATGAGTGAGATATATATTCTGGAGCGTTTGTGTCATGAAAATGTTCCTGACCACATGACTGATGGTATGGAACTTGTTGCAATATCTTTCGTCACGCGTTATATCCTACTTGATCCATGCTGGAAGAACTCATTTAGTGAATTACTCGTTAGAAACGTGGCTATTATCAAGTTCCAGTCCAGTAAATTTCTAATTTTAATGCTGAATGTTCTTACGTTTTTGCAGGACCAGATAGCGTATTTGACGTAGAAGAGGTCGCATCGAATAGCTGTCATGGTTTAGCACCATTAGCGTACAAAGCTTTTTGTGTCGTTTCCGGGTGGAGTTAAGTTGCAATTTTAATGTGCGTAGGTTGGAGTAAGTATTTTGATTTATGATATCTTGTATCAGTATCAGATTATGTTTCAGTCGTCGAAACCAAAGACGCTCGAGTTTAAACTGTTGACAACACACTTGATAGCTTAAGGCAGATGATTTATTGAACCGACGTTTAGCGAATGATCTTTGCACATTTCCGGAGCTTTTCTATCACCTATATGCATGTTTCCAAAAATGACGCTGCAGTATTCAAAGAGAGAATGTATGTCTATTTTGGAAAGCTAGATTGTGACAAGGATTGTAAGGATCTTATGGCACTTGTTAGCCATAGATCGCTTGGCGCGTGCTGTTTGATGCTCAGCTTGCTCTGACAAATGTAATTTTGTAGAGTAGCGTATGACTAGATCACAGTTACACAGTTTCACACAGACACGTTCATTATGCAGCTTAAGTGACTCTTCAGGGATCAAACATCCGTGTGACATTATACAAGATTTACTAGCTGAGATCCATTTCATCCATATGTTGTACCCTTTCTCAAGTGAATCGATGTCTTCTTGACGGAGCTACACTGCGCTTTATATTTCGTCTCACCACAATTTACGAACTATCGAAATATCTTCGGAGAACAAAATGGGGTCTGACAGGTTTGATGAACATCGTGATAGCATTTATATGAAATAGGAAAAGGGAAGGACTAAGTACACTCCTTGGGATGACACTACTAGTAATTGCGCGTTGGGAAGATTTATTGTCACAGAGTAATTATCTGGTGAAGCCCATTTAGGTATGATGTCAACTAACCCAGCAGTGGGTCCCTGATACCAAATGACTCGATCTTTCAGCAGCCACTTCTCAGGCACCCGGTCGAATGCATTTTTATATCCAAGAACAACATTATAATTGTATAATTGGAGTAAGTGGATTCTGTTTTGTACTCAAAGTAGTGCAACTGACAAATTGTGCGGGAGCGTTTATCATAAAACCCGTGCTAAGATTTGTTAATCAGTCCAAGAAAATGGATAAAGTCCACGACTCCCCTTTTAATTACTTTTTCGAGTAATCGAGCGATGGCAGAAGTGTGATGGATAGATCGATAAATGGTGACATTCTGTTTCGTCCCCCCGTTTATAACCAGCAGCATGAAACGATGTGATTCACTGACCCGGAAAGTAACTGTATTCTACTGACAACGTGAACAGGTTCAGCAAAAGTAGTGATATGTCAAGTCTACCGAGTTTTATGATCAAAGGGGGAATGCCATCGAGATCTAGTTTGGACGATGGTTTGATGGATTTCATGTCCTGTTGTAAGATCGAAGGAAAAATCTTGACCTTATGTATAAAAATTGTTGCTGCAAGTGCCGGGCAGCAAGGTATATGATCGATTTCTAAGTTCATGAACGAAGCATGAAATGAAATAAATCCTCTCCAATTAGTAGGTGAGTCGTTGAGCTGGCGACCTTCCTCACCATACAAGTAGGCGGGGCCTTTAAATCAGTTGTGCCGTTGTCACTGAACATCGTTTTTACAACATCGCAATGGATACATTACATTTCCCAGAAGATTTCAACACTGATATTTGTTGAGCAAATTCCAACGTCACCGTTGCTGAACTTCACGTAATTATTGAGAAAAATGCATGATACTGAGCACTTGAAAATGGACGGTTCCGATTGAAAATCAAGCTTGCAATGCCGAGGTTAAATTATTTTGTCCTGAACTGTTTAATTGTTACTCTTTTACACTGATCGTTTATCCAAGTGGCACTTCTACACAGTGTATTTGTATCCATTTCTACAAATTTAGTTCTGATACTGTAATTTTAACTCATCCGTTGTGTTGAAAAGGTACCCATCTGTATACATTAAGCTTATCTTGGCTTTGACTTTGATCAGTTCGGTAATCAAAGACGTCCGAATGGCAGTTTTATGACGGAACCATTTTGTTGGATGTTTTCCTTTTCCTGAACTCTTCAAGACATTCTCCTGCTTCAACTTTTCAGTCCACTTCATTTGTGAATGCTTGATATAGGTGATAGATTACTGAAACTATAATATTAATGGAAAGTCTTCGGTCTTACTGAATTTCCAGATTAGTTTTTTCGTTTTCAGGTCACACCAAGTATCATTAGCATTCTTAGGACCGGGGATGGTACGTTTGTAACATGGGACAAATATAGTTATGACAAGATGGATATAGCAGTAAAATTATTCCACTGCAATGGGGGCGCTAGTGGAGAGACTAAAAGGCACCTCAATTGGCGGACCGGATTAGCTTTTGGAACTACTCTTAGTCATTCTTTTGGATAGTATGATGAATAGATGAGTCAAGTTTGGTTTTCATTTCAAGGTAGGAGCTAAGCGGTAGCATCTTATGGTCTCTAACAGGGACATTGTCTAAGATGTAAATCTGTGCGCCGGGGATCCCCAGAGTGAATACTAACTCCAGTACTTGGCAAACCTAGTTTGGTTGGTGACCCGCTGAGTCCGGCCCCCTACCCTGATAGTCGACAAGGAATAATTGTACAAAGATAAGGATAGTTGTGGCTACAACGTAACATTTGTTGGATAGAAACCTCCTGAGACCATGTTTAGTCCGTGTGGTAACTTTGTATATCCATTCTCTTCCTTGTGTCAACCGGTTGCTGAAGGACTGTAATCCTAACACCAGTGAATGTGCGACTATCTGCTACCTGATCTTACAGTCACGTTTTGTAAGACCAGGAATGACAATAATTGTTTAGCACAAATATGTTGCTACCAAAAAAGAACAAAGATAGATATACCGCTTTATTAGCGCTACCAAGTTCAGTAATCATTTGGTCCGATGCTGATAGTCTACTCAGAGTAAGTTTGGCTTGCGTGTGCTTTCCAGTCAAAGGTCGCCCCGATGCTGATAGCCTGCAAACCCAACTTAGAAAATTCCCAAGCGAGTTAATTTGACGTGCCAGATGAAAAAAGGTCGGGGCACACAAAATCCTTGTCCCATTCCATGCGCTGCTATTTACCAGGTTAGTGTCCCTTACTGACCTAGGTTACATCCTATGGTGTACGCGTTTAGCTGCCGTTTCATTGCTACTCAATTCAATAAGTGCACACCAGGGACAGGGAAACAATGCCAAAACACACCGACAGCTGAAGGAGGACAGCATAGTCACCCAGTTGTTGGTGCTAACAGTTCCATACAACAACCTGAACTGGCCCTAGGGCTTGCTTCATCGGTCCTACAAAAGAACGTCCTGCAGCCGACCCTGCAAGGGTCGGCATAGAACCTCACCGGAAACCAGCATGCACAAGCACGCTTCTGACCACGGATGCCCTCATCTGCTTGTATACCAGTGCACAAGATCTTCTAAGCATGCTAACCGAACTTCGTATTCGTTAGGTCTCCACGTCTTGGAACCTAATTATGGTCACGGAAACATGGCTGAACACGGAGATCAAGGCTGATGAGGTTAAACTACCCAACATGACTTCCATAAGAAACGATCGGCCTAGCAGAGGAGGGGCAGGGCTCCTGTATTATCTATCCGATCTGCATGTTTATATCAATGAGGACGCTGAAAAGAAAGTTATCGATCCTCTTTGGGGTCGTATGCACCTAAGACTTGGTGATGTGTGTTTACTGGCAATAGTTTACCGCTCTCTAATGTTCACCTTGGACATGCATCAAAGCCTAGCTTCTGCAATGACACGAGTCCTGGCACGACCATACAGTCGCCTACTTCTGATGGGGGACTAACACCTGCAAGCAACCGAAGTTCCACCATCGTACAGTGAACGATTCAAGACGGATTTGAAAGAGATGATCGCCGATGTACCTCTGTAAAACCATGTCACCTCTCCCGCGCGATTCCAAATGGGTGACACACTCTCCGTTTTGGACCTTGTGCTCTCTAACGAGGAACTAATGGTCGACACCGTGACCATGGATGCATCACTTGGTCGTAGCGATCACGCGATGTTGCTCTTTCTTTACATCTATTACTCGGAGTACATCAGTGAGAATAAGGTGGAAACCTATGTCGTTATACAGTACGATGCGCTGTCCAACTTTGTTCAAGAAACCGACTGGTCCTTCCTAGCCGAGAAGCCGCTCGATGTTGCCTGGATGTTTTACGTCACCAAATTCACTGAGCTCAGTGGCAAATGCGTCAGAAAGCAAGGTCCTTCGCCCAAAGCAATTGAATTTATTTCTGAGGAGCAGTACTGGAAAATGCACGGTTTTAAGTGATTCAGCCTGGCGCGCTTACAAAGTCTGTCCAATTAATCTGACCTAGGGTGCTTACACAACTCAACGAAACCACTGCGTCAAGTTGATCCGCAAAGACAAACTCCAGCACCAACAGTACTCAGTGGCGAAATTCAGTACAAATCCCGAGTTGCTGTGTAAACACGTCAACAAGCTCCGCAGAGTTCAGCGCGAGATCATGGTTTTTAAGTGCAACAGAAGGTCTTTGCGTAAACCGCACAAGTTGCAGCCAACTTGCTTCGACAACACTTCACTCATACTTTCCGGGGTGAATCCTCATTTCATCCGCTTTTGACGCAGCTTCCATCGCCACCAGGGTTAAACCACATATCGTTCAAGGCAGCGAATGTGATGAAAACGTTTATGCCATTGCTCGTGCACAGCTGACCTGGCCTGGACGACATCAAACCGAAGGCATTGAAGACATCGGCCAGTAGCCTTGCCGAACCATTAACTCGATACTTTCAACGTCCTCTCGACAAAATGTAGGTTCCCACAATGTGGAAACATGGAGTAGTCACTCCTGGTTATAAAGTGGTAATTCTCGGAGCCCTCGAACTACCGTCCAATCACTCTCCTCCCAGTTTTATCCAAAGTAATGGAAGGCATAATTACAGAGGTGCTCATGGGATATAATAAGAGCAACAACATCCTAGTGTCACAGCAACACGGAATCCACCGCAATCGATCATGCACTCCAAACTTGCCGATAACCCGAGCAAGCTGGACAGAGTCAGCTAATGCCAGGGTGGGAGTCGACGTTGTCTACCTGGACTTCACGAAAGCGTTCGATCGTTTAAACTACCGCATTCTCCTTCAAAAGCTTCGCAGCTATGGAATTGGTGACCTTATACTCGGTTGGATCGGCAACTTCCTCGCTCGAATTCAGCTGAATGTGAGAGTCCGCTGCTCCATTTCCGGCCCAATTGACCTCCGGCGTGCCTTAGGGATCGGTTTCTGGAGCCAAGTTTATTCCTAACGTTAATTAACCATCTTGTCAGTGTAATGCAGTCGAACTTCTTACTATGTGTAGTTAATGTCAAAATTTGTCATGACATCAGGATATCGGATGATCACATGGCTTTGCAGAGCGATCTCGACAGGGCTTATGCGTGGTCATTAGATAACCGGCTCCAGTTCAACGTGACCAAGTGCAAAGTCGTAAGCATGCGCCATCAGCTTATCTATGAATATCGACTTGGGGACCAGCAGTTACAACGTGCTTCCCAAGAAAACAACCTTGGGATGATCGTGCAGAACGACCTTGTTTGATCGAGACAGGCAGAAAAGACATCAAAAACAGCCTGTCAACATCTTGGACTCTTACGGACGGCTTTCGGCAATTTTGAGCCATCAACTTTTCCACAAATGTTGAACGCCTACGTGGGGCATCACGTCGAATACGCGATCCAGGCCTGGCGTCCCTGGCGCAAGCGCGACGTCGATGCACTTGAAGCTCCACAACGTAGAGCGACTAAACTCGTTAGAGGATTGTTGCATCTCTCTTACCAACACAGACTGCAGTCCCTGAGATTGTACTGTGGTGAATATTGACGTCAGCGAGGAGACCTAATCATGGTCTACTTAACACTGGCGAACCCAACTCACCCATGTCGCAAGTTGTTGCATTTGAGCCAAAATACCAACCTGGGAGGCCATCAGCTCAAACTGGCTCCGCACTACAGTCGACTTGAATGTCGACGCAACGTATTCTCCCTCCGTGTGCAACATGCCTGGAATGCCCTTCCGACTCACCTTATGTTTGCCCCTACAGTAACGCTTGCAAAAAGTCTTGATGAAGTGCCTTCAAACTTGCATTACTTGACATAGTCCGTTCCACTTAGAGGACGGACTAATGCAAACCTAACCATGTGTTTAACGACCCTCTCCGTAACATGGCGGTGAGGATACATGCATAAGTTTGTAGAAAGTAGAAGTCACGATTAAAATTCACGCACAGTAATATGTCTCGACGGGGAGTCGAACCCCGGTCCACGAATTTCCGGTCCGCTGCTCTACCACCTGAGCTACCGAGGGCTGACGATTAGTTGCGCAAATTTTAACACGTGACTTCTGCTTGGGGCGCGACGTATTGCCAATGGGCTCACAGTACCTGTCCTGATGTTGCAGATTGGCTCACTCACACGTCACCTCCCAATGGACCGAAGTACCTGTCCTTCAAATGTCCAAGGGGCGATGGTAGATTAATGTTGACCATGTTAACCAAAAGCTACTCAGATACGCACTGATAATATCACCTAGATTTGTGACGAAACGTTTGCAACCTAATTGCCAAGCTCAGCGAACTGTTCAACGGCCATCTAAACAACCTGAACCGCAAGTCTTCAATTATATGGTCAACAAATTCGGGCGTACAACAATACAACAGGCTCGTCGTTGGGAAACCGTTGCCTGCCGACAAGCTTGCACACGCGAATATCTACTTCCTTCATGAAATGCTCTCACTATCAGTTAAGGATGGATCAAAAATCCAAACGTTTCGTCACAAATCGAGGTGATATTATCAGTGCGTATCTGAGTGACGTACAACCGACTAAGAAAAACTGACTAAGAGAAATGCTCTCATTTACTTCAAATGCTCTCACTATCAGTTAAGGATGGATCAAAAAGCTTTCACGCCGCCACCTCACTGCAACTGAATGGAATATCTTGATTAAAGGGCTCAACTTCAATATCAAAACTGCTTGCCTCAAAAGACTATTTGACTAGCTTGGAACACGCTTTGAAATCAAATGGACTGTCGGAGGAAGCCCAGCAACAGATACGGCAGACAGTTGTCCCAGTGTTAACTCAGAATAAAGTCACCCATACCCTAGCCAAGGAGGAACAGGATGCATTTAGACATCTACAGAAAGACGAGAACATTGCAATCCTGCCAGCGTACAAAGGGCGCATGCCAGTGATAATGCACAAACCGGAGTATATTAACAAGGCCAAAGAACTGCTATCCGATACAACTACATACCGGCAGGTCGATCAAGATCCAAGTTCAAAACTGGCCAACCAGATTAACGCAACGCTGAAGAAACTACAATCAAAGAACCAGCTCACTGCCACGGAGAGATGGAGAATGATAGCTGATGAAACCAACATTTCGTTGTTCTACGGACTACCAAAAGTACCCAAGGATGGCGTCCCACTACGACCAATCATCTCGCTCCCCGGAACCCATTATATAAAGTAGCAAAAAATTTGTGGAGGAGGTTGAAACATTTGATTTCTGGATCCGAACATAGCATCAACAATGCTGAACAGTTCCTCAACAAACTGCGGAGTGTCAGAATAGCACACGAGGAAATAATGCTTTCATTCGATGTCACCGCACTCTTCACTTCAATCGGTCACGAATTGGCCAAAGAAACCATGATTGAACTACTTGAGCATCAACTAAACCCAACGACAACCATATGACCTACAAGTTTATGGGAACCCCTGAACCTCTGCATCACCAATTATTTCCGCTTTGATGGACAAGTGTTTCAGCAACGGAGAGGAACACCCATGGGATCCCCAATTTCGGGTCTCATTGCAGAAGCCGTAATGCAGAAATTGAAGCGCATTGCACTGCCATCCATCAGCCCAAAACTCTGGATACGATAGTTGGAGGACACAAGTGTCATCATAAAACGGAACAGAGTACAGGCCAAGCACAATTTGCTCAACAGCACATTCGACGATATCAAATTTACGACGGAATTAGTGGAGGATAACAAGTTACCATTTTTGGACATACTGGTCACTAGGAATACCGACGGATCTCTGGAAAGGTGTGTATCTCGAAAGAAAACGCATACGGACCAGATATTAAACTACCACAGCAACCACCCGATGAATCACAAGAAGAATTGCATTCGAACCCTGTTCAAAAGAGCGGAAAGGCACTGCAGCACAGCCGAATCGCGGAAACAGAAAGGAAGTCATTTATATCGAGTGTTTAGAAACCACGGCTATCCGATAAATTTCATCAGAAGATGCTTAAATAAACGATTGTCTCCGCAAGAGCAGCAGCAGCCACCTGAGCAAGCAAAAAACCGATAGTGCTCCCCTACATCAAGAACGTCTCCGGACTAAAAGGTAGATTGCTACAGTCACATGGAATCTCTGTGGCTCATAAGCCAGGTACCACCCTAAGGAAATTGATCTCAAGACCCAAAGCAAACCGACCAATGAAATATCATCTACCAGATAAAATGCAGCGACTGAAATAAAACCGATGTCGGAGAAACTGGAAGAAAGCTTTGTACACGAATCATCGAACACAAGGCGGCCGTCAGAAGGCATGGTTCACACTCATTGTTTTCCACACATGAAGATCAAGAAGGTCACTACTTCGAGCTGGAGAATCTAAAGATCCTAGCACATGAAAGTAGAAAACATGCGAGGGAGTTTTTGGAAACCTGGTACTCTACAATTCAATCGATCGACACATAGAACTGGACGCAGTGTACGTGGCACTACTGGCGAACGATCGCCAACTCGATCGGTTGAATCCGGTGGAACTTGTGACTGGACAACCAGCACTGACGATATACTCGCTCACAAGAACAAGCAGACAACGGGCACGAAACACGAGGGGTCAACGCCAACGGTCCTCTGCCCATCAACCAAGCTGAACGCGGATTGAAGTCCCAACCAATAGGATTGATCGTCTCCACGGGCAACCATGGCGGGACAAAACACACACACACCACGCTCAGCGTACTCTCTCCGAGGCACCTCTACGCTACTACACGCCACTCGACTGCGCACTGATGATGTCACCTGGATTGGTGCCCAAACGTTTGCAACAAAATTGCAAAGCTCATCGAACACTTCAACTGCTACGGAAAGAACCAGAGCTACTGGTCTTCAGTTATTTAGCTAATCAATTCTGAATATTGTTTTTTTTTTGCTCCATCGCAATGAGGCTGGACCTTACCGTGGTGCGATGGTTTGCGTGCCTCAGAGATCCATTGAGCTATGCTGGGTGGTGCTTTTTTTGCACCTTTAGAGCCACTCATACCAGATTGGTCAATGGTTAGAGGCCAGACAAACTCAGCCTCCTGGTCCTCCAGGTTGGGGGTTGGAATGGGGGTGGCTCCTCATCTCATAAAACGGGCTCTGTAGTCCAATGCCAAAACCCGCTGCCTTGCGGTCAGGTTTTTGAACCAAAGGCTTTGGTTGAGAACCCTAATCGTTCTCCTGTCTAGGCCTGGGCAACCTGACAGTATTCTGCCCACGCAATACAATGAACCTTTCCTACAACAATTTCTTGATGCTCTGGCCGTCGCAGAGGATAATAAACGGCGCCCTATCTGCTGCATCGAGCAGGGTGGATAGGGGTTTGGATGCTACTGCTCAGGCCTTCCCGTCTTCTTATACCCCTTCTTGTGCTTCTGCATCCTTATTGTCCCGCTCCAACTTTACTTATATCCCCCCCATTTTCAATCCCTCAATTCTTGGCCCTCCCCCAGCTTACTTCAATAGTCGCTTGTCTTCTAATTTCAAATCACACACAATCGCAGGGCCTCGCTCCAATCCAGTCGACAAGTCCATGTTCAACCAAGCGGACAACGTCAGTTCATCCGTTTCCCTTTGGAGTCCTCGTGTCTCGCTAAGATTGGCATGCCTCAACTTGCGCACTTTGCTGCAGATTGGCCAACAGGCAGCACTTGCCCGCACATTAGAGACCCTATCGATCGATATTTGCTGTTTATCAGAAACCCGCCTGCAAGTTTCGAGCTCCGTGCTTACCCTGAGATCCCCTACATGCGACACTGGCGGCACATTCTCATTGCGCCTATCTGGCGATGATGCAGCTTCAAATGCCGGTCAAGCTGGCGTCGGCATTGTTTTGAGTCCCCGGGCTGAAGCTGCCCTGCTTGATTGGATCCCAGTAAACAGTAGGATGTGCGCCGTTAGATTAGCTGGCTCGTTCCGTGCTTCGAAGTCGCGCGGGGACAAACGGTGCCTGTTTGTCATTGCGGCCTACGCCCCTACAAACTGTAACACTGATTCGGTAAAAGATGATTTCTATCAGCAACTTCACGAGCTCCTTCGTTACAGAAGGAGTACGGATACTGTGGTGCTGGCTGGCGATCTAAACGCCCAAGTCGGAAAGTTGTCCTCTGATGAGCTTCATCTGGGCGGCCAACATGGTGTAGGCTCCCGTAATGATAATGGTGAGCGATTGCTCCAGCTGTGTGAAGATGCTCGCCTGTTTCTCGCGAGCACTAACTTTCGACACAGCACCCGCAGAAGTGTGACTTGGCGGCCACCAGCCTCGGGCCAGTCATGGACGCAAATCGATCATATCGCGATCAGTTACCGCTGGAGAGGCTGTGTTCAAAACTGTCGCTCGATTTGGAGCACGAGCGTGGACTCTGACCACGCACTTGTATGTGTCGACCTCCTGATGCGTTTCGGTGGACGTCCGCAACGTCGATGTGAACGGATTGACACTAGCCAGCTTGCGAAGTCAGATGTTCTGAATGTGTACCAAGATGCGCTGACATCTGGGCTGAGTAAGCGCCCACTAAACACCGTTGAAGATCACTGGTCGCATACTCGTCAAGCGTTGCTGTTAGCAGGCACGTCTTCATGTGGCAAAACAAATTGCAAAACCGGACATTGGGTCTCTACACAGTCTCTCGAACTTATGGATGCTCGCCGATGTATTCCGGCTGGAAGCGTATACAATGAAGCACGCAAAAATCTCAGGGCGAAACTACGTGCTAGCCTAAAGAAGGACCGCAAAACCTGGTGGTCTCATCGTGCCTTTGAGATGGAAACTGCCGCTGCCATTGGTAATCATCGTGAGTTATACCGTCTGATACGGGCAACAGGCAGCAGAAAACCTGGTGTTAGCGAGACCATACGCGACGAGAGTGGGCAGATGATCCACAGCCTGTCAAAACGCTTGGAGCGTTGGGCTGAACACTTTGCTATGCAATTTAACCAACCTGAGTTATCGTTTTCTTCTTCGGGCATTGAGCGCACTTCTCCTTGGGCCGCCTCCTTGGATCCGCCCTCACGCGCAGAAGTCGAATGTGAGATCAAGCTGTTGATATTGCATAAGGCCGCAGGAGCAGATACGATTCCTCCAGCCCTCTTCAAATTCGGTGGACCTGCTCTAGTAGATGATCTACACGAGTTGCTAGTAAAACTTTGGGAGCAGGAGACAGTCCCGACAGACTGGAACCGCTCCGTCATTGTCCCAATTTTCAAGGGAGGCTCCCGTTTAGAATGTGGCAATCATAGAGGGATCAGTCTGATTTCGATTGCCTCTAAATTGCTTGCCTCTCTCATTCTTCACAGACTGAGTGGCACTCGTGAAAGCCAGATTCGTGAAGAGCAAGCCGGATTTCGTCGAGGTCGGGGCTGCATCGACCACATCTTCACATTGCGTCAAGTGTTGGAGCACCGCCATGTTTATTGGCGACCCACCGTTGTCGTGTTTCTTGACATCAAAGGTGCCTTCGACTCAGTCGATCGATGTGCCCTTTGGGACTGTCTGTTGAGGAAAGGTGTGCCTGATAAATATGTAAATATTATCAAAGCGCTGTACGCACATAGTTCGGGCAGGGTGAGGGTTTATGTCAAACTGTCGCCACCCTTCAGTATCACCAGCGGTGTGAGACAAGGATGCCCGCTGTCACCTTTCCTCTTCAACTTCGCTATTGATGAAGTCATGGAAACAGCGTTCGCTGGACACGACCTAGAAGGTGTGGAGCTACTCCCTGGTGAGCGACTTCTTGACTTGGAGTATGCGGACGATATTGCCCTAATCTGTGACAGCCCCCAAACATGCCAAAGAGCACTGGACCGATTAGCACTGGATGTCACTCGTTTTGGGCTATGCTTTGCTCCATCGAAATGCAAAGTACTTCTCCAAGATTGGCAGGGACCCAACCCTGCGCTAACGCTTGGTGGTGATCTGCTAGAAGTCGTTCAGGAATTCAAGTACCTGGGCAGCTATATTAGCACCCGTGGGATTGAAGATGAGGTTACGAACCGTATAGCAAAAGCTCGAGGTGCTTTTGCCAATCTCCGCCACCTGTGGCGCAGACGCGACATTACTCTCGCCCTGAAGGGCAGAGTTTACAACGCAGCCGTCCGTTCAACTCTACTATATGGCTGTGAAACCTGGCCCATCAGGTCGACAGACATGAAGAGACTCGTCACATTCGATCATCGCTGCCTTCGCAGCTTAGCTCATGTCTGGTGGGAACACCGCGTGAGCAATGAGCGTGTTCGGCGTCGCGTATTTGGTACAGGAAGAGCGAGTGAACCGCTCAGCACGATTATATCACGCACCAGGCTCCGATGGCTGGGCCACGTGTTGCGCATGCCAGCACACCGACTCCCACGACGTGCTTTGTTTACGCGTTGTGGGTGCGGTTGGAAGAGGAGGAGGGGAGGCCAAGTGATGACTTGGTCGAGAGAAATGAAAACCCTCACTTCGAAGTTGGCGTCGGTTGGTGCATCCCGACTGCCTGGTTGGGGTCCTAAGGACGGTGAACACGTTTGGTTGGACACACTTGCTGATATGGCTAGGTGCCGGCCCCAATGGCGTTTGTGTTGTGAGTTCCTTTGTCCATCCCCCTCCTGTTTAGCATCCCCCTCCAATCACGATCTCAATCGTTTGGCATAATATGACTTTCTTTTACGGCAGCCAGCTGTTAGCTCTCCGGAACGATGTCCATCCGTTACTGGGGACTCAGCGGGCGTGCCACTGTTTGTTGTTGTTGTTGTTTTTTTCTTCGTTTCTTGCCTTTTGTATTGCGGCACAATAGCTGAGGTGTTTTCCACCTCCAGCTAACGTGTAATGATATGATATATATATATATATATATATATATATATATTGTTTTTTGCTGCTCGAATGCCTGCACTTATTTTTATTTTCTAAAACTGAGGCTTGTGAGTTTCGGGCTGATCCACTGATACCTGTATTTCAATATCTTGCATGTAATGCAATTTTGGCGGATCAGCGGGTGATTCGTGGGTTCTGTTATTTTGGGTACTGGACGTTCGGCTCCGAGAGCCTTCAAGTTATGAGCCGGTTGGGCATCATTTTATATATCACAACACCTGCAAATAACTCAAGCTAATGGAAGGCGAACTGGTCTCGTCTTATCCAGATGGAAGCAGTTTGTTCATTGCACGCAGTCGACTGTGCATATACGAAAATTATCTCGTCGAAGTCGTAAGGACAGTGTGACTAACAAAGATATGCACATACCACGTGTAAGTGGTCCTGCACCGAACCACTACCTTTCATTGCACATATAAGCCAGCGCGACAAGAACGGTAATACTATGGTAAAATGCATAGGTTTTTTTCCCGTAGAGGAAACGGATAAGGGTTCTGATAGGTCAATAGGAAGCTGGTGAACGCTGTTGTTCAGCGCAAAATGATACACAAGGTACAACGTAATTATTGAAAACAAACTTTAATGCATTTGGTTCTAAGATGTACCGGCATTAGAATTGAGATATAGTGCTTTGAAAGAAACCATAAACGTAGCGAATGAATCCGAACGGGATAACTCATTAGCCTGAAAGGAAATAAACATTTTACAGATGTCAATTTGAAGTTTGTGCATTAAAAGACAACCTATTTATTATAAAAGATTTCAAAAATATATTTGAACCTATGCATGTGGCATAGAAGGAATCCAAGATACCTAACGATGGATGATCTTTGTATAGCCTGTTTCTTTAGCAACAGAGAAAGACAGCTTGCAAAGCAGCTGGCAGCTTGATAGTGAGAAGGAAACTGACTCGTCACAGCACTTGGAAGCTATTACGGTTGGATAACTGGGACGACTATAGCCTCACGTATTCAAGATTATCCAACTGTGACTTGGTATGGACACATCGCATCCCATTCTGCTTAGAATTCTAAACCCGACCAAGCCGTGTACCGTATTTAATTATCCCACGGCTAGTAAACTCCTTTAGAGTTTGCCCACGAAGACAAGTGTGTCGTCCTTTTTACTTCATTTGGTTGTCTTTCACGTAAGAAAATCGAGAAGCAATGAGAAACTCACAGTTCACACATTCCAGTTACAAATGCACAACCTTTTGAAATTGACTAGTAGCCAATTGGGGCCACGGTCGTTGATGAGTTGAAAAACGGATGAACTGTTGCAACAGACTATTTTGATGGGAATTCGGTCTTTCCCTTTTGTCTGTTAATGGATAGCTTAGCGGATTTTAGAAAACGATAACGTGACGTGTGCTTAACGGCTTCAAACCTGGCAGGTAGTGGGCAGGCGATTATTAACTTGATGCCGTGATGGACCATGCATATCCGCTATATACACAGAGTGCACTTTTAACCTTAACATGCACGAAGACGGAATAACTGTTGCGGCGTGGTCTGATAACAAGCTGTTTCTCGTCCGATGACTCACGATATTCCAATTCACAACCCTCTGCATCATTCTGTGAAAGTTTGTATTGCGGGTTGTAATAATATAAACGTTTATGCCTTAATGGAATCCACATTTACGGAGCGAAATTATTATGGACCGCTTGCAATGGGTGGGAAAATGCTTAGCTATTACTAAACCAAAAGCTGAGAGCAGGCTCTCTGGCATATCTGCAGTCCTAACGCTTATAACTGCCTATGAGGATCCGCATAACCCATGGTAATACGCAGCCTACGTGCAAATGCTTAGGAACGAAGTATCTCTCTAACGTATATCGGTTTTTAGATGGAAGAAAAACTTATCATTATATTACTGACTATAATATCATCTCCATGATTTCACAACCTTGTAAATGCATCGTAAATTCCCTCCTTAATGATGGTACCAAGAAAGAAACTGCCCCGGTTCAGTAAGTGATCACAGCACTGTATACACACGGAGACTGTTTGAACACGATAACTCGCTAAAGTCATTTCTGCAATGTTGGTGATACACAGATTCTTTACCCTGAATTTGGCTTGTGCATTCGCGTCACTAAATGTTTTGTTGACGCATGAGCGCGTTAGTTTCAAATGACGACGCATAAATCAACAATAGTGACCAAGTTTTATATAAAAAACAGGGTTAACTGCATACTTGACTATGACTGCACAATGTTCATTACTAGAAATTCACGGCCAATGTTTGGTCTGTTAAAGCAGTAGATGGCGTAATAGCAGTTTTGTTCTCTTTCTACAGTCGCTTGTATGTACCGACTTTGTTCATGCATGCCGGGCAACTGTGTTCCACATCCTTGCACGATTTTAGACAAAAGGGAATGAAGCAGCATCCAAGTTGTCCACTGTTGACAAAAGAAACCAAGGAATAACAAAATTGGTTAGGTAGCCTGTGCAGTATTTCATGATATTTAGAAACTCCTTTACCTGAACTTTTATCTACCCCACTAAGGATCTTCAGACTTGTGGTCATTCATTAACCAAGAACTAGAGCAAGGTCTGTATTTCCTTAAAAATTCTCGTCCACTAAGCTATGCTTCAATGATATGCTTCATAAGTTTGACTTAATTCTACACTGTGGCTCAATCAACACGGCTTCGTATGATGGGAACAAATTGAAGGCAAACCTAACAAAACATGTTTTGCCGATCTCTGAGTGGAAGGTAACTTCGACGTTGTTGGCTGCACCTCTGAGTTAATTACAGCTTATCAAGCAGTGTGATAACATTTCAAAGCTACACCTCACACAGTTAGGTAACATTCTGGTCCCTAGAAAATGGCCACTTTGTACAACTAACTCCGAGGTGCATTGTAGCATTTCGAGCATTTGAAATGATCTGGGCAGAAAACACCAAACTCACTACTGAAACGTTTCTACCGTGTAAAATTTAATCAGTAATCAGTTGCAGCGGCTTTTCACTGATCACCCGCCTTAGTCTGCGTCATCCGTTGTTCGGTCGCAGTCTTTGGTTAAACCACTCGTGCTCTCTAAGGTTGCTTTGATCTTGACACAAGCTAGACCATCTCAATTCCTAGCTGTTACACTGGTCCGTGAGTGTGTGGGCAGCACTTGGTCCGATCCCTGTCAACTAGTCTTGCGTCAGCAATGTTTACACAGTTGCACAGCATTCCTTTCATCCCGTGTCGCCAAAGTGGCCTCATTGTAACTCACACAATGTTATGCCGCTGCTGTTCGGACCAGTCCACTTTCTCCCTGTTAGTAACAAACAACCAGCTACCAACATACGAGCGTTAATATTAGACGTGCACAGATTTTTAACCTTCGGTAGTCTATCGCGATTCCGACCAAGTATCAACAGCTGAAAAGGCTAAGAAGATTGTACCACGTGATTTCGATTGCTATTGAGCATCCATGTGGACAATTCTCTAAACGACTAGGTCGTTTACCAGTCTTAATGCTTGCGTTATGGTTATCTATACACATGAAGATACAGTGACGTATAATACATTCTCGTGGAGTGGCTATTGTTTTATTTTCAAAATAGGAAACAGTGAAATGAGTGCTTTCTTTTAATACATTCAGCAGTTTAGCAAGTAAATATTCCGGCCAAGACGTTGGCTTCGTGATATCGACTAATTTAATCACTTGCTTACCACTTCGAAAGCTGTACTACCAGTGGTATATTAAGTTTAGTTATCCTGAGAAGCTCTTCGAAGATACCTGGATCCAAATGAGAATTAGAAACTATTGAAAATGCTCTATATCAATTTCAATGCGTGGAAGCTTTGGATAAAACACTACACAAAGCCAGTTCAACAAGCAGATTCTAGCCTTGGTATTCAGCAATTTTGGCATGTTAGGCAAATACCAGTTATCGCATAAAACCTAAACATTTTAAGGAATTATTGACAATACCCGAAGTGAAATTGTTCACGAAATAAAGTTGGTAATCTCAGCGAACTACATTTTTCTACATTATTTACGTTTCGACTGCAGTAAAAGGTATCTAAATCACTCAAGGATCCAAAACATTCCCTTACAACGAGTTATGGATACAAGAAGATACTCTACACCATAGAAAATCACGTGAATCTGTCGGCTACTGGCAACCGCCAGTAGTTAATTGCAGTCCTCTGTTTATTGCGATAGTTCATTTGTTCTCGGGACGTATGCGGGTAGGGATACCAACAAGTAACCAGCAAGTGCAGTCTAGCTAAAATTTCAAAAATCCTACGGTGATGTTGCTGCTGTTGTTGTTGTTGTTGTGGTTGTGGTTGTTGAGGATGATGAGGATGAGGATGAGGATGATGATGCTGATGTTGATGATGATGATGGTGATGATGATGATGATGATTATCATAATATTGATGTTGATTTTCATGATCACGATTATCGTGATGTGATTTGCTGGTTATTAAGCAACCCCTTTTTGTTTTGGTTTGTGCTAATAAAGTTTTCGTGCGGCCGTTGTGGGTCTGTAACCCACTATTCTCTGTCTAGATCTCGAGGTCTATGACCTTGTTTCTTGGAAGATAAAATGATCTCGTGTGGTGCCTTTGAGGTACTCTGTGACTGGCGATTTTTCCTTTTGCCGGCTGCTCTCTTCCTATCATTCTAGTGACTTCTGATTCTAACCTGAGCACGAGCGAGTAATGGTGCGAAAAATGTATGGAAACGTAGTCAGCGGTCAAGTCGTTCCCACTGTAGTCATCCGCCTCAGTGACACCGTTCATTTGCGCGGATCAACGATCCAATCAGTAAGACCGCACACTGCATATCATTGCACTGATGGGGCTACCTCACATGATAGCGAACCGTACGCAACTAAATGGATGGGCCGAGCGAACAAATGAGGCATTTGGTTGTAAACTCGGGCTACCAATATTCTGAATCATTTTATTAGTTCTCTTTATTTTTTGTGGAGCAATGCTCTCCTTATGCTTCGCGAGAAAAGGATAGGTTGAATTGCCCCGATTTTATGTGTACTTTGTAACCAACACAAAAGTAGGGAGTAACCGTACTGTGTATCCCAACCTAGCAACCCAATATTCTTCCAGTAGGCGTAACTACAAAATTCCACAACCCCGAGACAGCGACAATTTAAGAAGTCTTGAAATGTGGGCACATTTCCATCTAAGTGTTTTCATTCAATTTCACTACATGCAAGACCACAGGACCTCCACAAGATAGCCATGGAATCGATCATTGACAAAAAACGTACAGTTTCAACACTAAACCACTGTATTAAATCTGGATGTTACACTGGACTACTCTCCAATTGAACACACAGCTTAAAGATCTTAAAGTTTGGGGACGAAAAATAAGGAGCAGTTTCGTGTGTTCCGCTTCTAAGCAACGTACCCAAAGATGCAAACGATCGCACTCGCAAGTAAAGTACAATTTCCGACCTTATAGTGCAGCTGTGTGTCTATATGACGTTGACAACGATTGCACTCCACCTGAATCGAGCTGTCTTGAATTGGCTGAACGACAACTGGCGAGGTTGAAGAATAACTAGTTTCATCTGTTAAAAGAAGCGACGTGAGATATTTAGGTGGGTTGAAGGAGGAATAAGAAACAAAGAAGAAGTTAGAAGAAGAGTTAGTTTGGAGGTCACCTTAGCACATCCAAAGGAAAATAACGCGAAGTTTGCAAGCTATTTCTGAATTCTGGAGAATGCCTAACGATGAACAAGTTACATAAAGGCGTTTATAATGCAAAACCAAAGTGCAAGCTTAATGTTCCAATGTTGGTATATGTATGTACATATATTGACCTGACTGGTTTCCCAAAACCACTGTGTAATGAGTAATAAGATAACTCTGTCAGGCCATACATATGCGAGTCAAAAGATTGGTTTGACTAAACCAGGAAATACGATGGCTATCTTAAATGGCCCCAGACACAGCGATATTCACCATTAGTATGCGCAACTTCACCTGGTACTTTCTCCACCTTAGCTTTCATCCTTCATATCTTGCAGCTCATAATTCTACCCGAGCTAGATCACATCGGTACATTTGCGAATTAGTTTAAAAAGTGTCAAGCCCCTAGCTATTCAAAGGAGTTACTTTTGGTTATTAACTTACTACGCACAGGTATAATATTTGGTTGCGATTGACCCAGGTTTACTATACTACTCGCATCCTCCTTCTACTCATCAGTGATACACAATATGATTGTTGACAAGACTAGAAATAGCACACTTTTCTTTTTTAAGAATATCTGCACAACTCTGGTGACTACGCGCCACAAAGAATAAGATGTTTTACCACGTGCTGTGAACTACGAAAGGCTTTCAGGACTGAAAGTTAAGTTTACAATGATAAAGCAAGTTACCCTGCTCCAGCTCTTTCCATACAACTAAGGGAAACCACGAGATTCATGAAGCAAATGGATAGCGGCTTAAAGATTAGTCGATTCGGAGGATATTGTTTCTACACCAACGGTTAAGTATTTTAATTAGTATCCAATCATCAAAGAAACGATGCGACAACAATGCACTGCTCTGTTATTTTTACTGGCCATGTTAATTCAACTTTGTCTAAGGAGGCAGCTTTAACTTCAAGAGCTTCGGGATGGGAACCGGTTTGCCCCAGCTTTTAATGTACGTACGATTCGCTGCAGATGCAAGAGATCGTTTAGGCCAGGTGAACAGGTGGATAATTGTCTAATCATATGTAGCAAATGTGCTCGAGAACTGCGAGAGATCATGCGAGTCAATGGATAATTATCGGTACACCTCCAAGGGTTAGATGATCATTCAAATGACCCAAGCACATTGAAAGCTCTCCGTTTATCCGGCTTTACAAATTACTCACATCTAATATATGCGCCTTCTTACTGCTGCTGATTCTGAGGTTGAAAGTTCGACGTTCGTGCTCCAGCCTAAGTCCTGCCGCTGAAGTTGTTAAGACTGACCAGGCCAAGGCAACCTGTCACACGCTGGATAAACTAATACCGCTTACTATGTAGAACCATGGAATAAACACGCCAATATTTAAAAGTGGCGGTCGTTCGGAACCGGTAAACTATTGCCCAATGGTCCCCTCGAAATACTCGCAAAGGTGATGTAAGCAAGTATTGCTGTGCATTTAATGGAATATCTGGTACACTGCAACATTGTCGCACTGGAACTGCATGGCCTCCGTCAACACCGATCATGCACAACTTGGCCTAATGATTACACGTAGTACTTGGATGGAATCAGCAGACAGAGGGACAGGGACCGACGTCATTTACCTAGACCTCTCCAATGCCTTCAGCCGCCTGGACCGCTGCATTTTGCTTCACATGGAGGAAGCTGCGGAGACGGGGACCCAGTACTTTGGTGGGTCAGGAATTTCCTGTCACAGCTACGACTGCATCATAGACTTCGGAATGCTCTGTCCGATCCAATACGTACCGAATGTGAAGTTCCACAAAGACCAGTTCTTGGGAAACGTCTGCTTTCGTATTTATGAATGAGCTTACACATCTGGTCTTCTCGGGTTTCCCACTTTTGCTGATGGTATTGGGATATGGCTGGCGATTGCTAACCACTTCGACGAAATCTGGTTAGTGCGTGTGTATGGTTATCCCACAATCTGCTCCATTTTGATTCGTCTTCAGCCGAACAGTTTATATATATATATATATATATATATATATATATATATATATATATATATATATATATATATATATATAACTTGGGGAGTATGTTTTGTCTGCAGCCACCAAAGCATGTGATACGGTGGTTTTAATCCAGACTGCTCTAGGCTGAACAATACAATCCGAGAAAGCGTCATTGTTCTGGGAACAACGGGTTGGTACGTTGCGCAAAGCGTACGGGCAATTTGACCTTCAAGTTTCCCGTTGGTGCTAAATTCTTACGTTTGACACATGTAGAATCCGCTAGCCAAGCCTAAATTCCTTGACACAGGCAAGATCTGGCAGCGCTCGAAACTGCATGGCACACAGCGACCAAGCAAATCAAATGGTGATTTCCCTTACATTTCATCTTAAGCTGGTAACCCTAAGAATATGCAGAAGTCAGTCTGGATGTCTAGGTGTTGGCCTAATAATCACTTGCCGGATTCTGAGGAAGCCCAACCACGTTTATCACCATCTACTACAGCTCAGTCACAACACGAACCTGATGGTCTACCAGTACAATTATGCCACACACTACAGCCAACTGGAATGTCACCAAAACTTTTACTTTCTCCATGTCCATCAGTCATAAAATGCTCTCCTTAATTACGCTGTTTTCGTCCCTTACGTTTTCAGTGTTTAGATAAAACTTGACGCTGCTTTTACGCACCTACATCACGAAATATGGCTCTTGTACGTCGAGACACGATAAAATTTGACAAACGGTGCACCGGCCAGCATTCTCCTACACTATCGTGTTAGGCTGTTATACGACTGCCACTGTGTGAACAGTGTGGCAAGTCCACCAAAGCGCTTTTTATTTTAACACCATGTTTGCTTTCTTCCACTTGTGGTTCTTACTCTGGCCACGGGACTGGTCATAGACTTATTATTTTAGTATTACATCATTGTCCCATCGTTCCACCAGTCTTTCCTGTTCATGCAGTTAATGGCTTTGGCAATTTCCCCCGGTACAGTACTTACCTGCTGGCTCTTTGCTGACACCTCTCTTCTAATTCTGTCTACAACATTCCAGCCGATTGCTTGTCCTTTAGCTATCGTATGTATATTTACCACCGCGTCTTTATTTAAATCTTTGTACTCAGACTCCTTTTTAATGCAAGCGAAACGTCTCTATCGGAAGGGGATCCTTCAGGCGCATTAGTGTGGAAAACAACGTTGTAACTCATTGGAAAACCAACCCTTATTTTCCTTTTTTTAGTACGCGCCTGATCACTTCCAAAAGTCCCACGTCATAAGGGATTCTAACCATCCCAATCTACCACTTCATGCGTCGTACAAGTCGTTCTAGATCCTGTGGCAACGGACGTTCTAGTAACCACCTTTCCAAGTTGGATACAGAATCGTACTGAAATCTGTTGTTGTCCCTTAGTGAAACATGTCTGAAGAGAGCTTGTTGTCTCTAGTTTCCAAAAACAGTTGCTTCAGTAATCCTAGTTAGTAACAATAAGTTTATCCTTTTTCGAATTTGTTGTGGAATACTGATAAACCAGAAGATTGTGCATTGAAGTTTAGGTGAATATAAAATGTCGGAGCTTGCTCAAACTCCCATGGATTCACACTTTGAGTGGTGGGTGCCGTGGAACAAATGAAAATCTGAGCTGGACTGAACCAAGTTCAAAACAACCATCTTAGTATTCCCCACAGTCGAGGTACACGGTTAGCCGAATGCCATAAGCAGTCGCCACTTTTGGTCTCTAGCGCTGATCCCATTTCATTAAGTCCTGCTCCTAGGTTAACTCCCTACATCGGATCGCTGCTACATCAAGCCCACTTCATAGCGATGCGTGGAGCGTGCAAATTACGCACAACACAATACAAGGTACTCGTGTTTTGTAGCAGTACGAGCAGTAATCAGTTTTACTGCTCCTCGAATTTGCGTAGTCGATTCTTCCCACTCTTCGGCTGCTCGACGAGTCAGTGTACTGACGTTCGATCTTGTTCGTTGCATCCGCTCACGTATTCTTGTGACTGTTCCAATACAGTCCGTTGTGTTCGACTCCATTTGCCTTCTGATACTGGCGCTGGATTACGTACACTGGTCAGGAATAGTGTTTGCTTATCTCATATTACCGACCGAATCGCATAAGTAGATCTAGAATTTTTCTTTGTTTTGTTTAGTCCCCTTAATTTCCACGATTTTTTAGTGTTTGCTTTTGTGAAACTAGTACACTCCCTTTATGTTTGCTCTATGTTATGAAAAACAGGAATTAGGCACATGAGCGGTTCTACGGCGCAAGTATGCTATCTTGGATTTTCCCTCATTCATGGAACGCAGCCCAAGCATGTAACATGCTTTGTCAATGATTGAACTCAACAATATGAAACCTCAGACGGACTACTGAAAGTTCAGGCAGCTCATCCCACATTTTTCAGTATCAGTGGAAACGCTTGTTCACGACATTCTACTTTGACCTACAAACAAGGCTAATTGTGAAACATTGGAGCAGTCTACCTCAATGGAGTCAAAACCAAACGCATGCGCTTGAGAAGAACATCCCATTAGCTTTAAAATCCCAAGCCTTTAGTCTTGCTCTTCGAAGTTCAGCGTGTTGATGGTTTCTTATTCTTAAGCAAGGAAGGGGTCAAGAGAGATCTAAATTGAACTTCTCTCAAAGCTGTTATCGTTAATGCTGTCTTCCCTACTAGATAACTTCCTGAAAGTACCAACCACCACAGCGGACTCTACATTCAAATGCATACCGAAGCAGACAACGAGTAGTTTAGGTATAAGGCTCGCCCAAATGACATACAAGTGTCACAGTTACTCCGAGTTGTTAAATCAAGCTGACACTCGAGACATGCGAATTGATTTACTTCACCTTAGGCTAGCAGCAAAGAATGCTTCGAAGCATAACGCTCCACGTTCGAACTCCTGCCACGTTTTTGCCACCGTTCAGTGAAGCTTGTCTTTACCTACACCCAGTATGCCATCCTCCTTCAACCATAGGATTGTCTGTGAGTTCACAATAAAGAATGTTTCGTAGTGAATGGTCACTTTCCCTACCATAATTTTTCTGTCGTTCCGGAGATGTGATACTACAAGGTGAGAACACCGCTGCATGAGAACGTGGACACTTCAAGGTACGAAGCAATTCCCCTCTTCCTCCTAAGCTTGAGCAGCTCTTAAGACCGACTTTCATGCAGCACCGAGACAGCTAGTCTACGGTTGCGCCGTGATTTTGCCCGAGAATCTGGTATCACCAACGCTATCCACTCCATCTTTGGAGTTAGAAATTATGCTGATCTGTTGGTTCACTAGATGCGTGAGTTACGTTCCCTAGCTCCTCGGTTGCAGATGACATCAGTGGCATTCCCGAAAAGCCGTCTGCTTGTTTCTACGTGCAGCCTCGCATGAACTTTCTTCAACCGTCTCTAAAGTCGCTACACATCAAGCGTTTCAGGGCGACCAAGGGAACGAATAGGACATTCGTCATCGACCGCGGTGGAAGCCACCAAGTACCTGAAACTAGCTATCATGGATGATGTCATATTGTTTTCAAAGTCCCGTAACGCTTTGACCATCGCTTCAGGTAACTCTGCCTACTGTAACCCTACAGCATTGCCGAATTAGATACTTATCTGGTTGCACAGGCTAACACTTTTTTGATAGAATCAACCACTACTAGCTCGTCGCTTACCAATACGAACGATTGTGATTTCAAGCTCGTAAACCCGCTTATCTTTCCTGCCAAGTGCAGTACAAATTTGTTTAGAATTTCTAGCCTAGGTTTACGTTTAATACCCGTTTGAAAACCCTCCAAAATGGGCAAAGAATTTGGAAAAACACTGGAATGCACCGGTTATCCGGTCCACCAATTTTAACGAATTTTCTGCGTACCTTAATTTTTGCCTCTACATACCCCAACCCTCCCGTCCGAGCGATTGGCCCTCACGAGCAAGTCGCTCAGGACTATCACTGTCAGCGAGGGCACACGAGTAATTCTGGACGTTCCTCGTGTGACGTACGTCGTTCTGGATTTTAGGCGGTGTGCTGCGGCGGAGAGACCACGCCCGAGCACACCATTTGTTCGCAGGGAAGATCGATGTCCTGTCGGCATATTTTATTTCATTAGCCTTTCATTTGCAGTTCACCAAGCCAGTCTCAGTTGCTTGCCGTGGAGCACTCTGTCTATTAAGTAGTTAAAAGTGAATCAAGACAAACTGAATTCCGATTTCTTATGAACCCTCTTTCCACACCAACATTCTAACTCCTTTTCACTCCACCCAATTTGTGTGCATAGACTTCGGCTCATACACTGTTTCACTTATCACAGACATCTTCTTTTCAATTTCGTGGGGGAGCTTCGTGTCTAACCGTAAGCGAATTTTCTTATACGTATAGACTTGTTACGATTCAACCGTAAGTAATGGATTATTTGTTCACTTGTCCGCACTATTTATCCATATACATGTACATTTATACCTAACCTGCTTTATCAATTCTCGCTCCTGTTCATTTCATCAGTCCATGTCTTCTTGTAGTCCTGTCGACTATACGTAGTCCGCTGTGTTCAACACAATAATTCGTTTTATTCCGACAGTCGATTTCGCATCCTGGACAAGACTGGTAGCTACTAGTCATGCAATTTTCATCAAATGTCTTCATACAAAGGAAATAATTGACCTCAATGAGCGCAGTCATTCAGCGCATAAAAATTTAACCAAAACTCCATTGTAACGGCACTTTATGCTTTGTATGTGACATGTTAGAGTTCGTAGATCCATGGTTCTTTGCGTTATATATATATATATATATATATATATATATATATATATATACGTGGATAGTGCATCTTTCATTATCAATACTAAGCTTATTCGCCATTGTTCAGGCGTGGCACCTGTTTTTAATCTAAACTACATTGGGCATCAAGCCATTTACAACCCATGTTGACGCTAAGTATATGGTAAGCGTTCAGTACTACCTTTCGTTGCTAGCTTCGGTTGCCACGAACAACTTTGGTAGTTAACGGACGGCAAAAGAAAAGATGCTCATTCCAATAACCATGGCTATAATGCTAATTTTTATATTTCTCTCCTAAAGTTGCACATGATGGCAGCTTCCGGTAGTGGTTGATTCTAACTCTGCTCGGAGAGTCACCACCACTAAAGGTAAAAATACAATTAACTGTGTGCAAAATAGCGAGCTCGTTTATTTTCAAATCTATGCAAACAAATTACCCACCCTTGATCACAATATGTCTGGCCACTCACTAATTGGCACTCTCAAAAGAAGGCAAATTCCACCTTCCTGTAAACAATAATCCGCCGCCCTTTCCCACCTAGATTAAAGGTTACATCGCTAGCAGTTTGTGGGTGCGTTTGTTAAAATTTAAAAGGTTACAATGAGGACTGCATTGTGACAGAGTTAATACCACTCTGGGTGCATGGATTTATTTTAGCACGTGGTTACTAATATTAGTAGTGTACGCCAATGCATCATAATGTCACCTTAATTAAATGTTCAAAATGATTAAAACCTTTTATAACACTTCCTTTACCCTATTTAATTTTTGCTAAAATACTTCAGTAGAAAAACTCATTTATGTGAATAATAAAGCCCCTAACATTGTGTACCGATATATGTACCTTTGGATATGCTAAATATTACATGAAAACTCTTGCAATCACGATGTGACATAAATCCCTGTATTGACTCATCCCATTATAACGAAGCATCACTATAACGAACTGGTTTATTAGGCTTACAGAACGCCAGTTTACTGGTAGTTCACTGTTGCTTTTTTCACACACATTGTAGTTAGTAGGATATCCACCGAGACTTTTCTTCCTTCGTGTGTGCCAGTCAGAGGACGCTCTATGGGATCCGCTATTTCTGCTCCTAGACTAGGCAAATCCAAGCGGAATCAAAGCCCCTCGACCCCCCATGTTACGTAATTTTGTCAAGATATTGGGCCATGACAAAAAGCCCTCGAACTGTGTACAGGTGTAAAACTCACTGAGTATACTGACGCGTGTTATTTAACCTCAAAGCCTTTTTGTTTCCCTCTTTTTACCTACGAGACTTTTTAAGCGTTTGCCCTGCCTTTTTAATCAACCCATAATTCCGTTGTGACATCATTTTAAAACTCTTTCTCCCCATTTCAGCAGTTTTAAGCAATGAAAGGATCCACTTACTTTGGGATACCACTTTGTATACATTTATGCAACTACAGTAGGAAGACAGTTGTTACCTTCAGGGATTCTGTTTGAACGATGTAGCACGCTTATCGGAGCGCCCTTTGAAGCCCGCCTTTCGTATTGTACCTTGGACACTTCGGTCGTGCTCATTGTATTGCCAGTGCAAAGAATGCCTCTGTCTGACCACCGCACGTGTACATTGTGTTGCTCGTCATTCTTGGTTGCAAATGAAACCACTCTCAGTGTGCACTCATTGGCCCACAATCCAACCGACGACGGAAACTTTGAGAACACAAACAAATCCTGAGGTGGTGTTATGTGTCTTGGGCCTGTATTCTGTACTGACTTGAAACGGTCTACAGCACACACAAATAGATTTCTGCCAGCAGCGCTGAGCGAATTCACTAGTAGACTATTAGAAATGTCTCCGTTTATGCTAAGTTCATCCATCTACACTGCAATATTGATCAGACCACTTAGTTGGACTGTGCCTCATGCTGTCGAAGAGCAAATCCTTTATTCATTTACTCATATAATACTACGATGTCAGAGATAAAGATAATGCTTTTTGTGTTTCACTGAATGTCTAGGTTTGGCATTGAATGAAAGTATATAAAAACAAAGTACGAGTTCTTCATCCTCACTTTTTCCAAGAATTGTTTTCCCTGTAAATCTTTATTTTACAGATAATTTAAGTCACCCAGTTCATTTGCTTCAGGCCACAACGACGGATTCCACCGTGCCGTGTATCAAGCAATACGCTTCTGGTAATAATTGTGATAAATTTTTGCGTGCGAGCAATATGATGTAAGGAACTGAGACAGTTAGTAGAGGATGCCAGTGCTTTCAGAGTCAATGATACATGTTATTCCTATTGTAACATAGACCTGTTTTTTGTCCAATTATTCTCCGTTGGCCGGCAGGTCACTATGTGCCGTGACTGGGCTACGGTATTTGCTAGTATGTATGACTGGCACGTCATTACGAAAACACCAGATGAATATCGGTGGCATCCACTGAAGACCCAAACTAATTACATTCTTTGTTTTTAAAGAAGGTGTGCAGCGCTTTGCTTTTTGTTCTTCTGGTCATTGTGACGCCTCCGATGCAGTTTGGTCGTACCTTCGTTAATTCTGTTCGGCTCATGTACCATTCGATGAGAGGTCACAGATGAACAACATGGAGATCAATGGACCAAAACTGTTGTATCCCGTACGTAAGAAACTAAAATAATGGATACCTATTTGTAAATGTGTCCAAAATGTGTTGAGATTTCACACTTGTCCGGTATGCTGGCCCTAAGGTCTCCCTCCTGATAAGATACCGGTAAGTTATGTACTTTGTGTTTTTACTTTTCGGCATAACAGGGACGTAAAAGGACCACTTACCACTTGTTACCTTTGAGATCCATCCCATTATTTGTGGCCTATAACCATTACTTATATCATCTGTGATGAGTAGAACATCTACGATTACACTATTCAGCCTAACTTTGGACAAGAAAATCCTAGCCTAAGTGTCAAACACTTTCGTACATTGCTCTCGTTGTCATATGGGTTTGGTAGGGACCCCAAACACTCGCGTCTAGGTACTTTTATTGGAGCTTACTGACTCTGGAAGTGCATGGCCTATGACACGGCTGTACATACAACGGAAAAGCAAGAATTATCCGGATACACGGTGCTCAGATTAGTTGCAGAAGACGTGGCGAGAAAAATGTGTGCTGTAATCCATTCTGAATATTGTTCCGTGATTTCAACACACCGGTCTTTTTTACCAGCAACGCAGCACAGCCCACGAGTCATAAGGCCGTTATAATCTGAACTCAGGCGTGTCACTGAAGAGTGATGATTTTCTGACTGCATTTGTGGTTTAAAGAAGCATCAGAGTGTTGGGCAACTGCTTGCTGCATTTGGTGATGCGCCTTCAAGAACCACCGTGTTTAGTGATTTGTGGAACTCAAGCATCGCAGGCCGTCCTTGGATGATGAGGCACGGTGTGGTTGATCTGTGGAGGGCACCACCGCGGACAACATTGCTGCTGTGCAAACGATGCTGGAGGAGGACGCGTTGGTGGTTGTGTTACGGCTGGGGAAATCCATCGGAATCTCAAGGGGATCAATCCGCACCATTCTACATGAGAACCTCGGCTGCAGATAGGTTTGCGCACGCTGGGTACCCCATCAGGTCAGTAAGGACCAGCCAGCGATTCGGATGAATTGGTGTCAGGTTTGCTGGTGCACGTTCTAGTTATGTTTAGGAGATCCTCATTGGTGATGAGACCTGAGTATACTGTTTCTACCCAGAGCCTAAGCAACAATCGACTCAATGGACGACCGTTGTTGGGGCGCCGTCTCAGAAATTCCGGCGTGAAGATACTGTGGCCAAGCAGATGCTGGCTATGTTCCTAATCAAGATCGTACGGCAACGTAGTCACTGGAGACTAGTGTGCCACCCAATGTTTGCCACAAGTGCTGGAAGCTGCAGCCAGACATCGTCCAAGGACTCGAGCACGAGTGACCTTGCTGCATCACAACAACGCACCTGCACACAGGTCCAATGTCGTCGTAGATTTTCTGGCCAGAGAACGCACCTAGGAGGCGGGTCACCCACCCTATAATCCAGACCTGGCTCCGCGTGACTTTGTGTTCCCAAATGTCAAGCACATGAAGCATGGAATCCGCAACGTGTCACCAAAACCTGCACTAGGCATTTTTGAGTTGCTTGTAGCCTTACCCGCCTAGGTATGGTCTAGCTGCTTCTTCAACTGGTTAGATAGCATGGAACTCTGCATAAACTCTGGTGGAGAGTATCTCGATAAAATGAAATGCATGTTCTGTTGTAAAAAATAAAACTTGTGCACCCGGAAATTTATTGCTATACCCTCGTATTAAGAAGTACGATGCTATAATTGCAAAACTGTTGTTCGCTTTGAAGCATGAGCGTGGACTTTAACTAAGCACTCGTTTGTGGCTATATTACAGTTGGTGGTGGTGGTGGTGGTAGTGGTAGTGGTGGTGGTTTCTGACGAGGAAGGGGAGGATGATCACTGCGAATTTCTATTTCATCGTGGTAACTGATACTGTGAGGGACTGATTCATTGGTATAGATAGTATCATCTAGTTAATATTGATATACTTTTATTCACATTGTAATCACAATGGTAGGACAGCTCACAGATATTGATCACATTACGAATTTGCATTCACTGCTGAACTTCCCTGTTTAACCTTTCCTCTTATTCTTCGTTATATGACTTTCATTTACTGACAACTATGTACATAGCTCAGACATCCGCATACTTTGTTTCGACGTACTACTTAGTACGGAACTGAACGCCAGCAGGCTGTTCGAGATGCACCCATGGAGTTACATATGTTCCTTATTTCGTGTCTGTTCACGTATTCGCAAGTAACACCCCTCTATTTTGATTCATATGCATTTAGGTAAAACCGCGGTCACTTCAGTGCAATTTGTTCTGCTCATTGCCCTTTACTCTCAAAGCCCATACCGTGCGTATAGATAGCTCTTGTCAGCTAGCCGATAAACAGCAATTTCCGCAGTACCAGTCACTATGGCCGCAGTTGCGGGTGAGGGCAATGAATCGTTGTGCCGAAATCTTCAATGCAGGAAGTGATGCGAAGGATCCACGAAGAGTTCCAACACGCAGGACAGAATAAAATGGAAGCTGAAATTCTACATCGGTTCTGGTAGCCCCATCTATGGCATGACATCGCTTTAGATTGCCAGTCGTACGCTTATTGCACAAGGATCAATAACACCACCACCACCCGCCATGGCTCGCTACAGACAATGATGACCTGCTTTCCGAACCAGATCGCGGCTATCGACACGATTGGCAAAATGCCAGTGGGCACCTTCAAGTTTTCTTGATGGTGTACAACTTTTCCAAATGGTGTGAAGCAGTCCCCTTTAAAATGTGGACGAAAGGAGTGTGGCAGTAGCATTCTTCAGCAAGCTTGGGAGCACCCTATCAGTTGCACTTAGATCGCGGAGCCAGCTTAAATAGCACACTCATGAGCGAGATGTGTCACAACTTCGGCTTTCGGAGGACATGCACGGCTGCCTACCACATGGAGGGAAACTGACTAGTAAAATGCACGGACCGTATGCTAAGGACGCTGTCATAAACTTTTCTGACTACCAAGACTACTCGGGAGTGGAACACGGCTCTGCCCAAATGTTTACTGGCTTATCGAGCTTCCGTCCACTCATCGACCGATCAGACAGCACATCCCGTGATGCCGGGCTGTGAACTGCGTCTACCCTCGGATATTCTACTGCCGACGTCACACTATGAATATCTGAACGCATCAAAACATGTACTTCGGCTACAGTCGAGTCTATTGCGATCACACCAGTTGGCACAGGCGCACCTGCAAACCTCATAGTGTCTGCAGAAGGTTAATCTTGACCGAAATGCCTTCGGTAGTCCGTTCATGCTTGGTGCTACCGACAGTCTTAAAGCAGCGGTAATACCACTAAGTGTCCCTGTGAAACTCCGTCGAACCTGAATAGGACAGCTCCTTGTGGAGGAAGTGTTGGCAGATCTGACTTACCGAATCATGAAGCCAGACGGTCCTGGTTCCTCGACGGTTGTACACTTCAGCAAGCTGAAACCAACAGTGGGAGTCACAGGCGCTGAGGACAGCGCCTGTTCGAAGGGGGTGCAATTTAATGCAGGGCTCGATGGTTGAAACTCCCTCACTTTCCTGCCCCGTGTGAAGCTTCCTCTTGCACTTAGTTGCTCGCGTTTATCAGGCCACTTCCTGGCGACGGTTGGTCAGCAAGCACTCTATGCATTATTTGTCGATATTCGCTCTTACAAGGTGGTTGTGGTCTGACTTCCGACCATCTACGTCCACATTGTTTACCATTGCCGGTCATCAGGCCCACCACGACCTACACTGCTGGTCGGCTACAGAACAACCTGGAATCCCGAAACGGAAATATACTACAATGTACATCTGCGTACCGTTCAGTCTGTCCACAAAGTTCAAAATATTTGCAAATGAGTCACGCCGAAACAGTCTGGCAGTTTACAAAAACACCATGTTGGCTGCCGAATCATTCTTAGACGTCTTTCAGTTGAGAAGACATAAATTCCCATGCTCCTATCTAGCAATATTCGATCACTGCTTGGATCCATAAAGTTAGCATTCGAATGAAGGCGTTTATCTGCTTCAAGAAAGATGGTTACATTCTGATGTAGATTATGTTATTCAACTTGCTGGCCATCTGTCCTTCAAATGCGACGTCGCAGTATATCTCGTCATCGTTGGGAAGTCATCACTCACGTCCATAAACGCTTGTGTAATTCGTCAACCATACGTTTTACTTACTCAGCCGTGGCAACCAGCTACCATTTGCTTAAATATGAGCCAATCTTTTAATTGGTTTTATTTGTGTTATTATTGGGAACGTGTACATAACCCCCGACATCCTAGCATTTGCGTTCAAAATTCTTGCAGATGGTTTATCCTAGGCGTTACTGCCGAAACTTGACCGTTCAGTCTCTCATTGTCGGGGGACTTCATCCAGGTACTTGCTTCGACTAACCTTTTGAGCTTTCAGCCCACATTTGAAGCGTGATTAGGCTTCATCTTCACAAACCATGCCATGCTGTTTCCTGCGCCAAAAACGTACTCCACTAGGTAACTCCAACCGTTGTATCATAAAGCGTACCTGTCGTTTATTGTAAGATACACTACGGTTTAGTGCATAATAACCCCTTCAAAACTGTGGAGTGACGAGTCTGTTCAGTATGCAATAATGCGTGACTCCAGGAAAAGCAAGTTTTACTGATTTGCTCCTCTACAACAACGAAGCTCATCTTACTGGCTAGCTTAACCTTTGCTACGTTCTGTGCTGCGCGGTCGAAACCAATTACTTACAAGTCGGTAGGTTCTTCTCATCATCACTCAAACAACTATGAAAGGGATAAGAAGGCCTGCAAACCTCAAACGACTGGTTGTGTCAAACAGCTCTGGTTAGCAATGAAAACTGACATTTCACTACTGACTAAGTTATACAACAGTCGTTTTGTGCAATCACAACTATCGAGACATATGGAGGCTTTAAAAGCAGCTTTGTGGTAAAAGATCCAGTAAGCAGTTTGAACCAGTGGATGTAGTAAAACTCAATTCTGAATTCTGCCTCTGCCAAACTAATCATTTACTTCCCCTTTATTCCCTTTGCTTTCGTACTCAGGATATGGCTCAAAAACTACATTCCGGCACGCTGACGTTCGGCGTGAGCACATCAATCTGAAGTCAAGCAAGTCCAATGGGCCCGGTGCTTTTTGCCAGTTGTCATGAAATAGGGGGCCGATCCTCACCATACCCTTGACAGATCTTTTTAACCAGGGACTAAATGCTGGAATTATTCCCGACATGCAGAAGCCTGTCAAGCCAACACCCGTGCCAAAGCAGGGATTCATGTAATGGCTTCTAATCGCCTATACATCGGCCATGCTGAATGTCTTCAGTCAACTACTTGTGCCTTGGACCTCATCAAGCACTCTGGCAGTAGACGAATCTCAGTTGGTGTACGGACCTCCACTTTCCAGGTTGGATGACGTAGCATACCTTATTCATTCAGTAGCATCTTCATTTGGATATGAAATGTGCAACGGCGCGGCTTCTCCTGCCCAATTACTCTGAAGATTTTGGAAGTGTCGACAGCTAAATCATGCCTAATCAGGAGTTTGAGAATGGTGTGCAACCTGTAGTGTGAAATCCGATCAGCAGCTACCTCGTAAACCGACCTCATTTCACTCGGCTAAATAGTACAAAAATCCCCAAACTTCGTAATGACCGTGCGTCTTACCAGGAGCAATCCTTTTCCCCTTCTATTATCTTTATACATCGAAATGCTTCTAACTTACCCCCAAGTTTCGCTGACAACGTAGTTCTAGATAGCATGGCTCCAGCTGCTGAAGCATCAACAGCTCGCTAAAGCGAGTTAGATGAGCTTCTGCAGTGGTTGGCTTTCTGATCCTTTGTTCTTGACGCTTCGAAATGCCGCGGTGTAACTTTCTCTTGCCTCCGCACAGACAAACATATGACTTTGGTAAACACATCTCGTCCGATGATGGTAAGCCACAACAACGTACCCAATTCATCTGTTGTTAACTACCATAGTGTATATTTCAATATATCTTTGTCAATACGTTGAGGAAACGATCCGCAATGTGTAGAAAGTAACATTTTATGCACTGAAACGGAATGATTCCAGCACCCTGCACCATAATTTATAAATTCGTGACTGCCCGTATTCTTACTCTGTGGTTATTTTGCTCACCCATCATTTGTTCTGGTCTTCAAAAACAATTCACATTAATTTTGCGTTCTGGTAAGCTTAGTCCTATGTGTAGTGGATGTCGCAGAGAGTCTCTGTGTGGTGGATTAAAGGTAGATACTACTGCGCCGGGTATAAGTAGTGTGGTGGTGCAAGATGACACACCAAGAGCGAGCCCTGCCAACTTCCCCAAAGTTGAAGATGACATCAAGATTACAGTTACATACGCACGAGGAGTGAACACAGAGGCAAGCACCAGTCGGGGAACACTCCATGGAGATCACGTAGATGAGCGGACGCCTCCAAGGTATGAACGAACACACCTAGTGTAAGCCACTTTAGCAATAAACAATTACCGCCTGCCCTTGGGTTCTAACATCTGGTTGACTAAAGTTTTACTAATAACTGTTGTATGCGACAAGGTTGTTTAGAGGCTCTAACTGAATCTTTTCACCGCCTTCACGCTGATTTATCAAAAGATCTGCCGGCTCGTCTGCCCGCTCTAAAATAAGGATTTTGTTTTCTCGCACATGTGATCATAACTCTACCCCACCGTATTCATCCCGCTTACTTGTGGGCTGCTATAAACTTACTAGCACCACTTGTGATCGCTTATTTGATTGATGTGCACGCATATTTTCTTCTGCTTACGTTTTTATTGCCATTTCATGTCAATTTTATGCCTCATTACAACCCTGGTGATAGTGCAAAATGCTGAAATATTCCTACTTGGATTCATAAAGACTAGTTTGATCTGACTTGTGTTGGCATCTCAGAGCCACTAGTGTTTTAAGGTAGAGGTTCACACAAAGCATATTTTCTTCCAGAGATAGTTGGTGATGGTACCTTACAAGCACAACTAGCACGACAATTCCCGCCACAAATGTCGGCTGGTCCACTTGAGGAGAGAAATGAGCATCCATGATACATGAGGTTAACGCCTTCTTAACAGCAAGTGATAATCTCTTGATAATTCGAGGTAACGCATAATTTGATAGTAGTATTGCAGATAGTGGTTTTGATTCCTTTTTATCCAGCATGCATAGAACCATTTCGACTGCACATAGCTAGACAAGTTTCATGACTATTGTGTTATGTTCTCTTGTCAGTGCAATGCGATAACCATGTAAGAAGAATATTGGGTGTTGCTCGCCCGAAAACACAACATTCCACTAGGTGTTTCGACCTTGTCTGATCTCATCAGGTAGGGAATGCGAAGCTATGACCTGAGACAAATGAAGTGTTAGTTGGCACCCCTCCCCTTTAGCAAACGGACCACGACGAGCAATGCTACGCAAATCGGTTAATGGCTGATTGGAGAGTCATTTGAGGTACTTGCTGTGCATTAAGATTGCGATTCGCAATCTTAATGTGAAACGTGATTTTTACTGAAGTGAACTTTGGCTAATTCTATCATTGGAGCCGTCACTCATGAAGCTGATGAATATGGTGTGTTGTTTAGGGCAGAGCTCCCAAGTAACAGCCTACTGTTCTTGGGTTCTAGACCTGCTATATCTGCGTGTTGAGATCAAAAAAGGTGGAAATGTGTGGTGCAGTATCGCCTTTTCGGTCGGGCAATACCCCATTTCCATACGCTTCAGCTACATTCCCCCTGATCGAATTGGCCAAGGTTCATTTTGATGCGAATTGTGGTCCATATTGAATGCGCATGTCGCAAACCAACCACATAACCAGTACTACAAAATGACCCTCCAAACAACTAAGCATGACGCTTTGGTAGTCTTTTGGTTTACAGTCTGAGATGCTTAAGTAATCATTTTGACGGTTTAAGAGCTCCTCTCGCTCGTGTTCAAAGTACTCCGATTTAAGTTCTTACAGTGCTTGTACATGCTTTCTATATGCCACCGCAGTTTTACAGGCACCGGGTAACTGTTCGGAAACAATTTGTTACATAAGACACAATGAAAGCAACTGTTAGAAGCCAGAAATTCTGAAGAGAGATAAATTTCCTGTTTTTCCTTTACTAATATTACAGATGCTCCTGTTGATGAGGATTTATAATGCCCCAGAACAGATATTTAAAAAATTCGTTCCGTTTCTGCATTCTCAGAAGGCACATAAGATGGCGCAACTATTATTATCAAAATTCGACGCTAAATTTAATTTTCACATACTTGGCAAAGATTATGCATTCAGCCAACGGTCTACCTGTACGTAGCATATACAATTGCTAAAAGAAAATTAAATAGCTTAACACATGAAACTAGAACACCGCAAATTTTAGTACTTTGATTCTTCCAAAACCTTACAATGAAATCTAAAATAAAGCGGAAAGAACAGTCATCCTATCGTTATTTCGACTATTTTCTATTTACCTCGCGAAGTCAAATGAGTAAACTCTACAAACTCCACGTTTTCATGTGGGCCCCCAGAATGGGTCACGCCAACGGCCCTCTCTTTCCGATGGGATGATTTCGGAAGGAAATTGTTTTCGAAATTGCCACGAAAGTGAGCCATAAATAATGAGTGACTATTGGCGCTCAGGGAGAAAAAAAACCGGTACATTTTTACACAGGAATAGTAGGGGGAGTTGAATGCTATAGGTAGAAATTCGTCACATCTACATTCACTCAGATAGCCGTCACACACCCAGAAAGGCACTGTACGCGCGATTCATCCTTTCGGAAATCGTCAGCAGTGCGCATTTCATCGGACCCTGGTTGAGTTCAAAACCACGGACTGGCTACAGTCGAGTTGCGGGTTCAAGCCCTACCAGGGTCCGATGGAATGCGCACTGCTGACGATTCCCGAGAGGATGAAATGCGGGTACAGTGCTTTTCCGGGCGTGTGGAGGCTATCATAGTGAGTGTAGATGTGACCAATTTCTAACTAGACCGATAAACTTTGGCATTCCGCAGATTCGCAACAACATATTTCAGATTAATATTAAACCGTCATATCTCGGAAGGTTGGTTCAATATGGGTCGCACACATGGCTAATAAAATAAGTGACATTTGATAAAAGAACTACCACTGTACGCCTACCGATCAAAAAGATGATTAAAAAAGTATTACACATAAACGAACACATTCGCCGAATTACCGATAATATCCTGCTCCTCAAGCAAACACATATACACATATCAAAACAAATTATATAAACATATATCACACATTGCAAGACGTTACCATTTCACGCCCTCTGTTCACTTGCAACCAATCAACGTATCAAATGATAAGGTGAAAAAATCAATAAGCTGAAGACATAGACAGAATTCCAAAAGAATTTGAGAGTAAAAACAATTACTTCTGGACACATACGGTTGAAAGATGTTTGTTTATGGCCACTGCGTCCGCAAACTTGAAGACTCTGGCGTCTGTGTTACGATAGATGACAGTAAACGTCGAGTCGAGTTCGACATGATAACCCATTTCAATCAAGTGTTTCGCTATCCAGGAGGCAGGTACATTATTCGTTGTCACAAGTCGCGCCTGTGGCTGCCTCGTTATTATAACGATACGCTTGGAAATATGCACCCTATCCGCAACAGACTACTCTGCCGGCGTAACGATCTTCACAGTTACAAACACATCGAGAAATACTGTGAGTTGTGCTGGTGCTCGATTTAGTAGGCTTGACTGGTGGCAATGGTAGCTTCTTGGTTGACCAGCGCGGGCAGAATTTCGCAGCATTGTACGCACGTCGTATTGCAAATGCTGTGCGTCGTTCTACCTGATTAGCCAAAACATCGCCTTTGAAGGACAGTCGTAGATAAACTGGCATTTTTGGCGCAAAAAGAACGACCGGCAATTCACCTTCCGCAGGGCGGCTTTGAAACCTAACAAAGTCATCTGGGTAACCACTTGCCTATAGGGTTTACGTGATGAATTGCCATTCAACCTAAATGTAATCCGTAGTGCATATCCTGTGGGCCCGATTGAACAATGTTTTGACAAGGCATCGTTTGTAATGAACTGGTGTAAAACTGTTGAAGTGTTCATACAAACCGATCCACCTTACCTTCCGGTGGAAGGTGCGCTGTATCGTACCATCGTCTTACCTCGTCAACAGTACATCCAAAAATGGTAAAGGTTTATCATACTCAAATTCACAGGTAAAGCGGGCATTTAGATATGCAGCGTTCATACCTTTGAGGAGGGAGTGAGCCGCCTCAGGATGGTGCAATCACCAAGGTCTCATCGACATACCTCTTGCAGAAGCACATTCGTCCGAGATTTGACTCGCAGCGCAACTCAACCACTGTCAAGAAGATGTTCGCCAGCAGAGAGCCAAGTGGACTCTCCAGAGCCACGTCATCTACCTGTCGAAATGCCAGTGCCTCGAAAATAAACAACACATTTTCCGTGCAGAGTCGCAAAATCCTGGAGATACTCTACAGGAATTGTCATGGACACTTTCTCATCAGTGAGGAAATCAGATAAGAAATCCATTGTTTCTCTCAGATGAAGGTGGGAAACCAAAGACTGTACATCCAGGGAACATATTTCTTTGTACGAAAAGTTAATTTCGCGCAACTGTTTACTTAATTCAACTTTGACAGTCCTCAAATTTTAGTCACCGTTTATTTCCCTTTGCATGTGACGTAATAATTCAATTTATTTGTTTTTGTCACCTTATCATTTGATATGTTGCTGAGTTACGATTTAACAGAGGGCTCAAAGTGCTGCCATCTTACAACGTGTGTCTTCTTATTGTTCCAAGCGTATCGTTATAATAACGAGGCAGCCACAGGCGCGACTTGTGACAACGAATAATGTACCTGCCTCCTGGATAGCGAAACACTTGATTGAAACGGGTTATCATGTCGACCTCGACTCGACGTGTACTGTCATCTATCGTAACACAGACGCCAGAGTCTTCAAGTTTGCGGACGCAGTGGCCATAAACAAACATTTTTCAACCGTATGTGTCCAGAAGGATATGTGTTGTACGCTCGAACTCCTTGGGAATTTGTGATATTTCTTCATCCTATTGTCAGGCTTCTTTTTCCTTTACACGTGACCTGCGATTTCAGCTTATAGATTTTTTCACCTTATCATTTGATATGTTGCTCGTTTGCAAGTACACAAAGGACACGAATTGTTAGCGTCTAGAAACCTGCATCTTCTTGTTGTTCTATTTACCCTAATACATGGAGCTCAGTGCTTCAATTGTATATTCATCTACATATTTATATTCCTTTATTTATTTAACTTGTATATGTCGGCAGTGCCGTGATGCGGTGAGGGATTTTGTGGCTTGATCCTGAGAGATGGTTAATTCTCTGCTTCTACTCTATTTTCGTGGACATTTTTTGACGTCCCCACTTGGCGACCGCTTCTTGAGTTTGGGTTTCATCTTTCTTTTGGCTACGATTCTGGACACACAATTCCGCGTGAGTCGGTTCATTGAGTCATGGCGCACGGCCCACTTAGTTTCTGGTGTACATTTTGTCGAAAACTTCGTCTGAGGGCACAATTGGTTCTTCTGTTCATATATGGACTCCACTGCGCTTTCCAAGACCTATCTCAACTCTGAATCATGCAAATAATAACAAAAATGCCATGCTGAGTCAGTGGCACTAGGCAAAGTGTGGCCTTATCTGCTGTAGACAGCTTGGCGGATGGGTGAAGGCATGCCACTGCTGACGCCTAGCTTCATTATGCAAACGCTGCACATATTCTCACAGTCGACATTTCAATTAAATACCTAATTTCTATTTGCATCATTTACGGTCCTCGTGATCGAAAGACCAATGTTCACTTAAATGGGTATCGCGATCAATATTGAGATTGCGCTTTCCTATCCATCCACACAACGTGTACTTCAAAATAACCCTCAACATCGTTCATTATACCGTTGGGCCAAGCGTTGCCCATCATAACCCAGGGGCTTAGGGGTAGCGGTCACAACTAACATCCCGATGGTCCCGGGTTCGATGCCTGATAACTCTATCTGATGAGATGTAATAACAACGAAATGCGTCATATTAGTGTCGTGTTTTCTGGCGGGTAACACCCAAATTTCTATTTGCATCATCTACGGTCCTCGTGATCGAAAGACCAAGGTTCACTTCAATGGGAATCGCGGTCAACATTGAGATTGCGCTTCGCAATCCATCCACACAAGATGTACTTCAAAATGGCCCTCAATGTCGTAAACGCCTAATTCCTCCGAAACAGGTCACCATACGAGCTATTACCTGTCACTGAAATCGTACGCCGCAGAAAGAAGCACTGAACTTCGAGTGCTGGAAATTGCGCGCTCTGTTCGACCGGCTCGCGAGTGAGCGACCAAAGCCACGTAATGCACTGGACGTAATCGAATTCGCGCGCTCCGGGATCGGATTTGCCGCATTCAGCTAGACTCGACTCGTTGATCAAGCTATCTGGTGTGGCTGGTGTTGGTTACACGTTCTACTAGGTGGGGAACACTACCATAGCCCCAAGGGAACATGATGGTGGATTAACACTATCCAACCGCCTAAATGACCAGCTTGTGGCAGAGCATACTGGCATCAGACCATGATTGATGGCTCTGCGCCTACGACTTGCAGTGATAAGTTTTCTTTTTCTATTAACACATATTTTTCCAGCATGTATTTCACTGGTGACACAAGGGATCAGTTTTACACTCAGTTATACTCCGCGATACGGTCTATAGGGAAGAGCGATCGCGCGTTTGGCGTGATGCAGCTGGGTGGACAGACGTAAACGGTTCGCGTTGTATTGGCACGGCCAATGGCAACAGTGCCCAGGCGCCCTCATTGTGTGCCACTCACGGCCTGACGATCACGAACACTCGGTTTCCACTGTGTGTGAGTGGTAAAGCAACTTGGACGCACCCACGGATAGGTCACGCTCAGCTGATCGACTATGTCATGGTACACCATTGTGACACGCTTGAAGTACGTATGACACGTGTACTGCGTGGAGCCGAGTGTGACAAAGTCAAGTCGTCAAAATAAACTTTATCTACCCTAATGGGTTCATTTTCAGCATGTACGCCACCACTGGGGACACCTGGATGATAATATCAATATACATGCTTGGGTAGAAAAGTGGGAAAATTACAGCGCTGTTGCTCCAACAACCGCTCGAACTGCATTTTAGTCACTTTTGCCGTGTAAACAAGCAAAAGTGAGAGATGAGGCAAAACAGTATTGTGATATACTGACGAGCGAGAGGATAGAATTCTGAATTTTGTATGGGTAGAAAAGAAAGAGAGCGTCTTGGAAAGATCATTGTGAAGTGGTTGAAAAGGATTAGTTAGTACCTTATAAGAAAATTCAGTGCAGGCACCAAGATGTCTAGAACTAATCAACTCAACTAACGAATCTCTAGACAAGCCGCTGCATCTAATAATGTGCTCTATTACCGCACCAATAAGATGTAGTCTTTCTGAAGCAGTCTATGGAAAATGACAGGAGAGCAGTGTAGCCAATGGGGAATAATACGACTGGTCACAAACCTGAATATTAACATATGAGTTACAGAAAGCACCTTTAGTCTGAGGGCATAAAAGGAAAGCTTTCTGATATTTGAAATATTTTATAGATTTGCGCGGACCAAGAAAGGTTGGGGGACAAAAATACGCCGATATACTTGACGGTGGAAGAGTTGGGTATGGGATTTCCATTCACAGTAAGTGTGGGGGAGAAAGCCATGAGAAAGCCATGTAACTTATCGCCAAGTAGAAAAGAAAATATTACATCCTTGCATTTAGAAGCATTAAGCATAAGAGATCTGGATGAAGACCATTTCACCAGATCATCAAACCCACGTTGAAGTGATGAGGAATCATGGTTAATGGGGGACACACATCTCAGCACAACATCATCAGCATACTTGCACCCTATAAAAGTGATTTGTATAAGATGTTCAACAAACAAGGATAAGTAGAGCAGGTGATAGGATCGCTCCCTGTAGAACACCACAATCGGCACGGAGGACAGAGGATTTCTTACCGTTCAACTTGGTGAAGTGAGTAGGAGCAGTAAGATAGGCACGTAACAGATTACACACACCAGAGTGAACTCCATTTTCCGATGGCAGGTTTAGCAACGTTGACCTATCCAGGCTTTCAAAGGTATTCGATCAATCAAGAAAGAGAAGCCGTACGGATTTCATTGATCTAATGCAGAGGCTATAGAATGAACAACAAATGCCACTGCATCCAAGCTGGAGCGCTGGGGTCTATACGCGAACTGGTGAATATCGTCCCAAGGAGCGGCTGAAAAAATCCGCGGAATTAACCGTTTTTCCACAACTTTTAGGAGCAAAGATGTACTTGCAATTGGGCGATACTTTTGAGATCCATTTTTTGGTACTGGAGCAATACTGGCCGTTATACAAATGTCCGGGATCACGCCCGTAGTGAGGCGTTTGTTAAAGAGGTCTGTTAGAGGCAGTGTGAGAGAATCAGCACACTCCTTCAAAGCTAGTGTAGAGAGAGAGCATCCGGACCACAAGCTTTTGTTGCCTTTAATCTTTTGAGTTCCTTGTGGATGTTGCTTTGATCGAAGGGCGCGGCTGGACTTGAGCTACTGAAGAAGGGCAAGGAAGGTGAGCGTAATAAGGCGGAACTAAACTCCGAATTCAGTTTATCCACATCCACTTCGCCGCTCCGGCTGCAAACGCTCTTACCACAGAGCTGCCCCAGTAGCCTCCATAGACCGTGACAGTTATGGTTGCCTAGATCTGCTTCGATTTATAATTGGTTTAGTCTTCTTATCTCGGATTTAATTGCCGTGGTTAAGCTTTTGACACACGTAGCATTCTTGCACTTGTAGGCCCATTCTTTCATCCTTCTGAGTCGCTTTAGTAGTGGTGAAGAAAACCTATCTGCTCTTAGAGAGATCGTTTCAACAGGGAAACAGGTGTCAAAGCAATATTTGATGTAGTCCGTTAGATGGTCACATTCGAGCTACAGGTTCACGTCGTGTAAGGCCGAAAAATCAGTTAAAGAAAACATCGTCCGAAGCCTCGTGGTATTTTCCAAGGAGCAATTTCGCCGTTTGATAACCTTGTAAGGCCCTCTGGTCAGCGTTAAAATATTAGACCTGCTGCAGATGACTGGACACAGTTTTAAAATACAATGGTCTGAGCTGATCAATGGAGCCCGCTTTTGGATGGCAAATACCTGTCATTTGTGAACACAGATTCCAACTGATCATCTTGTCTGGTCGAAACAGTTACTAGGTCTACGAAGCCAAGTGTTTTCAAGAACGTTGTATCCTTTCTATTGAATTCGCCAGCAACAATACAGATAGAACAATATAAGTTATGCAGTAGCGTTGAAGAAAGTTGGTCTTTAAAAAGCTTTAACTCGGATGCGGATGTGTCAGAAGCAATGTATACGTTTCCAACAATGACTGATCGAAAGCCACTTAGGAACTTCTGTTTGCACTCGACTAAATGGCAGCTTATAGAAAGTATTGAGTACATACGTATTATGCTTGCTGAGTTGCACCAACATTGATTAACGTAAGTTATAACGCCACCACCACGGAACTGGGGCTTTCCACGGCTGTCAGACTGATGTCAGGCTGATGGGAAAATAACCATCCAGTTGAATTACCCCATTTTCCACATCAACGTGCAACCAGCTTTCTTGTAACAGAACAATTCCTGTATTAACCTACTCATTTCGCTGCAGAATGGCACTAAGTTCACTGATTTTACCAAGGAGCGAGCGAAGATTACTGGAAAGTATCAGTGGGACTTGCGCTTTGTCGACAGAACAAAGACTGAGGTCAGATTGCCGGCCACCACGACGCTTGCGCTTTTGTCCAAGGCATTTATTCGTACTACGTTTGCAAGTGTTCCTGACTTTATGGCCTTATTTGATAAAGCACGGACTTAAGCTAGTACCGCTTTAACTTTTTCAAATGGTTGACGGAGTAGGACAACCTTGACCTTGAGACCTGATAAGAAAAACAAATTGGTTAAAAATAAAATATAGAATGCGCAGTCTGTGATGTGAAATAATCCGAGCACAGCAACGGCCGAATTTGAAGGCTCCGCCAAGGTTACTGCTCACAAGTTGGTGTGGACCGGAATGTGCCTTGCGTTATATCTCAGCTTGCATCTCCTGTCGGTCCGAAACTGGCCTCTGTGGCCCAGTGGCACAAGCTGCTAACTGCCACTGCCAGCAGCTGGTTGTCATGGGTTCGAATCTTGGATCCGATGGGTGCGCACTACTGATCATTCCCAACAGGCTGAAAAAGCTCTCTCGTGTTTTTTCTGGCATGTGAACCACCATTTGATTTGGGACTGACTGCGACGAACCCACAAATAATTACATCGAAAATCCCCTATTTTCCTAAATCTATGGATTGCTCAAATGCTATTAATCTGCGGTGCAAGTTTAATGTTGGTTCCTTAGGTATTATCAAGAAGGCAGATTTGGAGAACGTGAGGAGCACCCGCCTTGTGGATGTCGAATCCATCTCTTCAGTGAGCGACCTGTGACCCCACGTGCGGGTGCAGATGACAGCTGTTACCGAATAAACCACCTTGTGCGCAAACTGTAAGTAGCGCGATTTGTTTGATGACCATGGTGAGTCAGCGGGATCCTGTCTGAAGGATTTCAACACGGCGGAACCGCGTTGGTATATACGCTGCACCACTTGCGCAACGCGTGTGGTTTGAAGAAAAGGTGCCGACCGAGCTGAAGCAAGCCGTTATGCTACCGCTGTACAAGGGCAAAGGAAGCAAACACGAATTATCGTTGCACCAATTTGCTGAGTTGTGTTGGGAAATGGATCGACCGAATCCTGCTCAACCGCCTCATCAATCAGGTCGTTGGACCGAACGTGGCAGAAGAGCAATGTGGATTCTGTTCGGGCCGCAACACTATAGCTATGGTGTTTGCAGCTCGTCAGTTACAGGAGAAATGCAGAGTGCTACACCAGCCGTTGTATTCGCTGTTTGTTGGTTTCACCAAGGCATTTGACAGGGCGAACCGTGAGGCGTTGCTGTTGGTGCTGGGTAAGATTGGTTTTCCGAGTAATTATGTAAGTTTAATTAAGTGTCTAGATAGTGGGAGAGAGTGTAGCTGAGTGGACAAGCACCGGGTGAATCTGATGTTACCTATGGTGTGAAGCACGGCCGTGCCATATCCCCTGCCCTGTTTAATGTTTACCCTCGTGCAATGACGCTGTGTTCACATTTATTAGATTTACTAACCCAGTCCAATAAGCCGGTTGATGTGGTACCTGCGCTACACCATCGTTACAGTTAGCCTGCACGGGTGCCTGCGGGTTTTAATTCTTGCATTTCGGGGTTCGGTTGTTGATTTATCTCCCCGGTGTGGCTGCACTGGGTGTGAGTGCTGACAAGGTTCCTACCCGTCCATTACCCAGCATCTCGTCTATACTGGCTCTAGACGACAGTTGGTCGTTGTTGGAGGGAACGGATACACGGTACTTGTGAGAGTGATAGGCTCGAAAAGCTATTCTATGTATCCTGTGTGGAACGAGCTACGGCCCAGCCACCACCTTGCGCAAGTCTAGCACGCAAGCTTTCCAAATTAGGCATGAATGCATCTGCTAGGCCTGTGGAAAGTGTGGGCGCCGGCTCCGTTGATGAAACCTAACTCTCATCCACAAACCTCCCGGTCTCATTCCTTCAGGTTTGCACAGGATATGGTGTGTGTAGATGGGGTTGTGTTTGTCACAGCTTAAGCTAGCCATGGTCCCTCAGGAGGCACAGCCGTCTTGTGAATTTTCACAGTCTAAATGACAGGCACATCAGGAACCGCATGCCACCAAACCATGTGGAACCACAAACCGATATGTTTCCTATAATGTGTTGCTAGTAATTGTCTTCTTGGTCACCTGTTTTGGGCACCAGCATATCAATGTGTCGAGAATGCTACCTGTGTTCATGTTAATCACTTTGATTGTCATAATGATTTTAGAGGTCACAATGTTACAGCTTTCGGTGGTTCAGAATGATGATTTGTATGAATCTCAGTGTGTGTGCGAGAGCAATGTAAAGGATCTAGAGGGGTACTTCACTGGGTTACTTCAAGATCGCTGTGACCCATGATGAATTAAAGTGTCACAAGAATACAATGAAATCCACCTGTCGGATAGAAAATTGACTAACTGGGACATATATATTAGATTCACCTCTAAATTGAGGTGAACTAATAGATAACAGTGCCACTGGTGTGAAGATGAGATTAGTCAGTCAAGTTGAAATTTGGCGCATACAACTAAACGACCGTTTTCCCACTTGTTTTATCACATCCGGTTGAGGTTATAGATGTTTTGTGGTACTTTCTACTCGGACTGCATACATCCACCAGCAGACAACTGGTTGTTTGGTAATGTTGACTAACCGAAGTGTTTCTGTAGTGAAACGGATAGGCATGCGAATCAACTTTCAGATTAGTCGATCAGCAATACTACCCCATTTGAACTCCTGATTCGAATCCTATCCGTGAGCTTTGTGTCTGTGAAAATTTGTCAACTTGACACCGGTCCTTACTAGTGGACGATGACACAGGCTGATTAAACAATCGGCAAAACTGCATTATCCCAGAAACCATGTCATCACTCGTCTAATACGTCTGCATGCAGAACCTCGAAAGCTGTTTGCCATAATGTTTTTTGGTATCCGTGTGTCTACCTACCTCACCGTACCCTACTTTGTGTCCAGGTGAATAGTGATACATCTAGTTACATCAATAAATACATGTTCGACAGTTTGGGGCACAATCCAACTCAGTGGTCTAATTAAATATGTATGGTGGGACTTGCATAGAGCAGACGACTTTGTTTTTAATGTGACTTGCAAACGAATTTGAAATAACTGAAGTTGAATGTATCCGAATAAATGAGAAATTGGAAACAATAACACATGGAGATTTAGCAAATATACATGTACTATAATACGGCCATCCATGGAACAATTGTTTAACGTTGTTAAACCTCACCTGCGTTCAGGCGCTCATCTAGTAGTTAGCCTATTTTTGTATTGCTCAGACGTGAAACTCTACCAACTGTTAAGAAACCCCTTAATCCTTGTCGACGGGATTTTTGTCAGGTCTTAGCTCAGTGATCTGCTCCACTCGATTGCAATAGAAACCGCCTTCAACCAAACGCCAGTGCAACTTGCTTTATATCCGGTTTCTGTCGCCATTAATTTTATGGTGTGGAACATTCCTAATTGTTTCACTCGTATTGTAGCCGCCTCTCGCAAATGCAAAGTGCTTTATTCGTTTCGGCTTCTTCTGTCCGTTTTGTCTTTAGATGCCCGTACTTCAACACAGTTTTCTTCATACAATGGGCAGATTTGGTCTTATGGATGTCTTACATGTTGATAGTGGGAGCAATTAACCGCTACCCGGTGAACAGGAGTCCATGGGTCTCGTCAACCTTCCGGTATATCCGACACACCTGCTAATCCAGAAGCAGACCATCTGGCATGTATAACCATCTAATTACCCTAGCCATCAACTGATCTGTGCCCTTAATAGTCCTGTGGGAAATAGTCCCACTGTGTGTTTTGGAATGCTAGTAGTTTCTATGCGATAACAACTTTGAGCTAATCTGTAGTATTATATGGTTCGATAAAACATATGTGATTTACCATAGCAAGTCCTGGTTTCACCTTATAGCTGACGACGTGGCTTACTTGCTCAAGTTAGTTGAACTTCATGTTGCCCCGAAATACCATGATCACCTACTCTGTTGGTCCAAAATTTTAATTTCACAGAACATAAGATAGAACTGTTAAATATCCCGTGAATGCTAATAATGATGAACATCTAACTAAGGCTCGGTAGCAGATTTTCGCTTAATGAATGAGGTACTTGAACGATAGAAAGCGGTAGGCAAGACTTTTTTCCGTACTCTTGGTCGCATATCAATCCCTGCGAACAGATTGCACGCTGAGACCAGTCATCAGAATTACAGAGCAAATTGGCGTCAGTTAGACCAAACGGTGTTGTTTCAATCCTTGGATTGGAAGGTCGACTATGTAGATACCGCATAGCATCACGTATAATCATGAGTACTGTTCACATGCATGCGTGAAATTCCTGTAATGGCTTCATTTTTAGTTCTTTTCCATCCCTAGTACCTTACTGCATCCACAGAGCCAAGACATGTAAGTTGTATCAAGGTTTCAGCTGTGATGGTAGATGGGGGTGTGATTTTTCTGTCGTTTGGTATAAATTATCATTTACTGGTCACATGTTGGTTGATTTTGGCAGCGCACCAAGCCACCAGTTAGAGTAGGATATGTGATTAAATCTTACCCGCCGACCCACTACCACGTCTGTTACTGTTAGATGATGGTCAGTCTGATCCTGAATGAAGTACTCTGGTACCCATAACAGCCTAAATGTAGTCGATTGGCCAACTAAAACAATTCACCAGATGAAGTCTACGGCATGCTGAAGGAATAAAGTTCATGTGGGCGTAAAATAAAGCGTTCTGTAGTTCCCATTCACCCAGTCCATTTAGGTTCAACGTTAAGTACAGAACTCGCTGCCCCCAACTGATCAGAGAAACCCAGATGTCGTGCTAACACAGACAAGACCAAGGAAATCGGCCATAGCATGGAAGATTCTGTAATTACATTTTAGCTCATTGCAGACTGCATGGCGGATTTGTATCCATTCGCCCAGTGAGTTAGTTGTCACAATCTATTTCGATTAAGTGTACCTCAACGTCGATTTGTTTCCTTTCGGGTTCAAATGATTTGCGGTTAGTTTGCTCGTCGTGGTTACAAGAGACGGTAGAGAACAAGCTAGATTTCACTCCTAAAGCTGATTTGACACTGAAAGGTAATATTTGCAGCAACTTAGGGGCAAGAACAGTTGAACCGACAGAAAGTCGGTGGAATCATCATTTGCAGGATTTGGCCCATTCATCAGTCATTGGTACAAGTGAGTAACCATGATCTCAGACTTGGGTAGCCGGCAAACGAGTGTTTAAATTTCTAGTAACAATGTGCAACCACCTTATAAGCATGGAATGTTGCGACTGTTGCAAAAGTTAAAACAGTTTGAATAGCAACCCGTAAAAGGAATTCGTTTCGCGAATCAGCAGCGAACGAAACATTAATCCGTTTGCAAATACCAAAGACAAAATGACGTCGCTGCCGATTACGCACCATAAATAACTAGTCTAATTATAAGGAAGAATTATGGGATTCCAATGGTATGGGTAAAAGTCCATCTCATCTAGCCTCAGTCAATCAGCCTTCACATGTCTGGAAAATTACTGTACGACCGTGTCATCCTTTCGGTAATGGTCAGCAAAGTGGCTTGCGAGAAAAGCCCGTCGTTTAACAACTGCACCATACCAATAGATTTGGTAGTTTGGAATTTCAACAAATCCTGATTTAACACCTCTAACAACCCCCGCTGAAAACTAGTGTATTGTATATGTTCTTATCTCCCCATTCCTAGAGCAAAAACAACCTAGCTGCTTAAAATGTTCGTACGGTATCTATCAAATGATAGCTGGTAATTAATACAATGTTTTGTTTTAAACCCTTTTGAATCTCACTGCTGAATAAGCAAGATACTACATAGCATGGCTATGAAAGGATTAATTGTAAACTATCAGCTTACAAGTTAGGCTAAGGGATCGGAGTAATAGAAGAAAACAAACGCATTGTTTACTATCAGCGGTAGTGCACCTCCATACGGCTCCATATCACTGTCCTGGACGGTTTTGACAACCAACTGCTTCAGAAACAGCTGGGAACGCAAGTATAACTGTCTACAGGTGGTTTCTCTCAGTATAAGTGTAGATCCGATTGGAGTTTGGCAATGGTTCAGGACTATAAAGCAACAGAATCTGGTAAAAGGTAGTTCATAAGGGAGGTTCATCGCAGCCAGTTTCCAACTCAGATAGTCGTCCACATGTCCGGAAAAGCACTAGACTGCAGTTTCAGTCTGTTGGGCATCGTCAGTAGCGCGCATCCATCGGATGCATCAGGATTCGAACGCATGATCACCAGCGGCTTGAACTTCCAGTCAGCAGCTTATGCCACGGAGCCAACGGGGACAGCTTCGGACCGTCATGATTTACAAGCTAACTGCGATATAGCGCGTCATGAGTACATCAAAAGGTAGTTCAGCTTAACAAAACATGATAAGAGCACGCTTGTTCCCAGTTCGATCCACTTTACTCGTTTGTGACACACTTGCGGAACTCAAAAGCACAAGCGAGCTTCCGCATTGCGCTGATTTATTACTGCCGCGAGACAGTTGTCAATAAATCGGCTCCAGGAAGTTACTTTCATTCGGGTGTTCAGACAAGCTTGGTAGGTCTACATCGAGGAGAAGATTGACAATTCTCCCAGATGCCCTAGTCCGACATTTCTTAACACATTTGAACAGTTTGCGCTGCGAATAAAGAAATTTTGTCCAGTAAACTGAGGAAGAATTGTCCATTGTGGCTGTTGCTTTTTTAAATAATTTAGAACAAGTTTTCGACGGTTTCCACTTCTTAAAGAAACGAAGTTGTGCATGTTTCAATGTTTAAAATGATACGAATAAGCAGATGATTTCAACAACTCCTTATACGGCAAAATTCTCTATGTTTGTGCATGCAAAATAAACCAGGTGCTTGTGATGAGAGTTGGACCACTTGTAAAACTAGAGTCATATACTTCAGCTGTCGCACGCGACAGTATACGGTGTGTGGGAAACAGCGGCTAGGCATGTAGGTGGAGTATAGGGAGCCGTGGTAGGGACAAACGAAATGTATACAATTCATGGTAGAAACGGGGGAAAAGCAACGTGATGAGGCCATTATACAATATTGCATAATCACTGAAGTTGAACAGTATGTTTTTCTATGTTACATACTCCCAGTAGCGGTTCCGAACCGCGTGATCAGGGTGATAGGCACTCCGAGCGGGAACAGGCCTTGGTTGATGAGCTTGAGACACAGGGTCAGCGTGCCAGAATCTAAAATCACTATATCTGTGACTTTGACGCGTTGGCTGCGTGTTACTGTGCAACTTCGCTGTTTCTTTTAGACGATCGCATGCACCGCGCATTTGACGACGTTTGAAGCGGATCAAGCGACGCTTCCAAATCGATCTCCATGGTAGAAGGGCCGTCTTGGAGGTGAATAGTAACTCCCACTTGTCGTTATGAAAGTAGCTTTCAAAATCGCTGACCACCAAGTAAGTTATCCCGAGCTCCATTTCCGGACACCTACAGCGTAGCTCGTTTAGACGAACCCATACAGGGACGAGCTGCTCATCCGTTGCCTGATCAGCAACTTCGGAATACTCGACCTGAGTAGCTCCTGGACTGTCATAAGCGATCGATGCCGGCCAATATATCGCATGTGTACCTTTGAGAGCCACTTCGTTCAGTCGCCATACTTGAGTTACAAGCATTTCGAATCGAGCCATCGCGCCGTGTAGTTCTCTTGATTTGAAATACGCTTGAAAAACTAAAAAGACCAGACAATGGAAAGCACTTTGGTGATTAGGGCAATCTCGCAACATTTTGACCTATTGACAAAGCAACAGTAGTACGAACTCCCAGCAAAAATGATACCTTATTTTACTGGGCTAGAGCGCTTCCACTACTGCTAGACTTCGATAAAGTTCAGAGGAAACCGACGCAGGGTAAGGTCTTTGTACGAAAAATTTGAATTAACAAGAGTACTCCAGTTCTCATTTCACTACCTTATCTAGGGTAGATTCTTTAGCGGTGTATATGCCGTATACACTGGTCGGAGATGTAGAATGCCTGCACATCCATAAAAACATCATCCAATCCGACACCAAGTGGCATCTATCCATCGGCCATAAGTTTCGATGATAAGAATACTCCTCTTATTGCTAAATACATTCATACTTTGCCAAGTACAGGCTAATACCCATGTCAGTGGAAAAGCCCTATGATAACATTGCAACATAAGCTTGACCCACGAACTCAACGGGATAGCTACAGCATTATAAATCATACATGCACTATCGCTAAAGTTCCAGAAAAACCCAAGGACAGCTATCAATTTCTTATGCAAATGGATCTGATTAACCTTTCCCAACACGGCTTTCTTTTAAAATGTTCCTGCTTCATACACCAGCTACAATTCATCGGTTATTTTGCGACCACGACTGATTGAGGGATGTGGTCACCAAAAATTATCCATGACTTGAAATCAACATTTGACTGATTGCCACAAAAGATACTGTTGATTGTACTACGATCTTACTGTTCTGCTTAGCTACTTCGACTCTAACCTAAATGCTTAGACTCGATAACTCAGAATGGACTGGTACTACTTTACTCTAAATGAAATGACCATTGGTGTCTCACTTGAAAGTATGCTTATGCCGTTACTTGTTCTAATCTATTTCAAAAACATACGTAAACCCTTGGCATAAGGAAGCTTACGTACGTTTTCACGTGACGTCAACCACGTTTGTTCATTTCTACCAGACCAGTTATAGTTATGCATGAGAAACATGCTAGCTAACTTATCTTCACCGAGTAATTCTAATGGAGGATGGTAAAGAAAATCGGTTCAAGAAAAAGCTGGTACATGGGCATGGATGAAGCATTGGAATATGCTCCGTTACCCTTTCCGGTGCTCTGATCCCGACCTCCGGAGCAGTTCGGTGTCTAGGAGTCCAATATTATTACTTCTGCAATTCCTCCCAACATGTTACCACTAGGTCGCAAAACATGACAACGATATGGCAGCTTAAGCTGAAACGCGACTTGACACATTCAGTGTCGTGATAGTATATAACCTGGTGAATTACATCGTCATGCACAGCCAGACAAGTGGACGTAATAGCTCAGGAAAACGTACGATGATCAATTATTAACTTGCCATGATCGTCGTCGTCAGCTCTGAATAAACCCCCTTTGGGTTTGATAACAAGAATACTCACTTTCATTACCACAACTGCTTAAATAAACAAGTTTTCACAGGTACAACTGACCGCGAACTGCTGAAAAGCCCCACTAGTTAACCGTTAAGGGGGGGGTTAATTTCTACCCTTGCAAACTGTCAGTCATAAACTCCGAACCATCCACTCATTAGTGGAAGGAACTACAATGGTCTTTGTGTAAATGCGGTCAATTTTGTGTCAATCCAAGGGAAATACTTCTGCGTACAAATGATTGCTTCAATCTAAGCATCGTATACCACTTATCTGGAAATAAGTAAACTCAGTTATTTATCGTTTATCTATTTGTTTATTAGTTATATACATTTTCATCACAGCCTCGTGTCATTACCCCACAGCTAGTTCAGGATATTAGCAAGCCTAGGTAGGTACTCAGGAGGTTACTAACGAACGTGGTCAAATCGACTTGGGAAAATTAAGCCTGAAAGACTACTGAGTGTGGCACCAAAATCACAGTTGTACTCCCTACCATTAATCGCTTGGAGCACCCATCAAAACATAGCGATGTTTCGCAACTGGTGGTGGTGAATCGCGGTCCGCGTCATTAGTGGGGTGACAGACCTGCCCAGTAGGGATGAACAGATTGACCAGAAATCAAAACATCCTACCAAAGGGAGGCGAATCTGAGATATTCCCCAAATGGAAGTAGTATACTTGGTCGTCCTCTTATACAGCCCTACTGATTGTCTTCAATTTTTATTCATTTGTTTACTTGAGTTCAAAAAGAACCAAATGGGTCTAAAACGCCATTGTTTATGGAAGTAGATGTGCAATACATATCTAATCACTTTAGTGATCAAACCTGCTTTTATTGTTGCTTGTTTGCCTTTGTTGAATAAACTGTATGTCGCTGAAGAACCGACCTTCGCAGCTGTAAGTAGCAACCACGCATGCCTTTCACATAGCCGCACTAACTACACAGATATTTCGGATGCCCTAAAGCTGACAAAAACCCATATGCTGCAGACTTCTTGGCTGATTGAAAGCTTTCATGGTTTCAGGTATGTGTGGAAGGACAAATGACTCCCAGTGACTTACAGATAGCAATTCGGATGGCTAGTCAGCAATATTGAAAACAAGTACATCACCCTGCGGTAACACTGCGCTATGAAGGTGGAATCACATTCCAAACTATGAGGCCTCATATGTGTTCTTCTAGGAGCATCTCCACCGGGACCAGCCTCGAACTCATCCGCATACTCAACGCGCTTCGGCAGATCATTCGATGCAGCAAAGAACAAACTGACTAATAACTTAGGTGAAAACTTTGAACCGAAAAGTATCGATAATCCGCCCTGATAAGCTCTATTCATCGTGACGATCTCCAGTCTACTGGTGCTTTTGAGCGTCTAAGTGGAACAGACTGCAAAATCTGAATAAATTCTCAGGCACTGTCTCCAAAACAGATCAACTTGTCTACAGATGTCACCGGTTGGCTTGTAAGGTAACCTTCAAGTACATGTGTGCCAATGCACGTTGTTTGCATGAATGACAACATTCAAGTGCCTGGGGAGTGCAAACATGTGGTCAGTACAGCAATTACTGTGGTACTACCTGGTAGTTTGGGCGAATGGTCCCGACCACGGGTTACCGGCCACAAAGTCATTCGGGCGTCTTCCGTGCGAGGTGGCAACAGTTGCATGGCTCAAATAACCAAGGTCAACTAGGTTCGGTCTGGCACGAAAATGACACACCGGGGTTCCAGACGGGGGAAGCGCGTGTATGCCAGCGATGCAGAATTGAAAACGCTCCAATCCCACATTTTGAGCGTGGTTGTAACCACTGTATCAATATCGACCTGATGAAGCTAATATACAAGGGCTCTGACTAAATCTAGTCGCACTCAGTAATCAACGCAATCAAAACACAAAGAGAGAAAAATCGTAAGACAGGGCTTTCACAAATACCAGTTTCACTAAGGTTGGTTCCCACGAACTATAACTACTTGAAATGAAACAAACTTTGGTCTGCATCGAGTATCTGAAAAATCAGCTGATTGCCAAAGAATATATTAGTAACCCGTCGGTAAACTTTGATCCAACCCAAATAAAACAGTTGGATAGATCATTACCACCAGCGCATCTGAAGTACAAGAAAGACCCTGTAGGCCCGAAACCATTATCGTATGCTTTATCCTTGGTAAAGGAAAATAGCATTGCTGAGTAGCTGCAGCATGTCTGCAGTTAAATATAAACGTCATCACTCTAAAAAGAAGACGCCAAAGCAGTGCTGTTCGGTTATTTTCAAAGTTTCAAGAGAGGGATCGATCGACAGATACATGCACTGCCGGTTAGTCATAACGCTGCAAGCACAGTTGAAGGATATACTGATTAACCTGATAGAACCCCTCTACAAAAGGTCCCTTCTTGAGACTGCGCCACAATGACAAAAGCAGGGATAGCACGCGACGCAAAACCTCGAACGGTGACACAGGAAGCGGTCACACTTGAAGAAGAGTCACTTGAGTCGGTGTAGATCTCAATTTAGGAACCTCAAGCCATTTACCCACCAAGTATGCAAATATGGTCTTTCCTTCACATACCTGTGGTTAAACACATTTTATCGATCGCACCCGAAAAAGCACCTTGGGTCTGATATTTACGACTGGCATACTGCCAGTTTTCGCTGATATTCTGGAACACTTCACGACAGTGACTACAGGCTGTCTTCTAGTTATTCCGAAAGCACGCCCGACTGCACCCAAATCACAAATGCTCTCAGGACAATATCGAACAGTTGATTTGAACTGGTTTTCTACTTTGCTTAGGTCCCGCTCATTAGGGCCTGTTCTACACCGACAACCCGAAACTTGCCTCTGATGCTCTCTGTAACAACATTAATCGCTTTCTAGACATGCTAGCTCCCATAAACCATAATACTTTACCCAGGCCGTAAAACCCCTGTTGTGCGCTTGAGTTGCTAAGCTCCAAAAATTGCTTACGGCCTATCGCAAAACTAATGACTTCTCATTCTCGTATAAACACTACAATTTTGTAACAATGCTGAAGTTGATCTACCCCACTAAACAACTCGCTGAAGTGTGCACGGATGTCGGTTCAAAAACCGTGAACCAATTAGCCTTTTGAAACGCAAATTACCAAAAATAAGGGTTGAACGAATTTACTCGTAGTTCCAGATGGCTGTAAAATGACAGACCATACCCTTACTAGCGAAATGTTTAACAAATCTTTCTACGCCTTCTTCAAGGTAGATACTAAACCCGCGATTCTGGTGTTGCTACCATTTGCAGTCAATCAGCTCAACTGTATGAAATGTGAGCTTCACGATATACTTAAAAGTATCAGCTACGCAAAACTGTCCTATTTCGGTGGTCCAGACCATATTCCGTCTGCAGTAGCAAAGTTCTACAATGATCACAACCCTTGCCACTGCAGAGTATGTTTACTCTACCCATGAACTCCGGCGCAATGCCAGCTCAGTGGAAAGATACCACAGTGGTACCGCGAGACAAATCAAGCTAGCTATATGAGACTAATATTTATCTCTCAATAGGTCACACATCTATTTTATCAAGAAGATGCAGCGACGTGCCAAAACTAGACTGGTCAAATTCCTACTGTCAAGAAAGAGAATAAATAACTCACAGCATGATCTCTCTTATATTTGGCCCTAGATAACTTATCATTTGGAATCTCTAAACCATCTAACACCTCACATGTTTTTGGTATGTCGGTAAGACTATTTTGACTCGACATGTACCAAGTCTTTGATCAGGTGTCTCATGGAAAACAAATGTCTAAAATGATGTCCCATTGACTAGGAGAATCCCCGCTTTCCTTCTCCAAGTCGTACCTTACAAAGCGAAGGCAGGTGGTAATTGTAAAGAATAAATGTCTGAGCGCACACATGTCACCAGCTGTGTAATACAAGGTAGTATCGTTCTTCCTAATACATGTTAAGGATCTCTTCGAAGTGGTAAATTTCCGCACGCAACACATCTTTGATGATGGCATTAAAATCGTATGCACTTTGCGTCCCGATGCTTCCAGTCACGTTAACATGATTTCCATGCACTTGAAACCTGATTCTCAAAGGGGAAAATGCTTTTCTCTACAGACACATGTTGTGTACTATCCAAAAATGCAATTTAGCCCAGCGGCCTGTCTAGTGACGGCATACCAGTTAAGCTTACTTGTACGAAACGGGACCTGAGATTGTGATAATCATGCTCAGTTGACTTATTTGAACAAGTAGGTGATGTTGCTGCGGGAGCAAGACGGAGCATTGGATAGATACCTGTGGGCATTTTCTCTGTACTTTGCTCCCATATATGACTTATTCGACCTAGGTTGAACTATTGTTCAAAAAGTATTGCACTGGAAGTTTGCAAAGAGCATTCACAAGCGACTCATAGTTTTCAACATTTCGCACAAATTTATACACGTTTCCAACCTCAGGATAACAGTAATGTAACCAGCCGTTTGCAATCCACGAAACAAGATATGCTCATTAGCAGAATTTTAGTTCAGGATCAGTAGATCTGAGAACATCTTCCTTAACAGGTACGCCAGAAACTAGGGCAAGCTAAGAGCCGGCGAGCGTGACTGCACGCCTGTGCACGGATTTCGAAGAATTACCAACGAGTTCTTACTGTCCAAAACGGGAATAAGTGATATGATCGTCCCGTAACAACAAACAAAGCATACGTACAGGGTCCAGGTTTCCTCTGAACTAGTGTTTGATTCGGTATTATGATCCCTTACGCGTGTTAGCTGTTTTCCAATAACGCATATGAGAGGGTGGTTGGAGGTAAGTCAACGTCAATTCTTTGCGTGCAACCAATTGATATGCCGCTGCCATCCTACCAACTGTCAGTAACTGAACTGCTTTTGAAATTTTCTGTTTTACGTGTGATAATGGTTCGATGAAAATTTGCGCTTACCCGATCATGACACTACAGGCGGCTTGGATCTTCGAGAATAAAAGTTTGTTTGTTTATTTATGCTAAGTCACGGGCACAACTTGTTTTTGGTAGCTATTCAAAGAGCAAACATGAGCTTTCGCGGGAACAGCAACCGGAAAGCCAATCAAGTTTTACATATAAGAACCAATCCGTAGTGCACGAGTACGATGTGTAATGCGGAACTGGTGCAGCCTAGTAAGAACAAAGCTAAGTGTGGCAAGGCAAGTGTAGTTTGGACCGAATGCATCCAGCGAAAAGTGCATGTAAAATATGAAAAACTCAGGGAGACGGCATTTGAAGGAGGACCAAAGAAAACTGGTGGAACAGAGCGCTAGTGAAAGAGTGATCAACAGATATATTCGGTATAAATGGTTCCATTGTTCATTGACAAAGCATTTTCATCGATTTCCAGACTTCTATTCCCAAAGAGCTACTCGTATGCATCTGGGCGTAAATCAGTCCGCTTTTCACTGATCTCAAATTCTCGTGGAACATTTGTGCGTTTGATTATGATAAGTATAACAAACTTGAAGGCAACAGGCATTGGCCCCCAGATTTTTACACCACGTACCGTAACGCCTTCTAAGAAGTAGCTAGACTGCAGACAAATGACAGGCTGCCGGCGCCTCCCTTGTTCATCACATATAACTAAAAAATAACAGCTTCTGTAAACGGTATATAGTCCCCACCGTCTCATCATAACGATGCGAGAAAATTGTCGGGTTATATTGTCTTGTCCTGTTCCAATAACAGTCTTTCGCGTCCGCTGATTCCGAGCGCAAGTTAAAACGGGTCAGCAATCCATGTTGCTTCATGTGATTTGATAACGATGACAGCTTAATAAGCTGGTTGCACTGCCCTACAGAATGTTTCGTACAGCTTACAATGGTTCATTCTTCCCAATCAAACAATCCACCAACCGAGACTTCCCTACGTCTCAGATATCGGGTCAACTAGAAAGTTAATCGATGAAAATAGTACTGCTGTCGTCAGCTCAAAGGCTACAGTCATCCGTCGACGATCCCACTAGATTTTATAGGTCACAAGCAGAAACAGTTCCAAGGCGTCAGGCACATTCCGAAACCGATTACTTTGTGAAATCGAGTTCACCAGCCAATCATACTGGTAAGGGCCCCGGAAATATATCCATTACTCAGACACCTAAAAGTAGAAAGACAAGTAACAGCTACGGTCGTTGTTTTCGAGCACTGCATGTGATTACAGTCAGCATACCATTCAATCTAGTCGTACGTCAATGACAGTTATGCCTTCACCCCGAATTTAGGGTGTAGTTAGGAACATGTAATACGACTGCTGAACGGTGGTAGGGGACATGCTGATTCTATCGCACAAGATGCGCATCGCATAGTCGCACAATCGGACGCTACCCTAACAAGGCGAGTACACGCTTGACCAAAGACCACCCTCAAGCAAGCCAGCATAAGGAATTTGCGCGCTTGCGAGGATAGCAGAGTGAATAAGATCCCACTAAATCTGACACCGCTAGCTCTTCTCTAGTACGCCCAGTATAAGACTTTCCATTCAGGGTGCTACGCGAAATATGGGTGCTTATACCTGTACTAGCTATACGGGAGAGTTATTATGGCACTTGGTTGTATATAGATTAATGTTCTTTTCCATTATACATCCGTACAATAAACAGTTAAGTTGGTGCCGATTCCAATGACTGGTGAGATAAGTTGATGAAAGCCACGGTATTTGCGTCAATATAAGTACCGACTAATAGCAGTAACCGTGTGTGGGCTTGAAAACGTTTCAGGGACATCAGTGCTTGAGCCGTTATGGATTTTCACGTAATTCGCAACAGAGCTGTCCTACCAAGTGGGATTCGTATTTTGATTTTAATTTCCGTATCCCTAGTAGCATTGGAATTGAAACGCGTTTTTGATGTTGCCGTTGCTTTGCGAAAACACAGTGAAGGCGTTATTCTGTAACAGACATTCCCAGGGTTTGAGAAGATGATTAATGAAGCATACCCAAGTCCCCTGGTCATGTTGTAAAATCACCTTTTTTCTAACAAGTGTGGTGATTAACGACACTCATGTGCCACCCTTGATATTGGATGTATCCCGTGCAGCCAGCGTCTCCATCGGAACGCATCGATTCAAAACACACGCAGTTTCTGTGCCTCTGACTGCTGTGGAGGTCGGAGAAGAAATTCCAAGTCTATACAGATCCCAAGTTACCCAAATCCACTTCTGCCCGATGTCGACGCAGCCAATTAATTTGGTTGGCAGCAGCGTTGGTTTCCGCTGGAATGGCTATTTAAAAAGGCACACCTGTCGCAATGCCTCAGACAGGCTGTTTTTACATGTTCCAGCATGCCCAAGCACACATTTTGGTGACATGAGCTGAAGTAACATAAAACGATGCCTAAGCGAGAAGAAGGAACTTATTCACAACAACAGCATTAAAGACAAAAAACACCCGGTTTCACATGGGTGTATTTATTCTTCGATTATTTGCTTGGGTCACAGGGATGCAGTGCACGCCCTTAATGTGAAGCTGGCCCATTCAAAGCTCAAGCCACAGAGATTAGGAGTGCCACTACGGTAGAATTCTTGAAACAGGCAAATGCTTATTAATGCAGAAAACGAATATGTCAGAAGCGTGTTGAATTTGGGACCCAATAGTGGTGCAATTTCGTACCACCTGCCATATTTCTGTACCCCTGGTGCAGATCACGACGCGTTGATACAGAAGTTGCGTAAACGGTTGAGCTTGTCTCGGTGTCCAGTCAGTTGCACATCTGCACGAGCCATCAGGTCCTAAGCACACGTGGCAATCGTGCTGCGTATCCCACTGCTCTAGCCCAGAACTCACATTAAATAGCGATTAGTTAGGACCAATAGTTTAAAACTGCGAGGCAGGGTACCGATTCCCAATCAGTAAACGGGGACGAGACGTGTAACGTCATGGGTAACGACCTAAGCACATAAGCCAGAGCGGTCTACGTGGCTTATGTCAAAGACGATTCAGGAAACAGGTGCGCCACTAATAAATCCCAATGGGGTAAAGCGATCGTTCAAAGATTTTCCAGACATGTGTGATTGCCTTAATTGGGTCCATATACATCAAGTACAGCGTATGAAAATTGTTTCAGTCTTTCTGACATGAAAGCGGTGAAAGTTGTTACAACCGAAACATGAGTTGGAGACAGCTGAATTATTAACGGTCGATAAGTCTGTGAGACAGAGATAGCTGGAACAAACTTCAAAGTAATGAAGCATCATAAACCGAGTGCTAACTTACCGGCATCCTTACGACAAAACTTCTTCAATTTTATCCTTTCTTTGTTCGCATCACATGCAGCACAATGGACATCTGTCGAGAGTGGGGAGGGTATAGGAAGTGGGAGGTAAATGCTTGTTTATGTCTCAACATAGACAAGAACCGCGCTAATGCTCATCAATTTGAACTCCTACCCACCTCTTTGGAATACGTCCAACCATATCCCTAGAACAATAATTTCAAACACACCATACAAAACCGCAGCTCAAACAACAAAGTTTCAAATGATTTCTTTAGAAGAATAAGTATTTAGCTCCCATAAAGTCTCAACTTAATCGGTCTTAGAATTTGGTGCATATCGGGTTGCGAATTTGCTGTATGCACCACAGGAGAATGGACATTCATTTAACACATGAGTACACAACTTTGGCAGTAAGGAACTAAAGGGAGATTACAAGGGTACTCTGAAGAAGGGAGCAGTTTTTAAGTGGACAAGAGATGATACCGCTGACAATTTTCAAAGAGGGAAGTTTAAAACAAAACACAGCTTGCTAAAACTGACGCTAAGTAGGGAGCACCTAAAAAATCTGGGCCTGAGTGAGGAGCTGCTATTAACCCGGTGGACAGTGTAATTACTATGCGGAGCGGAGAGATCTTGGGAAGATGGTTTATGTGTGAATCTGAATATATATATATATATATATATATATATATATATATATAGCCATCTTCCCTAAGGCTATGAGCGCAGGCGTCCAGCTTCCTTTCGTATAGGCCACATCGGTTGCATTACTTTGAGTGAAACGCTGACTGATCCCATTCTGCCTATCTAAGCCTTTGGAAACCAGTGATGTGTCGGGCTAACACCAGCTTTCAGACCAAAAGGCACCAGCACACTGTATATCTATTCAGAAGTGATAATAATATACATGTGGGACTTCGTCACAGGATTCCAGATCCTGCACTAACTCAGCGGCATTTGTTAACGTCCACCGACGCTTTATGTCATAGTGGATGTGAGAGATAACCATATGAAGCGTTTGCATTTATACAGTCACCCGACGTTCAATAAAGCTGCCTAAGTCTTGGTGCACGATGATTGGAGCATCCTACACGCACAATGCCACTAACTGTAATCCTGGTGGCTACGCCGCGACATAGTGGACATCACGTGTGCAGTGATTAGACATTCGCACTTGATCATTAAAAATAAAGTTAGAGGAGCACCAAGACATATGGAGGAGACAGTAAAAAAGCACTTTAATGAGGGTAGTGATTTCACTACTACTTCGCCGGTGCTTTCGGTTTTTACTTATGTTCGATAACGTTTCCAACCAGATGTAGTAGTGAAACTTGGCAGTCTACTAGGGAATCGGCAGCCCCCTACCGCAGCCGATAGTGAGATTGGGGCCCTCACGTTTTAAGCTCAATTTATGTACTGGCTATCCGGATGTCTCTTAGAGTCAACCTTGACGAGCGCAAAGGTGTTACGGCGGTTGTCCCGCCGAGTTTGTCTACGAATCATGTGCCACTAGCAAAAGATAACGTGGGAGTTGTGACTGGTTGCTCCTAGTCTTCTTATGGAAAGGGACAAATCACTTGAGATCAGCTTACACATTGCGTTGAACTGCTGCTTATTTACACGAAAAGACAGGCAATGATTCTCCGGTATCGCAATTAGTGCTGCACTTCAGTTTGCAGGCAGTGGATAATTCACAGCCTGTGCTAAATTACACAATATATTACACCTGTCAGTATCCTCCATTCAACCCAGAAGGGCGCAGCAGCGGAGCTGATGTAAACTGGGTCACCTATTATCACCAGCAAAGCAACTAAGTGGGTCGGTATTCATAGTCTCATACACACTAGTACACTCACTACAGATCAACAGGTGGTAAGCATCGCTGGCCTGGCCACGTGAATGGATATCTACTAATTAGAAACCTAATCAATGCTGAACACGCATGGAAATAAAACATACTACAAAATCATCGATTACTAACGCTGCGGGTATCAGTGTCCACTTCGATTCCTGATCCTCTTCCTGTCTTCAGTATGAATTTCTGACTGGATTTTTGGTCTGTATTATGAAGAGCTAGCATGCTACACACTTTTACCTTTGTCCGGGCGTAATCTCATCTCACACCAAGAAGGAGAACTACGGTTCTTGTTCGCTCAGTGATTCGAACAAATCCCGATTTGACAAAATGTCTGTTTGGATCAAGCATTCTCCAGCGTAGGATGGTTTAGATCCTCCGTTACTGAAAATTATTTAAGCAGCACAGGTCATTCCACTAACTTCTAAGTTATTGGAATAGCCTGCGGTTTCTAAATCGCCGAACTTTAGATGAACTGGTTGCCATGATGCCGCAAAATGGCAATGTGAAATGGTGTCGGCGTTCTGTCAGTCCAACTGACCTGTAAATAGAAACTACAGTTTGGTTTTCAACAATCCAATACTTTCAGTAGTTTATAGCGTCTGATGACAGTTTCATCTTAAGCAGGTTTCCATAAAATCCAGCGACCGATAAGAGGCCTGTGGTGGCCTGTCGTCTCGCTGTATTCAGGCAATGAATCAGAATTGCTGATTTGGGTACCTCCGCTAACGAATTCTGTCAGTAAACAATTTTCGCAACGGAACAATGCAACAACGGTTTATAACGAGTAAAAAAGTACAGGCTTAACATGTCCTGTATGTTGGTAGTATAAGAAAGTGAATTCAAATATCACATAAGTGGACCAAATAAAATACGCTTCGGTGGATCTATAGAGTAATGGTGTGTAGAAGATGGGTTGTGGGAGTGAGGAAGTACCAGGCAAAACGAAATAACTGGTTGTTATAATTATCACCCATTTTAAATAACAAGCAGATTGCCAGCCCCTCTGCACAGCTTTACGTGCGTCAATGGAGTCATAAATCCAAAGAGGTTAGTTAGCCTGAGTGTCCACAGAATTTCGGTTCAAGTAACAAAGTGTAAAGCGTTCGATTCGATATCCAGTCGTTTTGAAAAAGCAACGAAGGCATAGAAAACTGGATTTGGTAGGGTGCTCTAGGGTTGACAGACCCGGAAGGTGGAGTACTTGCATGGACAATCTAGACGACTGTGTGGTTGACTTAGTTTTAGGCTACTTCCTCCGAGGTCGGTGTTCCGGCTGAGTTTCAGTAGGTGGTGGCATACGTGGCTGGGGCGGTTCAGTATTTGGTAAACTAATATGAAGTCTCCACCTAGTTGCCTGTGGCATCCACTGAACACGGCAAATGTCTTCCGTCGTTGCCGCTACGGAAGATTGCCCAGTCCTTTTGCAACTTTTGTTGCTCGACGTTGGGGAGTTTCAAGCCCTGCAAGGTCACGCTTTAACCAAGGATCCCAAGCCTGAATTGCGCATTCCACGTGGGGATGCACGTAGGCGTTGAGTATCAGTGAGAAGTTGGCTTAATCTAAACTCCCGAATGCCTTCCGCAAGAGACCAACATGATAGTTACTACTTTTGAAGCAGACTCTGACTATCTGGAATAACCGAGATCGTTCTGTACCAGCACACCAAGGTCACGTTCCTGAGAGCATGACTGCAAATCGTGCGCTCCAAATTTGTAGATGTAAACGTGTCGATGGCGGATGTGGACAACGCGGCATGCGTCCAAATTGAATGGCAGTGCGCTCCTAACCGAATAATGCCATACCTCAACGAGGTAGCTCAGGAGGATTCCCTGGTCGTCCATTCCGTTGCTTACCCTCGAAGAGTAAAAATTTGTAGTGCTGACTCTCGCTAAAGCCTTAATGAAAACTAAGAACAAGCGAGGCCAAAGTACCGAACCCTGCGGTACGCCGCAATCCACTCGAATCGGGTCGGACAGGGATGTTCGGACTCTAAACTCCAAGTGCCGTTCACGAAGTTACCGGTCCATCCTGATACTGCATCGGAGATGTAGTGGTTCTGAATTATGTGTATCAGGATTCGATGATCCATGCAATCGAAGGCCTCTAAGGGTCCATGTAGACAACATCGGTTCCTGTCTCCTCGTCGACTATTCCGATCCAGTTATCACGTGCTATTAGCAGATTCGTAGTACATGATCGATGTTGACGAAACCCGTGCTGCTCCAGCGCAATGATGCCGTGGATTTCCACCTATCCCATCAGTCTGTCCACGATGATCACTTCCATGACTTTGGTGAGCACAGGAAGAAGCGCTACTGTGCAGTCGGATCAGATTGACTTCTCCCCCTGTGAATAGGGGTTATAATACCCCGTTTCCACGCTGACGGAACCATGTTTCCGTCTAGACAACGCTGAAAGAATCCGGCTAGTGGTTTGGTTAAGTGCATAGCTTCTGCCTCCAATGCTTCAGGGTGAATGTTATCCACTCTATGAGAGCTGTGTATGCTGAAGGATAGAAGCTGTTCAGCACAATTCCTGCTGCGAATGTGACGCTGGCTAAAACTGATGGTGTAGGGACAGCAACAGGAATAGCGGTTCCATGCTTGTACCCCTAGGAAAGTAGGTAAGCACTGCGCTCTTAAGCCCTTGGCCGCCACTTTCGCTGTGCTTTTATACCCGCCAACCGTAGTGAGTGATAGAATTCCGCGTTGCAACTTTTGAATTTTATTCACATGTCTGTACAGAAGCGTGTGGCTCGAAAAGAATCGTTTCGGAAGCTACTGTTGTTGTGATAACTTATCTTTACGGACCAACTGCACATAGTAATTGCGCTGAGCTACGTACGTCGTCTAATTTTCGGATCTGGGATTGCTTTTGTAAACGTACCATGCCTGATCCCTGACGACCATAAATTGTCATGTTCGGTTTCTCAGCAATGATTTTTGAAAACTTTAGGCTCTGATGGGTTTGTGGCTAGTGACGTGAACGTTTTTAAGGTTGTTTCCCAGGCTCTCTGGGGTGCACTCAGTCATGAGTGACCATTTAGCGGTTTTAAACAAATGCGAACAGAATATGAGCATGCGTAACAGGTTACATCCTTTCGGACTGTGTGACGGGGTATTCGGCATAGCAAGTATGTGGTGAACTTTTCCAACATACCGCTTAGTCGCCTCCAAATTGAAGCGCTATCGCTGGGTTGCAGCTTCTCTGTTCCCCCTGGTAAATGTGACCGCATAGGTATTGCAGCGCAGTTTGAACACCAGCAAGAGCAGCTTTCTGGTCTAATTAGTCAAGCGCAGACGCGAGTAGTTGCTTTAAAGCCAAAGCAGTGGACTTAGCTAACCAATTTTGCATCACAGAGGCTGAAAAATCAAATTTTCTCACGAAGGAACATTTTGATTCACTGCAATAGCAAATATAATCGAACAGTAAAGTCACATGATCGCTTCAACCCAAACAGCTACATACATGTAGCCCATCAGCTATGAGCTCTTCGCTGGTGAGCACTAGGTCTAATATTGTGGGCTTATTCGCTGTTCTGAACCAAGTAAGAGCGCTGAGGTAATTGCATAGGGGTGTGCGAGAGATTACCTCTAGTAAATAGGCCTTGAACTGTTCCCCTCGGTTGCTGGAATTTCCAAATCATGAATGTTGAAATCTTCTGTTATGAGGACATAGGTGTATTTATGATTTATCACAATACGAAATGCAGATATTAGTCTGCGGTCCATTATCGGAGTGCATCTGGACAGTCGGTAAACTACGGACATGAGGCATGTATCGTTGTCCTTCAACCACAGTTTGCACAAAAGAAGATCAGAGATACACGTTCGTGAATCATCTATAAGCTCACAAGGAAGATTTGTTTTGTAATAAATAATCACGCCCTCCCCTATCTGTTCTGTCGTTCCAGAAAAGTAACATACCAGGTGGTGCGATCTCAACGTCTGTAATTTCAGAGAGAAGTCACGTTTCGGTGATCATTATGATATCTTGAGGACTGGAAGCCTGACGGTGACGAAGTTTGACCAACTTCCTGGTAAGGCGTTGCGCGTTAGTACACAAGCAGGTCAGTTGCTCAGTGACTAAAAGTGAATCATAGGATGTTGAACAAGAATTGGAGACTGCGCCGACCGTTGGTCACTGGCTACTTTTTGAGGAGTAGTTGGCTTTTTCAGATCAGTTGCGTTATACGACTGCTCTAGGCTCTCTTGGTCTTGATGGTCTCCTGTGTTTTGTTTTATTCCATCGGATGCTAAGGTCGCCGATAAATCAGTCCCTTCACAGAACTGTATGAGGGGAAAATGTACCACTTTGGTCGTTCCCAATGCGTCGTTAGCCATCGGTGGTAGTGTACCCGCTGCTTTTAAGCGAATTTCTGTAGGCAGTCTCTTGCGGACTTTAGACCAGTTTTCCAATATTAGTGGTACCATTAGTTCAGACTAAACCATCACCTTCATCAGCTATGGACAGTTACCCTTCTAAACGGGTGATACCGAAATCTTTGTCAATCGCTTTGCAACGATATTGTCGAGAAAGAGCTCCTGGCGGAGGCTGTTTCATTGCTCTCGGTCGTGTGCTTCCGCTTCCTCAGAGGAGTACGTTTGAAGCTCAGGAACGCCGTAAAAATAACCGTCCGTTTTTCGTTAGATTTGCGAACTACATCATGATTGCTTTTCTTTCTCGGACTTTCGTTCCAAGGGATGTTCAGAAGTATGCGCACTTAATGTGTTGAGTTACGGAGCCGAATGGAAGACAGTAGAACGGCCTCTGTGCCATCAGCGGAAATCAGCATCACCCAGAAATGTCGAAGTTTACCATAATGCACTGAATTTTTATAGCCTAGGACATTTCTCAGTGTCGTGGACTCAACTGAAAAGTCAATTGCACCACAAATGAAATTCCACCAATTATGGTTGTCCATCAACTTCTCCTTTATGATACTAGACTGCGATTCTGGAACCTTCGCGCACACAACAGTCAAAGCACTGTGATTTCTTCTGTTGGCTGCAAGTTTAAGGGTATTAACTGATACCATATAAAGCGGTTTGGTTGTTTGTGAAGGCTGCGTCGCCCTAATGTTGTTTGATGTTGCTATAGGAGTCACAGGTGTTCTCTCCGGCTTTTGCATGGAGAAAACTTATGCACAGGATGCCCGGCATTTTGATATGGTGGACGAACTCAAGTTTGGAGGTGCCATTATCACCATTGGCTCGATGTGGCCTACACTACTGAAAGGAGTGGAAACAGACGTGTCTGAAGCTTGTCCGCTTATGGGAGAAAGCTGATCCAGATGATTTGGAGACGCAGACGTTTCAGTTCGGATGAAGCATCTGGCTCTCTTCTTCGGTATAGAGGCGGAGCTTGTATTGGCTGGTTGAGACGTTAACAAGGCCATATTCACCTCCGTTGGTGCGATCTTAGTATTTACCATAAGCGCTATTGTCGCAGTCAATCTACCGCACTTCTTCTTGAGCACACAAACAGCTGACAACTGGAATAACGATATGCTGGACGAACCCAAAATTCGTAAGCAGCTTTGTTTATCTGACTCACTACTTAGACAGATTATCCTATCCATTGCGGATGGAGCGATATAACGCGGTTAGAACACCTCACTCTAACCTTAAGGACGTTATCACAATTCTCTGAAGAGCCCACGCAGCGTTGTATCAGGTTTAGAATAGTGAGTGTACTTTGCTGGTCACGTGGGCTTGAGAGGGTCATGGTTTAAATTTTATACCGTTCGATTTTCGCGCTTATTTTGAAGTAATTTGCTGATTGGCCTGCCAGCTGCATCAGCCCTTATCGATCGACGATTGCGATGCCCTTGATCATGTGGCGAAGCGGTTAGAAGAGGGTTCTTGGGCACGTGCACCTGCAGGATCAGTTAGCGTGAGCGAAGTTTGGATTTGCAGCGGCTTGATAAATGTGATTCCAGTGACTGCTAAATAGGTTGCAGTCACCGTTCCTGTTGCCGACACCTATCAGCTATAGGTGGACAAAAAGCCCTTGAAGCCTGCTCCCGAACGAGTACAAATTTCTGTGTTTGCACCTAAAGAAGGTGGTGTTTAGCGTTCGTGACTAGGCAAAGCTTCTCCCAGGACTTCGAAAGCGAGGTAAACAGTGATGTAGGGAAATGAAATCTTTGATTCCGGGTCCGTTGTGTAGCGCTAGTGCATCCAACTTGAACTAGTCAAAGTGTAGCAGTACAGGCTGCGAGGGTGCTGCAAAATCCCCTAAACATCAGAGGAATAGAACTGAGCGACTAGCATGCAAGGGCTGGAACCACATTCTGGTTAACACTTCCTAATGCTCGCCTTAAGTTTCGGACATATCCCCTCTCCTATAGGTCCTAACAGCAATTAGTTCGTATGCTTACAGCTAATAGACACCCAAATGACCTTATAGAATGTCGGATCAGTCCAACGTTTTGGAAAGAAAACATGCTGTTCAGTTTAATCAAATCAACAGTTTCCTTTGGGCCTACCTTAAGAGCTTAGCCTTCTGTGAGGATAGGCAAACATTCAAATGAATTCAATTGCATAAATAAAATCCCTAAAGTTACAGAGAAGGAGGTAACACCTGATCCGTATGACTTCTACAGCGTTTGTTTTAATGAAAGTCACTAACGCCTAATCAGGTACTCGTCGAAGTAAGGTCACCGAGGTTACTCAGTTGTGCTTCATTCTTACAAAATATTAATGTCGTGGGGTGCCCGTGTTGGGATGAGCAACACCATAATATGTCCATTTTACCTACGGTCCTTGTGATCGAATGACCGAGGTCCACCTCAAGTGAACCGAGGTCTCAATAGAGGTTGCTTGTAGCAACCCAACCACACAGCGGATCCGCCAAGTCCAACTTTGCATTCGTTTCCGCTGTACCAAGCGTTGCTCGCGGATCTCATTGGCATATTGCTTATGGCGTCAACCGTGAGCCACTAGGCTCTGATTTCCAGCCCAGTTCAGGCTATCTCCACCTGATGAGTCCAAACCAGGACGAAACCGCGGTCGTGGGGTGCCCGTGTTGGGATGAGCAACACCATAATATGTCGTATTAATGTCATTCTTTCATAGGAGGGCTTTAGTCTGCTCTCTACCGTCAAGGTAAAGAAAGACGAGGAAGAAAAACCAAATGTTTCTTATTACTTACACGCATAAAGCTGCTTATTCCTAATGCGCACGGGGACACCAAGCTCTAAAATTGGTAGACTGACTACCGATGAGATGTTGGTTCTCGGCTCGGCAAGAGTAACGCGTGGTTTGCAATTCAACAGTTTATCATGATCCATTTGGCTGTAAGAATGGATTTTCTGCTACTTACCATTGAAAGTCGGACGGAACTTGCGGCTGGTGGACAAGCCCGATCACAATCGAACTGACTGCATTAAGTCAGGAAATTAGGTCGATTAGTGTCCATGCAACGGCTTCCGAATTGCGCAGTGGAGTTATAAATGAAACTAACCGACTACCTGTTTCAGCTAGTTAAAAGTGCTATCTCACGTAGGCTCAAAATGAGGTCGGCGGCCACTCTAGCTTCTCCACGTGGTAGCAATTTGCTTGTTCAACTGACTTCAGCAGCATCGCCACCGGCAATAACACTAGCGGCGGATGAGGGAATATATATCATTATCATGGTCATCTGGATAGTTGGCAATACAGTCGCTGAATGTCGTTGTGATAACTTCGAGTTACACCGTAAGTTATAAGGCCACGTTCCAAGCAGTTAATGACTAAAACCAATGACAAAAGCTTGGCTTCGTGCACTCAGATGGGTAGAGGTCATGTTATTCTGCAAGTGAGAATGGAGGCTCAAATGAACTGAAATTAAAGAAACCTGAGAACTGGCAAATGGCACATTTAGCCCCACCAAAAAGGGTTTCAATAGGATGGTTATGAAACAGAAACTCTCAAAAGACAGCCACGTACCTGTAGTGTGTGCCAGCGCAAGGGTTTGGGGAGTGAAATCTGTAAAAAGCAAGAAGTGGTAAATTTTCATAATGAAAAAATATCCGATATGCTGTTAGTCGCCACACCGTTAATCCAGATATTACACTCGGTTAATGTTCAACGAAATGTGAAAAACCTCACAGCTTCATCCCATTATTGTTTGGGACATTAATCCTCTGTTGGCTACTGGTGCTGATTATGCACAATGCATACATTATTTTATGCCTTCTACTGAACAATGTTCCGTAATGTCTTGTTGGTGAGTACGCAGACGATAATCGCTTACTCCAAGTAAATGTTCGTGCGAAGAGATTTATGGGTTGCGAACAGCCCTGAACCACTCTGCACCGCTTCAGCCTACTTGACCGCATTACGGTTACTACAGATGGGTGATTTATCGACATCCAAACTCAGATGATGTACCCTCAGAGTATCAGCACATCGAAGTGGGTGATACGGGGAGCTTTATCTTACTGGAAAGATTTACGAGTGAGGTGGAGGCACTTATCACTGGGTCTGACTCAACTGAGTTGACTCACTCACGAGCACTTCAAGTGAGCATTAAACGCCTGATATCATACGCTCCAACCAAATAGACGTAATGTATTTTTCATTCAGAAGGATGAACGAAACTCCTTCCTCCAGAAGTCTCTGTTGTAGGTGCCGGTGGTTTCAGCTTGGTGAGTACAGTGTTAAAGTACGTGCACCAATGACGAATGGAAACTTGTACCATTCAAACTATCATGAGGCATTTGCTGTAGAGTGATAACTGCACCTATTATCACGTACAGTACATCAAGTGAACTGGCCGTACCCAACAAATAAAAGGGAGACGAGACTGCATGGCACAGCGTACTAGCGGTACAAAGTATAAGTTCAGACAAGTTGGCCAGGTTCCTTAGTGCCACTCCTTTTTAACAAAGTGTTTTCAATTTACACACGACATTCCCAGGGGAAACGTGTTTGTTTTCCCATTTCTGAAAATTGAGCAGTGATGCACATCCGATCCCAATCCATTCAAATTAGTGAAACTTGTCGATTGACTGATTGACATATAATCTTGTAGAATTGAACAATGGATTTAGCACGAAGACAAAAGCAAACGCTTAACCGTTTTCCGTAGGAAGGAATGAGATCCAAAATGGATGTACCAAAACAAAACAAAAAGTGCGTAGTGATTGTCACCGAAAGTTCCACTTGTAAACATTGTTTGATTACATTGTCCCGGTTAACTTGGGTTAAATCATGTAATGCAGGTAGTGCAATGCAATCATCAAGTCGAGTTTTGAATTCGGACAACGTAAGAGCGAATATGCCGAAATGCGGAAGTAGAGGTTCCACGGGTGGGGTACACTAGATGAGAAAAAATTCCGGCGAATTTCCATCCGGCAAGTCGCAACGCTTATTCTAACGCCTTTCTGGCAGTATTCTGAGTAGACTAGCTTGAGGAAGGCGATCGCTCAAGAGCTTGCTTTGCTCCATCAATCAACGGCCAGACCACACCCATCCTACTATCCAGTTGTTTTGTTTGATTGAAGGAATTCTGGGCAAACATTTCGAAATGTGGATGGTCTTTAATTTAAACTTATGCTGCCAGCTTAGAGGCAGCGATAGGGTTAACGTCCCTAAATTCACTCTTCCATGGAAATATCATGATCCGTACGATGGGGGGACGACATGTAATAGCCGATAAATCTACCCTCGTGATATTAAAAGTAAGCTCCGCCCAGTGATTCCAGCGTCCCTTACAAAATATGCTTAGATGGTTAATGAAGCCAGCACTCGCCTTAGTCACAACTGGAGATGTTATGTAACTAAAAGTATCCGTCCGGTGGGGCCTCGCTCAAAGCCTTTACTTTCCGATAAACTAGTTTGTAAACTGATTTAGTTAACTTCCGTCATTGTCTTTAAATGTAGATATTCAGAATGTGGTGTAAAATTACATTGCGGTAAGAAATAAGCAGGTAAAAGTGGATATTTGCTAGCGGACAGAAGCAAGCCTGGATAGCTGTCTTCATCATTACCACACAGAAGAATAAATTTAAATACAAACATCACAGGAGTTTAGCGACTTTAATAATGAACAAGAACTTGGCATTTGTACTAATAGAACCGAACAAATGTGCCGAATCTCGATCGGTCGGTAGTCCAGGTTTTCGTTCGTGAAAGGACCCGCTCGCGAGGTCGACTTTTGGAACAGATGGACGGCACCAAAGCTTCCACGGTGTCACATAAAGCCAAAATGCAGACTAGCGTTTTCTGGGTTTTTATCTGGCTATATGGTATGGCTGTTTTCCCGAACGGTTTAACAGTATAGAGTAACCCGTGCACTTCTATAAGTAAGCTCTAATCCTCAGTAGCCAATCAACTTATCAATCGGCTCTACAAAGTGGAACGCACGAGCTAGGTGATAAAAGAAAAAACCTACCTTTTACACAGGGATTTGTTGGCGAACGCGTTTGATGAAACCCTTCTCGACAACGGTCACACGTCATTCCAGTCACTCCCTGTTTGCACCGACATTGGCCGTTGCGCCGATCACAGTCGTGTTGAATAATCGACCCAATGGGATGACATCGACAGGCTGCACGGAGCGAATGACGGTGTGTAAGATCGTGACACCTCGTTTGGCTAATCAATAGAACTGACTTCTCTGCCATGCATTCGAACAAACGATAGCATGCAATGAAGGAGCCATAATTGTTTTCGATGTGGTCAGGCAACGTGCATGCATGTCCGTGCTTTTAGAAAACCGCTGGTCCACGACAGTACAATAGCGTGAGTCGCAGCAATTTTAATAAAAGAAATAGACGTGATTCTGATTAACAAGACCATAATAGGTGAAGCAGACATCCACATGATCGCCTGCTTTCCGATACCCGTGAAACCCAGTAAATTATAGGCACATACCTTACTGACATGTGCTCCGATCAGCTACACCAGCGCATATTGCTTGCGCGGAAGGTTCTCGGTTGAAAGAACTAACCTAGTTGCTAGACTACATTTTGAAAAAACGAACACAAAGGAGTGGAATGAGCTAGTCTTCGCCGTTTTCCTGTTGTGAAATGGGATCGATCCCATCAGTGATTAGAACCGCGAAAGGCACGATATCCTCCACTTCAATCATCTACATTCCGAGGCACCTAGACCCACTCGCTTTATTCTTTTCAATAGCTTTCCTTACTCTTTTTGTTGTTCTGATAATGTGATTTACGGGGGATATTTTCCCTTAGCATCAGTAGTTGAGGCATTGACCAAAAGATGAACCAAATGGTACTAACTTGAAAAACATTGTAGTCAAACATACAACGTTCCCTGGAGCTAGATCCGTTGGAGAGAACATTATAAAATTTTTCTGAAAACCTAGCTTCTCTCAGTGGATGTCAAGAAACTTACAAAAAGATAGCTCTTCGAACCTGATAGCATGTTGGCATAACATACATGGGAAACATTTACATCTCCATTAGCACTCCGTTCCTCGAGTGCGGACGACACATTAGAGAAAGCCAATTGCGCACTTGGCTATTGATGCGATTCTGGCCCGCGCGAGAGCGGTGTGGGTGAATGGACGGCCTAAGCTCCAGAAATGATGTCGCACTGACGAGGTATTGTTCGTATTGTTTGAAACATGCGTTTTGTGAGTGGATTGTTAGATAATCCTAATTGTAACTATGGTGCACCCTGAAGTGAACCTCGGTCATTTCGACCACCGAAGCTGTGGCTGAAATCGGTACGTGTTGGGAATTGTACATTCCCAACTCCACGGCTGGTGTCGTACAAATTTGCACTCATCACGGCCCAACTGGGAATAGAAAGTGGAATCTGTATTTACTGAATGAGTTCTATACACCAACACTGCCGAGCAAAGTGGGAAAACCTTGTCAAGGCGATAAGGAGCTAGTTGTTATGTTTGTTGCCGTTGTGCCGGTGGTGTTAATGCTTCAGTTGGTGGCCGCCGGCTCAATTACTTGACTTCCACAGTGTAACAGCATGAAGCCGGTAACGTAGTGCACAGTTTGGAAGCAGTAACAACTAACAGTTATCCTCAATGCGACATTTTAGGGTTTTCGTCGGACTTTCACCAAAAGATGTCACAATGATAGGTAGGTGACAAGAGAATTGTCGAAATTCAGTTACTTCGTTTAATTATTACAGTTCCCATATGCAGTCAGCTTGTTAACGAAAGTGTATATGCAAGTTCGTGTAGGCATGCAAAAAAAGACTAGGAAAATCATGACGTAATTAATACTACATTTGCTAGTGACAGTTCCCCAAAGAGTTTTGAAAACTTCATGAAATAGTTGAATTCAGATTATCCTACCGATATTCTACTCAATCACTCAACTTTTTCCGTCCATGAATTTTTCGAAATGTGTAGAATATTTTTACTAGAGATTCCATCCTTTTCATGTACATACTAATTCACTGGAGAGCAAATATTTTTTAGGCCAGAACTTGAGTTCCAGACACTGGTGCGAAGAGATTCGGGTCAAATGTCAACGGTTTATCTGCTCGATAAGCAGACGTGTTAGCGCAACCCAAGTGGCACTAGAGAAACACGTGTGCTGGCCGTCAACCCTTTCCTCCGGTGGTGTGCACAGTAATATCACCTATGCAAATGGCGGCTATTCACTCTGGTGAGCCTTCAAGAAATGCACAATTTGCCATCTTTAAGTGTCTGACCTCCACGCGAAGGCGTCGGTAGCAGACATTCATTTGGGATGGTGGGGAGGGAATAGCATACAGTCTGACTCACGTATGCATGCGTGTTCATGACTGATTGGCTTGGTCCAGTCGCGGTAATAACCTTCGGCGCAATGTTGACAATTTCTCCCGGCCGTGTTGTGTTGACAGTTCTCGCACACCCCGCCACTGACACGGTTCGATGTGAGATACAACGCATTGGAGAATCGGCACTCGCTTGAATGAAGATTGCAGTCACATGCTGACGGAACAAAGCAAAATTAAGGGGATAGATGCTGTCAGTTAAATAACGCGCATGTCTAACGGTGGGTGTGCAGGCTTTTTCAGAAAGTATATTTCTTCTGCAGTGCGGGTCTGGCCCCATTCAGCATCACGTTGTAACACTGGTAGACATATTGTGGTAACGAAACGCAAGAAGCAATTGTGCATCCTAGATGGTTTAAACAGGCGACAGTCGTTGATGTCATTCATGTGAACAAACAAATGGGTACATGGCTCTAGCGATCTCATTCGCAGGCAAGCTGATTATTGAATGATTATAACAAGTGAACCTAATTTTATACTTTTTGCATTTTAAATCCGCTGTCGCCGTCCGACTAGGATGACTGGGCTTCATAGCAAAAATGATGGAAAAACCTGGTTCGGGATGTTCGTTTCCCTTTTCCTTGACTGAATCTTGAAAGTGGTGACTCAGCCATGCTGGGCAAAAATAGGTCGTAAACGTTGTCGGAGAATTGAGGAACAACTACGCTACATAGTGCGCATCATTTGTAAACAGACACGTACGGTGCGCCGCAGACAATGAGGTCTTAGTCAAATAACAGCATAGGCTTACCATTGCAGCCCTGTAAGAAGATATCACGAGCACGGACAGCGACCCAAGTAAGACCACATGTAAGTAATGGAAATCGTCTCTGATGTTAGTAAACGCAAGGACGGATTTGTTAATTGTCAAGTCAAGTCATAGTCAAAATAAGCTTTATGTGTCCAGGTGGGTATTTTTCAACCCTTTACAAAATCGACTACGGATCAGCTCAAATTACATTATCAGAACTTTACATTTGGATGAATGGAAAAAGGACACTGTGTACAGGTGTCAGTTGAGTAAACGGTTAGTATAAAGAAGCAAACAAATAAACCTTTCCGGATACCATAATCTAAAGCTGCATTCTGTTGGGAAGCCAGCGTAGCAAGTTAGATTTTCAATCGAGGCAGTCCATCTTCAAGTGCGCAGTATCTTGAGTCTTTCACAAAAAGTACCCGAAGGACAGCAGTGTCGAAGTTGGAAATAATTTAACAAATGTTGTTACCGAAGTATTCCGCGAAAACGGATTTATCCATAACAATATTGTAAAATCGATGTTTTGGGAAAATGGCACGGCCAATCTAAAGGCCCCATCTTTATGGTGTGCTATCAACGGTTCATGTTGCATGGGGTGTCTCCTCGAGTGGATACCTGTGAATATACTGATGTCAATTGCCTGATTCAGGACATTTAGCAGAAGCAGCGACTGGTAGACCAAGCGGCAGAAAAATGGGATATTGCAGGGCTTTTGTTGACGAGATTCCAGCAAACTTCCACTAGTTAATTATTATTACTTCTGTCTGCCCCGTTGTTCCTCTTCGTAATATTCGCAATGTTCCTATACAATATGGGTTGCGCTAGTTTGCCATTACGCCATTTCCGAATAGCAGGTTTAGCAACATTGACCCATCCACGCTTCAAAAGACATTCGATTAATCCAGGAAGAGAAGCCGTACGGATTTATATTTTTGATACGAAAATGGATTGTTGGTCGATATGAAAATGGATTTGATTTTAAAATCCCTGAATATTTCGATTGAAGGCACTGCAATAGACGGCAACATTGCTGACGATCCATCCACTGTGGTCTGTCGCTCGGTCATGAAGTCGCACATCCTACGGGCCAATCCAGGTAGCACTGCCGGATATTCTCATGAGCCGATCAAAGTTAAGCAAAATAGGGTGCAGAAATACCAAAAGCTCTCTGCTAAACAGAGAGAATTAGTTGTCACGGCATCGAAAAAGATGCCGTCTTTGACAGTCGTAAAGTCGTCTGACGATTGTGTACAGGAGAACCTTCCGAAGATGCTGACAGTCTCGGCCACCACTGAATCAGCCTGTTCTGACGAAGTGCTGGTAACTGCTCAATGCGATACAAGGTCAATGGCCCCTGCTCCAGTGAACCAAAAGGAGAAGCGGAGTAGATCTGCTCGTAAAACTTCAAAGGGGGTTGAAGACCCAAGAACTAGTAAGACGCCGGCAATAGAGCGGAAAACCTTCGCTACCGTTGCTTCGACGTCCTATGTGAAGACAGGGACAGTCCAACCGCCAGTGGTGAAAACAGCTGGTATAGGTGTCGAATCCAAGGCACGTGGGGTAAACACTCCCCGTCATGCCGACTCTTGCACGGATCGTAGCGTTATATTCCGAAACGTTACTGAATCTGCGGCTGCTCTCCCAAGGGAACGCATCTTGGATGACATCAAGTGCCTGAAACTGTGTATCAGCAAGCTGCTTCCACCTGGCTTCCCTGGAGTCACTGTCAGAAAGCTGACCAGATTGGGGAACGTCCCTATCGCTACGCCAAATCCGCGACCCCGACTACTTCGCGTGGTTCTTTCTACCCCGGAGGAACGTAAATCATTACTGCGGTTTGCATTCAAACTTAAGGGTAGTGGTGTCAGCGTTCAGCCGGACCTACCACTGGCAGATAGGTTGAAGTTAAAGGAGGCTATCAAAGACCTCAAAACTAGACGGGCGGCTGGTGAGCAAGGCCTCCGTCTGGTGGGTTTTCAGATGGTCAGCCGGAAGTTATTTTCCGCCCTATCAGAACCCATCTTGATGGCGCACGACCCAGGGATGGTCGTGCCGACTTCCTTGAGGTAGTACTTAGCAACGTGCGTAGCCTAAGGAACAAGGTGCACGAGTTGGGTCTACTTGTAGACAAACCTCGTCCCGACATACTTGCTTTCGCTGAAACCTGGTTGTCTCCCGATATCACGGACGGTGAGGTATGTTTACCTGGCTACGCGCTGCTTAGAACTGATCGCTCCGTTAGTCGTCATGGCGGAGGCGTTGTACTGTATGTGACCAGTAACAGACGTATTAAGGACCTGCACATTCCAGTCGTCGGATCAGACTGTTGAAGCCATATCGGCTGTTTCGTGCACTTCTTTCCAGTTCACAGTTATAGTGGTATACAGAAGTCCTGGAATTTCTTCCCGGTGGGATACTTGACTTTATTCGCACTCAGTCTGCGAATAAGTGTTTAGTTCTAGGGGATTTCAACCTCCCGGAAGTCTGTTGGGCCGATCTTTCTTGCAATTCGTCATCAGGAACATTCGGTGCCGACTTTTTTGAACTGACTCTCCAAGTGCCTTTGCACCATTTCGTGGACTTTTCCACTAGATATATGGACAGCCAAATACCATCTACTTTAGATTTGCTTTTCGTCAAGTCCCTCGACTTCGTGACTGACTTTTCATACGGTACACCTCTAGGGACCAGCGATCATGCATGCATATGCTTTTGATGTGCTCTTTCAAGGCACCAAGAGACCACTGTTAAATTACTTCCGAATATTTGGCGGGCGGACTTTAGTGCAATGCGAGCTAAGGCTTCAGTTCTGAACTGTGAGATATCGATGGCTAACTCTGTCCAGTTAGCCTGGGATAAATTTAAAGCATACCTTACGGAGGTTTCCACGCCCTATATTCCACTCATGAGGAAAAGTGGGTTAAGAGCACAGCCTCCATGGATAGATACCACAGGCAAATACCTACTCAAGAAACGGTCTAGATGCTGGCGAACATACCAAGCAGCTCCATCAGCCAGTACCTATGATAGTTATCGAGAGATTAGAAATAAACGTAAGCAACATCTCAGAACTGTTTGTCTCCAGTACGAGCAGGGTTTAGCGGACTGGGCCGCAGCTAATCCCAAGAAGTTTCCCGCTTACATTAAAAGACGCGGCGGGACAAAACTGTCTATACCAGCGTTATTGCGAGCAGACGAGACCCGTGCACCAAATGACTATGACAAGGCTTGTATACTGGGGTCTTTGCTCGGGAGACATCTTTACCACAGGTTGAATTGATTTCAAGAGTTCCAGAGGATTCTTGGTTAGCTGAGTTTAACATAACGGAGACTCAAGTCTTCGTGCTACTGCAAGGCATTAATTCCTCTAAAGCTTCCGGTCTTGCTTTAATTCCCCCGAAGCTGTTGCATGAATTGGCCACTGAGCTAACTGGTCCTCTCACATGCGTCTTTTCAATCTCGTTTGACAGCCGCGTCCTACCTTCAGAATGCAAGGAGGCAATCATCTGTCTGCTTTTTTAAGGGCGGTGACAGCGCTCTACCCGCGAACTACCGGCCTGTCAGTTTGACAAGCGTAATAGTCAAGTTGTTTGAAAAGCTGATAAGGGATTCAGTGGAGAACCACCTGAATAGATTCAACCTTCTCAGTGTTGCGCAACATGGATTCCGCAAGGGATTTTCAAGTCAGACTAATCTGCTTGCAGCTAGTGAAAGCTGGGTCGAAGCGGTAGACAGTGGCCACGCTGTAGACGCGTTATTCGTGGACTTTTCGAAAGCTTTTGACACTGTTCCACATCTTCGGCTCTCACTAAAGTTGAGATCTTACGGGATATCTAGTCGCGCCCTTCAATGGGTGTCTGCCTTCCTTGAGGGGAGGGAACAGTGCGTAAGGGTGGGGCGTAGCCTTTCGCTCAGGCAAGCTGTCCTTAGTGACGTCCCGCAGGGCTCGGCATTGGGACCATTGTTGTTCGCGATCTATGTAAATGACTTGTCGTGAGAGCTAGGGGTGTCATCTTTATCATCATCATGTTTGCTGACGACCTTAAGCTCTGGAATATTGTGGATATCCCGGGGGGTCCTGAGGCAATTCAGCAGGCTCTGGGAATGGTCTACCTTATGGTTGATGCCCATAAATAGGGCCAAGTACTCTGTTCTCCGAATCGGAGCTGCTAATCTTTCCACGCGATATGTTGTCGGCGGTGGTGAACTCCTTGTTGTCACTCAGCAGGTTGATTTAGGAGTCGTACACGCAACAGCACTTCATTCTGGAGACAATTGGAAGAAGGCTGCTTGTCGAGGGTTTCGTATGATGTGGTTTATCCGCCGCTCTTTCGGAATCCTAACGGCCAATTTGTTTGAGAAGCTATTTTCGACATTCGTCCGACCCCACATGGAATATTGTATTCAGGCTTGTCCACCATATCTTAACGGAGACAAAATGGACTTGGAGAGGGTGTTACGAGTGGGCACTCGGTTAGTGCAGGGTCTACGGGGACAGACGTATCCTGCACGCTTGCTCAGTTTGGGGATGTACTCGATGCACTACCGAAGGATAAGAGGGGACCCGATTCTCACTTATCGTATTTTGACGGGTAAGATTGGCCCTGACTTGTCAGGGCTATTTAGTCCCACAACGTTACCTAATCTCCGCGGTCACCCACTGAAACTGCATAAACCACAGTCTGATAGGATTAGGACGGAAACTCGTCTGTCGCGCCGAGTTATAGATCGCTGGAATTCGCCTCCAGATCACGTGGTTAGGGAACCTACGGTTAAGAGTTTTGCGCGCCAGCTTGATGCCCTTGGGTGGCAACAGCAAACTTTCCCTTTTCCTAACTGACTCACCTTCACTTCTCAGTTCTTTTTTAATGACACAAATATATTGCTATTCTAACTGCTTAGCTTTTCCCACTTTCTCTTCTTGCGTTCTGAGTTTACTTTTTTATCTTCTACACCTAACCGGCTCAGCAGGGGCTGCTAGGGCAGGATACGTGGGCATTACTTAATTGGACAGGGTGTGCTACGGTATTTGTTTTAGGTCCATCAGTATTTCAAAGTCCGCCAACTCCTGGTTCAACGACCCGCCGAAGAAGGAACACTCACGGGATAATCCTATCGTTCCAGTCCCGCTTGAACTTGAAATTGACCTAATGCAGAGGCTATAAAATGGAAAACGTATGCCACTGCATCCAAGCTGGAGCGTTAGGGTCTATACGTAAACTGGTAGATATCGTCCCCAGGAGCTGCTGAGCAAATCCGTGGAATTAACTGTCTCTCGAATATTTTTAGGAGCACATATGTACATGCGATTGGGCGATACTTTTGAGATCCAGTTTTTGGTACTGGAGGGATACTGGCCGTTATCCAAATGTCCTGGATCACACCCGTAGTGAGGCACTTGTTAAAGAAGTCTGTTCGAGGCAGTGTGAGAGAATCAGCACACTCCTTCAAAGTTAAGGGTGAGAGAGCATCCGGACCACAAGCCTGATTTGCCTTTGCCCTTTTGAGTTCTTTGTGAACGTTGCTTTGATCGAAGGACGCAGCTGGATTTGTGCTACTGAAGAAGGGCAAGGAACGTGAGCGTAATAAGGCGGAACTAAACTCAGAATTCAGTTTATCCACTTCACCGCTCCGGCTGCAAACGCTCTTACCACAGAACTGTCTCAGAAACCTCCATGGATCGTCACAGTTGTGGTTGCCTAGAACAGCTTCGATGTCTAATTGGTTTAACCTTTTTATCTTGGATTTAATTACTGGGGTTAGGTATTTGACACGAGTCGTATTCGTGCACTTGTAAGTCAGTGCTTTTATCAATCGAAGCTGCTTTAGTAGTGGTGATGGAAACTTATCTGTCCTTAGATAGATCGTTTCAACAGGGCAACACATGTCAAAGCAATATTTGATGTAGTCCATAAGATGCTCACATTCGAGCAACAGCTCCTCGTCGTTGACGACCGAAAAATTAGTTAAAGAGAACATCGTCCGGAGCCTCATGATATTTTCCAAGGAGCGGTTTTGCCGTTTGCTAATCTTGTAAGGAAGTCTGGTCAGCGTTAGAAACTTAAACTTGCTGTATATGACTGGACATAGTAATAAAATACAATGGTCTGAGCTGTTCAAAGGAGAAGGTTTTTGTATGGAAAACAATTGTCTTTTCTTTGTGAACACAGCGTCCAAATTGGCATCCTGACTGGTCGAAAAAGTCACTAGGTCTACTAAGCCTTGTCTTCAAGAATGTGGTACCCTGCTATTGAAGTCGCCAGCAACAATACAGATAGAACAATCGAATTTAAGCTGTAGAGTTGAAGAAACTTAGTCCTCAAAAACCTTTAACTCGGATACAGATTTGTCAGGAGCAATGTATGTATTTCAAGCCATGACTGATTGAAAGTCACTTAAAAATTTTATTTATATTCAACTAAATGGAAGATTAAAGAGATGGTTGAGTAGGTGAATATTACGATTGCTGAGTTGCACCAAGTTTGATTAATGTGTTATAACGCCACCACCACGAAATTGGGGCTTTCCCGGGCGGTCAGACCTGTATGCAACCAGCTTCCTTGTAGCATAATGATTCCCGTAGTAACATGCTTATTTCGCTGCATAATGACACTGAGATCATCGATTTGACCAACAGTCGAGCGAACATTACTGGAAAGTATCAGTGGGACTTGCGCTTTGACTATAGAACAAAGACTGAGACCAGATTGTCAGCCACCACAATGCTTTCGCTTTGTTCCAAGGCATTTGTGCCTACTTTGTTCGAAGGTGTTCCTGACTTTATGACCGCATACGTTGAAGCACGGATGTAAGGTAGTACCGTGTAACTTTTTCAGATGGTTAACGTAGTAGGACAACGTTGACCATGGGACTTTGTCAGAAAAACAAATTGCTTCAAATTTACAAATAAAATTTAGAATCCGTGGGCGGTAGTGTAAAATAAGCTACCACCGAGAACAGCAACGGCCGAATTTGAAGGCCCCGCCATAGGCGTTATTTCGTTCCACTCACACAGGACCCGAACAGCGCTGACTAATGGGTTGTCACAGTGGGGTGGAAAGTTGGTTCAGTAATTTTCAGGATGTACATTGTATATCGGACTGAGCCCGTTCCCAAAAATAATATTCTACTTTGTTACTTTACCCTGTAAGGAAACAAAACCAGAGTCAGATGCTAAGACCAAGTTTAGTGTGCCAACTTGAATGCATAAGAAGTCAGTCATGATGGAAGTAAAAAGAGCAATTGATTCAGCCCTGATGCATGAGACCTGCCTCCACCTATCTGGACAGGTAAAATCCTCGCACAAACGAACCGTGAGCGAAAGTATGTAATTACTCCTCCTCTGATCCAAGCGGTATCAACCAAAAACATCGGGAATTTTGTAGCACACTCTTTGTACCCTACATAGAGTAATACACAAGGGGTTGGTCACAAGAAATGCGGCGAACTGGTTTTTGTAGAGAAATTCGACGTTGTGTTTGCACACTTGGTCCAAACAGGTAGCCAGCTCCTCACCAACATTAAGGTTTAAATGCATCTGTCACTGCCAACAAACACACTGAGAAGCAATCTCGTCAAACGGTCACTTTGGTTCACATAACTCTATACATACGGCTGTCATGTCAGGTAGGTGGGGCAGCTTAAAGCACATAAAACCAAAAGGCTACATTGTAAGGCCAGCATACTGCAACAAAAAGCACGCCCGGATATATGCCGCACACAGGGATGGATAACCTTTCCTGACAGGCTGCAACGCAGTGAAACGAAAAGTTCGTTACTATGCAGAACACAAGATTTCCAAAGGAGGGACTAACCTTAAAATGCCCAGTTTTCCATGACAAAAGCATGTGGGGAGTCCCCTTGGTTGATGGTTTATTCCGGATGAAATATGAAGCATTCTCCGTTTGTCCCCTACCCGTAGTACAATGAACCCGCACTATTGCGTCAGTTTTGTGAGAAGCCTAGCAGAATATTAACTCCACCTTTCTATGCAACAAAACCGTTCAGGAAGAAAACCAGCCTAAAGCTACCAAAAGTGCATTGCCCAGCAAACACAAGTATATACTCCTCTAGACAGTAAGAAACCACTTGCAATCGCATCAGACTGTGTGTGTTCTGTGGCACAGGCTGTATCAAGCCATCTTTAAGTGGAGAGTGGATTTGAATAATTGCTCGACCGACCGTGTTCCTCAAAGGATGTCCGTTGCCAATTAGGGATATGCGCTACCCGCCTGATTTTGTACCAATACCTGTCACCGGTCACACCGCTACATGCGTCGACAATCAGTGTCCTGACCCTGATTGCATAGTTTGCAAGTAAAGTGGTGAAATTAACGCAAAATACAGTTCCTGACCCATCCAACTCGGTTGCGATTCGAGGAGGCGTAACCGGGCTTTAACGTACGCTGTAATCTGTTTTGTTTCTTAATTAAAACAATAAACCCAGACAAAATAATCGAGCAGATCGATATCAGCGAAAATCCAAATGGTTGTGGGTCTAATTTATCGCGTTCACGGGGTTGTGCAGCTGCTTACAGCAGGCGGGGAGCTTCAGTTATGAATTTTTCGTTTCGCTAGGCACACACCGGTGAGTGCGTCTGGCCTGATATTCAGTCAAAATATGAAATTTAACATATGTTGTTCGAACAAATGGACCGCTGGAGGTAGATGTTTGCCAATCCGCGCTGTGCGCTCGTCACGGTCACGCAGTTGGGATTGTTTTGTGTGGTTAGCTGCTCCGAAGTTAAAGTCAGCTATGGCATCGCAATTATTTGAAGTATAATTACTTGAATGGAGATAAGAAAGCACATCTCTTCGCGATAATGTTGTAACAGTGAATAAAATTAGCAGTTACTAACTTGTAGGCTGTTCTTGATTCAGGTTTAGTGTGTATGGATGACGCAAAACATCAACCTGACTTCTGAATCCAGAGAAGCAGCTATCACATATTCAGATGTTATGAGAAAACTTTTTAGCAACTGAATATTCCCTCATCATAGTGATCATTAAATCACACAAATTTAGTAATTAGTTTGCTGTGACACTTCAGGACAAGTATCCCAGAAATGACCTCCAGAGACCGTGAGATTAACTGACCAACCGCCTGACATGCATGGAATGCAATTACACCTATCTGTATACCCTATGGGGAAGCTTAGTGAGGTCAGCCGGAACTACCACAGCCTACAGTCATAGTTGATACATTTAAATTCTATACCAGCATAGAAAGCGAAACGTGTAGTCACTGCGTGGAACACTTCAGTTTGACCGATAGACTCATGTTCGCACTAAGCGGAGTAAGCGATACGGCAAAACGGTCTCCTGTGGATTGTGTGAGAAATGCACGGGCAACACAGGTCATTTGGACTCACACCCACACACACACACACACACACACACACACACAGTGGTGTGCTCATACTACTTCCTGGGTGCAAATGAACGAATTGTCCATAGAGGTCCATGTTTCAATTCGCTTGATAACCACCGCATTATGATTTCGTTGGTGACATTTCGGAGAGAAGTGGCCAACTAGAAAATGTGTGGGATTCGGTTTGATCATGACTGTAAAGTCGATCGCGGTTAAGCGGAAGTCAGCAGAGATTTTGCGGTAAACCGGAGTCCATTTCAGTCTAATCTGAAACAGTGTGTACGAAACTGCCGATGTGTGAAGTCTGAACACCCGTGGAAGGCCTACATTATATCAGTTTGCTTTGACGTTACCCCCATGGTAAAGTAAAGGAGAGATGCAACAAGTAACCTGGTCTCGTTGGTTTTAAAACAAACCCTAGTTGCAATAGTATAACAACACGGTTATTTCGTGTTGTACAAGTGATACTCGTGTGAGCAAATTTGCCGTCGCCTCAGCAGAACTTGTCAGCAAGTAAAGCGAGATAGTACCATGGCGGAAGGTTGCGAGGGATGGTGTTGTATCCGAGGTTTAGTAGGTCACCTATGCAATGGAATATATGGTACTTCTTGTGTCGGATAACGAAGGTATTAGGTAAGTGGTAACCGTTTATACAACGATAAGGGTGCTCGTATTTCGTGGGGGTATACTAGCCAATGGGCACTAGAAATGGTAATGTCTTATCGTGTTGCCTCAGAATCGAGGTATAGATGCGTACAAAGTTTAGATTGCGCACTGATGAGTATTGTGAGAGAATCGGTCATTGTGTCGACCTAAGCCACTTCGATGAGCTAGTTTCGATATCCCAGGTAGCACTACCCTCAACTTACTATAGAAGGCTTACCTGAAGAATGCTCGGAAAAGTTCAACACATCCACATACTGTCAGGTACAAAAACGGATTGTTTGAGGCGGTTCACGATGGGGTCACGTTATAACTATACACTTGCACTCAGACAGTATTCGCAGCGTTCCTCACTTCATAGCGGCTCTGGGATCTTAAACGTCAGGTGTCTAATGAACATTTGGGTTACCGATGGCTTCCGAGATTAGGAGTTAGCAATGCAGCACTTCCCCGAGTGTGTAATAATTACCTCACTGTGCTTCGATTACAGGAGTCTGTCTGTTGGTCCTTAGCTGCATTGGATGGAAAACAATAAGATGTCCAACTGAGTGGCTGATGTGATTATCTTATCTGCTAGCTTTCAAAGGATAACCTGAAGTGGCAAACAATGAAGGCAAGAGGCAGAGGCCACAAAACGAGCTCCACCATCACCAAAAGTAGAAGGTGAAAAAATGTCATTAACAAGTACTGGTCAAATATATGCGTTTCTCGAAACAACAATCACTTAAGTGTCTCTGCTGCACAGTGCACCACTTGTAACTTGAACGTGACTCGCTGACCCTTTCCTTTTTCATAAACCTGCTATACATTAGTGGGAGTCTGTTAACTTGACTCAGAAATTGAAGCATTTGTTTTCATCACATCTACACGAATTCAGACGTTCCAGAGTGGAGTTGGAATTCTTCAATGAATGCGAGTGGTCATGCCGCTATCACAAACAATACTGGAGAGATATACGGCGATGTCACTATCCAAACGCGAAAATTCTGAAGAGGCATAAGTCTAAGTATGTGGATACAATCCGCGTAAACGTGTCGCGGCTGGGAAGATTTATTTCACAACGGTTCCCCCTCGTATTAGGCTTGCCTGCGGAACTGAGAAAACGTTTTGAGGAATTTGGGGAGTTGGTTGAGTTGAAAATGGGCGTAAAGATACGCCATAAATTACTCGGAACGCTGAATAACCCGGTTCTGCAATTAAACTTCCTGATTAACCAGGAACGGTATGTGCTTAAGTTTTGCAAAGTGATACTAAGCCCGGCACAGTTGAACATGTCATCGTCAGGCCCTAAACTTTGCATTTCACTTGCGAAAATAGATCAGGCGGCTTTAGAAGTGCAGTTGGAAATCTTAAAGGCACAGACTCCAGACCTGCTTCATACTGCTTCTAGTGATGTTGAGAACCTAAATTTGTGCCTAGTGAATCTTTGCCATGAGTATGTTAAAGCCAAATCATCCAGCAAAGTTATTATTACAAGGGAGTAAATGCGGTCGTTTGAGAAGCTGCGGGAAAAAGGAATTAACACTTTCTAAGCCAAGATAGCATTCCAACATCTTGTTATTGGATAGAACCAACTAAATCTGAAAGATTAAACACAGCTTTAGTGATGAGCGTAAGTTCCAGAAGTTCACAACATCATGATCTTCATTATACTCATTAGCTAAAGGTGGTAGACACCTCAGTTATTGTGCCGCGATATATGGACAAGAATTTTGCCATCCCGATGAGGCTAGATCTTTAGGTGGTGCGATAGTTAGCGTGCCTCAGAGGTCCATTGAGCTGTGCTGGGTAGTGTTTTTCTTGCCTTCGGAGTCACTCATACCAGCTAGGTCGATGGTTAGATGTAAGACAAACTTAGTCTCCTGATCCTCCAGGTGGAAGATTCGCATGAGGAGAGCTTCTTACTCCATAAAAAGGACTCCTTGTAGCCCACTGTCGAACCCACTGTCTTGCGGTCAGGCTTTTGAACCAAAGGCTTTTGCCGCGAACCCATATCTTTCTCCTGTCTAGATCTGGGCAACCTAAAAGCATCCTACCACGCAATACGATAACCCTACCTGCAAACCATTTATTGATGCTGTGACCTTCGCAAGATGTCAACGGCGCCCTACCTGCTGCCTCGAGCAGGATGGTACAGGTTTACATTTTAATCCTCAAGACTTCCCGTCTTCTTATTTCGTCTCTTATGCTTTTTCACCCTTACCGTCCTCCCTTTTCCAACTATCCAATTCTTAGCCCTCCTTACCTTGCTCCGATAGGTGTTCATCTTTTAATTTCGACTCACATACAAACGCAGAGCGTCACACTTGCACTGCCGAGAAGTCTGTGTCCAATAGAGCGGACAAGTCCATTTTATTGGCTGCTATTTGGAGCCCTCGATCCTCCTTCAGAATGGAATTACTTAACTTACGTACACTGTTACAGATCGCTCAGCATGCAGCACTTGTCCGAACATAAAAAAAACCCGCTCAATCGATATCTGCTGCCCATCGAAAACTCGTGTGCAAGACTCGAGCTCTGTACTCTCTCAATGACCCCTTCAGGTGACACTGTCAGTGCTTTCTCACTGTGTCTGTCCTTAGCTTATGCAGCTTCGAGTGCAGGCCATGCTTGTTTTAATGTTGCCCTGACTCCACTGGCTGAAGCTGCTCTGGTTGATTGCATACAAAACAGTAGTCGGATGTGCGCCGTCCACTTGGCTGGCTAGTTCAAAGCTTCGAAGTCGCGAGGAGCTAATAGGTGTCTGTTTGTCATCGTTATCTACGCCCTCACAAACGGTATCACTGACAGGGTAGAAGACGACTTCTATCGCCAACTGAACGAGCTCCTTCGTCACAGAACAAACATGGACACCTTAGTTCTGTCTGGGGATCGGAACACTCAAGTCGGAAATTTGTCCACTGATTAACTTCCTCTGGGCGCCCAGCATAGTGTAGCCTCCCGTAATGATAACGGTGAGCAGTTACTTTATTTGTGTGAAGATGTTCGCTTATTTCTTGCGGGAACTAACTTGCAACACAGTACTCGTCAGAGGGTGACATGGCACCCACCAGTATTAGACCAGCCATGAACAAAATCGATCACATTTTGCTCACTTACCGTTGAAAAGGCCGCGTCAAAAACTGTCGATCGACTTGGAGTACATGTATGGACACTGACTATGCATTTGTATGTGCTGATCTAGGGGTGCGTTTTGCTTGACGACCGCGACGACGTGAGCGCATGGACACCAGCCAACTGGTGAAGCCAGCTGTTTTGAATGCGTATCGAATTACGCAGATATGCGATTTGAGTATGTGCGCACTGAATAGAGTTGGTCACTGGTTGCATATTTACCAGACCTTACTAGCAGCAGGCAAATCTTCGTGCGGTCAATCTAATTACCAACATAGATGTAGGGTCTCTACGCAGTCTCCGGCACTTATCGCTGTTCACCAGCACATCCCGGCTGAAAAGGAGCACAATGAGACTCGCGAAAACCTCTGCGCAAAACTTCATGCTAGCCTGAGAAGAGATCACGTATCCTAATGATCTCAATAGGTGTCAGATATGGAAGGAGTCGCTGCCATTGGTAACCATCAGAAGTTATTTCGTCTGATACGCGAAACGAGCAGCAGGATACCTGGTGCTATTGCAACTTTCTGTGACGAGAATGAACAGCACGGCTTATCAAAACACTTGGAATTACGGGTTGAGCACTTCGAAAGGCAATTTTCTCGGCCGGAATTGTCAGAGTTGTCCCCGGCCAGTGATCGTCCTGTTCCTTGAGCTGTCCCTTTGGATCCGTCCTCTCACTCAGAAGTGGAACGTGCGTTGGGACCGCTGAAGTTGGACAAGGACGCGGGACAACACGCATTTTCTCAACCCCTCTTGACATTCGGGGGCTGCTCTTGTTGCTGATTTACACGAGTTGTTAGTGAAACTGTGGAAGCAGGAAATTGTCACGGCCGACTGGAGCCGCCCCACTATCGTCCCGATCTTCTAGAGACTCACGGTCGGAATGCGGTAACCATAGAGCAACCAGTCTGGTCTCCATCGCCTCCAAGTTTGCTTACATTTGTGATCCTTCACGAACTGACTGGCAGGCATGAAGGCCAGACTAGTGAGGCGCAAGCTAATTCTCGTCGACGCCTGGGCTGCATTGATCATATACTTACTTACGTCAGCAGTTGGAACACCGTTACATATCTTGGCGGCACACCGTTGTCATGTTCATCGGCATCAAAAGGTGTCTTTGATTCGGTGAATCGATGTGTTCTCTAGAATTATCTGCTAAGGAAATATGTGCCCGAGAATTATATAAATACTAGCCTTGCGCATTAGGCGTGTAGCGGGCAGTGTAAGGGCCTACGGCAAGCTGTCATCGCTCTTCAATATGTCCAGCGATAAATGCCAAGGGTGCCCGCTGTCACCTTCCCCCACAGCTTCGCTTTTGACGAAGTCATGTAAATCGCGTGCATTGAAAACGATTTAGACAATATGGAGCTGCTCCCATGTGAACGAGTTCTTGTCTTGGAGTACGCTGACGATATTGCCCTTATATAGAAGAGCAGATAAACGTGGCAATCGGTATTGGACAGATTACTACTGGCTGTTAGGCTTTCGGACTTCACTTGGCACCATCGAAGTGCAAAGCTAGCCTGCAAGCTTGGCAGGAACTGCCTTCTGCACTGACCACTGGTGGGAATCAGATAGAAGTCATTCAGGAATCCAACTACCTAGGCAGTTGTATCAGCGCCCATGAAATCGAAAACGAGGTCAAGAACCGTATGGTAAAAGTTCGAGGTACATTTCCAAACCACCGCCACCTGTGTCTCCGGCGCGACATTATTATCGCTCTCACTCTCTCTATTCATGTAGAGTAGAGTTTACAATGCAGCCGTACGTCTGACCCTACTGTACCATTTTGAAACCTGGACTATTAGATCAGTCGACATAAAGTGGCCATTTAAGTTCGACCACTGTTGCATTCGCAGTTTGGCCCATATCTGGTGGGAAAACTGTGTGAGCGTGCTCGACACCTTGTTTATGACACAGGAACAGGAAGTGAACCCACTAGCCCCGTGATTTCATGCACCAGGCAACGGTGGCTGGGCCACGTGCTGCGCGTGCCAGCACATCTACTGCAACGGCTTGCGTTGTTTGAGCGCCAGGATTGTGGTTGGAAGAAATGGATCGCAGGCCAAGCGATGACTTCGTCAATAGGAATGAAGGCCCTTTGTTCGAAGCGGGCCGCGAATGGTTTCTCTCAGCTCCCTGGTTGGGGCACCAAAGACAGTGGACATGTTTCGCTGGATACACTGGTTGACATCGTGAAGAGCCAGTCTCGGTGGCTTTTGTGTTGTGAGTTTTTTCATCCCTCTTCTTCCCGCTTAACCTCACTTTCCAAATACAGCCTTTCCAACAGCCTATGGCACCATAGCCGGCTGTTAACTCTCCTAAACTATGTGCATCCGTTAATGGTAGCTGAGGAAAAGAACACAGAGGAGTCAGAGAAACAGCTTACCAGTTGCATCAAAGAAAGGATGCAGGCAAACTTTAACACGAAGAGATAATTCGAACTGCTGAAGACTTCAGATGGATGCCTTCCGTGATTATATTATCTTCCGTTATCCATAACTCTGACAAATCTACCAGAACAAAGGTGCGCAGAAAGCACACGTGGAGTGGGCAATAAACGCACTTCTACAGTGCAGTGCCGTTACAGTACAGGAGACATTTGATTCAACCTTATCAAGTTGCGCGATATTTGCACACCAGATACCGTCAACGAAGAAATACAGAGAATCAGCGACGCCCTGAGAGGAAATGGCTATCCAGACCAATTTATTTACATGTATCTGAAGGCCCAAACACAAGCCATCTAAGGGCACTGCTACTAAAACCGAGTTGTTCATTCACTTGTCATTTAATAGCGACTATGCTGCTGATACCCAATCCAGACACTTGAAAGATGCTGTTTCGATTTGTTTTGCGGCCAGACTGAGATGTGTCTACTACAGTAAGCCATTGCTTACAAAACCCGTAAAGGATGCATTACCCTCGCTGACCCTTTCAATGCTCGTTCATCATACTCGTGCTCCTGTAGTGTACAATACGTGGATCCTACTACGAGGCGTCTATCACATTGGTTTCGCGAGCACATCGCGACCTGGGCTTACAAAGATGAAATTAGATCCTCAAACAGTTCTACTATGTCATACCTTGATTGCGGCCACACATCCTCTGGGGATGACTTCCAATTCATATACTCCTTGTCTGAACACTTCTCGTAAGGCTTCCGCAAGCAGATCCTGCCCATTGCCGAGGCTGTATGCGTTTGCCATTTGAGGCCAGAATTATATATGCCAAAGCGCTACATACATCCTTTATTTCAAACCTTGGCTAACGTACAATGTTACCTAATGGTTTGACTAGAACCTGAGCTAATTATGTTATACCGTCCAGCGTTTGTGTAATACTTTTGTTTACTTTACATCCCATCTATGGCCTAAATTTAAGCTATCAATATGACTGTTCAAACAACCCAGAAATAAAGTTCCCTACTCAACTTGATGATCATAACACCTAATCCCTACCATATAAACGTTTGGGTCCGATGAGAGTTGAGTCGAAAAGAATGCTTGCCCCAACACAATGCTGGTCTTGATTTTCCCACTGAAGTGGTCTACTAAACCATGATTCGCTCATCCAAGTGTGTAAACTCACCGGACAGCCCTTTCCATAATGGTCGACAGTGCGCGTTCTCACAACCGGTGAAACTAAGTGGTTACATTCCCTACTCCCAAATCTCCGACTACAACCCCATCGAACCTAGGTTATGGTCACCTCTGACAAGTTCTGAATGGATAAAAAGGCTTAGCAGTTCTTTACAGATGATTAGTAGGCATCTGACTGAGCTTAGTTCTGATGAAATTATTTCCTCATTTTAATTCCCTAATTCAATCTCTTCCACTAGTTTCAGTCTGTGCAATTTCGACAGACGGATTCAATATTCATCGGGTAATTTAATAGAGGTCAAGTTGAATTTGACGTATGTGACAGATGGAAATCACTCATCCATTCTAAGGAAACCGGCATGTTAAACAATTTGTCAAAATATATTGGTCCATTGTAGTGGGTGCGTGCTTCGTTAGACATCAGGACCTTTTCTTTCTTGCTAATTAACGGACTGAAACACGCACTTGCGTGCTGAATACTGGCTAGCGAACCGCCATGACCAATATTGTTTGGCCGCCTAGAAAAAGTGTGGACAGCCGTCGAATTTAGACCCTAGAGAGTATGCCAGCAACAGCTGCTTCAGCTGACACAAAACACGTCGACAGGAGCGCGAGTAATACTCGCTTAGCGCAAGTCCGTCAGTACGTGAGTGCCGTGGCAGTGTCAGTGGTGTTTTCGGGGCCAGACCAATGGTAAATAGAGGGTGGGAAGAGCCGTCGACCACTTTGTGACTTCTCTGATTACATGATGTGCACTAATTGTTGCACCGTGAAGAATGCGTCGAACTTTTCGGGTATAACGAGCCGATTTTTTGTATCTTTTACCTTAAGTATCCCGTAGCCACTCTGCTGTTATCCTGAATTATTCCCATGGAACACGGATTGCATAAAGGCAGATAATTCAAAGAGGCGTGCCAGTGGTTCGCTTGAATTTTATAGGCGAATGGAGGCGTTACTTGTTTTTCGATAGTGAATAGCGCTCCATGAGTTAGAGAGCGAGGGGAAACTTTTTAATAATTGTACGTTCCGAAATGTCTATAAGTTTGTGAATCAGAATACGAAGAGGTGCACTGCTTTATAGACTGCATAGCGCAAGTTGTAATCAACTTGGTTCTACACCAGCTTATATGCAGCTGAAAAGATGTGCAACAGAGTGTAGAACACATCCACATTCATGAAAGTGAAGTGTCTTGTACACAGCCTGACGCCGATCTAAGTTCAGCAACATTATACGCCAATACACAATCACCAGTCACGCTTGTTTGGATTAAATGCATATCAGTTGAAACGTAGACGCTGCGGACAATGGGACCTGTTACACCCACCGTAGGACATGCAGATGCTTCATTATTCCCAGTGCGAAAGAAGCCGCTATTCAGGTAGTAAGAACGTCATATAATTAGAACCAGTTAGACTCAGTGGACACGACGTTGACCGAACTCTAAGAATACCACGAGGGACAACTATATGAAATGTATCGCAGCGGTCGAATTACCGGATCTGGAATTGCGAAACGTCCACCTGGATTTGTGAAGTGTCTGCGACGCGACCCGCTGAGATTACCCGTTGTATAAGGATTAAGCAACTAGCCCAATGTTATTGGGAGTGTTCTCCTTAGCCAACGTTACCTTCTCTTGATCATCGTGCAAGATAAATAGTGCAACTCACAGTTCTATACGGCAAGGAGTCAGTCACCGGGGTGCAGTGATTTTCATCAAACTACACACCAGCCCCACCACTTAGGCAAGGTTTTAGACGAGCGCCAGCTTGAGAGTTTGAGTCAATACTTGACATATCCGTGCCCTTTGCATTTACCTAAATCTAGAGACATTCGGTAGCAGCCCTTTGCGGACTTACCCGTCACTACATCCTCGAACAATCGCAATGTGCTCAGGAGATCAGCTGTGATGGCAGTATTACCATTCAATAATCAACCAGTATCCCACCCCAAAATAAAACGGAGGACAAGGATCGTGGACGCGATGATTCCTGAGGTGTTTCACATTCTACCACGCGTATCACAGAGGGGTTTTTCAATCCATCTGGATGGCATTTTCTTCTGGCGGTACACGCTGACATTCACGTGACCTTTAATTAGCCAATTATCTAAAATGAAATACATAGACATGTGTAATCCAATGTAAAACGCCGTATGGACAATGCTCAGACCTAACGCTGTCATGTCTGCCAAACTCTCAGCATACCCAGCTCCACTTGGAAACTACCAGAGCCAGCAGTCAAGACAAGTATCAACCTCAGGTAGACCGCATAAAGATGATCAAGTTTGTATTCGTGAACAACCAGTTACAGTTACTCGTCTAATGAAAACACCGCCAATTTACCGGATAGCTGAGGAATATTATTCATTATTGTGCTCTGGAGTATACGATGATTGCTTGGATTGTGACAAGAAGTCTCAAGCTGGACCATTCTCTTCGTTGCAGTATAAGCACTTCGTTCTAGTCAACGGGACCGCATCTGAGCTCCGTGGTTCGGTGAACAAGACCGAGTGCCACTCACAGCTCCGGTTGTCTCTGCCAAAAAAAGCAAACTAAGGACGAACCCTGTCGTGGACTGCAGAGTTCATAGTTCCCCTCAGAGTGGACACAAGGTGTCTGGAATAATAGAGCAGTACTAGCGGGGATCCGGTAACTTGCATACAAATGTTAGTATTGTTAAAACTCATATGAACCACGAGGTAAACAAATGGGAGTAAAAGTACGTTAATATCCAGCACAAAGTTCAACTGAAAGCAACATGGCAGCATTGTCTATGCGAAATTCGGAAAAATCCACGAGTCCTGCAACTAGAAACCCACTGTGAACAGCCTGCCGACTGTGGACAAAAATACAGTGTAGAAAGCTATTTTCATATACATTTAGTGAGGACGTGGATGCAACTGGCATTCATCTAAACGCCAGCAGGAAGAAGTTTACTCAGCGTTTTCAGTTGTCACTGAATGTGTAGCTGAGACACCGACGGGCAAGCACCGTTCTAGATAGAGTTGACAGAGCGCGGGCAGATATATGAGCAGCTAAAGAGAACACTTGATATCCGTTGTTCTACGACGCAACGGGAGTCGAGCTTCTCGGTTAAATGCTTCAATCCGCATCTCCGTGCGCTCTAGTACTCAGTAAATTCACATGCTGTTACCAACTATTCAGTTGTTGTGTGGTTACCAGAAGGACCAACTTTGAGGATAGAGTAGCTACTATTCATTCCCCTCGTCGATGCCAGCCTTGGGGAGTTGAGATGAGCAGTTGCTAGATTGCCGACATTGCGTTCAGTCGAATCCTAAGTTGGTGCAGGCATATCAAATATAGAAGAAAGCTTGCCTAGCTTGTGGAGCTATATGTGACACCAGTGCGTATAGTTATCACGTTAGTTAATTAAAATCTATAATCCCCTCCTCAACTTTGACCAGATTTTGCTTTCATTCTGTGGGATATTCGAATCAAGGGGATGCTCATCGAATTCGGCTTCACAAGAGACAATGCTTGGCTCCCCATGGGTTCAGAATCGCTTCTGCCAATCTACCCTTGTCTTAATATATCCTAACGATATCTTCGAAGTGGTAAACTTCTGCACACAACCCATCTTTGACCACAGCACCAATGTTGTATGCACTTTCCGTCCGGATGCCTCCGAACATGTTAATGTGAATTCTATGCACTTGAAACCTTGTGCTCAAAAGGGAAAATGATTTTCACTACAGTCACTTGATACTTAATGTCTTACAAATACAGTTTAACTCAGCGGCTTGAAACCTGACGGCATACCAGTTAAGCTATGTCGTACAATAGAGGACCTCAAATTGCGATATACATGCTCTTTTTATTTATGTGAACAAACAGGCTACGTTGCCAGCAAAGCAAACCAGAAAGGTGGATCGATAGCTGAGAATTTAAATCTCTATATTTCACTCCTAAATATCAATGCACGACGTACGTTGGAATAGGCTTCAAATACATCGTGTAGCTCAAAAACTTCAACCGCATTATCAGCCTCCCGCTGACAATGAGCAATTTACACGCCAAGGTGGAATGGTCCCACGGCCTGTCAGTAGTTAAACAAAGTAGTAACAAGTAGCCGGCACCACGAGGGTCGGCTTAAGATACAATATGGAACCTGCATCCGCAAATACACTGCAAACCACTGAGACCCTCGTCTGCTTGTGCGCCAAAGTGCATGGCTTTCTCAGTAAGGTAAACAGGCTTCATACTCACCAAATTTAGTGAACTGAGACGCCGTCACGGTAACCGAAACATCGCTGAGTGCTCAGATCACTGATGCAGTGATAGCACTGTCCGATATGATTCTCCCATGAAAAGATCGATAAAATAGAGGAGAAGGAGTGCTCTTATATTGTCAATCTGACCTGCATATCGATATTACTGAGGACCCAGGAACGAAAGTAGCGATTCTCTGCTTGGTGCCGTCCGCACCTGAAACGTGGTGATCCGCCTTTGATAGCGACCTTTACCTCCCTTTAATATCCAACTTGGAAATGAAAGGTAGCTTTTCTGCTATGAATTGTGCCCTGGCACGGTCATACAATCACGTACTTGTGGTAAGGAGGGGCTTCAAACTGCACACAATAGAAATCCCTGCCGCTCTCAGCCATCAATCCAACAGTGACTTACAGGATGTAAGCGCCAACTTACCGTAACATAACCATGTCATATGTCCCACGAGATACAGAATGGGTGATGAAATATTGGTTTTAGATCATGTGCCCGCCAATGCGGATCTATGGGTCGGTACCATAACTATAACCGCTCCGCATGATTATGCGACCCTGCCCTTCCGTCACATCTCCAACACGGAATACATCAGTGAAAACACCGGGAAAGCTCACACCATCATAAATTACGACATTCTAACTGAGTTCGTAGAAGCAAACTATTGACCCACCCTTACCTAGCATCTGCCAGATGTCGCCTGGAGAGTCGGTCACTCAACTCCCCAGGCTAATGGCACATGAAGCGGAAATCATAATTTTCCACCCGAGGCAAGTGAAGTTATTCCTAAGGAGTCGAACTAGTAAATGCATGCTTTAGTGGATCCAGCGTGGCGCACTTACAAAACATCTCCAAGTCTACAGGCATGAGTCGTCTATATAATTCAATGAAATCACCACAACAATTTGGTCTGCGAGGACAAACGCAAGTACCACCGGACCTTCACGATGAAATTCAGTACCCACTTTAAAATACGACACAGGCATGCCAACAGGCTCCGAAGAGTGCAGCGCGGAATTCTAGTTTTACCTTCAGCCGATAATCTGGCGATAACTACTCAACAGCCGGTCATTGCACTTCGGCAACTATCCACCGTACTTTCCGGACCGGGCCATCAAAGCAATCGCATTTGAAACAGCTCACCCTGCCCACAGAGCTAAGCCACGTATCATTCACTGCAACGAAGGTGATTAAAAGATCCTTTTTTACGAGTGTATATCTCATCTGGGGTGGACAACACAATACGGAAGACATAAAAACAGGCGCCGTGAGCATCATCAAACCGTTAGCTCGGATCTTTCAACGATATCTCAATGAAATTCTGGTTTCCACAAGGTGAAAAGATGGAACGATTAATCCTATTTATAACAGTGGAAATCGTGCGGCGCACTCTAACTACCGTCCAATAGGTCTCCTGATGCCATCCGAACTTATGCAAGATATTATCCTAGAGGCGCTTATGGGATACCTTGACAGCAACAACACCAGTAGCAGAGCAGCACCGATTCCATCGAAATCGGTCATGCAATACAAACTATCTACTTGCTCAAGCAAGCTGGATGGAGTCATTTAATTCCAAAATTGGAGTCGCCGTCGTCCACCTGAACTTCTCAAAAGCGTTCGACCACATGGACCACTGCATTCTCCTTCACATTAGCCCAAGCTACGGGGTCAGTGACCCAGTTCCGGGTTCGATAAGCAACTTTCGCATTCAACGTCAGTTAAATGTGAGAGTCGACAGCCCCAATGCCGACCCAAGGATCGGTACTGAGACCACATTGATTCATAATCATCATCAATGACCTTACCAGTGTACTCCAGTCGAACGTCATACTATTTACACACGATGCAATTAACAGTCATGACATCAATAAATGAAACGATCAAGTGGCACTGCAGAGCGATCTCGGCACGGCCCATACGTGGTCATCCGAAAACCGGCTCCAGCTCAACACTACGAAAGTCAAAGTTGTGAGCCTACGCCATCAGCGTACCCATGCATATCGAATTAAAGACCAGCAGTGTCAACGTGTTTCCCGGAAAAGCGATCTTGGAGTACTTGGGAAGGATGACCTAGACTACTCGAAACAACTCGAACAGGCATCGAGAAGAGCCAGTCAGTACCTTAGGCTCCAAAGGAGATTGTTCGGAATGTTCTTAATATCGATCTTTCCGCCAACGACCTAGATGGAGTACGCGATCCAAGCCTGACGTCCCTGGCGCAAACACGATGTAGGTGCGCTTGTAGCTCCACAAGATTGGGTGACCGAAGTCGTTAGTGGACTGTTCCAACCACTTTCTGTACCAACGCAGGCTGCAATCCCTTGGATTGTATAGCAATGAATTTCAACGTCACCGAGGAGACTTTTTCACGGTGTGCCTAACACCGTCGAACTGCAATCACACTTCCAGCGATCTGTTGCAACTCAGCCACAATACTAATCCAAGAGGCCACAAGCCCAAACTTGCTTTCACTAATGTCAACTTGATTGCTCACCAATTATATTTTCCTTCTGGTGTCCCGAGCATACAGCGCTCATCCAATGAGCGTCACCTTTGCCCCTGCGTTAACGCTTTTCAAAAGATACCCTGACTGGCTGGCCGAACAACCTCCCCGTGGTGCCCACTGGGTGCTTCGAGTTAATCCCGTTCTAGCGCATAGTTCTGCGGCAGTGTTCCAGGATGTGCTAGATTTTCGTTTGGCAAGCGTACGCCTTATAAAAAGCCACAAATGTTCGCTTAACAATACTGCAACGTGGCGGGTTTGACACGCAACTAAAAACGTCACTGCCACTTTCCTTTCCGGAGGACTTTTCCCACTTCAAGAACCTCAGCCAATCCGAAGAGTTCCTTTGATCGGTTCATACGATGGCCAAAACAGCCAGTAACATCACGAATCCAGTCACAATAAAAAAATTAACTCACCATGTCCACTCACTCATACAGCTAATATATTCGTACACACAGATCCAGTATGCTACTGGTTAACACGACAGTTTTGTACAATTTACCGAGCCTAGACGTTTCTATTATCATGGCCATGCCTTTGCAGGCGTGCCTCTCATTACCGAGAAGAAAATATTTAGGTATTTATTTGCGTTACGTCTACGTCAATAGCAGGACGGAATAATTCGAACCAGACAATGTGCTCATCAGCCCTGTTCGTGGTCTGGAAATGAGAAAACTTGCAGCAGCGTTCATGTGAATAGCTTGGTGAGTCACCTAAAAGCCGATAATATTCTGTTCCTGTCGCAGTTTACCTCACTCCGCACATTCTACAGGACTTGTCATGCACTCGCTTTTTTATCCGTTATAAAACATTTTCATTTTACCTTGTGTACAAACTGAGAAATTAACCAAGGATAAACGGGCACCAGTTCGAAGGTACAGATGTGGGATTACATAATAAAGGTTTGCACGCCTATCGATTTTCCAACAATGTGTGGTCACTGGGAATACTTGGTATCACGATGTCAGATTTAACAACCATAAGCCATTCTTATACGAAAGTTCAAACAGTTTACGGTCACCGATCATACGACATTAATGTCCAAACAGCACAAACTGATAGTTAGTTGAACCAGGGAAAATCACTTTCAATGCGTCTGGTGGTGTCGGATATAACGAGCATGAACCTCGCTCACCTCGATGTCCATCAGCGCTAATGCATAGCTAATTGAAACAGCAAGACTAATTCTCAGGACTAGACGGAGAGTTTTGATGATGAAACAGTGATGAGATCGGAAGCACACACAAGGTTGGGTTAGGTCAAGAGTATACGTAGGGAAAAAATCCGTAGTGAGGACAAGAATCGCAGGGCACGATAAATTCGGATATATTGTACACGGCTAATGCGCTCATAGGGGAATCTTTTATTACATGCGCGTTGAGACATGGCCCCCTCGATTTCAGGACCAAAGTCCCTTTACAAATTCTGACCAGTTTTATCTGCGAAGGATGGCTAGTGTGTCCTTGATGATGAGACACGATGGTGACACAAGGAGGTAAAAGCCTGGTCGGCCGCTTCAACGAAGAAATTGCGTTGGTTTGTACGCGTAGTATGTATACACGCTCGCTGATTACGTATAACGTGTTCGTTCTGTTTTGTGGTGCATGGTCGCGTAAGACTCAGAGGGAGTAGTCGTTGCGCCATCGCTTACTACGCCATCTGGTAATTTGGCCTGCTTCCCATCATTATATTGAGTCTAATTGACTGCTAGACACTGCGGGGAATCGACATCAATAGCTATTTCGTGGTCAATTCCTAGTCAAAGTGTCTGTTTTAAATGAGTATGCTGGGAGTAATCCTAGGTAAGACCGATTAGGACACGGAACAGTAAATATCGTGAAAGCTTCCAGTTAGTGATAGTGTATCGTGGGCAACGTACAAGGGACTGACTCCTGAATGCTTACTTACACACTTTGGACTTACACCAGCTAGCATTTCCCACTCTAATAACTGTGCCCTAATCGAGTGGCGCTTATTGTAGTTTTGCAGTAAAGCATTAATGTAAGTGTTGATGCAGTGATACAGTTGCTGAGTATGATTGTGTTGGTGAAGATGATGATGATGAAAAACACTCGGACGAATACTTAAGTAATAATGATCTCTTCGATTTGGTACACAACCAGGCCACTGCAACTGCTGGAGACCATTAAGGGAGGCAGTTGTTTGTGCTGGCAACTGGATTTGTGTATGTTAGCAGAATAAATTCAAACTGGAATATCGATTATATTGGCACAAGCCGACCAGTTCTCTGGTCCCGTAAGTAGCGCCCCTTGGGACGTAGATCTGCCGTTAACCAAGCTTTATCATGTCAACACTTCTTAACAGTAGTCAGATGCGAAAAGCTGCTCAACGCCTCAATGATACAAGTAGATTAGAAACAGCTGTTTCACTTATTTGGTAATCGCGAAATTTCCAATATTCATTTTGGGTAGTGGTACCAATTTAATTTTCGGAGTAAGTGTCGATGTATACACACAGCGCTCACGGGTGTCTGGGTATACATCATTTTCTACCCAGAGATCCATCCGTTGACTCAATCCCACTTCCGGTTAACCGACCTTAACTTGGCGAAATGTTTTGAACTATGTCCACTGTGGCAAAAGTAGGTCGGTACCGTGATCAACGTTAATTCCACAGGTTATAGGTAACTGGCCATTTTCCCGATCATGCCTGTGTCATTTGAACAGTTCACTCAATGAGTAGTGTAAAATTTGGAGGGCGCAGTAAACGGATTGTCGACTAGCAACATGACCTTGATGTGCGGTGAAGTGTGTGTATGTACCTAGCAAACCCGTGCCATGGTCGTATCAGCAAATGAGTAAAGCCACTAGAAACGTTGTCCCACCTTGGATTATCCGCTGTAGCTTCCAACTGAGACATACATTCTCATATTTTGCATCGAAGTACTTGAAGCAATCCTCGGCTAATCTGCTCGGTGAGACCTAACCTAAGAAGGATACATGCTCCGGAGTAACTGCGAAATTTTCGCCGCTACGTTATATTCAATCCTGCCTAATAGGATGTTCAGATGGAAGGTTGAACGGTATGTCCGTAATCTGAATCTGAGTAAACTGAGGATAGCAGGACTCACCAAGGGATTATACAGAAGAGTCGCTTTTGGATAGCTTTTTCATAATGCGTATTTTCTGCACACTTCACGCAAAAGTCAGCATAGTTACATACGTAGTTATTTGCATGCTTCGGTAAAGTGAACTTGTTGAGACAAGCTAGCTAGAGATAAAGGGTTGTCCGATCATTCAGGAGCATTGCACTGATGAAACTGAATTGTATTTATTCGGTCGACTCAAGGTATATTTGCCACTCTCAATTTAAACTTAAGCTTTTGCAAACCAAACTGAATACTCTTTATTTTGAGCAGAAAATTAGCAATTTGTTGGCACGGAATAAGGAGTATGAATACTGGATGAACTTCAAACGACACTGTAGTCTGGCGAATGTAACCCAATTTGTACAAGCAGCAGACGCTAGTATAAGCCCATTTCTTGCTCATGAGCGTCGCTCCCAACGATAAAACGCCAGGACACATTTTCCACTGTCTCCCTATTGGCCTTCGCGAATTGTTTGTGTGTGCGTGTGCGTGTGTGCGAACATGTACACTTGTGCAAATGTGAGAACAGTGTAGGCTGTTAGGTCACCGTCAAACCCTGCCTACTGCTGTAAGAACCGGCAAAAATGAGCGACGAACGATGAGAAGACGCATCTCCGAGACAGCGACAGTGCAAGCGAAGCTCATGGATGCAGAAAGACGTCATTACCAAGTAGCTTTTCCCTGACGGAAAAGTCACTCACCGCGATGTTGAGCTCGCCGCTGTCAACAACAGCACGGCAAGGCGCACCATCAATGCCTCCGGGTGAGAAGGTACCATTACTCAGCACAACTGTGCGGGGAACGGCAGAGACAAGGTGACTCCGGCGTCCTACAGCGTACTGACGAAACCACTGGATGACAGTCCGAGGACACTTTGGTGCAGCAACTGCATCAGCCGCTCAGAAAGACTGGGATTCACCTTTTCTTATCTACGGTTTTCAACGCCCTCAGAGGGCTACAGCTTAGGCTTACTAAGGGACACTGTCGGCTAGACTGCGTTAACCGTGCAACGACGATTGCAAGCCGGTAGGTTTACTCTCTTGGATTCTGTATATAGGCCCTGCATGAAAGACGGAAGCGCATCTTCATAGACGAGGGAATGGGTCCACCTCCATTTGGTGCGGACGCAGGCTTTTTCAAAATGAAGGAGGGGCTTGTGTAAACGCCTTGTTGCCCACTTTGGTTTGCATAACGTCCAGCTGAAATTGTAAATGTTATGTTACCATGTCTCACCAACCAGGCACTGATTTCTAGTTGCTTGTACTCTATATGAAGTGAAAGCCTGGGTTGCGGAGTTAAATGTCTAGCAAATAAAACATGCTGAAAACAAACGGCACATTGGGTCAAAAGCAAAGCAGTGATCACTGAACACACTGTAATCTGTCAGCAACGATGATCATGCAGTAACTCACGAAATGTCTTGTTTTTCCGAAGATGTACCAACTCGGTCAGAAGGCTCCGATGAATATGGACGAAGCCGTGAATGTCCACCACAGCAAGCTGAGAATATGCGAACCACATGTCAACTTCGAAGCTCCAGTCATTTGTAGTTTAGTATATAACTCTGACAATCAAGCTGTCTAAGAGCCGTCGCAGTAGATGTTACAGGACAAATCTACAATGGAGGGATGGTCTAACCTGTGATGGTGCACGGTTCCTATTGTCAATGTTCTCTTACAGATAACGTTCTAAAGACTAGACAGACTTTGCGTAGTGCGCCATTGTCTTCTTCCAACTAAGAGCTGGGAAGTCATATTCAGCATCAAACAAACTGCTAATCATAGCAAGATGGAGTGAAAAACCCGCGTTTCGCAGAAAAAAATCCGCACAAATTGTTGGATGGCAAACATCGAGCCATCAGCCTTGACTGCCTGGGGGCAAAGTGCTAATCCGAATTGATCCAGCTGAACGCACGAGTACGCGTGTACGTGTGTTTTACAGGACGCTTCGTGCCACGCAGTGATAAAAGAGCACAGAAACCGGTTAATGGTAGCCCATGTGGGTAATAAACATGTGTATGTCCCCGGGGGTGACTTGTGCCGAGGTCCCAGAGGTTGCGGTGGGATAAATACGAATTCTTGTCCGTGGTATATGCGATTTAATGGCTGCGGGAACAGATGCGTACATTTGTGTGAATACCATGAGCCTGTAGCGACCATAAAAGCGGCCTCGTTCGACATGAACAGACCGGTTCAGATGCCTTAAATGCCGTAGCGCACGGATAGGGGGTACAAAAGGGTGCGTGGTGAAACCCGACAGCCTCACACTTTAAAAATTATTCATAACTGGTGAGAGCGCTTGGCAGTTAGATCAGAACAGGAGAGGCCAAGCGGTACGAATTCGGGTGGATTAGACTATGACCTTCCCTTCGCTATCGTCATACTGAACGACAGACGCCAATTTTCATTGCACATGAGCAGGCAACAGTGCTGCATACTACGAATTCCAGCAAACCAAGGGAGAACAGAACTGAAAATTTCCATTTTACTAGTGGCGAAGGGAAGGACTGGTGGTAATCTGCTGCGGTGAAATTTCATGGGGATACTTGGTTTTGTCTTATATGCGCACTTTGGGGGACCACGATGTACAGGCAAACCAAAGGAACACCTCTCGCAAACACATTGTCCTTTGACCACCGTTTACATACAAGGGTCATCTTAGGTTATCGTACCATCTGATTGGGTCTTAATGCGTTTCCACGCAGTTTACTGCGATGCGACTTTTGGCACAAGCGAACTATCTCTAGTAGAAGCGCAGTTAATGGTTTAGGGTCTGGTAAACAAAAACTACAACAGTGCTTTCACGGACGTATGAAAAAGCCCGATTATCTCTTCCATTTACTTGAAATAATAGGTTGCGATTAATGAACCGTAGGTGATGAGTGAACAGGATCAGCACTATGTACCATTTCAGACTGGTAGATAGCACAGGAATTGCTCGTTTGTTACTGTTGACTCCAAACCAGTCGACTCATGGTGGATAAAGTGTTAACACAACAAAAAACGCTTGTGATCGCTGCTTTTACGTGTATCTCGCAGGAGGGGTTTTAAAAACACGTCACTCGTGCTATACAAAGTGTAACTGCTCCTAACTCAATTCTGATCACTAGTTATCAGAAAGAATTGGTCTCATAATCGGGCCACTAAATGAGTAACGCGGAGGTCCGCTTGTTAGTGACATACCAACCGCCCTCTTTGCTGTGTTTTCTTTGTGGGCCCTGTGCATAGCTGCGTAAAATACGAAGCGTGGGTCTGGCGATGACATAACGAGCAGGGGAGAAGGGTCAGGCTGAGCGACTCCGTGGAACTGGCGATTGATACTTCCCAGACGGGAACAGCCGGAGCAGTCGGCTTCACGCGGACACGCCTGTTTCCAACTTTGGCTCCTCCATTGGACAATTTAAATGTTATTAATCGGACAGCTTAGTACTCTACTTCTGGGCTAGGTTCCAGCTTCGTTCCATACCCCAGTTTCTCTTTTGTTAGCAAATTTTGGAATTGCAGCCACACCAGCCGCCGTTTTTCTTTTCCATCCATGTTGAATCAAGAACTGAAACTCACACAGGCCAAAATACCATTTTCTTTTGCGAAATACTTAGCAAGCAGACGATGATCTTTTGCCTCCATATAAGAGAAGTCACTGTCAACAAAGTTTTCTTGAGCCCCTCAGCTTTCAATGCGCAGTGCTTTACATATCTCGATCCCCATGAACTAACTAGCTTTTGTCCTAAGAGCAAGAAATATTGGGACCAAGTTGAGCTTTTCTTTCCTCTCTACATGCGTCCTAACATGCTGGGGGTGCTACTCCCATATAATTTTCATATTTTACTCATTATCTCACAACATTGCTCAAATGACTGTATCATTGTTCCTGCCTTGGTGGCGATAAAAAGCCAACGACTATAGAGCTTACTACTATCTGTAAGTCATCTCTGAGTAGTGGGAATTTGACACGGCCATCTCACAAGGACTGCCGGAGTGCCGTAATGTGTAACTTATGTACGAAGTTGCTCCGAGTGGGCAATTGACGCATCAATAGGAGTTAATATGGCGATTCTGCATAAGCCCCAAACCACTATACAGGCACGTAAATGGCCTTCATAAAATGAAGCGCGGAATTCCAGCACTGGTCACGGCTGATGGGTGCACGCGGACAGCAATGGAAGCAGCCGATCTACAAACATTCTCCTCATTTAGGTTACTCCGTCGTCAGGTTTATACAACATAACTTTCACCATCAAAGCGGAGTTGAAGTTGTTATTCTGCGTATCCACAGCTCTCCTGGTGTCGACAACAGTCGACCGAAGGTTCTGCATGCAGTAGCTAGTGGCCGTCTAGAAAAAAAAATCGCGTTTTAGCAGTATAGAAGCGATGGCTCATCACTTCTTTTCATTAGAGGGGTAGCCGCACTGACCCTACCAGTTACCGTCTAATAAGGCTACTTCCTGTGCTATCCAAAACGTAAGGCATCAATCATCGCCGATGCACTGAAGCAGTGGCTTGAAAGCCACAGTTTAATAACCCCAGAGCATCATGGCTTCCGTCAAAACCAGTTATTTACTAATAACCTATTAATTGCACATGACAGCTGAACTGAAACTGTTGATGATGGAGCAGAAGTCGATGTCATCTACCTGTACTTCTCACAAGTGTTTTATCGCTTAGACCATTGCATTCTCGGTTACAAGTTTCGGAACTGTGGCAATGAGGACCTAATCCTGAGTTGGATAAAACATTTTCTATACGAACGTCGGTTGGAGGTAAGAGACTGGGAATCTGTCCGTTACAAGTGATGTGGAGTGCGGTGTATCACAAGGCTTGGCGTTTAGGTCTTGTCTATTCTTGCTTTTCCTAAACGATCTAGCAAGATCATTTGCTTCCGATTTCCAATTTTTCGCGGATGATATCATGACGAACGCTCAGAGGACCGGACGAACACGAACGGCTCCAGGACGGTCTTAACACGATTTCGAATTGGGCCCTTCGGGAGGTCTACTATTCAACGTAGACAAATGTCGCATTGTACCACACCATAGACATGAGTACACGTATTTGCTTGGGGCATACGGATTGCAGACTAGCTCCCAGGAACTTGACCTTAATGTGCCCCTACAGAGTGACCTTAACTCTTCAAAACAGGCTGAGGTAGCTGTGAACAGATGTACCCAGCAGTTCGACCAGCTGCGAACGGCATTTGGGAGATTTGACCCATCCATCTTTCACGTGATGCACAATTCCTACGTGCGCCTTCACGCTGAACAAGCCATCCAAGCTTGGCAATATTGACTAAAGCGTGACCTAGCGGCCTTAGAGGCACTACTACAAAGAGCAACAAACAATGTAAAGGACCTATGCAATCATATTTACCACCAAAGGTTGGACTTCCCGGAAGTTTTCAGTGGACGCTACCGAAGAATGCGAGGCGATCTCATATTAGCGTACCAAATATTGTGTGACTCCAACCACGTACGTTGCCATTAGTCGCAACACGCAACTTAGGGGTAACTGCTTGAAATTTAGGGAACAATAGAACCGACTAAGATGTCGATGGAATTCCTTCTCCCTGCGAGGTTGCCAACCCTGGAACGCACTCCTAGACGCAGTATAATTTTCCACTTCAAAAATCGCTTGGATCTTACTGTTAGCTCGCAGCACTTCGTTACCTAACCTACACCATTTTGATTTACGTTCATCATGCCCTTCAACCGGATTTATGTGTGTCCTATGTGCCCAAGGAGGTGACGGCTGAGTGAGCGACAATATTTTAGCTTTCACACGTTTCACTTCAACGGTCCTTGCAACCGTGCATTTCTGTATGCTTACAGACGATTTTTATTTTGCAACAATGTTATTTATCAACATATTTATCGCGGTAGACGCTCGGTAGATGATTCACAGATATTGTTGATTTCATTGAACTTATGCATGCATCTGTGTGAACACTAAGGTGAGTCTACCGAAACGTTTTCTTTTCCCCATCCTTGAGGTTCTCATTCTGGCCATCTCACGAGACTTGTGAAGTATTTGTCTTTTCACTCGTAATACATTATTGTTCTTTTCTTAGGGTCAACAAGGACATGGTCCTTCCAGTATGGTAGGTCAATCTCATCGTTCTAGTACTTCTGCTACCCTACGCAATGGATACCCCCCACGATTCATAGCGAAAAATGTGAAGCATGTAAGATTCTTCGTCAAATTATTCCACTGTTAGCAGACAGCTGGGTTATACTCTGCTACCATGCAATCCATACTTGTAATAGACTGCTAGCTGTAGCAAACTGCAAGACCATGCTGCATGGAGTTTGCTTGCGTTGTAACTTCGGTGAAAACAAGTAAACCAAATTACTCTGAAAAGATAGGTTAGAAATGACACATTACACGTTTATGTGGATGAAATGTGATTAGCGCATTTACAGTGGTTAAGCTGAAGATGAGCAGTGTCTTTTAACTAGCTACTCTAGATTCATACCTCGAAACTAAAGGCTGGCCACCATCTAACGTGGGGAAGTTGGTGCTGTCATTGTGCAAAACAGTCTATCTTTTATGCTGTATACAGTTCAACAATGAGACAACAACCTCCCAGTCATCCGGACCCCGTACAAACTACGCGCAACTGTACTTTTTAACTGGGTTTGGATAAACCACCCAAAATGTGATGGCGTCCTCTTTGCAAAAACAGACATTTGTTTGCTTACAGATGGTCAACAACGCCGCAGGACTCTAAGACATGGAACATAGAAACCCAACCTAATGAGGGTACCAGGACACAAATCGAAGGATAGTAGCGAACATTCATAACAGTTATTATCAAAGTGAGTCACGTTTGGCTACATCATCGGAAATATTCTCACTATGTAACAAACCCGTGATAAATCCATTGTTAGGATGTGGCTCGCTGTATTCCACATTGAGAACTGTGCCTTGCAGCGCCGTGATAAACTTCCCATTAGACCAGGAAGATGGTCTGACATGATTGCCATTGGACCAGCGGCGCAGTCCCGAGACCACAGTAGCCAACTTGCCAAATTCAAAACCTTGCCCCACGTAAACTCATTAAGTCACAAAGGAAGAACGGTGATTTTTGCTCTGTGATGAGACGGGGAACCATTTTGTAATGATCAGGGCTATTTGTCCGTTAGATCTAGACCACTGAGGGAGAGAAAATCGTTGACACCTGTACGTCAGTGAACTCTCTTCCTATATTACATGTGCGAGCTAACCACAACAAAACAACGGTGCTTGTGAGTGAAATTGTGTCAGCATACAGTAGTGCCTCACAAAGCGAAAGACCCGTATGCGACAAGTACAGTGATGATTTGACATGGATTACTCCGTCTCTTGTTCACAGTAAATTATTTGGACGAAGTAATGATAAGGTAATATTTGATGAGTCGTTCACAGTCCTAATGCGCGAGCAACGGTAGCAAATCCTTAGGCTACTGGAAGCTATCGTTTTCGACCGCGAACGATTACAGCTGTGCATTCAGAGCAGCCGACAATGACTCTGAGCCTACCGTGGTAGGCCATGCGTTTTGCTATCTATGAGAACCTTTTTTGTGTCAAGGTTGCAGGTTTTGTGATTGATAAGAATGTACGAAATGACCGCGTCATTTCACAGTCTATGTCTTCTGATTTTTATGCTCTGAAAAAGTAATAATCGTTCACAGTTGCCGGGAGAATAGGATTGCTGTCAAATCGCTATGGTTCACAGGCTCAACTTTGGGCACACAAAATGTAAACAGCGGAATCGATGTTTATTAGTATATAAGGCTCGAAGTGGAGAGTTTAGGAGCTGCCGTTTCCATCACTGTACTCCACGACGAGTTAAGTTTAGGTAGAAGAGAGTCTGAGCTGAGAGCGAAACCTGATACATAGTGGTTGATGTTTTCCACTCTCAATTCAGCTTGTCTGTGTGTGGAAAGTTCAACTCAGGACGAAACCGGTCGGTCGTGGAGTGTAGTGTTGGAAGCGTGAACCCACAGAATTCTCCACTCCGGATACAATCGCAGTGTTCGAAATGGTAGAGGTTAGATTCAAAGCGAGCTGTTTCCCCAAATGAGATTGCGTGCGGTAACTCGGACACACAGCACGTACTCTACGACGCAACAATAAGACTAGAGGCTTGAAATATCCAAGTAGGTTCAGATCTGACTTTCGGAGCGCCCACTAAGTGTTTTGATTGCCATACGCTACACTTACTATGACCTAGATCATTCAATCACTAGAACCCTTTAGGAAGCGGGGAGGTTTCGGTATTGTGCGATTTCAACACCGCACTCCATAATCAAGTAGAAATAACCCGAGCAGGTATTTAGACCAAAACGCACGGTGCTTACCTCAAAACTCATCATAGATTTCCCAAAAGCTACGAAAATCACTGCTGACGGAACTCAGTGACCTCGCGATCAAGAAGCGAACCGTTAGCCACTAACTCCCGGCTCCGAATCGCAGCTTCTGTTACCTCAACCTAATGAGTCCAAACAAAGAAGAAACTAACCATGGAGTGCAGTGTTGGAATCGAGCAACGCCGACAACTTTGCAATAGTTGGTGTTCCACTTATGGATGTATCTCCCCAGGTTACACTACACTGAATAATATTTTAAGTCACTGACAATAAGCGGCGAGCAACCCAGCAAGCGAGGAACGAGAATTAGCATTTTCGCGTACTTTCGGTGTAAACTGGAGTGTAGTTCCCTGACGTTAAAGACCAATATATATGCCGGAGGCTCCATTTGTAAAGGTTAGCCTTCATTAAAATCACTTGGACAATGCGAAAGCCAAAATCATGTTGCTTTGGGGCAATATCTCGTGTAAAAACCATGACTATGAAGGAGTGCTGAGTTAAGAATTCTTTTCGAGCAATCTCATCAGACTCAAAAGTTTAGGTGACAGAGATTATGTGTTGTAAGCGACAAATCGGCTGGGAACTTAATTGCCAAGTTGTTTGAGCAACCTAATCAATGCATTAAAACGGCTGCAGGTGCGAGATAAAGCGAAAAAATGGAAAGTAGTTTATCGAACTCAACAATCCAACGTGAGTAGTTTAGGTAACAAGCAAACATCTGATGACTCAGGAATTAGTGTCGCAGATATGTGCCGATTTTGCATACCCCATTCCGACTTCAACTGACGGACAAGCGCTGCTTGCATTAGTCTTGCGAAAGGCGTTCCGACGAGTAAATGACTGAATTCCTTCTCAAAGCCTTTATGGATAAAAATCTAGGCGTGACATAAGAAAACTTTGTAAAGTGCTCATTTCAATAATGTATACCCAAACCGGGATGTGTTCGCGAATACTCTGAGATAGGCGCCTCGTAGTGCGACCCACGTATCGTACACCACAGGAGTAGGAGTGCGGATAGAGAAATAATTAAGGAGTCAATGAGGGTAGTCCATATTTCAAGTGCTTTGCAAGCAACGGACTGCTGTAGTAAACATTTCTCAAACTGGCCGAAAGATGTTACATACAGTCGATACTATTTCCTGACCCATCAGATGCTGGTACCTAGCCGTTTGCTTATTACGTAAACTACCCACCTTGGATTGTTGAGTTTGATAAACTACTTTCCCCTTTTTCGCTTTATCTATCAGCTACAGCCCAGCGTTAATGTGTCGATAAGGTTGTCAAACAACTTAGAAATCAATTTCCCAACCGAGTTGATGATTAAAACACATATTTTCTGTCATGTAAACGTTTGGGTTTGGTAAGAGTATGCGCTAAGAGAATTCTTAACCCAGCACTCACTTCCGGTCTAAATTTTGTTACTGAAATGGGGATATTTACCTTGCTGTAGCTCAGCATTAACTGTGATTCACTTAAGCTTATTCAAACTTGAGTATGCTCCCTCGTGAACGCCGTCGCCTTTTGCGTATTCTCCCCAAGAATGTAGCCAATCTGATGCCAAGCGAAGGGACGGACAATCAAACTGACAACAGGTTACAAATCTCTAGGTACCGTCAGAACAGTAAAGCTTAAGATCATAAGCAAAATGCCTCTCCGGCATCGTGAACAGCTGGTAGAACTTTTCATTAGTCTAGGGCGTTTTTTGGGGGACAGACTTGGCGAGGTGATCAACAATACGCAAACTGAATGCAAGTGACGAGCCAACGTTTGAAGTAACATTGAAATAAGTTTGCTTCCGAAGTAATGGATTCATTGGGTTAATCAATACAGCGGGAACTGCTATCAGCATGGACCCAATTAAGTAATTTTGCTGTCCCAACTACAGGTCAATATTTCTACGTAGCAATGCAACATTCATCTTCCCACAAGTATGCGTATATAATCGCACCCAAGTGAACAAAGGCCCATAATCATACCCCACAACATGTCACTGTGCTTCTGAGCACAAATTACTCTGTTACGGGCAAGCTCAAATGGGCGGTAGCCTGGTACTTATTTTTGAATTTGTACTCTTTCACTGACGCACGCTGCAGCATGTTATCGGCCAGCGGACCGAAGGGATACTGACTCAAGCTATCGCTTTCAAATGACATTCAAACGCAGTCAGCATCGATCGATCAAACAATTTCGCACGCAACAGTTTTGACGACCAATAAGCGCCGTCAGCCGCCTAACTTCGGTAAGCAACAAACACATTGTCCGTGGGTTCAGAAGACACTGTTAGCACAACCCGGACCGATTTACAACAACTCATCTAACCCGCTGATCTCTGCTCCATTTAGCAGGCATCAGGACTGTGATACTGGCAAAATGCGCAACTTGGTATGACATAGCTGCGACGGCTCAGCCACGCTTTCTGCGATGACCATCCTAGTTGTTGCGACCACCATGACGAAACTGAACATTAACGTGGTGGGATGGTTTGTGCACATCCGCGATCAATTGAGCCACAAGATAGGTCAATGGTAAGGGCTCGAAATGACAGCCTCGCAATCTTCCTCGGAGATCAGAAAGAGTTAGGTGGCTCTCTTCCCTTAATAAGTAGCCATAGAAAACAACAAGTTTAAGGTTTATAAGCGCACAGCTCGACATGCGTAGAGAACGAGCTCCACATCTATTCTCTTGCGGCGGGATGGCACTGCCTAGTGCTCAATGGTTTGCTAACGCCTGCCTCAAGCCAGGCAGCCCCTGATCAAATAGGTGCAAAACCGTAAACCCCGTATCTGCGGCTGGCCATGGTATCAAGTGTGTAACGTCGTTTACGGTATCCGATTCGATTCGCTTGTTACTACGGCCTCCATAGTCATAATCAATATAGACGTCAGCTAGAGGTGGAAAACACCTCAGCTATTTTGCCGCATGCAACAGAGATACATCAGCTGAGCCACTGGTAACGGAGGAAATCGTTTCGGGGAGCTAGCAGCCGGATATAAGGCATGTGACCGCGTCCTGGAGCTGGTAGCCTTCACAGTACCCAGAGAACTGGAAAATGTTTGGAGCATACTTGTACTTCTACTACAATCATTTCAACTACCACTATTATTATTACCATTATTATTATTATTATAGTTACAGGCATAGCTGTTACTACCGTTAGAAATGCAACCGATACGTGTACCAGTCACAAGAGCGAATGAAGTCTGGAAGAACAAACGGGGCCTCTGACTAGCGTGCGAAGAGTGTATTTGTTTTCAACATACACGTCAGCATTATGCATGTCTCTCGGGTTAGCTAGCTTCTTCACACCCAAGGTTCTCATATACTACGCCCTGTAAGTCGGAGCAGTAAATTGGTGCTCATTTGCCATGGCATATGCTGAACGATGGCTTCTGAAAAAGCGTTACCGTGAGCAGCAGTGGCTGGATGAGATCAATTAATTCAGGGAGTGGGTTTATTTCGCAAATGACCGCACAGCACCTATCTGAGAATTTTCTAGTCTAAAGGCAAAGGGCTAAGTGGAAGAATCCTAGAAAAACAGAGGGTCAGTGGAAGTGAAGACGTATCTGTAATGGCTGGCGAGCCGAACAACCTCTCCGTGGTGCCAACTGGGTGGTTAGGGTAAATCCCGTTCCAGCAAATGGTTCGGCAGCAGTGTTCTAAGATGTGGTGGGATTTCGCCTGGCAAGCGTTCTCCTTATAAAAAACCACGGATATCCGTTTAACAACACCGTGACGTGGCGGATGTGACTCGCCACTAAATAGAGTCACTACCTCTTCCCTTTTCCGGAGTATAATTCACACATCACGAACGTCATCCGATCCAAAGCATTCCATTAATTTCCCCATTTGATGGCAAAACCAAGGAACAAAAACAGTCATATTTACCTATTCACACAACATGGATACTTCCAAATACAGAGATGAACATACTTTTACATATCAACACACACATAAATTCCTATGCTATTTATCAAAACGTACTAATTTGTGCAATTGCCGATCGTACATGTCTGCATTACCATGATCACGCCCTTGATGGTGTGCCTTGCAATGACGAGAATAAACTGTTTATTTATTTATTTATGCAGACTAAAACAACTGTCATGAAACACCCTTAGAAGCTTCGTCTTCTTCCATTTAAAAAAGGCCTTTTTGTTAGTAACCAAGACATAACAAAACGACTTGGCCACAAGTTCGTCTCTATCATCGGTAGACGGCGGTTCCGATTAATCATACAGAGAGCAGCCGAAGCAGAGCTAACAAGTTAGATGAATCTGCAGCCCTTAGTAGATTGGTACAGTGCAGCGCAATTGTGATTCTACGTGTGGTCGGCCACATACTACTCTCTCCTTGTCTATTGAAATTGCAGTGTACAATTTGGTTCAACGGAACCTTAAGTGCGAACTCAAATTCGGTTTCAAACCCTAGTCGTCATACCCGACTGCAACTATCCTACGAAACACACTTCGATAGCCTGGTACCATGCATCGAACAATGCACTTCCGAACACCAAGCAAAACACCGTTGAACTGGACAACGTTGTCATGTGGTCTATGCAACCAAGCAACCGGGTTGTAGGACTTCGAGTTGCACAATTCCGCAGCAAGTTTGTTTCGTGTAAGTGTGTGTGTATGTGTGAGTGTACCCGGGTGTGCGCGTGTGTGTGTGTGTATGGATGCCTCTGAGGCTGCGCGATTGCAATCCATTGTTTGTGGCTTCTGATTTCTACAGCGAAGGCGTGCTGACCACCAGGTGAGAGCACTGCAGCGGTTACGTTGCCGATGCCACCTTCAGTGAACGCTCCTGTAATAAAAAGTAAGCGTTCAGCTGCGATCATTAGGTATTCCTAAAACAATAAGAATGCAAGCCATAGAAGATCGTCTGAAATTCATCGCGTCTAATTTGGCACAATTTTAGCCGGGAAACTGAGAGGATAGGACTTGCGTCATTTTTTGAAACGAGCGGAAATTTTAATTGGATTCCAGCAGCTCCTAGTATAAGTAATAGCTCACCATCTTGGGTAGCTTGTCGGCATGTTTGCAAAACAGCTGGGGATCCCTCCCCCTACCTCTGGTTCAATTTGTAGTCACTGTTCGAAAACATCGCGTAGGCTGACAGTGTTATCCACCCAGAGACTGCGGAATGACAGGCGGGCCTAATTACGCTCTTCCAGTCTTGGTAGCTTAGTAGTAAGCGCCGAAGTTGGAAACCAATTAAACACAAGTTAGGAGGTTTATTGAGATGTAGCAGGGAACAATGAACGAACGTGCGTAAAGCTGCTTCACTTCTGTTGCCCTAAATGGAGAAGTGCCTGTGTGCGCATGTGGAGTCTGTCGAAACGAGTGCAAGCACAAACTCCACATGAGGTGCTTTTCGAGCTAGTTGCCAGTCTCCTTTTCACCGCCCGACCCTGATGGGCTAACGTAAGACAACGAATGAATGTACTGTTCACTTTTATGTGACCGCAAGAGTCGAAGGCCTACATAAAATCCACATTTGAATCCCGTTTTTTCTGGTGAGGATTTAGAAAATTAGTTGATTTTTCTGGAAGTTGTGCTGTTGACCCGATGCTGCAGACGATATTCAATGTCTGTCGGTAGCGGCTGCCTCTCCGGACTAGGCCAATTGCCCATATAAGCGTACCTGGGAACGTACGGTGCTCTCGGAGTCCAGTGCAACTTCACTCCGGTTGTCCCAAGTACAATATCGACTTGCAGTGACGGTAGCCACGAACTCATTTCCCTCGCCTCTGCCCAACCCTGATGAGAATGCGCTCCAATCCAACCCTAAAATCAACCTCTCTTTAGGTCACATCGAGTATACCCCAGAGCTTCATGCTCAACCGACCTATTTGTCAGTGAAAGCGTTCGATAAAGCCACTTAGACGATTGTTTAAACGAGGAGTGCAGAAAGGTGGCAGGTCATGAATTATGACAGATGTCCCTACGATTTGGAAAGGAACAGGGACCACAGTGTTAAAAAATGCAGTACAGCCGAAGCTATTCGAAGGCAGTAACAGCAGACGACAAGGAGACAAAGCATGAAATTTTGTAGTTTAGACAGCTGGATCATCGAGGTCTTTAGCAAGGCACTTAAAAGCAAAGGGAAATTGGTTTTCGGGACGTATATATGCCAATCGCTCCCAAGATTGCACCGTAAGGCCAATGAAAAACTTGTATGGTAACAGTCATGATGAGAATCGGATAGGTGGTCTCCTTGCCCTCATTTTAACGCTTTGATCAATTTTGGAGAATGGATATGCAACTGTTAGAAGGGTTCATTTCTAAAGCACTAGCTGAGTTGCTGAAGCCATTAACGCAACAAATTAAATCCGACCCCAACTGGCTTGCTTTAAAAAGGACATGTGCTACACGAGTAAGACGGAATCGATCGAGTGATTTAAATAATTCTCGGGTTTTAGAGAACCCACCGTGGGTCTTGGATTGCGACATTCAATCTCAATTGTGGCTTCGGTTGACTTTGAAGTCAGCCTCTGTTTAAATTGCGTGTGCACTCCAACAGTTCGAATACAACATGAATTCCCTGCCCATGCACATAATGTGCTTTTACTTTAGTAGTTGATCAGAGTCACTCTCGCAGTTAGAGAACGCAATACCAAGGCCTGGAAGATCGTGAATTCTTGGCACTGTGGAATAAATAGACTCCTCTTAGTTTGCACTTTTCTTGCAGAAGCAACAATAAACTCCAGCCTAGCTGCGCGATTGTTAATCGGATTGCGTTGTACATGAAAGGCGAAATTATGACCCAGATGGTTTGATCTAGTCTGACAGCAGGCCTGAGTAAGACTACGTCAGAAACAGTAAATTTCAATGGAATTCGCTTGGTCACAAACTAAGTGGTGAGCGCTTGGACTAAAATCACCACTTCGGAATCCATCAGTAGTGGAAAATAGTCTCCGTCAGGTGGAAGGGTAGACCGTGAGTCAATGCAGTAACAATGGGATACTTGTTACCATTGGGACACAACAACAGTAACGTTGGTTCACATCAGTATGACTAAAACACCACGTCCCCTACAAAAACAAACGTGCGCACTTTGGGGGTTGGCATTAAGCAATCAAAATTTCTTGTACTTATACATAGGTTGACTGCCTCCTTACGTACAAACACAACTGCAGTTCGACAGCGGGTAATCTATCACACGATTCTGGAGGACTCATTCTTTGAGTAAACTAGAGGCCTTAAGTTGAATGAAAGAGTCGGACAAAATAAAATAAAATGTAAATCATACACCTGGCCTCATGTCGGGAAATGCTAGCTGACCATAAACGAAGTGACAGAGTGCTTTTAACAGTGCGAGATCCCATGACTCTTTGTGGGTTCAGATGGGCACTGTTCACGTCTGTCCTTGGAGATTTGTTTGTTTCGAAACCTTGGTGAACGCTAGCTACTAAAAACTAGTTACTACAGCAAAGCATTACAATCCGAGGGTACAGCACAACCAATTACCGCTATCTAATGGGAGTGCTCCAATTTCCGCTGGTGAACGAACCACAGCGGCAGTACTACTACTACTAGTACTACTACTACTAGTACTACTACTACTACTACTACTACCATTGCGTTATATGTACAGCCAGTTTACCGTTTAGTGGGAAATGCAAAGAGCGCCAGGCAACACTCGCGGTGGAGTTCGTGCTAAACCTGCGGATAAATCGATATTCTTCCTTAGAGTCCAATTTAAAAATTGTCGAATACTAAGCACAGTGCAAGCCGGTGATCGACCGTATGCGAGTCCGGAAGGATATGAAGATTTCAATAACAGGAAAGAGGATGACCCTGGGAAATGGCAGGGTCGAATGCACACAAATTGTCTGTGTGTTGTCTACATAGCGCTACTACTGAATTCATGGGCATCGCCGCTCCAACTGGGCCGTCAAGAATGACGCGTCTCCGTGTTGGATCACACGTTCCATAACGTTCTGTACAGCTTATGGGATGCGTTTAACAAAAGGATAGGAAGGTAGGCGCCAAAAGAGCTAACTGCACGTGTAATTAGCAAATGAGCTGCACCGTTTATGCACCCGAATACATGCAGTCTAAAGCTTTAGCTTAAATCACAAAATCTGAGTTGCCCGAAAAGTCACTGGTGATCCACACACCGATTCACATACCAGCGATGGGAACAATATTTATCTGAACCATTTACATGCTCCACGGTATGTTATCGTCGACTAAGTGCTGTTCTATCAAACGGGCACCGCATCCTTGCTCTGGCAGTGGTTGTTCAACTACGAAAGTAACTATGTATCACGTGTTAGAGTGGCGAGGTCGAAATTTTGGCAATTTTTGACTTATTTACTTAATTTCATAAGCTGTCCGCCGTTACTCGCCAAAGGTAATACCTAATATTATCTCACCTACAGCAAGTTCTGGGTAGTTCTATTTAAACAATTGTAAAAGCTCTAAAAATGGCCATTGCCAGTGAAAACTGTCCCCGGTCTGTCGGTTCACCCAGAGTATTATTAACTGCATGCCAATACGGCGACAGCTAGCCGGTAGACCAATCGTCTGGTGTCGTCCGCTGTTCTAATGCGGGAACTTCTACAAGTGAACCGGTATATCTACTGTTGAAACTAACACCAAATCATCAATTGCATTAAGGTGATAAACTTGGTTAATTCTTGGATTATTTTTAACCTTTTAGAACCACCGTTGAGAAAAAAATCCCTTCAAAACCAAGCGGATCAAAGACATAAAGCATGATGCTATACTCAGTTCTCCACCATACGCATTAGTCTAACCGTAACGGATAACATCATTCGGGGGTTTTAGAGACCCGAAATACTCTATCTAGGGGTGAACGAATTGTTTTCTGAGGCATAAGGGATAACTCAGCGGGTTTGAGATGGTAGTCAGAGACAACCGCTAAAGTAAAACAAACAAAGTATGAACCACAGACACTTCTCAACAGGCAACTCACGAGCACACGCGCTTGCTTTGCTTGAAGTGGCCCGTTCCCACGGCCGGTCCATGAAACCGGGTTTACATCGCTCACAATCCGGCCCGTCGGTGTTGTGTTCACAAACGCATTTCAGCTGCCCTGAGCTGTCCGTAATGCATTCGCTACCATGTCCGTTACATTTACATCGGCCTCCAATTGTCAGGTCGGCGAATGCGTAGAATTCTGACTCGGAGAGCACATCAGGTTCCACGGTGAACACGGGAGATTTGGACTGAGTGGAAATATGGGGCGCGATCAACTCAGAGGTCAGGAGCATGCTTCTGTTTGTCAAGTTCTGGTGATACAACGGCGGCAAGGTTAAGTCGGTAAAATCTACGCTTAAAGCGCGTGAAATGCGATTGCCCGATTGCATGAATTTGCGTGGTCTAAATTCTGTTCGCTGTGATTCTCGCTGTCTTCGAGACGCTCGTCGAGGATCTCGGTGTGAGTCAGGCATCCATCTGCGGGAAGACTGTCCATGACGAGTTGCTTGAACATTGTGGAGCGGTTGAACAGTACGCCTGGCTCTATGGTCCGCTATATTTTCTGTCTGCACCGGGGCGAACCGCATCAAGCTGATGCGTATGTCTGTCATGGACATCCAGTCGATTAGCGCTGGGCTCCATGGTCTAGAGGCTGGGCGGCCTAAAGTGGTGCTGAAGGCAATAGTGGAGTCTGGAGGTGGTTCCACCAAAGAGAAAGGCATATCTACCTTATGGTGCTGATACATGGTATGAATGGCGTTCATGGAGCGGCGTCTTCGGAGTTGTCTTGTGAGATAACTATCCTGTGGCTGCAGAGCTACACATAGTACCTCTTGCAAGTTGGCAGAGGTTATATGTGTATTGTGTTCAGGGGTGGTTGGAAGACCAAATGCTCGGTAACAGTCGGTGGAAAAGTAGTGCCAGGGGCGCCAAGTTCTTCCGAAGTCAGAAGATTTGTAAATCGCAATGGAATCAGGAAGAGTACCCATCGAACATGGCTGTAGAGCAATATAGTGGACCTCAAACCTTTTGCCCAGCGACAATGTCAAGTTGACAGCGTGCTCCGTTTTGCCTGCTCGGACGTAAGACGACGCCCAACATGTTTGATTGTGTGCAAAATGCTGATCTATTAGGCGATTTGCGGAAAAATGCAATTTGTTAGAATTCACATCACACACTTGGCAAGTGCCGTCGGAGCGACACAGTCGTTGCACTTTGGTAAGTCCGCATGTGGACGATGCTTGGATGAAATTTCCTTGAGCTATGTTCCGAAACGGTGGTAGACACTGAACGTCAACTCCACCTAGACGACATTGTGAAGTCGTCATATCGAGATTTAGGGGAGCCTGTCGAGGTTTTCTGCGAGAATGGATAACATCCTCAGATTGATTTAGCGGTTGGTCGGACTTTAGTGAATTTGCTTCCATTGAAACATGCAGGGTTGCCCGTGACCAGAACCAATTTAACACCGTAAGTGTACACAAAACACAACCGATTCTTCGGAAAGACATGTCACGCAGTTGATAGCAAAGTGGAGCGAAAATTCCAGGGAAATATAAAGCGCCTGAGAGTCACCCCGTGTGATCATGACAGCGCCACATAGGCATCACGGCTGCGTGCAACTCTTCAGAGCGGTAGCCACTCGTAAGCTTTCGGAATCATTTGACTTCCATCTCCCATGACAGCAGCTGTAAGCTCACAGGTGAAGTGGCCCCCGAGTTCAAATCACGTTTACGAGCGCTTTCGAGCCGGCTGCTACTTCGTTTGTCGGACGTGCAAGTAACGCGAACTCTCATCTGCAAGTGGGTGAAAGGTGTGCCATGTTGACAGGCTTCCCAGTTTACGCTCGTGCGCTGCTTGCGTGCCTGTCTAGCCTGTGGTTGTGCGTGCGAAGTTCTCACGTTAACTGACGGTCGTGATTGGCCAATACTGTGAAAGAAGCCGGCGTCCAGGCCGAGAGCCACGTGCCGACGCGTCATCGTGTCAAACGGTTGGTTAACCACTTGAGCGTGAATTGGCTAGGAGTTGACCTATATCTCCCGGAGCTGGTCAAATTGGGCGGGTAGCGGATTAGTTCACCGGTTTCTCCGATATGCTGACTATTCTACGAGTGATAGACTGTAAAAAATGCAACGCTTATGCGAACACCTACATATGGTGGCGAGTGAATTTTTGGCCATATATTGCTGAGATGGTGCATGTACAAAGCACGGTGCTCAGTTCAACTGCTTACACTGCAAACAAATTGCCAGTTGCCCAATCTTAAACTGAATAAGGGGGTAGGCTGTTGAAAATCAGCATGAATTGGTTCACAAGGTGTGGTAGTGTGAAATGCTCAAATAGCCCGGAACTGACTTCCATTTATGCACTGATTCCATCCTGAGTAAGCGTCTCCTTTTCTATGCTCCTCAGAGAGGTCTACCAGCGAAGACGGTCAGCTTAGGATTATCTCTCGGACTGGCTCTTGTTTCCTAGGGTTTAATGACCATGGGTGCCAAGGCCACCAATGTTATCAATATGGTGCAAAACCAAACGCCCCACTCTTTTGTGGATACATTGAACGCACTAATTGTCGATAACCGCAAAATTTGCGTTTGCTGTCTAAGGGGTACCACAAGGAAGAACTCGTTGAGAAATGTAAGTACTCAGTGTAGTTTACCTTGCGAATGAGCCGTGCGATGCATCTGGGCACAACACATGTTTGAAGTGGATTTACCTAGGTTTGCTGGTCTGTGAGTGTCACTATTAATGGAGTGGTAATTTTCACAGAACGGACAACGTACTATGCGTGCTTACTTGCTATCTGCATGAAGATCGACCAGCACTGATACCGCTGTGTCCTGAACAAATGGGGCCATCGTTTAGGTCTTCAGTCGCACATTATCGTCCAAGTTATTGATAGCCAAAATGCTGAATGGTTCAATTTGTCGTGCTTATTCATTCAAAAGATCAAGATCACGGTTAAGAATCTCTGTCGTTAGTAGCAGAGAAGGGTGGGATAATAAGGTTACACTGGGCCATTCACATACCTGTATTCCGGAAAATATTCGTCCACAAATTATGGGGCTCATCCCACTACAGCTAAGGTTCGTTGGCAAAATCGAACAATGGTATGATAGGTGAAAAAGAGATGAGACTTGACAGGTCCCGTAGGATGGTCTGTGTGAAATGTAAAGGAGAAAGGTTTTCAGACGGCGAACCCACACATCTCTGGAGTGGCTATAATTGTCACCTAACACAATTTAAATCCGCCTACCATAATTTAGTGGAGGCTAGCGACCATAATGTTTACCTATTATTGACACGCGATGGACATGAATTGTTATGCCAAGCAATGCAACTTGTGCAAGGTTTTGTCTAGCACTATTTTTGCAAATCGATAACTTTGGAGCAGAAATGATTTAGGTCGGAACGGCCTTACACGGTTGATAAAAACGCAGGAAAATAGAGTCCAGCAATATTCCAACTACGGACGGAGCCCTGTATACAGACCATTGGATATCACCCGACTGATGATTTACCTGCCCTAGGGAAAATTGTTCCCTTCGTGATGCATCACAACAAACCAAAAACACCACCATCCGCGTGTACAGTGCTAACATAGAATGTCTGCTTCAATTGCCAGGGTGCAGTGAACGGTGAGCAAGCACCAATCGAGAATGGATGTTGGCAAATCTCGTCGTAAAATTTGTTTACTTCTACTAAACCAATTGTACTACCCTTGAAATCACAAGCCGCAGTGTTTTCAGGCGGGCAACATCCAATTTTCATCAAGCCACAGTGGGCTACTATAGACCGGGTGGCGGCATCCGGTTCCGGATTTGAATGTCACTGTGGCCTCCTTAGGACAGCCACAGGACGCCTGCGTCGAGAGAGGGACCATGGATGGTTCGCGCTGCACCACCCACAGCTCCAACCACACACCCCATATCCAGGGGAAACCCGAAGAAATAAAACTTGGAGGCATGTGGATTGGAGCCACGTTTCATCAGCGAAGTCGGCCAAAACTACTTCACAGAAAAATACAAGCGTTTTTTGTGGGAAATCACGCACACACATGGCAGTGGTTGGACCGTAGTCCGCTCCACACTGAGAGCGTGGAATCACTCTTCAAGCCTAACACGGCCACAAGGACCGTGCACCCCGTCCCCTCTAGCAACGACCAACTGTCTCCTGGAGCCATTATGGACGAGGTAGTGGGTACTAGACAGTTAGGCAACTTGTCAATATGCACATCAAGCGCAGCCACACTGGGGATATCAAGCAACAGCCAATCAGTTGAAATGATGACATCAATTACAAAAATCAAGTAAAGAATACGGTTATGCCGACATAACTCTTTGCTCATTTAGCATATGAAAATAATGGGTTATTAGCATATTTGCGAAAATTGTAGATGGCAAGAAAAGAGACAAAGACATTTGCAACAAACGTGTATGACTTTAAAGAAAATGCCACAATTCCCCTTAGGCGAAACGTATAAGTAAAGGAAAATTACTCAGATTGACATTAAATGAGTTAAAAAAATAAGTATTAACAGAATCTAGAATACCAATCACCTGCAATAAAGAAACGGTATGCAAGCACGCAGTTAGTAAATCGAATGCAGCTTACCTACAAACGCTGCGCAGGTTCCGCTTACGTTCTCAGCAGGACCCGTCGTCGTTTCGATGCTGGTCCCGAGTGGCCTCGCTCGTGGCTCACTAGGTCTGCCTGACACAGGCACTCGCGGCCGCATGTCCTATAACACCATGCACCCGAAGATGGAGTACACGCCATCGGCGCCTACCGTTTCCGCGACTTTCGCTTCTTCTCGGCATGCACGAAGGCTTTCGCCTGCACCTCGGCAACTGCGTTCGTGATCAGATCGTGTCATGCACGCCGATCAAAGACCTTCGAGCGCAAACACCTGAAAAGACACTAAAACCTGATAGGCTCACCCTGATTTTGTATATATATATATATATATATATATATATATATATATATATATATATATATATATGGCGAGAGAGTTTATGGTGCGCTGGAGCTGCTGGTGGATACATCCTGACAGATGGTCTACGCGCTGCTGCAACTGTTGTGCCACAGTCTCATATCCTGGACGTCACCTCGTTGCGACCTCTGGGTGGGAGTTGGACTACGCCCTTCTCCCTTCTAACATCCAGGATACCAATTCGCATGTGTCAGTGAACTGACCATGTGCCAGCCCCGCTGTCTTTCGGGTGTACATTTAATCGAGGGCTTTGGCGGAGGACCCGAGTCATTCTCCTGTCAGGTGTGGGCGCCCTGCCAGTATCCTAGTTTATCCTCTTTGGAGGTTAGGAAGTGATCGGTGGTCCTCTTTCCGTAAAACCCACCCACATCAAGCTAGGAAGCCATTGGTCAATTTGGCGCAAATCCGCCCAAACCCACCTGCGTCTGGCCGTAGTCACAGGTGCGTACCCTACTACTGTCGCGAAACTTAAATGAATCGTTCGAGTACCTCAAAGGCTGTGTGGGACGGCCGTCAAATAAATCCAAATCTGTCTCTGCAATCACATCCCCGAGCTGGATCTGCTCCCCACTAACTTGTGGGTCAGACGCTTGAGGCAAACGCTCCGTAGGGAGTCTCTCAAGCAAAACTCCGAAGCACAACCGCCAACTAGCTTTCCATTGCCCACTAATGCAATCGTATGCCTACGCGCAAAGCACCCAGCTCGGGTGCTGGAACATGCGCGTGCTACTGGACCCGAACTCGAGTGAGCATCCCGAGCGAAGCACTGCAATCGTCGCGATGGAACTGACGAGCTACAACATCCATATTGCGGCGCTCAGTGAGACCCGACTCGATGAATAAGGTAAGTTGCATGAAGCAGGTGCTAACTACACATTCTACTGGGTGGGCAACACCGCCTTAGCACCACGTGAACACGGGGTCGAATTTGCAATATCGGATCGCCTGCATGGCCAGCTGGTGGGTGAACCAACGGGCATCAGCGCGAGACTGATGACTGTTCGCCTACGACTCGGAAGAGGTAAGTTTGCCACTTTTATAAGCACGTACGGTCCGACCGTGTGTTATCCTGATGACACGCGTGATCAATTCTACACTCAGCTATCCTCCGTGATACGGTCTGTGCCGAGGAGCGACCGACTATTTCTGCTGGGTGATTTCAACGCGCGCGTTGGGCGTGATGCATCAGGTGTGGACAGATGTTATCGGTTCGCATGGCATTGGTTCAGCGAATACGAACGGTGACAGGCTGCTCTCACTGTGTGCCACAGCCTGACGGACATGAACACCTGTTTTGCCCTGAGTGCGAGTGATATAGCAACTTGGATGCACCCACGGAGTGATCACGCTCACCTGCTCGACTATATCATCGTACGTCAGCGTGAAATGCGTGAAGTGCACATGACACGTGTACTGCGTGGAGCTGAGTGTGGCACTGCTCACAAATTGGTGCGGGCCAAACTGTACATATATTTTCGTAAATCTCTGTATTGCACTCCCGCCGTGAATCGGCGTAAATATAACATTCTCTGCCTCGGTACTGTGGTGACACGTATTGAGCTGGAGAAGGCGATGGCTGCACTCCTGTGTGATGTGGAACGCATAGCAACAGTGAGCGACCTGTGACACCACATTCGCGACCAGGTGAAAGCTGCTGCCGAGGAAACCACCAGGCGCACAAACTGTAAGCGGCCTGCTTGGTTTGATGAGAACACTGCGACGATTTCCGCATTGGTGTGTGAGAGGACTGCAGCATTTACTGTACATGTGGCAGACTTCAGGGACTTGGGGAAGAGTAGTCAGTTTCGCAAATTTCAGCGGCTACTGAACCGAGAGCTCCGTCGCATAATAAATACATGGTGGACTGAGAAAGCGAACAAGATGGAATGCTACGCCAAACGTCACCAAAACAAGGAATTCTTTGACTCCTTGAAGGTGGTGTATGGACAGACGTTGGAGCCGCTGAGGACGCTGATCGATCCTAGCTCAAGAGCTACTTGCACACAGATTGCAGATATTGCAGATCTGGAAAACACTTTGACTGTCTCTTGAACAACCGTTTAGAGGTCGACTGGCCTAATTTGCATGGCTTGAAGCAGCACGATGTGAAGGCGAGTCCGGCGGACACACCGACACTAGATGAGACGCAGAGAGCAATTGCTCAGCTGCGAAATGGCAAGTGCGCCGGTACCGATGGGATCTCTCCTGGTGTATGGAAACACGGCGGACCCGCGTTGGTGACTGCGTTTCACCACTTGGTGTGGATTAAGGAGCAAGTGCTTCCTGAGCTGAAGGATGCGCTTTTGCTACTGCTGTACAAGGGCAAAGGGAGAAGCAATGTTGTACAAACTATCGTGGCATCAACTTGCTGGGTTGTGCAGGTAAGGTGATTGCTCGAATCCTGCTCAACTGCCTCGTCAGTCAGGTTGTGGAAAATAGCGGCACTTTTCCAATTGCTGCCAAGGAGCGCAAATAACCCTCTACGGGAAAGACGATAGACTGGCATGCGAAATACGTGGCCGAGCCAACGCATGCGGAATCGGAAAATAACCTTTTGAAGGCATGGGGTGTTTGCTCCAAACACCCGCTCTCTGAGTTCTGTTTTGCTCAAGTGGTTCTGCCATTACTCACGAGCAGTCCTATGCAGAAAACGATTGTCAAACGCTGAGAGTCGTTTCACGTCTTTCGAGCGAATAGGCCAAGTACCACAGCCGTATAAGAGGACCGCACGGACAGAGGCCATGTATACCCTCCCCTTGAGTTTGAGACTGGAATCGCGACACTGCCATAAGTATGTCAGTCTGATGAATGCAAGAGGGGTCTTTGCAATTTAATGTGAGACTTCATCTCCAATACAGTCGCCAGCTGTAATCCGACTCCCTAGAAGCGTGAAGTAGAGGGCTTGTTCCAGGAGGTCAATAGCAAAGATGAACGCGAGCACAATGCATCTGCCAATCATTGAGTTTGATATATATATATATATATATATATATATATATATATAACGGGAATACAGACGACAAGCATGAACAAACTTATGGTCTAGGTAGCAAGCTACTTATCATTCGACTTATGCGCACCTCAGCGACACAGCTGGGGAAGTATTTCTAGAGCATCAAAGCTGAGTTTTTACTCTGGTTACCACTGATTGCATTTAAATTCAGGCATTCCGTGGCAACCGACCATTGTACAGTTGGCAGCCAAAGACCATCGTACCACAAAGACTATTGGGTGTTCATCACCAGGCGGAGAACAAGCAAGTACTTCGGGTGCTAGAATCTTGGTACTGCTGCTTCAGATGAAGCTCAATGGACTCTGTTTTACTAATGGCTGACGAGTTTCATATGGGTTTGACTGCGATGCTTTCTGAACTCCATTTCCACCGCGAACAGATGAGTATTGAGTTAATATCTGCTTTAGTAACTGGTAACAGATAGACTGAGCATACATGCTGCGTGTCATTTTGGTCCAGAATGCAGCTGGGCACACCACAGGACCAGAGGTGTTCAATAGACGAGACCACTGCCTCAATGAGCCTGCCTGTTTGGAATAGCACGTGCTGCGATTCCAAACTTCAAGATTCCTGAAGACTCCCATTATATCGCCAGCAGGTGTACATCAGTTAGTGTATGTTTACTAAATAAGTGTCTTGTATTATCCGCACCAACCACAAGGTTGCTTGCATGCAAAACAGATACGTGACGTCCATTTGTTATACGTATTCTACTCCTATTAGCATTTAATTCAACCTACGGCTGGGTCCACTTTAAAAAGCGGTCTACTTTAAAAGTGATCACCAGCTCCATACGTAATCCACACACCATAGAATAACCCACAGCACTGAGTTCAAGCCGCATGAACGAAAATGGAAACTGTAATTTGCATAATCTAAATTTGCCGAATTACGACTTAGGTACATTCTTGACTGTAGTGAAGCGCAATCCATTTCTACATACACAAAGATGTGCATTATGTAACTGCTGACCTGTACTCTTCATGGACGGATTCTCTTGTTGAATCGAGCCAATGCATATTGTTTATTTATTTACTTATGAGTTTTCCTGATGGCATCCAGCGGATGTTTGCACCAGCCGATACATTATTTTACACATGTGAACCTTCTATTAAAACGAAGGCAAAAGAGTACTCCGTGGAAGCAGTAGTAATAATGTGCCAGGCACACAAAACATAGGTTGGAAAACCTGTCGACGACCAGGACGAGTCAGCGGCACCATTGCGCACATGAGGACATTGCAAGAAACCTCTTCGAAGTTGCTTCTCGCATAGTTGGCAGCGTACTAGTTAGAAAAATATGTCGTTCAATAAGATATAAGATAGTGGCATATTGGGAACTTTACAAAACGTTTAATGAACAAGAAGAATACAAGATACAATATCTGTACAGTGCCATATGTTAATAACTATATAACCATATAAATATATTTTTGAATGTGCATTCCATTGCGCTTACAGGCTGGCACAGAGGAGAGAAAAAAACCATACTGCATGCCGTACTCAGCATTTGGAAGGAACCACCAGACCACTTGAGCACTTGCTGTTTCTGCGTGGTGGACCCTTCCATAATTCGAACTGGCAGGAGTGTACCTTCTATCTTTTATTCAGACAATCCTTAATTCATCGCCTTTGAACCACACTGTCCCGATCTCCCCAGTTCTCCTGCAGCAGACAGGGAATAACCATCTTTAGGGGCGAGCACAAAGTCCGATGGCTAGCAAGATAATATTGACCTTGCTTAAAATTTCTCAACTGCGGCTGAGGAGAGAAAACCATACTTCCCAAATCAAGTAGACCTCAACGATCTGATTAGAGAACTTATTAGTATCAAGTCACGGATCTAAAAGGCGTAACTGAGTATTCTCCCTTTGGTTTACCAAGAGAGATGAGGTTTTCCTCCTGTAACCATATTGCTGGTCTATTCAAGGCCATAGGAATCAGCTGTAAACCAAGCGAATGACGTCTATTTAAAGAACATTCATTCAGGAGCATCAAAGCTGTGTTGCTTCATAACGGGAACAAATAATCCGCCCCTCCCTCTGGCTCATTCTGTGTACATCAAACAGGGCCACATCAGCGTGCTTTAAAGTTTAACGACTATGGCTGGGAAATCAGTAATGACCTCAGCATGCTTTCATTTCTAATGGGACTCCAAAGTGGTCTCCCCAAGTTTCCCAACTTCATTTGCCTGTGGGACAATCGCGACACCAAGGCACACTAGGTATATACATATTAGTAACAGACTGAATGGCGATAGAGCCAAACGAATACTTAGGAATCACTGAAAGAAAACAAGTTGAATCACCACATCATCATCATAGCACATCAGCTGAAGGTGAGCAACACACTTCAGTCATGGTGTCGCAATGACAGAACAAGGCCAACTATTTTGTTATTTTGCACACGTCAGTTATTCCTTTAGTGTCCTTTTCAATTATTAAGCATTAAGCACCCGAATCTAAACAGGTATGTATGCAGGTCTTCCATTGGTTTCGATTGCGCGCCATATCCCGAATTAATTCCGGCCATCGGCACTCCTGGTCCAGTCAGGCAGACGTGTGGATCCAACGGCAGCAAGAGATGAAGTCAACGATCCCAAATGTTGTTGCCAGGTGAACGGCTGATCACCGCGTGGTTTTTTCCAACCAAGTATTGCACGAACAAGAAAGGCGCAATGGGCCAAACGCTCAGCTGACATACGCAGAACATGCCCGCGCTATCTTATCTGACGCAGCAAAACCAGCTGGTTGAAGGTGATATTCGCATTCCATAGGACACGATGCTTGACTTCACTGTTGCAAATAGGTTGTTCCCCCCCCCACACACACAGACAATCTTCCCTGAGCACCCAGTATCGACTGCCGAGAACCGCCGCATGCCATCTAGGAGAACTGACCATTATTCACTGCCATATAGCAAGACTGTGGCATGTAAACTCGATCCTTTGCCGAACGTGAGACATCCTGACGATGCCACGGCTGCCTCAGCTTAACCAACGCCGACTGAACTGTGGCGATGTAAAGACAGTGCGCTTAAGATATCAGTATACATTCCCCGGACTCAGTTGCTTAGCAAGCCCAAGTAGATCAACCGAGTCGAAAGTAGTAGTAATGTCTAAGAATGCAACCATAGTAGGCGTCTGGTAGAAGTGGCGGCGTTCGAGGATTTGGAAGAGGGAAAATTTGAGCCACACCCACGGCCAGGACGGAAGCCAGCTTGTTTTTCGCCGTACTATGATTCACCAATGAGAAATAGTCTACGAAGTAGAGGGGATGACAACGGCTTGGGGGCAATCGAAATGAGACTGATCCCCCGGCGAGTAGCGCATGAAGTGCTAGCACCCTTTGTACAAATCGGCACAATAACTGATTCGCCCCAAGAAGGAGGCACTTTTTCTTCATGCCAGATTATGGAGAACAGTGGGGTTAGCTGGGTAATGATAACTGCGCTTCCATACTTGAACAGCTTTGAAGGAAGTTCATCTGAGTCGGCAGCCTTGAGTTGTTTCAAGTGTCGGATTGCAAGACAAACTTCCACTTCGCTGGGTGGATCAAGGGTAAAGACCTAGGGCAGGCAACTGAGTTCGCAAGGCATACAAGTGGACGATGAGTGCCCACTGAACTGGGAATGAAAAAGCTTCGGCTCATCGATCCAAGCGTCATTGTAGGTTGGTAACCGGCGAAGCATCCACTTCGCATATTGTCTCACTGACACAAGATTTTCAGTGCCCAGTGTACCTAATGAGCTGGAAGAGCTTGCGAGTACTACCAGAAAGGGCGGCAGCCTCCTTTACCGAAACACGCGAGACCACCAGGCTTCAGATTCACGGGGTAGGCTTTGTTTGAGTTGCCGACTGACAGAACGGCGCACTTCCTTATGATTAAACTCTGCAGATATTTCTGCGGCGGTCAGGTAGATCTAAAGAGCACGTGGTGATCCAGGCCTTCATGGGGTACTGCGTAATATCACCGACGAACTGCTGAAAGTGGTCACGGTCCTTTGCAAGAACGTCAAGTGTCCATCAGTGTCATGCGGAGAGTCACCGCTAAGCGCATCAGCCAGCGAAGCTTAGTAGCTCTGCTGAACCGAGGAAATAGAGCGCTTAGTTGTATCCAACAGACAGTGCTTCGTTTCCGGGTATCCTTCGAAACTCACCAGATGGCGGCACAAATAAGAGCATGGTCTGAGTCGAGAAATATAGAGCAGATTGATTTGCAATCCTTCACATTACCTCGAGGTTTGGAACTGATTGCGATATGATCAATCTGACACCAAGATTGAGGCACAATGGGGGGTCGCCAAGTAGTGAAACATCTCCTCGAATGCCGAAAGCTGGTGCTTGTGGGCAACAGGCAATAATCTTCGCAGTGTGTGAGAAGTCTCTCACAATTATCTGAGCCGCTCTCATCGAGCGCATGATGACCACCGAGATGAATTGCACATGATAAACGATCGACCTGTGTGTTGAGATCCCCAGTAAGGACAACAATATTTGATTTGCACAAGAGCTGGTGAATTTCGCAAATTCAGTCAGTTGGAAACTAATCTGATAATACATACAAGTTGCGTCTCTCCGTATGATATCTGTGGATCCTGCATGATCCCCGAAGACGATCTGCACACAGTCTGGTAAAAATCAGAACCAGTTCAGCATGCAGCCTCGGTTTTGCTGAATATCCATACACCAATGTCAGCCAATCCTGCCACAGCTACTTCTGTGCCACCAGGTAGACGTAGGACAAACATGGCTCCGTGGTCCGTGAGATATCTCAACTCAAGCACAGTGCGGGATGTAGTTTAGCCCTCGCAGAATCAAGAAGACAATCTGGGCAATGACTACCAAGATGTTGTTAAGAAACACAGGAGCATTACATACTGTATATTAATAGTTACTGACAGTTTACATTGTTGTTCCTTGCCGGCCACTTGCTTAAGTTCACTGACTAGCGTCCATTAATTCTTCTCAAAGGTTTGGACAACTCTCTTGGTTGGAATGAAGAGCCGCTTTGTTCACCTCCCAAACGCATTCCGGTCGGTTAATTCGGTACTTGCGTTGATTGGTATTTCTTCTGCCACCGGTGTCTCTTTCGCTTGCTCGACCTATTAGCTGTCATCATTCGATGGGCACTGAACTCTGAAATTGTGTTACCTGCTAGCAACTCGTTTGCCTTTGACCAGAACAAAGACCGTGCCTCACTTACCATCGGCGCCCGGATACTGCTTTGTTCACTCGATCCAAATAAAGGTGGTCGCTTTGTGGTCGTGGGCTGATCGGCTTTCCAGACCATTGGCCAGCTACCATCACACTGTGATCTTGCAAGCGCGTTTTGGAAAGGCAGCAAACTTTAAAAGCTAGGAATTCCAAGGTGCGTTCAAGATCAGTCTGCTACCCGATCTATGTGAATATACGTACATTAAAGCGTGGCAGAAGGAACGAGGACCGAGGCCGAAAGAGGGCCCCTGGGCGAGCTCTATGGGCGTCGACGAAAACATCGGGAGTAGAATCATGAAAACAGGTACCAGCAAGGTACTGGGTAACTGGGACTGATACCTGAACAGATGGCGTGTACTGAAGGTGTGTGAGTAGCGGAAGTTGAGTGTGATATAACACATGAATGATCCATGGTTTTGTCAATGGGTGTGATAATACCCGGTTGTTCAAGCCGAAGTAGGGAGTTGTCTTTTAGGGTAACACCCCGAGCTTTTGACTAAATTGCCTGCCCGCAAGACAGCGGGGCGAATTCAGGGAATCGCGCTAAATGCAAGCCGGTGACTGAATATTCTGTTCATACATCTTTTTTGCTCGGTTACCGAACAGGGGCCAATTCTCCCCATGAGATCAGCACACTTGTGGGAATACAATACCCCACCAAGGAGAAACAAGGGGCCGTGACTTTATTTTGTTGTCAGTCACATTCGCTACCCGTCACCACACAATTTATCTGCTGTTACGCTTGTTGCTTTGCGTGCATAAACTAAGCATATTCTTCAATAATTTCTTGAGGAGCCGAAGTGGAACGTCATGGTTTGAGATAACCTTGCATAGACGATCAACAATCTCGTTCAAAGCGATGTTGGTCAGGAGTGACTGGACATCAAATTATCACATTCGCTTCCCTGCCAAATTAAGAGATTCCAAATAAGGAAGTTGTTCGAAAGTCTTTGATTAACTAAGATTTACTATGGATTTTCTGATCGACTCATGCATGCCGTTCAGCTATTTGCAAATAGTGTGGTACAGCGAATTCACCATGAAGCTTATTTGGCCTAAATGATCTCCAAAACACATGAGCACCGGATGGATTGGTCACAGCGAACAGCATTCTCAGTGGGGAAGAACAAAGTCAAATGCGAGCCGCTGGTAAGCCTCATCAAATAAGTTGTCTTGGCTCTAGACAGGAAGTTGACAGCTCTGATATACCATCAAATGCTTTTTCCACACCTATCATAGCTAAAGGCTACAATCAGTATCTCAGTTGGAGCACAGGAAAAGCAGGTTACAGAATATACTGCATTCGAAGAACAACTGCAAAGAACAGTGAAAGATGCTTGGAACAGTTTCGCTACAGTGTTTTACGGCTTCCTGGGCAATCTCAAACCTGCGAATTATGAGCAGCTTGTTAATAAGCTCATAGAGCTACTACAAAGCTGGAGTCAGCATGTCCCACGAAGTCCATATTCTTGATGCTCATCTCGACAAAGTCATGGAGAACCTGTAAACTTACTCAGAGGAGCAATATGAATTTGTTCACCAAGATGGATTTTGAACTTGTTACCAAGGGCATTATAGCGAAAACATGATGGTAGACTACGTCTGAGGCTTTCCTAGAGAAAGCAATTTATACCACAGTATGCTCATTTCTGAAAATGTTTCTGTTATTTTGCTTACCTTTGTGCGTATCTCAGCTAGTTCATACACTGTTTTATGCCTGACAACTGGAATGAAAATTCCAGGTAAAAAGGTGCCTGTTTTGACTCAATAAATTCCAAACATTTGTTGACGGTGCTCCTAAACTCAAAGTCCATGATGAATATAGGCGTTTCTATTTCTACTTCAACTATGAGTAATTGGAAGGTAACACTCAGAACTCAGGAACCACACATATGCTGCATAGTATAGTCGGAGCTGAGAGTTGAGCCAGAGACGCACAGACGGCTGTCACATGAGTCTGCTCCCGTTAATAGCGTGTAAGGAGATCGGTGGCATGGAAGTGCTGGCTTTTTATTGGTGCTCACAATGTGCCACATTCGATACACTCATCTGGCCACTTCTAACGGCAGAATCTAAGCAAAGACTGAAAGATTGTCGAGTTCAGGCTGTACCCAAAAATTGCATGCATAAGTCGCAGTGCTGACGATCGGACCGATCAAACAGCTAAAGGATTCCGAATAAGACCATACTCCCCAGTCTAATTGTACAATGGCACTTCAAAAACCAGAAAATATATGGATTGCTTTCTACTAACCGACGCCCAAGTATCCCATCGCTTCGGTGTTCATATGATAAAATGTTTATGCTCAGTTTCACTACATCGTACTTAATTGAGCGTAGTTAAAGCACCGTGGTGGCCGTGCGTATGTGACAAAAACCGGTGAACCTCTTGCCAACACTCAATTCCAGATTTATGATCCACCGAGTTTTCATTGTGCACCGTTTCTTTAAATCGTACTGGCTTCTTAGCTTAATTTCATGCAGTCTTAAAACGGTACTTTCGACGTGGACCTCTCGTCATACAAATAGTCGCAAATCGATTGTAAGTTTCCACTCTGATGCTGAGCGCCGAAACTTCCAAACAGAATACATATGCTAAACACAACGCCGTTCCGGTTATGAGCGCTAATGAGGCAATCCGAGAAACCTACTAATTTGCTCCCAGTAGAAGTGGGATTTCTCTGCGCTTCACTTTGATACCGAGTCCGCCCGAAACTTGTAGCGGAGTTAGCGAAGCTGAACGGAATTCACTGCTGAAAATGTCGATGAAAAAACTTTTGGACCAACGAATTTATTGGGATAATAGGCTACTTGATAGAGTTCAGCCTCTCTCTCAGTAGTAAGTCGTTTTTCGCAACTAGCTGCGGTTCTAAGTCGAAAGGATGGCCATGTAACCAACCTCGCTCCATCGTTCAGGGGGTCATGAATATGGACACCTTAGCACACGTTCGCACAGTTGACTGGACTAGATATTCCTCACATCCCATAAATGGATGCAAAACCATTTTCTCAACGGAGATTGCAATTGTCGGTTGCAGCGTCGTTCGCTTGTGGAGGGACAGGCCATTTTCGGTGAAGTATGCGCACATATTCATCCGGGACTTCTTGCTTTGTCAATGAGCAAACGGACTAATATGAATAAAAGTACTACTAAAAATTGCAGGGATGGTCGTAACAAGTTTTCAATTAATGATAAACGCAGGAAAATAATAAGATGATTATCAGTGGACCAATCACAGTCTAAATTGCTAATACTCCGATTTTATGTGGAAGATTTCGCGTGGAAGATTCCGCGCAAAACCCTTACTTACGTTATCACACCTCTCGATAAACATGCGGCATTCTTACACATTGTTTTTAACTACCGAAAATGGATAAATAGAAGTAACGTGCAGGAGCATGGAGGATGCGTTCGGATAAAAGAAACGTTCTCATGGGATTCAGTATTGTTTTTATCGGCTTTCTACCAACAGCTTGAAAAATGGAACTACGAGACAATAGTGTATTACAGATAAAAAAGCAATTCAGCATCGTCAATCTTAATCAGCAGACTTAGGCTAGTCTGGAAAATCACCAGAAGGCGACGTTTCGACCTTCTTGGTCTCCTCAATACTGCGCCTCCCAACGGCCGCCTGTCTAGATCCGCCCCAATGACTTCTGGATGCCAGCAGCTAGTGACACTTCGTCATGGGTGACAGCCGCGGACCTGCGTGATTGACAGTTGACTATGATATAGCCCGGCTCATCTTCCACTGCCATGCCAGTTACGAACTGTGCAGAGGACACTGGCTAGCCTCAAGAGTTAGGGCTTTCCGCATAGCGCCTTTGTACGACATAGGTCTTAGAAACTATACGGACAGCCTAAGATTGATGATTGGGAGTGATGCTGACAAGGTTATCAAATGCGCAGTGTCAAACATTTCTTCAGACACCGGTGAGGCGATCGAATTCATTCCAAAAACAGCAACACATTTACAAACACAAGCAATACACATATCTACATACATTTACGGATCAACATATATGTAAATCCTATTATAATATCACACATTGCTTGCTCAATTTTTGTACTATTACTATGAGCATGCCTTTAATGACGTGCCTCGCGTACCCGAGAAGAAAAAGTTCGTTATTTATTATTTATGATGAATTAGCTGAGCTATACCAAAATGTTCCCTACTGCTCATCAGTAAAAGAGCAATTGTAGATAAAATGAATGGCGTGTTGGTAGAAACACCAATGTGTTCACAATGGGGCATGTGTAAAGGAGACAGTCTGTACAGAGTTAGCTGCATCTGTGTGAAGTATAATTCCATGGAAGCTAGTTCTCCGTAATAAATTCCAAAGGATCCGTTCACTGGATAAACCGTAAGGAAGTGTGTGCGATATCCAGACGGCTTTTGAAAAGGGCTAAAGTGGGAACACAAGCTATTGAGTTTGGAGGGGCTTTACAAGAATGCCAGACCAGAAGAGTGAGGTATATTCGTCGGCAATCTAGAAGATTGTATTGTTCACTTAATTTTAAACTGTTATCTCTCGGCTTGGTGTTCAGGTTGCGTTATAGGAAATGGCTTGACACGTTACTCGGATTGCTCAATATTTGGTTTATTCATATGAGGTCCCAGCGCACCCGTCGTTAGCGTCTACTGAACACTTCGAGTTTCTTTGGTCATTCCTGGTACAAAAGGTTGCGCGAACCCTTTACATTTTTCGCTGATCGACGAATTTGAGTCTCGAGCGTGGCATGGTCATGCTTTAACCAAGCTTGCCAAGCCTGGATAACGTATTAGACCCGAAAAAATAGGTAGGTGTTCAGCATCAGAGAAATGACTGATTAATCCAAACTCCGGAGTGTCTTCCGCAAGTGACCAACATGCTTGATTAGCACTTTTTTCATCGGACTCAGACGGTCTAGGAAAACTGAGATCGTCCTGTAAGAGTGTAGCGATATCGTGTTCCTGAGAGGTGGTCGACAGATCGTACGCCCCAAGCTTGTAAATGAAAGCGTCTCGATGGCGGATGCGAGCAATTTGGAACTTGTCCACCTTGAATGGTATCATGTACTTTGCCTACCAATTCAAGAGTTAAACCCGATGCATCTGGATGAACCCGTGAGGAAGGTACATGCGACACAAACTACTTTCAATACTTTGCTATTGATAGCTTCATGCCTGTGAATGTTGGTATCAGTTAAGAGTGATAATCCGCTCACCTCGCTCATGGCATTCACGACATCCGCAGTGTTTGGGATGAGCTGTTTGTTACTCGTGTTTATTAAGTAAAGTAAGCCAGATATTAGACGCACCACGAAATGCGAGGCTGTTATAAATAACGAACTTTTGGCTCTTAATTAATGTGCATGCTACTTATGAGGTATCCCATTCTGAGGTTGATGTCGAATATATCATGTTTCTTCACCGCCGTTAGGCTACACCGAATTACAATTAAACTAGATCTTCTTAATCTGGATAAAATATATTCCTCTTTATTTGAGCTGCACAGTTCTGTTTTTCTGATACATCTTCAGTGTAAATTTGCATGTGTATTCTCCTTCATACCCTGTCTTGGTTGTTTGGTATCCCCGGCGTGACTGCGCTAGATGGGAAATTTAACAAGGTGTCTACCTGCCTAACACCCTGCACTTCGATGACTGGCTTCAGGAGAATGTGAATCGTTGCTGGGTGGACGAGATGCACGGTCCTCATGACCGTGGTAGGCTACAAGACTGGCTTTATCAGCTGTGGAGTGGACTAAGCCCCAGCCACCGCCTTGTGTACCCCCGGTACGCATAATTCCCTACGTAGACGGACAGGAATGCTGCCGCTGTGTATGTTGGAGGAGTGTGGGCCGGCTCTGTTGATTAAACGCGACTCCCACACACATGCCTCCCAGCCTTATTTCTTCGATTTTACACTGCTTATCATGTATGTGGATGAAGCTGCGGATGGCGCAGCACAAACCACCCATGGTTTTTCTGTAGGCGCAGGTGTCCTGTGGCTATCCCCATGGAGGCCGCAGTGGCAAGCAAATCCGGAATCGGATGCTGCCAACTATGTGTCTTTTGTGCTGCACTGTGTTAACTCACTGCTATTAGTGCCACGGAATATTTAGAAACGAATTGTTAGAATCGTACCTTACATTTGCGCTGAAAGTGACGTCACTTGCAACCTAGCCTCAGATTAAACTGTTATGCGGTATATGAGGCAGCGGATGGCGCAACAGCCCTGGAAGCAACCATGACTGTTCGTAGAAACGTTACTAGACTAACACAAGGATGGTCGCCTAATCGAGGGCTGCTTGTTGGGGCTGGACGGATGCAACCGGACGACTGGAGAGCTACGATGGGAATTATGCTTTACCTAGATTACTGAGTCGTCCGGATGAAGCATGTTACAAGTGGTTGTCAGCGTACTTTGAGCCAGCAATGTGTAACCGCACAGCCCACAAAGCAAGCGTTGATTACACTGTTCCGCATCCCTAGAGTTCCAATACGGAGTCGCCGAGGACAATCGACCATAATGCGGCTCCTGGAAATATTCCGTTGAACGGCTAAGCATAAACTCCTGTTAGAACAGCGCTGTCTCAGGTACTTACCACATGGGCGCATTGTGCTCGGTGTGGCAGCTTCAAAATTTGCTCGTCGTTGTGACTGTTATCGAGTGCAGATGGTCCATGCGTCTTAAAAGTCCAATGCAACACGTTTTGCAACAGTGAATTCACCATATCCATCGCAACTACAGGAAGAATGTGAGCCGGAACAAGGCAAATGGCTATTTAGTTTATGCCGCAGCGACTTGCAATTCAAGCCAGTGAATGAGTTAGTATTGGACTACTTCACCTGGCAGTATTCAAGGGCAGTGACAGCAAGTCGATTAAATCAGTCCCATGTGTGATCATGCATGCTTGGAATCTCCTAAGCTTCTACTGATGTAAAATGGAACAGGATATACCTGCGTAACGTGCACGGAGTACTGGTAATGTTCCGGTCCGCTCTTAAGTGAGAGCACCCCTTATATCAAACACTAAAACGAGGCTACTCACGTTCCTAAATATCAACAAGTATCAATGCTTTTCCCTTCGGTATCTCACTGCTGAACAATGAACAACCAACAATGATTTATCATGGTTAAAAAAGCATGTGCTTGTCAATTCCCCTAGGATGTTTGGAGGGAAAATCACCGGCTAGGCAGACAACCCACAAGAGTTTATATTCCATTGTTCAAAAGCAAAGGTCTGTAGATTGACAGGCGCCGAAGTTCTTTACAGTTTGACTACAGTAAGAATGTACGACGGTAACACACTAACTTCATTATCAGAACGCCGTGTACTCAACTACAAAGATGGTGCTACACTCGGAAGGAATGACAGAACTCCTGTTGTATAGCTGGTTGCAGTATCGCTCCAGGATACCAACCGAGATTAGGCTAAGGATAGAATGCGCACGGCCACGTGTGGACCAAGTACTTGGTTGGAACATGCAACCTTAGTAAACTTTTACCTCCCCAGTTCTGCAGTGATAGACACAATAGCACTCGTGACACCTGACAGAACAGATCGACTCACGCGAGAACATCGCGATCTGGAAAGTTCTGTGATAACATGCAGACTGACCAAATTCAAGAACCAACGACCCACGCAAAAATGTGACTAGCGGCCGACCGTTTAACGGTCGGCTTAAAACTACATATGAATTTGCCATTCACCAACACGGTTCTAACACCAAAGCACTATGACGTTTGTGTACTAACGCCTAAAGCTTTGCTACTAAGTTGGACAAACTTAGAGAACGCCAAGCGTCACAACCTCGGGATCTTAGTATGAAAACGGAGACCTAGTTAAGCCTTGAGATAGCTCATTCTCACATCAACTTACCTGCTATGCCGCTGCCTCGGAACGATAGAGCTGGAAGGGGTGGCGGTGAAATCCTATATTGTAAGGTTAATCTCCGCTGTGAACTTATTGACCTCCAGAAAATCCGTACACCTGATTCGCTTTCGTGCCAGCTCTGGTGGCGGAACAAAGACACATGTCTTGCAGCCGTAATTTACCGCCCACCAAGCTCTACGTCGGAAATGAACTCAGGTTACCTTGAATAGCTCATAGTCACATGCTTATCGCAGGCGAATTCAATGTGCACGAGCTGAAAATAGCGGCAATAAATAGAAAATGGCTTAAAGCCGCCTTGCAAGAGCTAATTTTCAGCCATCCTGTGTACAACCACGTAACCTCTCCCATCAAATTTCAACTGTTAATCGGCCGTCGATACTCGCTCAACGGTTTATCAACGAAGAACTCACGTTAGACGGGACAGTTACAAGCATGCCACTGAGTCGTATTGACCATGTTACTCTACTCTTTGACTATGTATGCTATGCGGAATATCCTGAAATGGAGGATTATGAGGTACGTACAATCACGCATACCAATATCTTTTCCATCTTATTAAAAAGGCAACTTCTTAACCGAATACTCGCCCCAGACGTCACCTGGGAAAGGTTCACAAAGAAGTTTAACATACCGGAACCCGCGTTTAAGAACAGAAGTCCTTCCATCTTCAGATTAATAACAAATCATTTATGAAGAGCAGAGCATGCAGCTGTATGTCCCTGAGGGATTTTGCATGGTGAGCAAACCAGGACTGTCCGAATGCCAACACCCGAACTGCCCAAGTGGCGCAGCGTAAATTTTGCGTGAAATTGTTCCTCGAGGACAAGGCGACGCACCGACAACAGTTAATGAGACGATTCTGCATGAAGCACAAATTCTTATATCGGCATGTCAGTGGCCTTCATAAGGTGCAACCCGAATTCCAACACTGGCCACGACTGATGGGTGCACGCAATCAGCAACCGACGCGGTCGATCACTCACGGTTCCATTACACTTGTGGGTTCCAGAGAGTAATAAGTGCAATCATAATCGCTGTTTCTATTGTCCCACAGTCAACTTTAGCTAACAGCATTTCTATTGTATAATTTGTTATAGAAACTGTTGTCCCCGCATATCTGCAGTTCTCCTGGGGTCGGTAACATTCGACCGAAGGCATCACATACCCAGCCAGTGGTCTGGCGGAACATCTGGCTAGATTCTATCAGCGTGGCCTAGAAGAGAACCAAGTTCCAGCAATATGGAAAGTAGGGATCGTCACGGCTATTCACAAAAGAAGTAGTCGCACTAACCCCACCAATTATTGTCTAACAACACTGTTTCCTGTGCTTCGCACGCTTTTAGAATCAATCATTGCCGATGCGCTGATGCATCAACTAGAAAACCACAACTTTATTGCCCCTGAGTCACATGAATTACTTCAACATCACTCATGTACTACTAACCTATTATTTGCACGCAGTAGCTGGACTGAAGCGGTTGATAGTGGAGCAGAAGTCGATGTCATCTACCTGGAATTCCTAAAGGCGTTTGATCGCTTAGTCCATCGAATTCTTCTCCATATGCTTCAGATCTAATGCATTGAGGACCCACTCCTGGGTTGCATAAACAAATTTTTGCAAGGATGTCGGTTGGAAGTGTGAGTATGGGGATCTCTGTCCGACGTAACTGATGTGAAGCGCGGTGTATCCTAAGGCTTGGTTCTAGGGCCCCGCCTAGCGAAGGCAATTGCTCCCAATTTCCTTTGCTTCGCAGATGATGTCCAAACATGGTGAGCGATCAAAGGACCGGACTACCAGGTAGTGCTTCAGCGTTACTTCAACACAACTTCGAACTGGTTATTTCAAAACACCCAAACGCTCAATGTGGAACAATGTCTCGCTATTCAAATACGCCATGGGCATGACTATAGGTATTGGCTTGGGTCACAAAATGCGCACAACTACTTCCCATGAATGTGACCCTAGTGTGCTCGTATAAAGTGACCTTTTACTGTTCAAAACAGTCAGAGGCAGCTGCGAAAAGATCCGACCAACACGATGGCTTGCTGCGGAGAGCATTCAGAAGTTTCGACCCATCCATCTTCGCCATGATGCACAATTCTTACGTGCGCCCACACGTTGGATACGCCATCCAAGCTTGGCAACCTTGGTTGAAGAGCGACTTAGAAGTGTTAGAGAGACTACAACACAGAGTCACAAAGCGCGTCAAGGGTCTCCGACATCTGTCTTACCAGCAATGACTGAAGTCACTGGGAATTTTCAGTGGTTACTACAGAAGGCTGCGCGGCGACCTCAAACTAGTGCACCAAAAATTAAGCGATCCTAATCACGTATGCTGTCAGTTGCTGAAACTCAACCATAACACAAATCTCAGAGGTATCCTCTGCAATTTTGTGTACAGTATAGCTGTTTGGAGTGTAGACGGAATTATTTTTCTCTTCGGCTTTTCCAACTCTGGAACACCCTTCCAAACTTAGCTGGTTCCTCCCCCACCTTGCATATTTACATAAAAAACGATTGGATCTTGCCCTTGACCGCCATCATTTCGTTGTCTAAACTGTGCTCCTTTGGAATAAATTAAATAGGCCTGCTAACCGGAGTTATATGTCACTTAAACCTAAGGAAGCGGTGCAAGAGTGAGTATTCTCGTTTTTCATTTTTCTCACGGAGTACAGCGGCTAATTTTCTCAGGTTGTCTTGTTGTTTGCATTCAATTCCCACTTACACTACTATTATGCAGCAGCGTATCTGCTGGATAAACGCTCAAACAGACAACTGACCTATCTTTTGATAATTGTAGTTTTACCCCCACTATCCTGCGGGACTTGTCAAGCAACTGCTTTTTTACCCTGCGTAAATCATTATTCATTGTTCATTAATCAACATGATGGGCGAGCTGGTATTTGACAGCAAAGCGAATTGCTCGTAACCACCGCTAACTCAAACACTCATGGAAAAGTTGCAAGTCTATAAGTGTCAAAATACATGCTGCTAGAATGGGATTCTTATATTACTTTTTACGGGATAGCTCTTTGGAAATAGTAACGATCAAAGTGAAACTTTAAAACCCGGTGTGAATGCACCTAACATGTAATCTAACCAAGGAAATCTCGTCCGCGTGCACGAAATGGTGAGGACACGATGTAATAAGTACATGGAGATGGACCTGCTCAAACTAGTAGCGTAAAAGACGGATTTCGTGTATTTCCACATAAGAAGCATGGGCAATTGGGAATAGGAGCACTAAAATATTTCAACGAGAAGTGCAAAGAATAATCGACAGATGCGTGCTTGAATCATGTGGCATGAAAAACACAGATAAACAACGTCTGTCACCTCCGCAGTGCTAGTTAACGGGGGAATGATTTAATTATCTATACCAAGTTTTGGACGAACCTCCTCTCCCATTCCTGTTATCCTGCTTGAAAACTGCAGTGTCATTTTCTAACAAACTCCCCTTCGGTACAACTCATATAATCGGAAAGTCTAACAGTGGAGCAAGATTAAAGTGGTTAGTTCTTCAAGCTGTACTCATACCCTGCTGTAGATTTTCAAACTGCAACCAATACAAATCGGAAGTTAACCATTCACCTCTGTTCAGTAAGTCTCTCCAGCATCAGGTACTGAAGATTAAACCCCTACGATGTCGGCAAACTAAAACAATTCTGACGATGAATATAAAGGTGCCCCAACCACTGGAGCTATGTACCATGTGGATGCGATAGAATATCCCATTATTTTTTCCAGCTGGCTTAAAACAGTAATGGATTTGGATTACTTTTGTAGTGTGCTACCTCGCTTCGATGGATTTGAAAATCCACTAAGTTACAACATGGCTGTTGCGCACACCTACGGATTCGGAAAGATATAACATGACGCAGTTGCCAACTACCTATCTTTTGGATCCAATCGTCGTTTTTCTTCAGTATCTACGCAGTACCCATATTTACGACCGAACAACAGATCTCAGTTAACCAGAATCGTCCTGCTTCGCTTAACGAATACTAACAGTGCCTGAAATTTTACGGATAGGATGCGGCCAAGCTGACAGCTGCTGCCATATTTCACGACGAATATCGTGAACCGAAAATCATCCTGTTGATGTGCTGGGGACTGGAACACAGAGCCGATTTCCCGTGTTGCGCATAATCCTATAAAAGTTACATAAATATCCGAATGGTACGAAATTCTTTCCACATAAATCGTATGTCGAAGTACTTGTGAGATTACCGGCTTGCCGATCGAGAAACCAATCGTTTCTGACACTACCAAGGCCGAAAGATACACGTACCAATGGCAAAGGTACATCCCACTAAAGAAGGGGAGTGACCGGTTGTTCGTATGCAAAAGGACATCAGTAGGTTAGTGATATCTTCTCTACAAGGTTGGAGCGAAGTGATACCGGGGAATACAAGAAAATTATAAACCGATCTTCTTGGTAGAGGAATAAAATATTTTTTTATCTATACACTCATTTCGGCTCACAATGAGTGGTCCTGGATGATCACTACCATCAGGTTAAGGGTCGCTAAAGTAACTACCACAAACTTAGCACCTATACATTGCATTGTTACAATAGTTAAGTCTCATTCATTAGTTCTTTCTTTTTTCGTTCGTAGCCTGACTCTAGGTGATGTATGGTATGTTTACATTCAAGGTTTATGTCTTGCATTTGGTGGGCAATATTGCGAGGGCAATTACACCTGTTGTTCTCTATGATAGAAGCAAGTCTGTGTCAACAGTGAGGATACGCTGACTAGTGATGTTGTATAACTTGTGAACTCATTAACTTATTCTCCTATCGTATCGTAAGATTCACTCAAGCCATGTAACCCCACATGCGCGCCGACTACCAGGCAGTAGACCGCAGAATCGAAGCAACCATTACATCGTTTGCACTCAGCGGATGACTGAATTCTGGGTTGGAAAATCTAATCGAATCTGGTAATCGAGTCGTTATATTCTTATCCTATGACCTCCCTGGGGCTACTTCAACGGCAATCAACCAAAATGGCATGAACACATTGAGGGTTTTACGCTTGATTGATTTAAGTCCCCACATCAGTCAAGCGTATTGATGATAATCCAAGTTCCCAATTTCAAGCAAATCACTGTGTCTAGCATATGGGCAATCTGCAATCGTGTGTCTACCGAATGTGCTCACTGACACTTCTCCTTGCTTATAGATTGCCAATCCGACAGCACATCAATTCGTGACAGTCTAGTAGCAGCAGATGATGTGTGTTAGGGGGCACTACAGGCATTCGGGCCTATGAACAATGAGAATAAACCTAAAGCTAATCAGGCTGCCTAAATGCGTTCAAGCAACCTGTACCAATGCGCGGAAGGCAGATTTCTATTTAACAATGGAACACTGGTGTATTACGAGTAAAAATCAGTGCTTAACAACTTTTGCGGGATAGAAATTACTGAGAAAAAAGCATGCTGCTGTGAAACCGTTTTGGAGGTCTTATCATAAACTTAAGTAGAAGAGCGAAGCTGTTCACATATTAAAAGAATAAATCCATAAATCTATTGTTTGGGCGTTTGAAATATACCGTTTGTTGGCCACCTGGCTAACAAGTTTTAAGAGGAAACACAAATGAGACCGCTTCGTCAATTCATTTTTAAATGTCGCTAGACTGTGGGCAGAAAAGAAACAATTTGGGAGAGCATTCCACGGCTGACAAACTCGGAGGATAAAGAAATTTCTGCGGCATTCCAGCCGGCTATACTGCATTGTCAGTTTCAGAGGATGACCTCTTAGGCTAGTGTTGTGGTTCAGTTCCAGCAGCGGGCGGCAAATGTGGCTTGCGTTCTTCCGAATCTGGGAACCACTATGAGATCCCCCGCAAACATCAATATCGACTGGTGTATATTCTGAGAGACTTCAGCAACTATTGCACATCGCAGGGCGCTACTGTAGCAGAGAAGGACCCCAACTCCTCTGCCGAGGCGGACGTTCGGGATGAGTGACAATCCTACTAAACCTCAACATCAGTCATTACTTGGGGCAACCAAGTTTCAGTAATGGAAATTAGGTCCTAAGCATTTGCGATCTAATGTAGCCGAAGTTCGGTAAGTTTACTGAGAAACTCTTATGAGTTAGCGTACACAAACTAAAATTTCTCAGATTTAATCAATGTGTCTGAGATGGTGAAATGCATATGTGAAGTTTCACCGACCAATGATTGACCGGTGACCAATCCTTTTCTCGGTAGGTACTTGGCAAAGGGCTCGACGTCTTATTCATCGTCTGCCTGGTTAACCCCGTATCTAATTTTCTACTTGCAACGTAAGGTGTCTGGTCACTGTCTTCTTCCACAGGTTGCAAGGACTCATCAGACACCGTACTGGTGCACTGTACTTTTGTAGCTCCCATCGCGTTGGATTCGTTGAGTGACGTATGACCTCTGAGGCAATCGCTGACTATCTTCAGCCGAAGCTTAGGTGGCAGCTCGATATGAAACATGTAACAGTATTTCAGCAGCCGTGCTGCCGTATGTTTTGACTGTAGGACCAACTTCAAGGATTTCGGGTTACAGCCATGACAGCGATTTCGCTAGTACATCATCTAAGAGGAATGTTTCACGGAAATAGTACCATTGTTCTTTATCGTGGGTTTTTATTACATGCTCCTCGTGCGCTTCAGTTTCAGGAACGCCGTGAACAAGATTGGTTCTGCAAATAGAAATTATTTGTTGCCCACCCGAAAACACCACACTACTAGGAAGCGTTTCGATGTTATTACTTCTTAGCAGATAGAGTTAGCAGCATCGAACCCGGGATCATTGGGATGTTAGTTGTTACCGCTACCCCCCTAAGCCACCGGGTCACGACGGTGGCGTTGCCCGTCGTTTGGCATCTGGTTGGGTTGTCGTTGACTTACACAAGATGGAAAGGTAACGAACTGCGATTCCAGCGGAATTTTTCAATGATATCACAGTGCGGGAGCGTAAACTCCAGAGGCTTACTTGGTTAATATTTTGGGCTATCAGTAGTGGGATCGATAGTTCCCACCGTCCACTGTCATTGCTGAAATGTAAGTAGATACTCTATTGGTCACCAGTGTTCCACAAGCGAATAGTGAATGTTTGATGGGCGCCCGATGCGTGACGGAGGATCGTCCAATGGACGCCTCATTGGCAAAATATTGTGTCATCATCGGGCGCTCGTCGAGAAAATCTGAGCACACTTCCATTCGAAAGCTCAGTTTCCCACACCCCCAGATTTTGCTTCCTAAAAGAATAACCAAGCCGCATTATCTCCTCTTCCACTAACACTGGCTACCCGTTATGACGAACCCACACATCAGGCAATTTACACAGTACGTAGCGACGATATTGTGTAGTACCGAGCGAGTTATTTACGGACCAGAACCTTGCAAGTAAACCGTTCTTTCTCCTTTTGTAGCTATGATTCCCGCTTTTTAATTTCATCTTTATATGTTAACGCAGCTGTACACAAACCGCATATTTTACTCCCACCCTATTAGGGTCCGGCAAAGAGCGCTGGAGTAACGGATGGTGCAAATAGGGTATAAGTGAACTTCGGAAGTTCACTGGCTCAAAGGTGGGGTAGTCTCAATTTCTTACGACACAGTCAGTCAGTCAGTCAATCACTCAATCAGTCAGTCAGTTAGTCAGCAGTCAGTCAGTCAATCAGGCAGTCAGTCAGTCAGTCAATCAGGCAGTCAATTAGTCAGCCAGACAGTCCGCCATCGAGCCAGTCTTCCCTCATGTGTTGCACGCCATGCCTACTATTGCTACGAGTAGCGAGATCCTGCCATAACCGGTTTTCACTAAACTCGAATCATAGAAACAGCCGTATGTATCCGTAACTCAACAAAGTCCTAAGCTGCTCAAACTGTTTGAAATATTGTCAACCACTTGGTTCCATCATTTTGGGAAGCTGTTGCAACGGTGTATCACCCGGTTCTCTTTTCCAAGTTGACGTGTGTAGCAGTAGCGGGTGCTTCACTTTGTCACAGCTGGTTACCGGAGCATGCCGACTCACGGCATTTCGTGTGACCTAGAGGACTACAGACGGCTTACGACAGTTGGGTTTCAATACCGAGTTCTCCACTGCACCAAGCGGCTGCGCACTTGTGGTGATGGCGCCATTCAGCTCCATTCCAAATGCCACTGACTTACTATTCATTTTCAGCCATGAGAATGTAGCCGGTTTTAGGTTGTATTTTACGGTACTCACATTCGGGTTGCAATACGTCCAGTCTCTCAAAGCCAGTCCAGGTGAGGCCGCTACTCGTCACTCACAATGCGGAATAAAGAGCCACCTTGAGTGCATCATTGAAGCACTGGCAAACTAAAATCTGAGTAGATCAGATTGTGCCAAACGCGGTTTTGTGACACCAGTGAAAGCTAACTTTAAGTAGCAACACCAGCGTCTGCTGCTGTCTCTTAATCGGATTGCCTGTTTAAAGTGTGTTTGGTGCAGAGTTACTTTCGGGGCAATAGCTGATTATGACACTTTCAGTGAAAGCCGCGAGGTAGCTGTCTCACCGATGCCGCCTCGTCTTTGCACGATAGACAGCTGTTTGCGACGGTATGTTGTATACACAAGGTGTAGGCGCCTTGACAATGAATGTTTGTTTAGGGCATTAAGGTTTCAAGTAAGTTCCCCTTCTCTCGCAATTATTATCCTTTATTTAATGGGTCATTGTGCTTGTATGGCAGCGAAGCATCAGTTCAAATGGCTAATGTACTGCCGTTGTTGTTTGTTGACTGAGCAACACCAGCACAACTATGGGACCTACTGTTAGGAGTTCCGGAAGACGTTGCGGAGCAATTAGATACACTACGTTTAGAGGTGGATCATTGGTCTAAACGGTAGCGTCAGTAGCACCGGTCACTAATAGAGTTGGCCAATGTTACTTTAGTTGATGCACAAAGTTTATGTGGTGACAATATCGTTCCGCTGGACTCAAGTGAAGGGTAAGTATAGCGTGATTTGTGCAATTCAGGCTCAAGCAGTGTAGTTGGGATCGTCTGCAGATTATACTGTCTTTGTTCTAAGTAAATAAATAAATTAAAGTAGAGTAGTAGAGGGACTTGTATGGTGCAGGTAGAAATTCATCACATCCAGAATCACTCAGATAGAAACCACACGCTCGAAAAAGCACTGTACGCGCATTTCATCCTTTCGGGAATCGTCAGCAGTGCGCATTCCATCTCCCCCTGGCAGGGCTCGAACCCGCAACTTGACTGTTACTAGTCCGTGGTTGAGACCACTGACCTTAATTTGTGTATGTTATCTGCAATGAGGTATTCTCGAACTAGTGTACGTAGCCATCCTTACTTCAGCGAGATTTTACGAGTGAGTACAAAGATTACATCGGGAAGCCGTTGTAGCTTTTTGTTAGCAATAAAGACGGATTTTTGAATTGGCACACTGTCCAGAAAAGTAACACATGCGCTTGAAAAGTGTTTGCAGGCACCATATTTTCTACTATTGATAGCGGCAAAATAGAGTAAAACAAATACTGCCTTTAATAAAGTAGTACCTTCCTCAACAATAGAAAGCGTATTAGTTATTTTCGATTAGAAAATGGCCAGCGTTTGGAAAGTAGTCCATGTACTGATAATACAGTGCAGAATTCAAGACATATATTAGCGGATTTAAATGCAACTGGTGGTTGAGAAGATAGCTGTAGCTAAGGAGTTTTCAATGCAGCAGTTGCAGTTAGCAGTTGCTGCAGTTGCTGAAGCATTGTGAAGTCCATGATGAAGTATATTTCATTTTGAGTAATTCTTCATCCTTTACAGAGGAGGTTTAAGAGTTGTCATGGGTTTGTGGCCTAGACTACATTGCAGACATCTTTCAAAGATTGTACAAACTGTAACTTCCTCGCTAGCGATAAGGACACGACATCGTACATAAAAGAAAAATTTGCAGCGTTTCATAGAATATCGTTCACTGGATAAATCGTGTTGCAAATGGAAACTTGGAAGTCGTTATAACGCTTCTTATTTGTTTCGACTCTTAGTAGGAAAGGAGAAAGCTTCTTCAAAGATAGCACCCCACGGGTATAATGTTGCCAATCGAATAGGGAACGTTGCGGGCTAACGTGACCTAGCCACCAGACATACACGCTGGCTGAGACTGAGACAAAGCAAGACTGCACTGAGACCTAAAAAGAAAACTGACCGTTAGCAAGAGTACATTTCTTGACTAGGCCAAGGAGAAACATGCCTTCCACAACTTCATATTTATAGTTCAATATAATGGCAGTGTAATGCAGAAAGTTTAGAGGAAGGTGGCTGAAAGTATGACACATGACTTTTAATCTAGTTGTAGTAACTTGAGGGAAACTCAGTTGGTGTCAGTGTGGCTTCGTGTGGTAACAGCCGCAGTGTGTGCTGAGGTGAGTTCAGATAGTTAGCAGCGGCTTGACAAGATAGACACATTAGTGTCATGTGAATAGTTCAGTGAATTCACAGTAGTTTACACAATGCATGCATTAGTTTGAGCTAAGACAGTTCATTCTGGCTTGGCATCAATGAACTGTGCAGGCTGAGTGGCTGCATGGTGATGATGGAGTTCATTGAGTGGTTGAGAGCTGAAGGAAGGTCCGGTGTCAGCACCTACACTACCCAATCTAAACTGGATTAACCCAGCTCATTGGTCAAATGAAGTAGCAAGCCAGTGATCCTTGTCATTGCCTATTATTATTTCGCACGGACCTACTGAACTATAAATGCTGTTCCAAGAATTGCAGACGTGGTTGCGTTGGCATAGCTCAGAATGCAGCATCAGTCCTGCAGGATCATGCAGTACCCTGTAGGTAGGTGCCTTGAAAACGTTTGAAGCTCGCTCCTGACTGCGCATTGACAACCGGGTCCGACAGTCGGTTCCAGTCATTAATTACTCGAGTAGAGAGCGCAACCTCTGAACGAACTTTGAACCTCTTCGGTTTAAACAGCTTCCGGCTGTGACCTCGATTCGAACTGACAAATCTTAGCTAAATAAACTGCCTCAGCTCGTTTCACAGTTCATCTAGTAGCATACGCGTAGTATAGATGAGGTTTCCGCGACGTCGGCGATAGTATAATATTACAATAACTAATAGTATGTCAGCTGTACGCCGTGATGGCGCTTCGCTGCCGAGGGACCACCACCAGTCGCGCGTGGGCTGAGTATACCGCGAGGACGTCCACTCCTACGCGGATTCGAACCGATGACCTGATGGTTGCAAACCAGGCTTGCAGACCACTCGGCCACCGGCCGATAGTCTAAGGGAAAAAGCTTCATCCTCCGTAGTGGGCTTGGATAAGGGAGTTCGCGTAGCCCAAGGACAAAGTTCGAGGCTCCTCGGTGCAATTTTACGATCTTGTTAATTTCGTGCTTCGATAGTGAGGCTGTAGTATCTCTAAGTTGAGCCCGGCGAAATCCGCGAACGTTATGAGGCGTATTGCAAACTCCACAACATAAATGCTTCTGCTTCTCTCAGAAGTTGTACGACGAACAATGATTTGTCAGGGGGTCAAAACTTAGGTGTTCGACATGCTCCTTAAGATGGTTTGGGTGAATACTACAAAATCGAAAGGTATGTGTATCATCTACCGAGCGTCTACCAAGATAAAGGCGTTGCTAAATAACGTTAGTGTAGAATAAAATCAAATGCACGCATACAGAAGTACACGGGATACAGTGATCGTTTACGTAAAGCGTGGGAAACGTACACTATGGCCGCTCACTTAGGCGTCGCCTGCTTGGGACTATTGACATGATTAACGCAATCCAAAATGGCGTACTTTAGGTAACGAAGTGCTGTGAGCTAAGATTAACATCTAATCGGTTTTTGAAAATGTCCAAAATTGGAGAGGAAACAACGGCGTTTGGGAGGGCTTTCTAAGAATAGTAAACCGAGGAAAAAAGTAATTCCGTCGACACTGTAGACAGGTATATTGTTCATAAAATTACAAACAGTTACTTCTGAGCTGTTTGTTGTTGCAAGTCTCAGCAAATGGCGGCCTAAGTGGTTGTGGTCACATAGTATTTGGTACGCTATTATGCAATCGCCGGGCCAACTTCGGTAGCGTCCGATGAAAATTCCTAGCAGCCTCAGCCTTCGCCGGTAAATGATTGCGGAGGCCAGCGACATTCTTTGTTGCACTGTGTTGTGGTGCTTCGAGCGCCTCAGGTCATTCTTAAAACAAGGTTGCCAAGCTTGGATGGCGTACTGAACGTGGTGGTGCAAGTAGAAGTTTCGCATTATCAGGTAGACGGATGGGTCGAATCTCCTGAACGCCCTCCGCAGCAGACCGAGGTGCTGCTTGTCTCTTTTCGCAGCTACCACAGCTTGTTTTAACAGTTGAGGTCACTTTGTACGAGCACACCTAGGTCACGTGCCTCGGAACTAGTCTAGTCTGTATGCCCCAAGAGAGCACGTGTGGTCATGTCTACGACATAACGGAAATACGTGATATTCGGCTACATTGAATGGTAGTGCATTCTGAACTGGTCAGTTTGAAAACGTGTTAAGATCACACTAGAGCCCTTCTTGGTCGTCCGGTCCTTTGATCACCAGCCATGTCTTGATATCATTTGCGAAAAATAGAAAACCGGAAGCATCTGATAGTGCTAAATCGCTGATGCAGACCAGGCTAAGACGACACCCTAGCTCCGAGCCTTATGGTACCCCGCAGCCCACATCAATCGCATCAGACAGAAATTCCCGGACTCTCACCTCCAAGAAACTTTCGTGTGGAAAATTCGTTATCGGACGCAGGGTTTGTTTGCCAATGCCGTGGTTCTGAGGTTTGTGCAGGAGAATTCGATGGACCAAGCGATCAAACGCTTTTAAGAATTCCATGTAGATGACATCGACACCTGCTCCACTATCAACTGCTTCAGTTCAGCTATTGCGTGCAAGTAATAGGCTGGTTGTACTTGAGTGCTTTTAAGGAAAGACAAATTGCGCCGTAACTATTAAGCTGTAGTTTACCAGCTACTGCATCAAAACATCGTCAATGATTGATTCCCCAGCTTTGGAAGCACAGAAGGCAGCGTTGTTAGACAGTACTTGGTAGAATCAGTGTGAATAGGAGTGACGATCCTTCGCTTCCATACTGGCGGAATATTGTTTTTCGGTAGATAACGCCTACAGAAAACGATGAGTGGTTTTGCTAGATCACTGGCTACGATCTGCAGAGTCTTCGGTCAAATGATACGGCCTCCAGGCGAAATCTGGATAACCATAGATAACAGCTACTCCAAGCAGCTTCTACAGTGAATGTGATGTTGGATCAACCTGACGGTGGATTACTAGAAAAGAGGAGAATAGTTGGGCTCGTTATCTGCTTGAAAGTATGGGAGTAACGAAATAGTATGAAATCGGCTGCTTCCATTGCTGATGGCGTGAGTCTATCAACTTTGACCTTTGCTAGAATCCCGCACCGCACCTCACGAAAGCCAACCACATGCTAATAGAGGAGTTTGCGGTTCGTGCAGGATCGTCTCATTAACTCTTGTCGATGCGTCATTTTGTCCTCACATATTGATTTCACACACAATTGACACTGTGCCACTTATGTGGTCTTGATGCCAGCATTCAAACAGTCCTTGTGAGCTCGCGATACAAGACCGCTCAGGGACATAGAGTTATGTGCCCTGTTCTTCATAAACGACTTGCTTTTGTTCTGACGATGGAGTACTTCTTTTCTGAAGCGTGAGTTCCTATTATACCAAACGTGTTATGAGCCTTTCCCAGGCAACGCCTGGGCGGGGTATTCGGTTAAGAAGGTCCAAGATGCTTCCTTAACAACTTGGATAACACATTTTTATGCATGATAGTACATACCACGTAATCCTCCTTTTCAGGATATTCCGCATAGCATACATAGTCAAACAGTAGAGTAACACAGTCACTGCCCCCCAGTGGTGTACTAATAACTGTCCCATCGATCATGCGTTCATCGATGGTGAACAGAAGATCATGTGTGGAGGGCCGGTTAGCAGTGTGAATCTAGTGGGTGAGGTTGTCTCTTGCAAACATGCCTCAAACTGTGCACCATGGCTTGCTGGCTTTTCCAGGTCCTGCACATTATAGTTTCCAGGGTTACGAATGTGACTATGACCTGCACAAAGTAACCTGAATAACGTGGCTCAGTTTTGAGTCCATTTCCGTCTATTAGACAAGTGTCGTTTCCCAAACAGAGCGTGCACCAAAGAGAACCAGGTGCCGGTATTTCTGGCTGATCGATATCCGCATCGGAGCTTGCTCACATAATATAGTATTAGACCACTAACCGCTTGCAGAACTTAGTCCTTCAGGGACAAGCGGTTATTCGGCAAAGACAGCTAAGTGGAAATTATAACATGTTTAGCAGGCCAAACCCCTCGATATAAATTTCAGGTTCAAGTCCATAATTAACGATCCTGCTGATTCGATGAGATTCTTTCTTTGCTTCAGTTAAACTAACGATGAATCACTCACTTGAATATCGTCTAATCAGAGTCCAGTAATCGAATCCATCAAGTCCGCATCCCATTGGCTGTTTGGCGCGCTCGGTTGGTCCGTTTTCTTACTCTGATCTGATACTACCATCCTCCCTTTTATGGTGTTCGTGTGCCTCCATATTGCTATCCACCCTGTACACCTCGCCACTCCGTGACCTATTCGCTGTATCTGCGGCCGTAGTCTCCTTGCCCCACGCCATCTGCCACTCCACTCTCAATACACATTGTTGTCTCCGGTGTCGTCTCAAATGCATTCGATTTCTGCTGAACGTTTTCCCTCCAACCTTTATTTCGTATGACTTGGCACCGACCCTCGCATTCACCACAGCTTTCTTCCACCGCTCTTGACTATCGGGTAATGGTTGAACCCACACTTCTTCTCCCACTGTTAGCCCAAGCCGTACCAATGCACCGCGGTCATAGTACCGTTTCTGAGTGGTAATTCGTCGTCTCAGATTGTTCTGTAATCCTTCGTGCTTTGGCGAAACTGAGCGCGAAAGTATGGCACATGCCGGCATCAGCGTTATAGTCCTTCGGTTGTACAGGCGCTGCACCGGGTTCAAATCGATATTCGTTAAAGGAGTGTTGTGATTCTCCAGTAGCATGAGGTACGGGTCCTCGCCAGTTGCTCTAGCCTTTGATAACAGCCGCTTGGCCTGCTTCACCACCGACTCGGTCTTTCCATTCGATTGATTGTGATATGGGCTGGTTTGCTTGTGCACGAATTCCCACTTGGTTGTGAACGTCTGGAAAGCACCACTAGTAAACTGGGGTCCATTGTCGGAGACCAGCTCCCTGTCGCGTGAACTGACATCCGAGCTTGTCGACTACTGTCTCTGTGGTCGTGGTGGCGAGTAGATCACTATTACAAAATAATCACTATAGTAATCCACGGTGAGTAAATAATATTTCCCTTTATCATTGAATAAATGCACCGCCAACTTCTGCCACGGTCGATCGGGAACATGATGTATCATCATTGTTCCTTCGTCTGCCGGATTTCATGTGAACGGTACGCCGCACAATTTGATACAGGACCTTTGATTTGATCCCTCATTCCTGGCCAAGGAGCAATTCACTTGTTTGGTTAATGGTATAGTTGGCAACAAGGTGTGCGCGATGAACTTATTTCAGCATTTCCCCTCGAAGTGATGACGAGAGCAGCAAACAGCTTTCCTTGAACAACAAAACATCATAGACAGAGAGTTCATCCCGAAGATTGAAGTAGGGTGTTAGTTCTTTCGGCAGCTGCTTTTTTGTCTCTGGCACCCATTTAGAATAACATCTCGCAAAGCTGAAAGCGTTGCATCTTCCTCCGGGTGGTGCCATATTTCTTTTAGCCGATCTTTTGTCACTGTCACTTGTTGTACAAAGATTACTGCTTCGACCTATTCCGGGTTATGCTCGGGTACGGGCGTATGAGCTCTTGACAGTGTATCCGCGATGAACATCTGTGCACCAGGCGTATATACAAATTCACGTCGTACTTTTGAAGCCGGATAAGCATACGCTGAAGACAACGAGAAACAACGTGCAGCGGTTTCCTGGCTATTGACACAAGCGGCTTGTGGTCTGTATACAACGTCGTCTTACTTCCGAAAGTATAATCGGTGAAACGCTCCATGGCACAGAGTACTGCAAGCATCTCTTTCTCTATCAGTGCATAGCACTGCTCGGTCATGGCAGGTGCTTGGATGTGGAAATCCAAAGTTTTTCCATTCTGTAAGAGAATAGCCCCCATTCCGTCTTGTCTGCGGTCATCCTGTACCTCCAAATGCTCCGCTGGATCGTAATACCCGAGTACAGGCGCGTTGCTGATGAGGTGCCTAACAGTTAGAATGCGGTTTCCCATTCTTTTCCCTAACTCCACTTTACTCTTTTGTGAGTGAATTTCCTGATCGGCGCCATGATATCAGCTAGCCTTGGCATAAAACAGCTCAGGTAATTCACCTTACCGTTTAAGCGATCGATTCCCTTCACGTCATTAAGAGCGGCATCCCGCGAATTGCCTTAATTTTTCCTAGAGCAACCCTGCCCCCTTGTGTTGTTAGCAAATGCCCATGGAAAATCACCTGGTCTTTCCGAAGTTCAATTTTTCACGCTTAAGCTTGATGTTCCTTTGCATACAACTTTGTAAGAAACGCTGGAGATTAGCGTCATACTCTTTATCTGTCGTGTCGTAGATCAAAACATCGTCTGCCAAGTAGGTTAGACCATATAAGTCGTCTACCGCTTGCACCAATCGTTTTTGCAGAGTCTCACTATGCACCTTCAAGCCAAAAGGTAAACACAGCCAACGATAACGCCCAAACGGTGCAGCAAAGGTAGTAAGGAAACTGGATTTATCATCTAAAACCACTTGCCAGAATGGCGAAGATAGATCAACCTACGTGAAACAATTAGCTTTGGCCAAACGCGGCAAAATGTCATCTAGGGTAGGTAGCGCGTAATGCTCTCCACTCAACGCTTCATTCAATGGTTTTGGGTCAATACATACACACATTTCGCCCATCTTCTTCGTAATGATTGCGACCTGACTAAGCCAGTCCGTTGGCTCATCGAGTTTGGCTATCTCACCCTCTCTCACTAATTTGCTCAAGCTAGCGAAGAACCTGTCACACAGTGCAAATGGAACTCTCCTAGCTGGTAGCGCTGTCGGTCTTACCAAAGGATCTAAGGACAAGTGAGCGGTTCCCTCAAACTTTCTCAAACCTGTGCTAAACACGGACGGATACTGGTCACTATTACCGCTTTCTCCTTGGCAAACATGCACAAAATGATAATGATTCAAAACAACAAAACGGAAAGAGTGGATTGTACCTATGTCGAGGATCCTCGTGAGCTCCTCCTCCACGATCACAAACTCCAGTCGATGTGAGGCTCCATCTCTGGAGCAACAACTTCGATTGGAGCTGTGCCCTTTGGATTAAGTTTGGAACCATTCCAAATACGCAAGCAATCTTGCTCGGATCAAATGCATACTCTTGGACAGTGCTTCCTTGGTAGAATGTTGACAGTAGCACCTGTGTCTAAATGGTATCGTACGGTTGTGCCTTCCATCAAAAGACTTGAGTAGACAAATTCTTGCGACACCCTCCGAGACCGGTTGCCAATTAAATGTTTTGCATCTGGGGGGACATGGCACGAACGACCGTACACATTGGTTGCTTGGCAGCAACGAGCAAAGTGGTTCCTTTTTCCACATCTGGCACATTTACGCCCCCACTCCGGAAACTGTTCGCAGGTGCTCGGATGTCCAGTGGCGTAAAATTTGCCGATCTCCTGTTTCATGTTAATGGCCTCCGCTGCTTCGACTCCGGGAACGGCTCAAAATTCTACATCTATTGGGAGTCTCATGTGTTGGTATTGATAGGCGGTCGAGGACTCAAAATTGCAGATATCGATGTACGGCTGGAGCAAGAAGTTGCGCTGTCGCAAAAGCCGCTTTGTCGTACTTTCATCATTGATTCCTAAAACGATCCGATCGTTTATAAGACTGTCGCCCAAGTATTAACAGAAATTACTGGATCGGGTCAAAATCTTTAATTTAGTGACGTACGCGTCGACCGATTCCTTTGGACTTCTGTTGCTCGAAAAGGAAGCATGGCACAGATAGATCTGGTTGGTTTGGCCTCCACAAATTTCACTGAAATTTCCAATGACCGTCTCCAAATTATTGCGAGCTTCGCCTTTGTCGTAGTGCAATGTCTCTAGAACACGGCACGCGTCATCCCCGGCTGTGTGTCAAAACGTGACCCAGCGATACGCCATCGGTTGTGCGTTCAAACGTACTAAGGTGCCGAAATATTCCCACTTGCACTTCCATAGACGCCAATTACTCGCCAACTTCCGTTCATCCATGTTCATTGTCGCAGGCATCTGAATAGACGCTAGTGCTCCAAACAGCATCCGCGCGCAGCCGGTGGGGTTCGTCTTTGTCTTCTCTGACATCATGTTGCAGAAATCAGTCCTTTAGGGACAAGCGTCTATTGGGCAAAGACAGCTAAGCGAAAATTATAGCATGTTTAGCAGGCCAAACTCCTCGATATAAATTGCAGGTTCAAGTCCATAACTAACGATCCTGCTGAGTCGATGAGATTCCTTCTTTGCTTCAGTTAAACTAACGTTGAATCACTCACACGAATATCATCCAATCAGAGTCCAGTAATCGAATCCGTCACATCAGCCTTACATTGGCTGTTTGGTTCACTCGTTTGGTCCATCTGCTCACTCTGATCTGATACTGCTATCGCACAACCCATCCAGGTCTATCATTCCGAAGCAGCAACTACCAGGTAAATTAACGACAGAATCAGCTATATCAAAACTTAACTGGGTCCTAATGAGATCTCGGCATGTGATGCCAGACGATTAATAATTTTGGGCAAATTATTATAAAAGCCTTAGGAGTTGGCCTACAAAAGTGCATGTTTCGGGGGTTTTATGGGTGCGTTGATGGAGGTCAATTTCGTGCTTATTTTAAACTGATCGTTAGATTGTCGGCCGCTGATTGTCTTTTTGCTTGTCTGTATGTTTGTGAATTTCAGTCCAGCCGCATGACCTCCAAGAGTATCCTAGATCAGGATGTTCACACATGCTTCGCTCTGTCGTGTTGTTTGCCGTTCGTCGTGTTGTTTCGCTCTCTCCACAGGACTGTGGAGACAAAGAAGTTACTGCAACTTTTGATTCCATCGAATTGCTGACAACTCATGACCGTGCATCTACTGCCATTAACCGAATCTTGGTTGGCAACCTGGCGCGAAAATTCGACTAGTTATATAATAGAACTTGCACCATTCCGTCGGTTCCCAGCACCACTTTCATTAATCTTGGATCGCAGCTCTTGTAGTTAGGTGGTGAGGTAATCCTTATCAAAGATTTTGAGAGAACATTGTCCCTAGAGGGTGCTTCGCATTTGTAGCACCGCTGCTCTCAATTGTCTGTTTGCGCCTCATAATCAGAAGAATCCGGGAGCTCGGGAACATTATGGAAAAAAATGTTTTTCATGTTATCGCTGGTAACATGGTCGTCTTGGTTATCCGCTTACTTTAGGCAATCGTTCCAAGGGAGATAGGGTAATACGCGCATCCCGCTCGGTGAGTTGCAAAGACGAAGTACTGAGAGCAGGACAAACTGTGTCTCATCTTCTGATTTTAGTGTTACTCAGAGAATTTAGGGTCCAGCTTAGTGCGCTGGGGCCGTGTGAAGTGCTACGCGTCTCAGCATAGTAGTCTCAACTTGAATACCGATAACGTCACCGATGGAATTCCATTAGCTGCGAGCCTCTAGAAACATGCTTTTTATTGTGCCAGATTTGGACTAGGGACCGTTAGTGCACACGATAATTTCGTCTAACGAATGTCGGTTTGGCAGTTTTTGGTAAGTTGGGCTGTTTAGAAGGCAACAGAAGTTGACGATGGAAGCTGCGCCGCCCTGCGCGGGCTGGGTACATAAAATGGGCCGGCTTGTGTGGCTCACTGGGTGTTATCGAGGCGACCGATGTGTTCGTTACCCACATTTTCTCGCTGCACTGGAATGACTCGGGCTCTGAGCTGTTGTTGTCATGAGTAAATCAATAGGTATAACTTACTTGCATGAGGTAATGGTAGTCACGTTGAACGTGACTCTACTTTCTAAGGGGTTAGGATGTGTCAATGTACGTAACCGTTACTATGGGGCGGTTAGCAAGATTGACTTTACTCTTTGACATAGGGACGGGGTTCAGAGGGGTTGCTTGAGGCGGGAGCGGTTTACTTCTATTTCAGTGGTGAAGCACTGAAACTCGCTATCCACACAGTAGTTGCAATTGATGGTTCGCGTTTTTTAATGAGCACAGTTGGAATAACTCTGCATACCCGGCAAAGTCAGAGCGCATCGTTTACATTGTTAAACCTCTTTAAGTCCACTTGACTTACGCCACAACTCTTAGTGTGGAACTCATAGGCACAATTTCAGCAAATCAAAACCATTCCTGACCACGCGGGTGCACTGGATTGTTCAGATTTACACGTAAGCGGGATCATTTTCAGTGGTGGTTGCTTTGTCAACTGAACGCTGAACCTGTCTGGTCCAGTGAGATAGAGGGCTAGTGCTCTTGAAGTTCGTAGTTACAGTCGCGCAGTTGACCAAGGTTATCATAGTTAGCTTTGTCACGAGAATAACGTACACGCACGTGCAGTCTGCCCGATTTATCTATTGATGATGGCTCATGTAGATTAGGCTCTTTATCCTGCCTTCTTTTGGGTGGATGTCATCGCTTCATTGTCCTGATAGGAGAAGGTAAGCCGAAGCCACAACTTGGGTCGTAGCATCCTTAGAAAAGGGGCTGTAGGAGTAACTTTTGAAGGAGCGGAATGCCTGGAGAACCCTTTATTGAATTCCGTTTCGCAGCATGCAAGTGACTTAAAAATGGGTTTCACACGTAAAACTGATCACGAGAAGTGCTAAAAGAAGTTTGGCTACAGGAATCCTGATCGGTAAGGAATAATTCTGCAAAATGATTATCGCTGAATACAAGCGGTTAATCCGCTTCTAAGGAGTGTATGATAACTGCTCTGGGTGAAGATGAAGCAACGAAAACCCTTGACAGAGAAGAGCGCACTGTTACCAACTCACTTTAGAGAAAGTTAATACCAATCCTCTAAAGAATCTTCATTTGAAAGTTGTATATTTTTCATTCGTTATCTCATGAAGCAATGTTTAAAAGCACTGGATTGCATCCACATTTAATGAGGCGAACATTATGAAAGTAGATGTGTTCATCCAGTAGCAAAAGTCAAGTCAGGTAATACCATGATGAACTTGGTGCTAAGACGGTTACAGCTCTGCTACCTTCCGTTTCAACATATTTATGCGAAAATGCTTTTTTCCATGACATGCATAAAGACGAACAAAAATAACTTCACTTGGAATGGGATCTGGTGGTCTCAGTAACAACACTTACTCTATGGAGGAGGACCAGATAAAAAACAAGCGCACCTTTCATATCAATCATGGAAGTAGAAGTGAGCAAACGCACCTCACAAGAGAGCATGTGCTTAGCACGTAGGCAATACTATTACAGTTATTCTCATTGTAAAGCTCGCATATAATTTTTCAGACGCTTGACCTGTTTATAAACCTTACGCTTTTTTAAAGCGCTTCTTTGCTTTGTGTCACACCAACTAACGATCTAACACCAACAACATAATCATTGCCATTATATTGATTACAGTTAGATTTTCTTTAAATGAATACGACGGCAACTAACGATTCGTTGACAGTAGTATTCCTTTTACTGGTCCTTGCGAAGTGGTACTTATTCAACAAAATGTGAAAAGCACTGGTCTAAATCATCCTCAACCGCTGTTATGTGACCAGATTTAGAAATCTGAATCATTTCCTTTTTAACGCTGACTTAAAGCCAGTTATCTGGATTTGGCGCAGCATTTGCTGATTCCCTAGTCACCAATTCAGCCTTATTGGTTTAATGCAGAAAAGTTTAGCCACTCTCCGCGTGCGATCTTTGTATACTCTACAACTACACTGAGCTATTACATTGCGTTATCTGACAAGAATAAGAAAATCTATCCAACGATTGCCATAAAGACATTTTCATTAAAGAAAATTGCTAGAAATTCGATAAACAAGGAGAAGGTTACTACCTTGACCACAACTGTAGGACTAATAAATACTAGTATAAGACGGTGCACGAAATTAAGCGGGGACATCAGAAGGCAATTGGAGTCGGCCACAGAGGACCGTACTCGATGGGCTACGAGAAGATGCGTACGGATGAAGCAAGGATAGTGTAATTCAGTGTCGGACCTCACGGTGAACATCAGTGCTGAACTGGATGTAGGTAAAATATGGCCGTAGGGCCGGCGTTAAAACAAAAAGCAGTAAGGTGTGCTTGAGTAAGAATTTTTTACATAAGAAAACTCTTTTTGGTTGCTACAGAGCTTCCCTCCTAGAAGGCTGAACCAGGAAGCCTTCGAAATCAAAAATAGTTTGAATCGACGTTCTCAAAAGGTATTCGTATACAAAGTAGTAGCTGTTCGTGTTCGGAAATGGTAGCAGCCGACAATTAGGATCCGCCGTGCCGTTCGGTATTTATGCTTTATTGATTGCAGGGTGGGATGCATTTCGGCGAGCCGTTAGAGCGGACTTGTCGGACTATAAACACACTGGCTAGTCCAGAACAGGTCCAAAAGGACCTCAATCTCCGCTGCTGCCAGACGGTGCACTTGGGAGCGGTCTATTCTCCCGCCGCACCCCGCCCCATGCCAAAACGACCCTCGTCCCACGAAGCGACGACCGTCGACCCACGAAGAAGCAACCCTCGTCTCGCTAAGAAACGAGCAACCTTCGCTTCAGCATCCTCGTTGACTGCGCCGATCCTCGAAAACATTGGTCGTGCGAACCAGTCGATTGAAGGAAAGGGTTGGGACAGGTAGAGATGGGCAAACAGAAAACACGCTCAAAAACGACAGAAAGAACGAACGGATGATCTGCGTGTTAAGATTTTTTGGCTTTTGTATACTTTTTAAAAAGATTGTTTAGAAGATATGATTTTTGTTTTCAAAACGTTAAGCGACTAAAAGCTGGGCACCCATAGACAATATCTAAAAACCTAAAGGTATTTCCACTGTACAGAGTCGAAAAAACGAACGCGCTTACCCACCTCCCGACCACGGCGATTGGTCGTGGGAGGCTTCGGGCTAGATTCGGATGATTTCAGAACTTTTGCTGCTTGTAGACCGAGATGGTGGTCTGGTTGAACTACACTAGGATGCCGAAAGTCTGTAAGGTGAGCTGTGATCTCGCTCTAAACACTAGTAGACGAAGTAGGCGAGCTGGCTTCTTCCATAAAGGCAGGATTCCGACAGTCGATGGTGACGACTTCGCGTCGAGCACCGCGGTCAATAGTGCACGTCTTCGCGCGGTGTAGCACTTCGAAATGTCCTACCTCCGGCGACGGAAGTGGCTGTCGAACACCGTCTGCTCGAAGAAGTACGTGGGAACACATAGACAGCTTCTCGGGCACGTACTCTAGTGTCTCCTGCGATCGAGGGGCGAGTGGATGTAGCTCACGCATCTGGTGAGCCAATCAATCGGTGTAACTTCTCTAGTCAAAATAGGAACTAGACGGAGCTGGTGCTACAAGCTGTCCTGGCAACCCCAATTTGCGGCCCTAAACTAGCTGCGCCGGAGTTGCGTCGAAATCGGTTTTAACAGGGTTTCTTAAACCTCTGAGAGCGAGTGGAAATGTTTCAGACCATAAAGAATCTGCGTGCACAGGTAACGCGGCCTTCAATTAGTGGTGAAAACGCTCCACCATACCGTTAGCGGCCAGATAATACGCAGCCGTCTGAATGTGGGGACAGCCTAAATACTTAAGCAACATGGCAAACGTCGACGAGAAATGTGACCTTCGGTCGGTGGTCATGATGGCAGGACAGCCGTATTGAGCTACCCAGAGCTCCAGAAAAGCTTTCGCTACCGTTTCCGATGAGAAATTAGGTATTGGAATAGCTTCCGGCCCCCTAGTGAATCGATCGGCACAGGTCAGTAGATACACAGAACCTTTCGAAGACGGCAGAGGACCTAAGAGGTCGACGTGCACGTGGTGAAAACCTGCATCTGGCTTGGAAAACGTGCCTACTGGGTTTTTCGTGTGCTAATGCACTTTCGCGCATTGACACGGAAGGCAGGCAGCTGCCCAAGTACGAACGTTACGATTGACATTGTACCCGATGAATCGTGTGGTTACTAGTTTAACCGATGCACGAACGCCTGGATGAGACAAGTGGTGCAACGTGTCGAACATGGTCTGCCGAAACGCACGACGGACGACAGCGCAGCGTGCCCAGAGACAAATCGCAAAGTATACTTCCGTCTGATGATGTCAGCGGAACGGGTTGTGCGTCCAGTGAGGGAGGCCTGCGTATTATATGAACCACAGGATCATTGAGTTGCGCTGCGGACATGGCTGTCAAGTCGATAGCGGTGCCGGCTTCCACAGAGGTCGTTTGAATGCGGGAAAGTGCGTGGGCAACAGCGCTGTGCACACCTGAGATATGTCGTATATCAGTCCTAAACTGAGCGATATAGTCGATGTGGCGCAACTCTCTAGGAGAGGATCGGTCAGTAGTCGAGCAAAGTACATAAGTCAGGGGTTTGTGGTCGGGGAAGATGGCAAAGGAGCGGTCTTCTAAGACATGTTGGAAATCACGTATAGATAAATAAACGGCTAATACTTCTTTACCGAAAGTACTATAACATGATTCAATAGATTGCAAACGTTTGGGGCAAAATGACAACCGCTGCCAAGAGTCACCTACCTTTTTTGTGAGACCGCCCCAACTACCACGTTAGAAGCGTCAGTACGGAGCAACAGTGGGACTGCCGGATCGTGATGCTCTATAGAAGCTATGTTGGCGCTAGCTTCTTTCAAAGCTTTTTTCAAAGCGCGTGTTGCAGCAAGAAAATGAAACTTCATAAGTTTACCCCGGAGAAGGCCCGTGAGGGGTTGCATAAACGAAGCGCAACTAGGTATGCAAAGGCGATAAAAGTTGACGAGGCCATCAAAACGTCTTAGCTGTTTGAAAGAGTGAGGCTGGGAGTACTCGATGCTGGCCTTAAGATTATCCTGTACTGGCACGACGCCTGCAGGACAGATATGGTGGCCAAGGAAACTGACCGAATCGACACCAAAAGAACACTTTGCTGCGTTGATCGTCACCCCGTGTTGAGATAAACGATCAACAAACTTTCGAAAGTAACGAGCATGCTCCTCGCTTGAGGAGCTCGCAATAAAGATGTCGTCGAGGTAGGCATAAGCAAAGTCTAGGCGGCGACAAACTTGGCCGCTGAAGCGCTGAAAAGCTTGCGCACCATTCTTTAGATCAAATGGCATGCGCATAAACTCGAACAAACTAAATGGAATCGTCACGGCAGTTTCAGCGACGTCCGCTTCGGCTACCGGAATTTAGTTGTGAGCGCGTCCTAAGTCAAATTTGCTAAAAACCTTCTTACCCACCAAACTTGCGGTGAGATTCACGATATCTGGGATCGGATAGCAAAGGTTCCTATGAATTTTAAATTACGCCATACATGGAGACACCGAAACGAGAAATGATTAACAAAGTCGCCTATGGGCGTGGAGACAAACGAACACTCACTAACGTCGTGTCAACGCCAGTCTTGGAATCCTCTTAGTTGGTGTTTAGTCATCAACTGTGATAAAGTGAGCAAACATGAAATTTTCATTGTTCAGCTTCAGGTTGTTCTACCAACCTCAATAGGATCAATTTCCCCATTGATCGTTGCAATAACCATTGCACAAAATTGTCTAACCGTCTAGCAGCCATTAATGATTCAGATTTGGTTGTGCAGTGTCCAAGGCACGGCGCATGCCTGACCAACCGCAAAGGCAGGCCTGACTGGCTTCCTCAGACCTCAGGGACTGCGGAATAGAGGTTAGAAGATTGCCTGTCTGCGCCACGATGGTTAGGCCGCTGAATAAGCCACCACCAGGTAGCCGCTAGCGATCACTAAGTATAGACCGCTTCATGTGCTGGTTAGTATGTCTCTCCGCACTGGTTACGGTTTAAGATTCGGATAATGTGGTAGCTAGGATCTCCTCCCTTGACAGGCATCACAATTTGCCCATTGGACGGTTTCAGGTTGGAGACCAATCATCGGGGTTTACTTCAGATGGGCATCAAGACAGAACAGAAGGTGGTGATCGACCACTTTCATTGGACTGTCTGTCGCTTATGCTGGCGGCTTCCATCCGGTGTCTCATTAGCTAACGTCCTATGACCATTGAGAGTGTCAATGACGCCAAAACGGTGTTCTTAGCCTCGCTAAGTTGAAAGTACTGCACACGACTTCGAAAATCTTTCACGCTAAATGTTTGGTACAATGAGCTAACATGCCTGTAAATTGGTATAGGATCTTAAGGACAAAGGAATTTTAAGTTTTTACCAGTACCAACAAGCTACATGGCACTGCTTATCCCGGAAATGCACCAGACGCGTTTTGCCCTATTGATGTTTTTCAGTGCGGCGTGTTCTTGGGGTGCCTTAGCGGGGGATCCTACTCTTGGTCACGAGAGGAAGATGCCTTCTAGCCAGCAGCTTAAGCCACTAGGCCATGGGGGACGTTGGCTGGGGTACATAATTTGCAAACTAACTGGAATGTAGCACCACCTATCTTTCACTACCACTCCGGTTACTACCTTAGCAGATGACCGTGGCTGGCCTCCGGAGGTCATGAATTCCTCTCAATTGACAGTACGTCTATAACATTTGAAATTAGAAGAGGCTACCTTTCATATTACTAATGAGTAGGTGGATTTTACCTTAAATGTTTTCGTCCCAGGAGCACACGAGCTACATGGTACTTGGTCGTCCTGGCAGGGGGAAATCAGCAGACGCGTTTCGCCCTATTGGGGCTCGTCAGTGGGGCGCATTCCCTGGTCTTGGACGAATCATGGACATAGCTGTGCTTCAGCAAATCAATTATTCAAATTCCATTTACATGAATCAAGACTAGAAATCAGTTAAGCGTTTAGAATTCTTTTTGGTAAACACTCCTCAGACCCAAACGTTTACATAACGCTGATTTCGTGGGGTAAGCATCAGATCGGGCTAGAATTAATTTATAAGCTCAAACAGGCAAATTAGAAGACGTAGATTTAGATATGACGTCGCCATGTTGTGCATCCTTATCAAGCACAAAAAACATGCAGTAATGATATGTAAATGAACAACCAACAATCTCAAAGAGATTGTATATAGCTCCGGATTTGTGCTACCAGGGTAGACTTAAAGCCCCAATCAGCTGTTTTTAAATACATAGTGGCGGTCTCTCTCGATCGATAACGATGACCTCTAATAGCCTATGCATGTGAGGCCGCCGAACGCACAGTAGGGCAGTGAAGGACTCATCAGGATTGACTCGGTGGCCCGTGGTAAGCAACTGCTTTGTGACTGCCGAGGCAGCTAGGTTTCCTGATTCATCCGATTTCGTCGTTACCGACGCCATTGGGCTGCGTAACCAATCAATCAATCAATCAACCACAGCAGTACATCAGCCGTTTGAATTGATACTTCGCTGACATACAACCAGGATGATCTTCGAAAAACGCAAAGTGGGAGAGAAGGGGAACTTACTTGAAAACCTTAATGTCCTAAGCAAACTTTCAGAGTCAAGGCGCATACACCTTGTGTAGACAACATACTGTCGCAAACAGCTGGCTATCGTTCAAAGATAAGGCGGCATCGGCGGTACAGCCTCCTTGCGGCTTTTACTGCCCCGCGTCATAATCAGCCATTACCCCGCAGCTAACTCAGCACCAAACACACTTTAAACAGTCACTCAGATTGGGAGACGGCAGCAGACGCGCCACTGGTGTCGGTTGCGAGCTGTGTCCTGTAAATTCTCGAGCCAAGTACAAGGCGAATCAGGTGGATGGGGATGAGTTGATCGACTTTAACAACTAAATTTCGGCTTGTATGCCCACAGTAGCTAGCTTTGCAGCTGCAGATGCATTTATATAGACAGTGGGAAGTACATTGTCTACTCGCCGGTGTCTTAATCGAACACATTAACATAGGTCTTATCGACGTGAGAAGCTGCAGCTCCGCCGCATTTTACACTCTAAGGCGTATGAAGGGTCAAAATCGATGACGAAAGGCGGTTACAGATGGCCAGAACAGTGTACCAAAGCAACACAAGCTTCAACAATCTAAACTAAATAGCTAAGGTCACAAAGGGGAACTAAGTAACCATGTCAGTCTTCCACCGTAGGAGTATGCATCGTTTATGTACACATCAGTTTCAGATGGTGGATGTAAATAGCCTCGGCAATAAATAAGATCTTCTTTCGGAATCCTTGCGAGTAGCGTTCAGGTAGTGAGTACATGACTTTAAACTTATTCTCAGATGCAGTGTGGCCTTCTTCGACGTAGTTTGACATGACTGAACTGTCTGAGGATCTCATTTCGTCTTTGTGAAATCACGCCGGATGGTGCTCGCGAATCCCCTGGGATAGGCGTCTCGTTGTGCGCCCCACGTATTGTGCACCACCGGAGCACGAGTACTGATAAACGAGCATTGAACGGGTGCATGAGCACAGACTGTCTTTTAAAGGTTTTACAAGCGATGGTTTGTTGTGGTAAACAACTCACAAGCGGGCCGGAAATAAGTTTTCTCAACAGCATCTTTCAGACCTCGAGATAAAATAACATTTGCAGTGTCGCCCTTAAAGGGCACATGTATGAACACCTCTTTCTTGGGAGCAATGCTCCTAGGTGTCATTCCTTTTCGTTCTTTCAGATGCTTCATGATAAATTTAGCAGGGTAACTATTTTCCCTGTGGCCATCGCTAATTCTCTGTAGCTCTTTTTGACGGTATCCGGAGTGCAACTACTGCGCTCCCTGAAGGCAAGAGATCGGATTAAAGTTCTCTTGTACTATAAAGACATTGCGCTGTAAAACTTAGTTTACTGCCCGGTCCACGTATGCTTTCTGTTTACCAGTCTTCTGCATGAGTCGTCCAAATTGAGAACGAGTACTACATCCAAGAAAGTTAATCGGCTTCCGTTTTCGTGCTCACAGGTAAAGCGCGGATTCTCACGTGGGTCATTATATGTTCCCAGCAACTGTTCTGTATGCTTTTCGGATTCGCAAAGCACGAAGGTGTCAGCAACATACCGCACGTTCATTTCAGTTCCACACATGTGCATCCTGAGTGGGCTATGTTCTAAGTTCGTCAAAGAAGATCCCATGGTCACTCCATCAATCTGACTGTACATCCAACCAATGAACCTGAATTGAACTTTAACGTGCAGCGAAGTAGTATCTCCTTTATCAAATCCTCCGGAAAATTAGCGTATATTGGAAGTTGCCGGGTCAACTCACACATGTAATCTACCGTTTCGAGCAGCGGAATGTTTGGAAACAGAGACTGGTCATCGAAAGATATCATCATTTAGTTAGTAAAGTTAAGTCCAGATATCTTTCCAATGAATTCGAAGGTGTTTCTCATGCAGTAAGTGTAAACCATATCTCGGAACGGTTGCAATTTTTCACCATCCATCGGTCCCCTACTGAGGATCCAATTCATGGCCACTAGAGGCATTTGACAACTAGCCAGCAGCTTAAGCCACTAAACCATAGGGGACGTTGACTGCGCCACATAATTTGCAAGCTAACTAGGATATAGCACGACCTATCTTCCACTACCTTAGCAGATGACCGTGGCTGGCCTCCGGAGGGCATGAGTTCCTCTCACTAGATGCTATGTCCATAGCATTTAAAACTAGGAGGGGCTACTAATCAATTTGACTGATGTGCTCTGATTTTGCCAAACATGCGGAGCCATTCCAATGGTCAGGTATATAATGGTGCTCATGAAGATGTGTGAAAAGTTAACTAAAACAATCCAGCAGATGGCGAACTTCTGGGCTTTGCCAATGGAAGCTAACATATGTGCTCTTGCTCTACAATACACTCGTCATGGATTTCTCCCTAGGTTGAAGGGTAAAGTCAGTCTTACTAACCACTCCATAGCATCGGCTCCACCTACTCCGACACTTACTAACCCTTCAAGTGGGCAAGTTTCACTCGGCGTGTGCTTTTAACTCATACCTGGATGCCACACCTGACAAGTCAGTCACAACACCGGCAGCCCACAGCTGGTTAACAAATCTGTCTTCCGCCTAGATAATAATGCCGGAATCCACACCTGTACGTCCACTTTCTGAACCAAGCACTAGTGATGCGAGATTGTTTTCACGACATTCAATAGTGTCTGCTAAATAATCCAAGTTGTCAGATACAACTCGCAAATGGACATTCAAACGACGGGAACACAATCTTAAACTATCATGTGTACTAAGGTCCCCGAGAACAAATCTGAAACAATAGAGGGCACGTTGCTATACGACCGCAACCAGTGGAATTCCATCCGCGATGCGATTGGTATTCCAGCTGAAGTCACTAAGATGAGACGTGCAGCGCGGCACCCAACTTCAGTGCACTATGGCGAACCAACTCATCAAGCTGGTTACGCATAGCACCAGATATTTTTGGCAAGGGCGTGCAGATGAAAAAGACAACCATGGCAGCCCGTCTACAAACAAAAGCAAGAAAACAGTATTTGTTCAAGGTGTTTCAGAACCCTGGATTCGCCTGATTACGAAGTGCAAGATCATGACTGAGAGCAGTGATGCTACATCTGCGAAGCACTCTGTCTGGAGGACGTTATCACAAAATCGTCGACGAGAATTCCTTCAACTCCAAACTACAAGGGTTGCGGTCCCAAAATATTGAAAGTGGTGCAACACACCGAAGGAATAACACAATTTCCGTTGGATGGCTGGTTGAAGTATCGCAACAGGTTACAAACCGAGTATAGACTGCAGATAGCAGGCTCACGGCCACGAGTGGCAGCATTTCCTTGAAACATGCCTCCACAGTCCAGCAGAGTGACAGGCACATAGCACTCGTGACACCTGGCAGGACAGAGACACACGAGAGAACATGTTGATCTGTAATGCTTTGTGCTACCATGCAGGCTGACTTTAACTCAAGTACAAAAGACCCGCGCAAAAAAAGATCATCAGCCGACCGTGGAGCGATCTATTTAAAACTAAATACGAATTTGACGTCCACCAACACACTCCTAACTTCCAAAACACTATACTGTTTGCATATTAAGGCCCAAGTCGACCGGTGCCTGATCGGTCTGCACTTGCGGTTTGCAACCATAAGGTCACCGTTCTTATCCGCGTAGGGGCCGCTGTCCTCGCGATATCCTCAGCCCACGCGCGACTGATATTGGTCACGCGGAGACCAAGCACCGTTAAGGCGTACAGATGACACATTACTTTTATAATTTACTAGCGCCCAAGGCCTTCTTAATAAGTTGGACGAACTTAGAGAACGCCACACTTCATAACAGCGAGATCTCATCATGATTACGGAGACCTGTTTAGTTTGCATACAGCTGATACTGCGGTCAATTTACCTGGCATGTTGCTGCTTCGCAACGAGGGAGCTGAAAGGATTGGTGGTGTGGTTATGTGTTACATGGCTAACCTCCGATGGGAACTTATCGATCGAGCAGAAATCCATGCCCGTGATTCGATTTGTTGTCAGCTATAGTTACGGAACCAAGACACCTGTCTTGTAGCTTTAATTTACCGCCCACCAAACTACATGTGAAATGGGCTCCAAACTGAACCACTCCATTAGGTTGCTTTGAGCAATCCGTTTAGTCACATTCTCATGGAAAGAAATTGTACTGTGTACGAACTAGAACTAGCCGTAACCGATAGCATACAATTGATGACCTGTGTGCAACAACTAATTTCCGACTACATTTTGCAACCACATGGCCTCTCCCTCCCGATGTAGAATTACTAACAGGCCTTCCATACTTGATCTTATGTACATAAACGAAGCACTCATAGTCGACGGAATAGTTACAAGCACACAGTCGGGTCGCAGGGATTTTGTCACTCCACTCTTCGACTATGTATACTATACGTAATATCCTGAAAATGATAAGGATGTTTTATATATTGCCACGTACTAAAACGTGTTATCCGCGCTTGTTAAGGAGGCATCTTGGAGTTTCGTAAAAGAATGCCGTGTCAGACGTCGCCTGGGAAACGTTCGCAGACATTTTTACGATACTGGGATGCACACATCAGAACGGAAGCCAGGCCAAAAGTCAGATCAAAAATCAAAATTCAACAGCAAATCAATTATGAAGAGCAGAACACGTAAAAGTACGTCATTGAGGAATTTTGCATGGCGATCCCACAAGAAAGTCTCGAAATCTGAAACCTAAACAGCATACTTTTCACAGCGTAGAGATTGTGCGAAATCGACCCGCGAAGACAAGTTGACGCATCAACAGGAGTTAATGAAGCGATTCTGCACGAACCGCAAACTTCTACAGGCATGTTATTGGCCTTCGTGAGGTGCAGCACGGAATTCCGGCCATGGCCACTACTGATGTTTGCACGCGATTAGGAACGGAAGCGGTCGATCTCTCAAAGTTCCATTACTCATGTACTTTCCAGAGAGTAACGCCCCCAGTGATTACCCCTGTTTCTATTGCCACACCGTTAGCTTTAGCCAATATCAGTTTTACTGCAGAGGCTGTGTTAAAGAAACTGTTGTCCCTACGTATGCACAGCTTACGTGGTATCGAGAACATTCGACAGAAAACTCTACAGGCAGCAGCCACTGATCTGGCGGAACCTCTGGCTATTTCTATCAGCGTTGTCTAAAGGAGAACTAAATTCCAGTAATACGGAAGCGTGCGGTCATCATTCCTTTTAATATGGTAGTCGCACTAACCCTACCAATTAACATCAGGTAATGCTGCTTCCGATTCTTCTACACTTAAGGAATCTATCATGGCAGCTACACCGATGCATTATCTGGAACACCACGGCATAATAGCCCGGGAGCGGTATGACTTCCGACAAAAATGCTCACGCATCACGAACCTGTTACTTGTACGCGATAACAAGACTGAAACAGTTCCTGATGTAACAGGAGCCGAGGTGATTTACTTGGACTTCTTAAAAGCTTTTGATGGCTTAGGTCACCGAATTTTCCTCTGTCAAATTCAAAATTATCGTGTTGATGACCCACTCCTTGTTGGATAAACAATTTCCTACATAAACATCGGTTGGAGTTGAGAGTACGAGAATCCGTGTTCGACACAATTGACGTGGAGTACGCTGTACCACAAGGCTCGGTGCTAGGGTCTCGTCTATGCTAGGTATTCATAAACGATCTAGTGAGATCAATTGCTTCCGTTGTCCTATTTTTACAGAGGATATCAAGATATCTCAAGCGATCAGGGGATCAGACGAACACGAACGGCTCCAGTGCGATTGTAACACGATTTCGAACTGGTCATCTTGGAACGACTTACCATACACATAGACAAATGTCGCCTTGTGCAATTACGCTGTAGATATGACTACACGTAGTGGTTGGAGGTACACGGATTGTAAACCTGCTCCAAGCAACATGACCATAGTGTGCTCGTACAGAGTGACGTCAACTGTTCAACACAGGCCGAGGTGGCTGCGAAAAGAGCAACCATTACTTCGGTCTACTGCTGAGGGCATTCAAGAGTTTTTACCCATCCATCTTTGCCATGATGCACAATTCAGGTTGAATACGCTATCCAAGCTTAGTAACCTTGGTTGAAGAGCAACCTGGTGGCGTTAGACACCACAACGCAGCTGTACGAAGAAAGTCAAGGGTCTACAAAACCTGTCTTACCAGCAAAGCTTGAAGTCGTTGGGAATTTTCAGTGGACGCTACCGAAGACTGCAGGGCGATCTCATCTTAACGCAACAACTATTGAATGACCCTAATCATGTATGTCGTCAGTTGCTGAAGCTCAACCATAACACCAACTTCAGAGGTAACTTATTGAAAATAAGTGAAAAGTACAGCCATCTGGAATATCGGCGGAATTATTGTGTTATTCGTGGTTGCCACTCCTGGAACTCCCTTCCAGACATAGTTGTTTCCTGGGAGGACTGCCCTATGCTCCGAGCCGGGCTTTTCTGTTGCAGACGTTTCGTTACCAAACTAGGCAACATCTTCAGTGCGGCTATTCAGTCCTGATTCGCCGTCTCTTCTGAGGTTTGTCAGTGCCTTTCGTTCGCTTACACTGAATACGTTGGTTTCCACTTTGTAACTCAGAGCGGGGCTAATGCTGTGTCTAATTGCATGTTGGGCTTCAGTTGTGATGTTTGATGTGGTCAGCTTTGATTCAAGTGAGGCAAGGAAATCAATGGGATTGGAATCTTTGTAATTGACTCACAAACTTCGCACAATAACTGCTCTCTCTGTATCTGATAGGGTTCGTTTGGATAGATTCCTAATCCACGGGTCCTCTTCGTTTGCTGGTTTTTGTTGCGAGATTTTGTCCAACCTCCTTTTTAGTTTCTGCTTTGTTTGGAATTTGGTCTTATGGGTACTAAGGGCACTCGCTTTCGCAAGCTCTCTGGTTAACTGTTCCCCGAGGTTGGACAAGCAAATGGCCTGTTATTGATCGATTACTCGTTGATACTTTGCCATCGGTTGTGTGCATCCGTGATGAACAGACGTAGCGTTCGTCGTCCATGTTGTTCTGTGATCTTCCAGGCCAACGGATGGTTGATGGGTGGACGATAGTGCATACTTGGTGGTAGGACATGTCTTCGCAAACACCCGTGCAGGAAGTAGAGTTGCTCGTGAGTGGAGGATTGCCGGTTGGCAAAGGTCTCCCATCGGCGAGCGGATTTTAGCGCATCGCGCCCGAACTGTTTGGAAGTTATTGCGAATACCTGTAGTTCGGGGTGTGGATGAGAGGATTGTCCTGTTCTGCGAGCCGGGCATTTCGGTTGCAGACGTTACGTTAACAAACTGGGCAACATCTTCAGGACAGTTGTTTCCTCCCTCTCTTGGATATTTTCAAAAAGCAATGGCATGTTGCCCTTTGCCCCCATCAGTGCGTTGCTTAAGCTGTGCTATCTCAGAATATAATAATTATGCCTTCAAGCCGGATTTATATCTAACATAAACCTAAGGAGTCGGTGCATGCGTGAGTATTCTTGTTTTTAATTTTTCTCGCAGAGTACATCAACTATAACTTTCCCAATCTACCTCGTCGTTTGAATTCAATTCTCATTTGCACAATTGATATTCAGCGGCGCATCTGCGCGATAAACCCTCAAACAGACAACTCACAGACTTTTAATATTGTAGTTTTACACCCATCATCCTGCGGGACAACTGCGTTTATAACCCGTGCTAAATCATTGTTCATTGTTCAAAGTAAATGGAGGTGCACAATGAGACTGTGCGTCGCAGTTCAGTCAGACAACCAGTACTTCAAAATTATCCTGTCATTAACCGTTGTGATGAGGGTTGTTCACCGTGTCTTGGGTGTTTGTGGGTAGCGGATTCGTTGAAGATTTCGAAGGTCCAGAGTACTTAAATCTACTATCAATACTTGAAGAGAAAACAAGTTCCAAACGGATTGTAGAGTGCAGTATTTTTGGGCCGGCTACACCCAACTTTCATATGCGATCAACCAATAGTTATACCGAGATTGGCAAACTATGCTAGTTGCATTGTCTGTGTTTTCAGTGCGATATCGAGGTGACAAAAGCATGGTTCCTTCATGGAATTTGTCCATTTTCCCGTGCGTGTACTGTGCATATGTGAGCGAATTGCTCATGCCAGGATATCACGAGCAAACGGTAAAAGCATGGCTTTACACTGCTGCGTCGCAATTTTGCATCTAAATCTTCCGGGGGTGCATGACTCCGGGATACCACTTAACGGATTTGACCACTTAGATATGAATTGTGCATTAAAACTTGTGAGACGCCGCAATATTAACCATGAGTTAAATACTTGTCATTTGTTTTGTGTACCTTCACTTGTACGCTGTATATTAGTGAGTACATTTCTGGAGATAAGGGTGACGCATCGAAAAGCTTGCCATTGTTACTGATATCGTCCTTTGTGTCACGTGACTGTTCCGGGACAAAGTTACTGCTGACCATCATCAGTGATGTTACTCCGTTTATGAAAACGATATCCCGGCCTTATGGTTTAGTAAACTACGTCACTACCGGACTGAAATTGCTGTCCGACTGAGTACCTCTAGCGGCCTGTGACTAAGAGAATGTCCAACGCAGCCGTTGTGGTTATGAACATGCAGTTAACTTCGTTCGAAATTTTAGTGGAATCGACTGGGTTGTAATCCACAATATTTGTTTTTCCTACACAATTTACTAGGGTGGTTTTCTCGAAGATTGTTGGGCAGACTCTTTTGCATCCTTGGTCGCATATCATGGTAACTTAATGCAAGTTAGCTCTTTTAGTAATCTGGGAGATTGTTCAGACGACCGATCGGTATAAGTTTTGTAGATTGGAGAAGCAATAAACCTGACGGAATTGGTAGCGATTCTTACCTGGGTGGCCGATAATAACTTGACATTATAGTCCTTATCCCAGACACTAACGAAGAAATCAGTGCTTTCGAATACTGTACACTGAGCCAATCCAAAGACGGCTCACAGATACTTGCATCCCATCGTATGACACGCCGCATCCAAAGCTTGCGTGTTGATGTTGCCGATGTTGCATCCATGATGCTTCTTCACCGCAGTTGGGCTAAACCAACTTACACTTAAACTAGGTATTTTTGAGCTGAATACATTTCATTCCACTTTACTTGGTTTGCCCTGCCTACCTGAATGGTCTTCTATTAATGCAAACGTTGCTTACACTTACTATGGTTAGCTTTGTTAACTTTATCGCGTTTGTGGCATTTTTTGAATAAATTGTGGATACGTTATAGTTATAGCGCTTTGATTGCTAACCGACTTGCTTCATATGCTAATTTAGCGGAGTTATGTCTGCACAGCCGTCTGCTTTAGCAGATATATTTTGATAATGTTACTTCAAGTGACTGGCTGTTACTTGATATCCCCGGTGTGGCTGCGCTTGATGTGAATGTTGACAAGGTGCCTACCGGTCTATTACTCACTACCTCGTCCATACGTCGGCCGGTGGCCGAGTGGTCTGCACATTTGGTTTGCAACCATAAGGTCACCGGTTCGAATCCGCGTAGGGGTAGGCGTCCTCGCGGTATACTCAGCCCGCGCGTGACTGGTGGTGTTCGCGCGGCAACGAAGCGCCGTTATGGCGTACAGCTGACACATTACATTACTTACCTCGTCCATACTGTCTCCAGGAGACAGTTGGTCGTTGCTGGAGAAGACGGAGTGCACGGTTCTTGTGGTTAGGCTAGGCTCGAAGAGTACTTCCATGCCCTCAGTGTGGAGCGGACCACGGTCCAGCCACCGCCTTTTGTGCGATTGATTCCCCAAATACAGCGTGCTTGTGTTTGCCTGTGAATGAGTGTGGGCCGGCTCCGTTGATGAAACGTGGCTCCCATCCACATGCCTCCCGGTCTTATTCCTTCGTGTTTACACTGGATATGGGGTGTGTGGTTGGAGCTGTGGGTGGTGCAGCGCAAGCCACCCATGGTCCCTTTGTAGGCGCAGGCGTCCTGTGGCTGGCCACAGTGACAGGCTGATCCGAAACCGGATGCCACCAACCATGTATAGTCTTTGAGCCACTGCCCAAAATTCCTAGACCTTTTTCATTCTTACCACTTCTTCTGCATCTGAGATGTCGCCCACTATAATTCCCACACACTCGATGATGCAACCACACGTGATGCCGGCTTATCGTTGCCAACGGCACTTGATATCAGTGTACAATATGAAAGCTTCTATTTTCACCACGTTGCTTAATGTACCGTTACTAAGAAAACCACATGAACCTTTAGTTAAAATAATTGTTCGTGGACATAATTGTGCTCCTTCTGCTTCTTCTAGGGTTCCGTTGCCTACGTTCCTCAACAAGCATGGTGTCTGAGTGCAACCGTCCAAGACAACATACTGTTTGGGCGTCCGATGCAATGGAAATTCTATCATGACGTCTTGATGTGTTGTTGTCTTCGAGCAGATCTGAAGCAGTTTCCGGACGGAGATCTCACTGAAATCGGCGAGCGAGTAAGCAATCGGTTGCCAATCCTCTTTATTCGTATTAGCAAATAAAAATGGCTTTCCTCAGCAATTCTCTTAGTTAACAGACTTCGCGAATTGAGTTCCCCTCCTAAACTTCAAGGAATACCGTGGCATGCTGCAGTTAGCAAGCCTGCATATATCTTACCATAACTGACAACAAAGCAGCCCAATAAGTACTGTTGGCAGTTGCTTAATTTTTAGACATGCAGCTAAATTAGTCTTACGCTGAATCAGAGGGAATAAAAATAACAAAAAAAGGAAATATAAAAATGACAAGTAACATCGCTGCTATTAACAGACAATACAAAATTATGAGTGTACAATAATAGAAGCCTTGTTGAAATGAGTGTGGTACGCTCAGTATCCAGAATACGAAGTAGAACGTAAGATAGAGGCATTTGAGCGTGAGAGTGCGAAGGAGTGTAACTCCCAAGCAAACCGCACTATAGCTTAACCCTGAGCTAGTCCGATAATTTCGTATCCGACGTAGTCGTGGAGTCACAGGGATGTGTTTGTAACCATTAGGATATTCCTGGTTTGAAAGTTAGACTGACAACACCCATACCCTTGGCTTGTTACGCGTTTTTCGATTTGTTGAACTCTGATTGCTTTTCCTTGGCAGACATGTGTTTCGAAAACTTCAATAACGTGTTATATTACTTAAGCGAACGATAAATTTGGTCTACCGAAGCGCTTAGGTTATCATGTCTTAATTGAATATCATTTTTACTGAATCAACTACAGATATAACAAGTTTTATGGGAATAAGTCGACAGCTATTTTGATCCAAAGAATTTCCAAGTTCAACAAAACGGTATTATTAAATACACAGCCGAGACACTGCGCTCTGTTTGAGCTCCGACAGTTATGCCCAAAACATTTGCTGATTTAAAAACAATTAAGAAATTGACATCATGGAACTATGATCCGATGGCTGGAAAAAACACGAGGATTCTGTTTTTCACTATGCAATCAGTGCTCAAGAACGCGGGCCTTTTACTCGACTTATACCAGCACGCTCTGTTCACTTCCTGTAGCTATCAAAAAATTGGTATTATTCAAGACGTAATTGTAATTTGTCTGCAGTTAATAATATATAATGTTGAACATGCACCCAACTGGGTACCTGAAGCTTACCTTGACTTGACACTATAAAATTACGCGCATGTTAGTGCATTGTACCAAGCATTTAGCGTGACACCTTTTCAAAATCACATGCAGTACTTTCAACTTAGCGAGGCTAATAACGCTGTTTTGGCGTCGTTGACATTCTCATTGGTCATAGGACGTAAACCAATGGGACACCGGTTAGAAGCTGCCAGCATAAGCCACAGACATTCCAATGAAAGTGGTCGAGCATCACCTTCTGTTCTGTCTTGATGCCCATCTGAAGTAAACCTCGATGATTGGTCTCCAACCTGAAACCGTCCAATGGGCAAGTTGTGATGCCTGTCTAGGGAGGAGATCCTAGCTACCACATTATCCGAATCTTAAACCGTAACCAGTGCGGAGAGACATACTAACCAGCACATGAAGCGGTCTATACTTAGTGATCGCTAGCGGCTACCTGGTGGTGGCTTATTCAGCGGCCTAACCATCGTGGCGTAGACAGGCAATCTTCTAACCTGTATTCCGCAGTCCCTGAGGTCTGAGGAAGCCAGTCAGGTCTGCCTTTGCGGTTGGTCAGGCATGCGCCGTGCCTTGGACACTGCACACCCAAAGCTGAATGAGCAATGGCACTCCTGCCACCCGCCTAGAGGTGGTTTTAGACGGCATGACATTTTGGAAGGAAAGTAAACCAATTACATCACAGCCACCGTCTTTAGGCAAATAGCATGGGTAAGCCTATGGAGTGGATTCAAGCGATAAACGAATGTGCTATGTAAATTGCAATGCGCAATATTTATAGCTAACATTGTGATAGCACCTCGGTTTCTTTGGTTTGCGGTAGACTGCTAGCCAGCTAAGATGGGACGGAGATCTGGCATAGACCACATTATACGAAGAGGACCGTACGTGCGACACTCGCCTGAAGTGAGAGAACGAATTTTGAGCGCCTGTGAGCAAGCGGTGGATTGGATGAATGTTGCTGCATTGTTGAATGTGAAAGTGAGCACGTGCTGCAATTGGATACGGATGTTAAGATCGATGGACCGGAGGGGGCAACACGGTGGGGCTCGCCGCAAGTCCCTGACAGAAAGTCACATCGATGCTCTGATCGAGTGGGTATGAGAAGAACCGACCGTTGCCTTAGCAACTCTCCGTTTGCGGTTGAATGCTGAATTCGGTGTTGAAGTTATCATCACTACAGTTTCCAGATACCTTGACGATCGTCTTATCACACTAAATAAGTTGCACACGATCCCGGAATCCATGCACCCTTTGGCAAACAAAATGCGACGGAGGCTGTTTGTGTTGCGGCTGCTACAGTTGCAGGCAGAAGGGAGATAGCCCGTTTGGATTGCTGAGATCAATTTCAATATGTTTTGTGGTCGCACCAGGGGTTGCTCACGGAGAAGAACTCGAGCATATTGCACAGTGGTGAACAGCCGCGGGCAGAATGTGGACGTTGTGGTTGCAATGACGAGCGAGGTACTGATAGCCTTTTTCGTTTTACGAGGCAGCGTCAACAAGCGGAGATGCGCGCAGTGCGTTCAGGAACTTTTGAATTCACAGGGAGCCGCTTTTATTGATCGGTGTGTTCTGATTTGCGACAACATACCGTGCCACACAATTGTGCAGGAGGTTTTCAAGGAGGAAGGGTATCGAGCAGGAATGCTACTACGACTAGCGCCGTACTCTCCTTCGCTAAACCCCATCAAAGGCGTGTGGAGTGTTCTAAAGACGTATGTGAAGGACACCATGAGGAGGAGGTATGCGGAAGTGCTTGGAGGGTATCCACAAGGGTTCTTTACACTGGCGAGTGGCGCACACGATTTCTCGAGCAGATGTTGCTTGCAGCGAACTTGCGTTACGCGACACCACTGCGAGCAGATGGTGAGACGTGTTGCTAAGAATTAACTACCGGTGATTCATTGGAAAGATTTATAGATTGCAACCGTTTAAATAAAACACATGTGTACATAACGTTCCTCTAGTTCTCGATAAACGGGGGTATAAATTGCGTTACATGATGTATAGAATATATACAGAATACTTTGGTAGTCGCTGACATTTAGTCACCGTTTTTACTGTTCCTGGTTACTTGAACTTCTAAATCAAGTGGATTCGGATGGTTAATAGCGGGTGAGTGAACTGTGTTGCAAATGGCGCATGTCTATTCCTGCGAAGTCGCGTAGGCCGCAGTACGTTGCGGAGGGTTGCGTGCCAAGTATTTGTGCGGAGGCCCAGAGGTGATGTAACGTAATTTCGTGAATGTCTTCGCCAAGGTACAGTGCTGGACAAGCAATGCTTAGTCGACGACCTCATTCCAACAATTGCAGTTGAGTGCGGCGGGGAATAGGAAAACT
>OX104063.1:205739832-205771861 GCA_944474145.2 Dicrocoelium dendriticum
TACTTTCCACTTTTTACCAAACAAATGACCTAAAGTGGCAAAGGAGCGCGGAATGAGTTTCTCATTGGACAGCTTCGACGTGGACTCGATTGCAGAAAACACTTCAACATGAGGTACCGAGGGTTTCAGTTTTCAGCCTAGCTATGTATTTGTAGAAATCTACGTCTGACTGCTGTCCTTAACATATATGGTGCGGTGAACGCGAAGGTTGCATGCAAAGCGGTTCTACTACCTAGTGTTATCACTCATGCAGATTGCGAAATTTTTCTGGATACTTCAGACATGGAGATTATGGGGGCGGATTTGAAGTTACTGACTCTTTATTGTCACCTCCCACTATTTCTACAACACACCGTATCACATATACATTCGCCGAGACAGTGTTACGAAATACGACGGAAGACGCTGAGATTAGACTTAGAGTCGTGTAATTGCACTCTTTATTCGAGACAAAAATTCCTACGAATTCATCACTGCGTCAGTGGTTTACTCATTGGCCAGTGGAAGCAAGCAAGCATAGCTTTTGTGCACTTCCCCTTTGATCTTGTCCAAATTCGATCGGTGTTGCGTCATGCTATAGCGGATGGGTAAAATGAAATAATACAAAATTACTCATACGTAAACATAGATCAAAATCTTCCGAGTTTCATCCTAGTATTTCATCGACGGAAACTGTCTTACGAACAAAAGGTCCGTCTCCTTTCAGCTAATTGTGTTTATTGAACAGATCTTTTGGATCTGAATGCAACTTTAACGTTAACGAATGGAGCTGGACATATTCTACTATCAAGCACATGGCGTAATTTCGATATCACTGAAGGTATTTATACTATCTTTATGGACAAACTATCGCCAGATCATTGTTTGTTATTGTCTAATGATGATTGGGGATTTCACATTCCATTTGATCATCATATTCAAGCAAATCTAAAAGTTGGTAGTCTTGATGTGTTAATTGAGGTGAGTACAATGTGCTTGAAGCCAATCTATTATATAGGATGTGTTTGTGGTGAAATTTCAGGCATATAACACCGATGGATTATGTATTGTAAATCTCGTGTACGTATGTCAAAAATATCTGCTAACAGGCTGTTGTATTTTTAAAGAGGTTGGACCTTATTAACTCCTGCAAAAGACACACTGGGTGAGTACTGTTTCGATTAATGCAACAGATCATTTATGTTCTCCTATTTGTTCTTACGCACATTCATACCATTTGTTACTCGGGTAGTATTATTCACGACTTACGATGTCGCTGTGAGCGCGTACAACAACAGGACACCTTGGTCCACTAAGGGATCGTGCGTAGTTAACGCTGTACCCCCCACAGAATATATCAAGATTGTGACCTTGAGCGAACGTGCGTGAGAATCGCTCACTTGTACACTCGTAGTTTTTCGCTGTACTTCAGCGGCATCTGGTCGCACTCCTTTGGATCTATACATATTCATCTTGTTTCTAAAAGCTCCATCCTGTGATACCATTTTATCGAATACATTCCAGTGCATTATGCATTTGTCTTAAAATTTATATTCCCGATACTGCTTCGCCGATATTCAATCGCCAAAAGTTGTATAACGCCAACTATCGGAGACGTTGTTTGGTCTCACTCGATAGACCACTTCAAAGGCTTTCGAACTAACTCTCACTCAACATCCAGCGTTGCTTGAAGCAGCTACAGGTCTTAAGACAAATTCACCTGGCATGATCCATAGGCCTAACCACGAAAATTTTTACTCACATCCTCGTGTAACCTGCCTCACATTCATGCTGTTACATTCAAATAGCACGTCAGAAAGGACAGCCTGCGAGCACACATGTGCAACGTGAACACTGTGACCTTGGTGTCAACCTCAGTAATAGAACAACTAATTGAGGTTGTTCGCAGCCAGCTTCCAAATCGGATAGTCATCCGGATGCCCGGAAAAGCACGAGACCGCAGTTTTAGCCTGTCGGGCATCACTCGAATCCATCAGGATTCGAACCCCTGACCACCAGCGGCTTGAACCGCCAGGCAGCACCTTATGCCACTGGGCCACGGGGGACAGCTTCGGACGGTCATGATTTACAAGCTAACTGCGATATTACGCGTCTTATCCTCCGCTGCAATGAAAGTTACGAACGTTGCAGAGGACAGGGCTGACTCCGAAAGACATGAAGTCCACTAACAGTTGCTATGTACGACATAGCATTTAGAAACTGTTAGGGTGGATATATTTTGATGTACTCATGAGTAGAGGATTTCGTTGTAATTAATCGAGGTTCTTCGCAGCTGTGAGTCATTCAAAATGTTGGTGAAACTTGCTCAACATGCGCGATGCACAGTGTGCCAAAGTCTAAAGACCTATGTGGATCATGTTTCAACCTTGTGAAGAGAGTCATTCCGTGTCGTAACTGTTGCAAGTTTTTCCATGCCAGATGCCTCCTAGTGGAATCTAGTCGGGCCAAGTTGTTTAAAAAACCAGATTCTCTACGGTTCTGCGTGGAATGCACATCTATCCCACTGATAAAAAGCGTACTCCTATTATCTCAGAATTACGACGAGCTACTAGCTAAGTTTGGTTGAATGGGGACCAACAAAATCACCACAGTTGGGGTAAGCATAACGGGCTGTGCAACGCAAGCCTCCCCAGTAAATGTTGCTCCTATCCTGAGGCGAACCGCTAGTAACACCGTCAGAAAAACGACACCAAGCGCCCAAAACATCAACCGCCGTTCAACTACCTCACGTGGCTCACAGTTGACTAACGCGGTTCCCAGTTTGATCGGAGTAACTACACATAAGGCTACTTTCAATCTCCCGACGGAGTGAGCAGAAAAAGAGCAAGTCGGTACTAGCGATAATTGAGTTACGGTTGCTTCCAAGAAGAGCCGTCATTTAAAATTAAAATCACACCCAACTGGATCAGAAACTGAAGAGAGTAGCGGAGTAATTCTGGAGGAAGCACCACCGGAGTCCCGCGGTAGGTCTTCGAGTGTTTTAATCACTAACCGAGACACCTCAAAAGATGCAAAGAACAAACTACCTGTACTGAGCGTACTGTGTTCCAGTATCCCAGAATCAAACTCCACATCAATAAGAGGCAGAGAGTTGGATGACCCCAACCAGTGATTATTAGTGAACTAATCGGAGTGCGTGTTACACCGTAGCCCAACTGCAAGCATTACGGTGAGACAAGACTTCTGCGCGTTGTGCTGAACTCCATCACTGAAGTAGAATCAGTACTACTTTCGACAGGTAGTCTCCGAAATGAACAGTGGTTTATCCGTCTCTTTCCAGACATCTCATGAGGCGAGCGTTATCGAGTTAACTGCAAATTAGAGGACTACCGGAAGGAAACTTCAACCAGAACCATACTTCTTCATGGAGGTGCTGAAACTGAAGCATATGATGAGCATGAAATGACAACCCATGATAAAGAACAATGGTGTTACATTCGTGAAACACTGTGCTTGGATGATGTGTTAGCGAAATCCGTGTCACGGCTGCGTACCTCACCGAACTACGAAGGAAGCGGCCTAAGAGGGTTGAAGGTGGTCCTTCAGTCAAAACATATGGTAGCACGGCCGCTAAAAGGGTGGTACATGTTCCGTTGCAGGCTACCATTTGAGCTTCGGCTGAAGACAGTCTGCGATATGCCTCCTAGTGATGGTATGTCACTCAAGCAACCAAACGCGATGGGATCTATGAAAGAACAATGCACCAGTAGTGTGTCTAATGTGCCCATACAACCTGTAGATGATCTTTACCAGACACCTTACACTGTGCGTAGAAGATTAGACACGGGAATAACTATGCGGACGATGAATAAGACGCTAAATCCTTCTCCAAATACACACCGAACAAACGATTATTCGCTGGTCACTCACTGGTCGGCGAAAGTTTACGTATGAATTGCACAACCTCCGAAACATTACTCGAACCCGAGAAAGTTTATTGTATCTACACTACCACCCAGTGGCTCCTCAGTAAAATTACCGAACTTCGTCTAAGTCAGGTTGCGAATGCTTGGGACCTGATTTCTATTACCGAAACTTGGTTGCACCAAGAGTTGATGGATGCTGAGGTTGAGTTAGCCGGAAGGTCACTCATCCAGAACGACCTTCCAAGCAGATGAGGTTAGGTCTTTCGCTACCACCGCAGCGACCTGCGATGTGTAGTAGTTAATGAAATGCAAACCCACGTTCCCGAGTCACGCTGTTGCTGTGTCCGACTAAGCCACAACAACGCATGTCTCGTAGTTGTCGTTTACCGCCACCCAACGTCCACTCCGAAAATGGATTCCCGCTTGTTACCTGCCTTGAGCAGGGTAACGCGCACTAGGTACATCCTCATTCTCATCGCCGAAGACTTCAATTTACATGACCTTGAGGTACGGGCAACCCCCAGTGAACAGTTTAGGGCAGACTTGCGTGAACTGATCGCTAATATTCTCGTGTATAATCTTATCACCACGCCCACTAGGTTCAGGACAGCAAACAAAACATCCATATTGGACCTTGTGCTAACAAATGAAGAGCTCATGGTTGACAAGTTATTAATGGACAGTCCATTAGGTCCCAGTGACCATGTAGTAATAACCTTTAACCATGGCTGTTATACTGAGTATCCATCTGAACACTCGGAACTAACTCATACAATCACGTGCTACCACGACTTGAAAGAACTCGTCGACGCTTCTGCTTAGGGATTCTCAAAGAACAGTCCTCTTGACAACGTTTGGACAGAGTACCTTGAGCAACTCAGCGACATCGCTAATTGGGCATTAGAGACCAAGCCCCTTCGTCCCGCCAAATTGCCTTCAATTCTAAGGAGCAGGACTCGGAAAAGCATGGCAGTAAGCGACCCAGCATGGCGTGCCTATATGTTAAACCTCGACTCAGAGACTTGGGGCAATTTCCTGATTCATCGCAGCAATTTCACTGCAGTACTCCTTGAGGGAAAAGTAAATTATCAACAGTGCTTTACTAAATTATTCCTGGAAAACACAAAACTGCTGCATAGATATGTCAAATATCTTCGTAAAGTGCAGCGTGGCATCCCTCCACTTTTCAAGACAGTCGGTAGAGTGCAAAGCGCCGAAGAAGCAGCTAATGCACTGCGGCTAAAGTAGCCCCCACCACTACCGAACTCACATCCATTACCTGCCACATACTGTCAACCACATTACCGAATCCATTATTCACACATGTAAGATGCAACCGAGAAATTGTGCTAAGGAACATGCTCGCTGTCCGGAAGAAAGGACCAATTTTCCGGAAAATCATTATTTAGCAATAATCGATTGTTAACCGTTATCGCATCGAGTTCGAGGGTTCTGGAAAGTTCTAAGGCCAACATTTGACTAGCAACCTTTCTGCAGATCGGCCAAATTTATGGGTAACAAATAACCTTTGTGTCTTACCCTCTGCTTCTAAAAGTCGAAGGTCAGGGGGGGACCTATGAATATGATCATAGTCTGCCACCTTTGTACACCTTCTGTTTGACTGCAGTTAACAGGTTATTTTGGGTAAAGTCGTTCTGACTTTTTCCTTAATTCGGCTTTGTGGTTGCGCGAAATACACTAAGTGCGTGCTAAGGAATTGCACCTAATGATAAGATTTAAAATATGGCGATGGGAAAAACTGGAAATGTGAATTTTTCCGTTGGACAATTTCAGAAGCTGTTTTTGCAACTGCAATTCCAAATGAAAGCCCAAATGGAAATGCTTGAAAATTTGACGAATTGCATGAGTTTGCAGTCTGCAGAAGCAGCAGCGCAAGACAAGCAGCCGAATTCTCTTCATCTTCTCGCCAATGCGATCAGTGGATTTGTTCATAAAGAAGGTTCCGGGTACACTTTTGTAGTTGGTTCAAACGTTGGGAGGATATGTTTCGGACGGACCTCAGTCATCAGGACGATTCCTTGAAAGTGCGTTTGTTACTCCGCAGACTCAGCGCGACTGGACATTCAAGCTTCATCGACCATATTCTGTTTAAACAACTTAAGAACCTGACTTTCGACCAAGCGGTGGCACGGCTCAGTGAAACATTTGCTGAGTCAGTTCCTCTGCTCAGTATTCGTTATGCATGCTTAATGATTGTTAAGCAGGAAATGGACGATTATGGGGCGCTGACAGACGTGATTAACCGCGATTGTGCGTGTTTTAGTCTACGACTTTGACAGACGACCAATTTATGTGTCTCATTTTCGTCAGTACTCTGCAGTCCCATTGTGATTCAGATCCACTTGAAGCTTCTTGTTAAGCTTAAACAAGACCGAGGTTTGACACTAAGGGCTCTTGTTGGCGAATGCAAGCCATTTCTCACTTTGAAGCATGACACCGCCCTGATCGAACGGTGCCGCACTGCACCATTCGATGCCGTTCACACTGTGAAAAATCCCAGGCATGTTAGCCGAAGCAAAGCGTTCAAGAAGACCCCGAACAAGACACCTACAACCTGCTGGTCCTGCGGCGAATGACATTTGCTCGTTTCTGCTCCTTCAAATGACACATCTGAGGAAAGTGCCTAAGCATGGCCATAAAGAAGAATTTTGCAGCCAGGCCCGGTCGAAGAACGCGAAGAAGTTCTAGTCTTCGACGAACTTTCAGAAACATGGTGCAGAATCGCTTTCAGTAATTGCTGCATTTCAAAGTGAACCTAAACCACGACGACGATTCATCATCGCATTAATCCACGGTATCCCAACGGAGCTGCAATTTGGCATGACCTCAGACATCACAATCATTTCCAAGAACACTTGGAATCACATACAGAGGCCCAAGATGATCAATTCTCACAGAATAGCCCACAACGCATCCGGAGGTTTACGCAACTTACTCGCAAAATTTACCTGCACGATGGCATGCAATGGTGTGGAAGAAACAGGGACGGTTTCCATGTCGGCCAGGCTAAATCTGAACCTTCTTGGGCTAGACTGGATTTGAAAATTGCGACTGCTCGACGTTCCATTGAATGGGATTTGCAATAGAATGCGAGCGAATCCAGAAACATCAACGAGATCGGGCAAATAAATAAATAAATAGTTTATTATCCGTAACATGGAGGCACGCCTTATCAGGCATTATCAAACTTTTACAGCTAAGGTTTCGCAGTAGGCACATTGTGTCGCATCCATAAACGGAGAAAGTACATGTGCGGAAAACATCAAAGCTGAAGTGGCGATTGTTTGCGTCCACCTGGATGCAGCGTAGTGTGGAAATTTATAGGCTGTGAATTTATTATGGCCGGTACTTGCATAAAATATAGCATATTAACCAGTAACATACTGGATTTGTGTCCGTTTATATGTACGTGTATGTGTTAGTGGGCAGTGTGAGTGAACTTGTGATGTGTAACTTAATTCTTGAGTTTGTTTGCCGTGTTCTCCATCGTATGAAGAGATCAATGGAACTCTTTGAATTGGATGACGGTTGTGAAGTGGAGATCCTCCGTAAGGGGAGGAGGCCATGACTTTATTTAGCGTTTTAAGATAGCCTAGGCCATTGCACCAAATTCACAGCGACGCTGCCCATGTGACCGGGATCCAAGCCAGTCTTTAAAGCTAAACGTCTGGTCCCGTATGCAGCGATGTCAATTTTTGACCAAGAGCTGAATCGACTAGAAAGAACTGGCGTCTTTACAGCTGTTACATACGCCTCATGGCACAAACCCATTGTTGCAATAAAGAAAGCAGATGGAAAACTACGCGTCTACGCAGATTTCTCAACTGGTCTTAACGGAGCGCTCGACGATCACCCATACCCAATGCCATTACGGGAAGACATTTTCGCAAAACTGAATGGTGGCAGGTGCTTTGCTAAGCTTGACCTGTCTGCTGCATATCTCCAGCTAGATGTTGCCGAGGAATAGTAAGAGCTATTGACGAGCAACACCAACCGGGTTCTGTACCAGTGCAACTGCCTGCTTTTGGCGTAAGAACGGCCACAGCGATTTTTCGACAGCTGGTGGATCCCAGGTTGTCAGGAGTTCCTGGAGCTGCCACATACCTGGATGACATTATCGTAATGGGCCGACTAACGGCGGAGTTATTTGACCGCTCGGAGGAGGTGCATGACAGTATCCAGTCTTATGGTTTTCTAATTCATGAAGACAACGGTACTTTTACACAATTCGGCCAACGAATAACTTGGTTTTATCCTCTAAAAGAATGGCTGTCGACCAGATCCAGCAAACAACGTAACCATAAGGAATATGCCTCCGCCAGCAGATGTTCAATCGCTACGTTCTTTCTGTGGTCTTATCAGCCACTACAGCGCATTTTGCCTGAGTCGCATCGCCTGCGTGCTCTGCTGAACAAACTTTCGACCAAAGACCACACCTGGAACTATACGCGAGATCCCCAGCGCACCTTTGAACGAATCAAGGCATTACTGGCCTCAGATCATTCTCAAAACGGACGTACAAAATCACGGGATCGGAGCATTTATTTCGCATTTGTACCTGGATGGATCCCAGAAGGTGATCGCTCAAGCTGCCAGGATGTTGACAAAAGCTGAGAAGCACTGTAGCCAGATTGAAAAGGAAGCATTAGCCATTATCTTTGGAATGAATAAATTCCATAGGATACTACATGGCCTCCGATTCAAACCACTGACTAATCACAAGCCATTGCTGGTCATCTGCGGCACAAAGAAAGGCATCCTCGACTACACGGCTAACCGTCTCCAACGCTGGGCGCTCATTCTGCTGAGCTATGCTTTTGAAATCAGCTACCAAACAACCGCTTCCATGGGCCAAGCGGACGCACTGTCACTCCACAAAGACAGCCGTCAGCAAGACGAAGAAGACAAGATTATAGCCGCAGTTGAGCTTGAACCGGACGTCAGATTTTTTGCGAGTGACGCATTACGTGACCTACCAGTGACTGCCGAAGCTGTACGTGCAGAAACCCTTCGTGGCCGGGTACTCAAGATGGTCGCACAATTCAACAGGACGAGTTAGCTATGCTCATGTTCATCAGCCAAATTGCAGCAGTGCTACAAAAGGAGGCAGGCAATCTTTATCGTGGAAGGCTGTATTTTGTTCTCTGAACGAGTTGGCATCACCAAAGCACTGCAAAAGCTCGTACTTAGCCAGTTCCATGTAGTGCAGATCGGCCAAATCTATGGGGAACAAGTGCGCTTGGTGTCTTACCTCGTAATTTTACAAGTCGTAGGTCGTGAGGGGATCTATAAATATGAGCATGGTCTGCCACCTATATACACCTGTTTGACTGCGGTTAACAAGTTATTTTAAGCAAGGACGCTCTGACGTCTTCTTTTGTTTTGGTTTGAGGTTGTGCGAAATAAAACAAGTGCGTGTTACGGAATTGCAGCAAGTGATAAGCTTTAACACTCACACTGCCCGATCGTAGCTTTCCGGGAGCAAACAACATCCGCCCGAAAGCACTGAATGGTGCGGCCACTAAATTAGATGAACCACTGTCACAGTTCTTCCAAAGGTGCTTTGATGAACAACAATTCCCTACTATGTGGAAGTGTGGCATTATAACCCCTATTTTTAAAGGCGGTAGCCGTTCAGAGCCTATAAACTAGCACCCCGTGACTCTCCTCCTTGTGCTCGCGAAGGTGATGGAAGCGGTCATTGCTGAGGTTCTAGTGGACTACCTGGATGTATGCAACATCTTGGCAGCAGAGCAGCATGGCTTCCGTCAACACCGGTCATGCACTACCAACTGCTGCTTGCACGTGGTAGTTGGACGGAAGTGGCTGATGATGGGGTCGGAGTAGATGTCATTTATATGGACTTCTTCAAAGCTTTCTACCACCTGGATCAACGCATCATACTTCACAGGCTATAGAGCTACGGAATCGTAGATCATGTTCTTGGTTGCAATGGCAACTTTAGTCACCAACGGAGACTGCAAGTGAGTAGTAGCTAACAGTCTCTAACCCGGTTGTTGTGGAATGTGGTGTCCCACAGTACTCGGTGCTGAGACAGCGCTTATTCCTGGTGTTTATCAACGACGTGGCAAGAGTTATCTCCACAAATTTCCTGCTTTTCGCCGATGATGTTAACATATGGCTCACGATTAAAAACAACGAAGATCACGGTCTACTCCAACATGAACTAGGTTGCATTCATGTATGGTCAGCGTGGAACCTGCTTCAGTTGAACATAGCTAAGTGCAAAGTGATCCAACTGCGTTACCAGCCGGTGAGAGTTTACAAGCTTGGAGACCACACTTTGCAGAAGGCCTCTCAGAATCGTGACCTAGGTGTACTGGTACAAAAAGATTTCGGATGCTTAAAACGAGTAGAGAAGGCGTCTAGCACCGGCAATCAACACTTCGGCCTTCGTCTCAGTGCTTTCGGTCGGTTTGAACCGTTAATCTTCCCGCAAACGCTTACCACCTACGTGCTGCCGCAAGAGGAATATGCTATTCAGGCGTGGCAGCTTTGGCAGAAATAGGATTTCATTGCTCTCGACACTCCTCAATTATAGGCAGCCAAGAACGTCAGGGCCTCTTGCATCTGCCTTCTCAGCTTAGACTAAAATCTATAGGCAAATACAGCAGCGGGAGGATCTCAGAATGATTTACCAGCTTCTGAAAAGCCCAAGCTACTTTTGCCTTCCGCTGCTGGAATTGTACCATAGCACTAACCTTGGTGGTTATCCTCTGAAACTGCGAATACATTATAGCCGGCTTGAATGCCGTAGAAATTACCTTTCCCTCCGCGTGTGACAGCCTTGGAACGCTCTCCCTAATTATGTCGTCTCTGCTCCCAATCTGGCGATATTTAGAAAAACGACCTGACTATGAGTTGTCGCCTTTGCATTTCATTTTATAACTTGTTAGCTAAGGGGCTACACAACGAAATCAACCGGTGTCTTACCAAACTCCCAACCACTGGATTTATACGTTTAAAACGCGAACATCTTCGCTATTCTACATAAGTCTTTGGTGAGTCCACCAAAACGCTTTTCACTTTATCATGCAATTTAGTTTTCGCAATAATTTCCATCCCACGGGAGTTGTTAAACATTGTTTTTTGACCTGTAACACACCATTGTTCCATTCATATGCCACATTTTCCATGCAGCTCTAAGGAATAAAATGTGGGTACTAGAATGGGAGTCGCGATCGACTTAATGTTACCCTACTTTGCTTTGACGTGCATTTTACCAATGCAACATTTCACCTGTGTGTCAAAAGGTTGTTTTATCGGTGACTACACTGTAGCCTAAACCTACGTTAGAATTGCTGTCTAAACTTATAATTAGCACGAAGCTGTGCATTCTGTCTGTCTCAATAACGACCATCCACTACGTATGCCAATTAGTTGAGGCGGCCTCAGCGGACGAATATGTATGCAATCCACGCTCACACGGTGAGAAGGTATAGCTAATAGTTAACCCGGAACCGAAGTAAAAGTGTGGGGAACTTCACTCTCATTCTTCTTGGAGTAGTTTAAATCTGGAAGCGAGGATGATGCACACTGCCAGAAGCACTGTTTTCCAATGACATCGACATTTATTCCACGTATCCCTTGCTTGTTTTCCATAGGATTTCGTGGCCGTGCTGTTAAACTAGGGGAGTTGTTCACCTGGAACGTCGTGTAGTGCCGCACCTAGTGAATTACGACGACAAGAGCGCGTCCATGTGTGTCTTGTGTCAACTGAACAGTATTTGTTACAGAGATGATTTTGGTTCATCGACGCTCGGACGATCGTGTTAGACAGCTATTTATTTCCAGTATTAGAAGTCAAGTCCAGTTGGTGAGACACCAGTTTCGATCATACCCCCGAGGTGTGACTTATGCATGAAGCATTGGGTCCCACTATGAGCACCTAATGAACTTAGAGAGAACGGCACTTTTACTCTGTTCAGTAGCAAATGCACCACAAGCAGAAAGCGTGCGCAACTACATACGTGAAGCGCGTAACAACACGCAGGCATACCATAGTTCGTCGTACTTTGCGGATTTGGTAGCGAAACAATCTGAATAATCTATTCATGTAATTCCATGGATCAGACGTCCTTCGAATCACTGAGTTGATAATTGCTCACTGCTTTGGAATACCATTGGCTCTTTGTTGAATAATCGGACTTCGAACGTACCTACTACGTTTATTACATAAAATCTGTGCTGTTGTGATGGGATTTACCGCTGGATCTCCATCTCCATAATTCCGTGGTGTCCAAACATTTTGCAAGGAGGGCCACCTTTTTGAGGTAAAAATATGTCGGGCTATACTCAGTCTGACACCAAGATAATAACCAACTTTACTCTTGTATGAAAAATACTAAGCCTGAATTTATTATTTCATGATGAGACCGCGGGCCAGTTGAAATGTTCATGCGGGCCGCGTTTGACCCGCGGGCCGGAATTTGGACATCCCTATACAGAGAAACGTGTTTTCACTCCTAAATCTAGCTGGTGATGAATAATACTTGCGCAAAGCATATTGCAATAGCAAGTGGATTAGTAGACGATGCGAAGCGCTGAATTGCCCTGGGGGCCTTGTGAAAAACGTTGACGTGCTTTGAATGAGTCCTAACTGGGTGATTGTACAAATGCCAATCACAGCAAATTTGTGCTTGTGCTCGAGTACTTTACCATACGTAAAACCTAGAATAAAAAGGATTAAAAAACTCTAGATTACATTGGTTCCACTTCTAAAACGGATGAACAATTCGCAATTCCCGATTTATCACTGCGCTTACCGTTATTCGACTTAGTAGGTTACGCAACCTAGGTGCTTCCAAGCTGCGGTCTTCCGAGACAACCAACATCCAGATAGCTGATACCTGCACTAGCTTCATAACCTTGAAGTAACGAAGGATCAGTAATTCATAATCTACATGTTGAACAAGACAATCATTACCTTTCCTGGTTGACACACATATTAGCGGGTTAGTGAGACATGTGGTGAACATGATTGTGGTAAGGGCACAGCCTTGTTTCGCCCTTGATATTAATCCAGATTTCTTCAAAATAAACCCACATAGATGCACCACATATCAGTATGGATTGGCGACATCCAGTTCCGGATTTGTCTGTCACTGCGTCCTCCATGTGCACGGCCACAGTCCGCCTGTGCCTAATAAGGGACCATGGGTTGCTTGCGCCGCATTACCTACAGCTCTGTCCACACACCCCATATCCGGTGTCAAGTCATATTAAGTCAAACCAAGATAAGCTTTACCTACCCGGATGGATGCATTTTCAGCACTTTACAGTATCAATTGCGAATGAAGCGAAATGACATCATCAAAATTCCAAAATTGTACAAACGGATAAACAAAAGGGAAGAATGCATTAAAATCACTCAAGTCAAATGATCCTCATTCTTGAGCATTAAGCGCCAATTGATAAACAGAATCCTCGGGTTATTTTTACTATAGAGAGCAGGGTTATATGAAGACATTTCTTTAGAATTTTTTTCAACTGAACTAAAACTTCGTGGCCAAAAACAAGAAATCCCGAATAGTGCGTGATGTCTCGACTTAGTAGTAAAAGTGTGATGGCCTTGGACACATTTCGAACAAAGTAAGCCAAAATATTCTTTCAGCACCTATATTCGCAGTAGATAAGGTAAAAATGATGTTACATAAAGCGGCGACTATCGATTTGAAGGCCCCGCGCTCACTGGTGTTAACCCGAAGGAAGCATGTAAACGTAAGCCATTATTTAGCAACGGAGCCGGCCCACACTCCTTCAACAGGTATAGCAACAGCATTTATGCATTGGTTGGAAATCATGCGAACCAGACGTACGTAAATCGGTAACTGGGCTGTAGCCCGTTTCACATAGGATGTAGCCACCCTTTAAAATCTGGTACCTTCACGAGGATCGTGTAGGTCGTCTCCTTCAGCAACGACCAGGTGTCTCCTGAAGCCGGTATAGATGAGCTAGTAAGCATCTTGTCAACGTTCATAACAAGCGCAACCATACCAGGGATATCGACCAACAAACAACCCCCGAAGTGAAAGAAACTCAACAAGGACACATTTGCAGACTAAGTGTAAGGAGGATGCGGCCCTCATACCATATCAACCGCTTTTGGCATGGGTTAGTAAGTCGAATGGGTGCTGACGCAGCGTACCTACCAGTTGCTCTGCTGATTATGATTAGATAGTCTGTTGAATCGTCATCTTTTGGATGCTGGCTCTATATGGCCACGCTGGTGACTTTCCAAGCCGGCTTCGGTCAGGCACTAGCGACCGCAGGTGCTACAGTACCTTGTGCTTGTCGTCGATGGAGTAGAGTCTGACGGCGCCTGCCACTTCCGTACCTGGAGTTTCTCCTCCGCATATAATAGTGCTTTCTGCTGCAAGTGGGCAACCGCCCTCTTGAGCAGCTCACGCCATTCGAGCCGATCAACTGCCTTTGATGCCCAACACCTGAACTCAACATTAGTTCTTGATTAACCCACCTTGATCATGTCCTGAAAACGTGAACTTCGTTTTCCGACGTGCCGCTTCCCTGCACTAAGTTGACTGCACAATAGCTGTTTGTGAAGTCTCGTCGAATTCATTCGGCTGCTATACCCGATCCACCTCAGCAAAAGTATGCAGTCCATCGCATATAGGCCATTGTAACAAAGCCCTTCGGTGTCTGAAGCACTGTTGCACCAACCGATGTGCGAAATCCGTCGCAGACACTGCTGGGGAAATCGCTCCAGATACCTGACGTCCTTCCGGTATATCGTTCACGTTTCGCTACCGTACAATGTATTATTCGAGCAAATAGAAATTTACATGTGTACAGCTTCATGGAAATATAAACAAAAGCGTTAAACTTGCAAACTATGACTTGTCAATTCTCTGAGTGTCTTTATATTCTCAATTGATATCGTTAAAAATGGTTTAACTCACATTAGGTTAGAACTCAAAAGGGCGGAATGTTTGTGAGTAATCGTACCCGGGAATCTAACATTTGTGAAATGCACATCCAACGACAGTTTGAACTGCTGCACTGAGAACTGACAGAACCAGCGACTTGAATACCATCAACTGTCCCAACGATAAGCTGGTGGTTGTTTTACACACAGTTACCCAGGTTACCAAAAGCGGCAGTCGCATTTGAAACGCGGATGCGCAGCTCGCCTGTGATCTGAAGGTCAGTTGATATTGCGTTCTCAATGTAGGGAAATTTCGCTGGTATGTTCAACAAGTCATCAACAACTTGGATTTGGGTTTGGCCCATGGACTCCACTCCTGATGAAGACTGGAAAAGGCAGACAGGAGTGCATGTCGAAATACGAAATGCGTGCATCTACCAGTTTTCGTCTTCTTACCTTGCTTTTCAAATTTCTGAAAGGATTGCATGTGTTTATGGTGAGTCCGAATTTGGTAGCCGTCGATGCGAGAACCGAAGTCATTTAGCGCAAATCATCCGTGCTCAGTACAAACAACCCGCAGTCACCAGCAAACAGCAACCTACGGATGGTTGTCTTACACACCATTTTTCTTGCCCCAAAACGGCGGATTTTCAACAACGCACCATCAATAATGCATTTCACACAGATACGTAATCACAAACAGCATCAAAAGGGCAAGACATTATTGCATGAAGGTAAGTAATAAAAAGGGCAGGGGCTAAGACGCAGCCTTGCTTCACACCAGAGACAGCGTTAAAGTCAATCTGTTTCCTCACTCAGCTGCACTCTCGCCCACATCCCACTGTGCAGACATTTAATTAAACTTACAAATTCACGCGGGCAACCAAACTTACCCAACACCAGCAACAGTGCCTCACTGGTCGTCGCTTCAAATGCATTGGTTGAGTCAACAAACAGTGAGTACTACGGGTGGTGTGGCCCTCAGCACTTCTCAGGAAATTGACGAGCCGCGAACACCATACCTCTAGTGTTGCACCCCGAACGGAATCCACACTGCTCTTCCGCCACATTAGGTTCCGCAACCTGACTGAGGAGGCGGATGAGCAGGATTTGGGTGAGCACCGTACCCACACAGCTCAACAAGTTGATTCCACGGTAATTCGTGCAACAGTGCTTGCCCCCCTTTGCTCTGGTACAGTGGTAGCACAAGGGCATGCTTCAGCTCGGCCGGCACTTTGCAATCAACACGCGTTGCATCAAGCGGTACAGCGAATGTATCGAAGCGGGTCCGCCGGGTTTCAGTATTTCAGATCTCAAAGGCGCAAACACATTTGCTGCTTCGCCTCTGAGCAAGTGCTCTCTGCATCCCATCCAGTGGTGAGTTGTCGGCAAGACCCGTTTTCATTTGCTATTGCGGTCCGCGCAACGTAGCTCAGTAAATCAATGAACGGTTGTTCAAGAGACAGTCAAAATGCTTTCGCCACATCTGCGGTCTGTGTGCAAGCAGCAACTGAAGTAGCATCGAGTAGCGGCCTCAGCGACTGCAACGTAGGTACACACATCGCCTTCAAGGAGTTGAAGAATTTCTCATCTTGGCGGCTTTCGGCGTAACCTCTGCTTCGACCTCTCCGTCCAACCACTCATTCTTGCTGTGCCGGAGCTCTCGAGCCGAGCGTAGTCAAAGTGTTGCGAAAATGACGCTCCTCTGTATCGGCAGGATCATCGACACGAGCAGCGAACCCTGCATTCTTCGCTGACACCATTGCGCTAATTGATGAACTGTTGTCATCAAAACAATCGGGCCGTTTAGTTTGCGCGCCAGACCGTCTCCTCGGGCGCAGCAGTCACCTGCCAACGAAGATGGTGTCACAAGTGGCTAAATGAGGCTATGGGTTCGACATCGCCGAGGCGTGTAGCCATCGCCTTCTCCAACATCATTTTCTTCTCGATAGTACCTAAGGAACAGACATTAAATTTGCACCGGGTCACAGCAGAAGTGCAGTACACAGATCTACGAAAATGTACGTACCATTTGGTCCGCACCAACTTGTGATCAGCGCCCCACTCAGCCCCATGCAGTACACGTGCCACGCGCACGACACGCATGGCGCGCTGGCATACAATGACATAGCCGAGCAGGTCATCATCATATCATCATACTACACGTTAGCTGGAGGTGGGGAACACCCCAGCTACTGTGCCGCAATACATAGAAAAAAGGAGAGAAAAAAAGCAACTGGTGCAAGCTGGCTGAGCAACCGGTAACGGATGGGCATCGTTCCGATAAGCTACCAGCCGGCTGCTGTGCATCAAAAAATGTTACTATATTAAATTATATAAGGTTCAATAATGAGATCGTGGTTGGAGGGGGAGGCTAAGAGGGATGGGGTGGGACAAAGAAACTCACAGCACGAACGCCACTGAGGTCGGCTCCTAGCCATATCAGCCGAGCAGGTAATTTTGATCACCCCTGAGTGCGTCCAAGTGGCAATATCACTCGTACCCAGTGCAAACTGTGTGTTCGTGATGATCAGGCCGTGAGTGGCGCGCAGTAAAAGCAGTCGGTCACCGTCTCCATTGGCCGTGTCAATACCCTACAGGGCGATTACGTCTGTCCACATTGCAGTATCACGACCAACGTGCGGGTTGGAATCACCCAGTAGGAATAGACGGTCGCTCCTTGGCACACACCGTAACCCGGAGGATACCAGTATAAAACTGATCCCTCTTCACATCAGAATAACACACGGTGAGATCATACGCGCTAATAATAGTGGCAAATCCACTTCTTCCAATTCGAAGGCGAAATGTCATCAAGCTTGGGCTGATATCAGTCGGCTCTGCCACCAGCTGGCGATTTAGGCGGTCGGATAGTTCAAATCCGACCATAAGTTCACGCGGTGCTGAGGTGGAGTTTTCCACCTAGTAGAACGTGCAACTAGCACTAGCCTCATGCAAATTGCCTTGGTCAGCGAGCCGTCTCGTTGATTACCGCAATTTCGACCAAGTAACACACGAATTCCATCTCTAACATTACAGTACATCGCTCGGGTCGCTCACTCGTGTTCCGGTAAAGTATTGGCGCATGTCCCAACACGCAATGTTGAGCGCTTTGTGCGTAGGCTTACGACTGGTAATCGTACGGGTGGTGACCTGTGTTGGACGAGGTAGGGAGTTAGTTGAAATAGCGACTGTAATGATGGAAGAAGTAAGGTGTCAGTGTTAGGATGTTGGCCGGTGGCCGAATGGTCTGCACTTTTGCTTTGCAACCATAAGGTCGCCGGTTCAAATCCGCGTAGGGGTGGGGGTCCTCGCGGTATACTCAGCCGCGCGCGATTGGTGGTGGTCGCGCGGCAGCGAAACGCCGTTACGGCGTACAGCTGATACATTATTAGTAGTAGTAGTATTAGTATTGCTACTGCGCGACATCCGCTTCAACATGACATTATCACTATAAGTGCAATCGATGGTTTACTTTTGGACTGCTCTACTTACATGGTTTCCACACTTGAACGGGACAGCGACTCGTAACCTTAGTCAACTCCTTTGATAAACGATACACTGGATTTGCAGGGGGCCGTACGCCATAAGTCGGTGAACCGACACACCCGGGTTATTCTGGTTTTTGGCTAGTGAAAGGGTGTAACCCAACTCCTACCCAGGGAATCCAACGAGGAGGAGTCCATGACATATGTACATGATACAACATTGAGAGCACGGGTCGACGGTCTGTCCGGAGCTCAGCATCACAAGCCAGCCATGGGATTGCCCGCCAGGTACCTTTAGGTGAACGCCATCTGAGTGGCCGTCATGCTCTTGATGAGAGTCGTTCACATAACAGAGAGGCTTTTCACGTTATGTAAGGACAAAAGAATCTTTCTATAGGACACGAACGTCAAGCAGACAGGGAGACGCGCTGCCACTTGGAGCCCCCTTCAACAACACAAGCGTCTTCACACATTGGTCCCATAGCAATCCTTTTCAGACGGCTGGCAGCATACGGGATTGCAAATTGACTTAGGCTACCTGCCTCTACTCAGATCACGCTCTGGTCTGTGCGGGTATCTACAAGCGCTTTGGTGGTACTTCGAAACAGGCACCGTACGCTGGATACCAACAGGCTAGTTAACCCCTCCATCCAATATTCCTATCAATCCTTCTTATCCGATCCGCTCACTAGTGCTCTAGAAACAAACAACGAAAATTGGTGAAATTTCTTGCAAAGGAAGCTGCTTTCTTCCGGTCAAGTATACAGTGGAACCGTTGGGCCTCCTCTTAGTGACTGGATCTCTGCACGCTTAATGGAATTATTTGACACTCACCTAGCAAGTTCAGCTGATTCAAGCTGCGATGAAGCTCACCTCAGCCTCAAGCAACAACTCAAACAAAGCCTAGGTAACGAGCGCGAAACTTGGTGCTCTCAGCGCGCTTCGGAGATGGAGAGAGCAACCGTCTGGAAATTTTCGCAAACCTGTCCAGATCGTTGGGACCACTGACCACAGAAGAACTGGAGACAGTGAAGCTATTTGATAGGTTGCTGGATCACAAAACACAAATTGGCGTAGGCGCATGGGCCCATGGGCTGAACACTTCTACTCTCATTTCAGTTGACCTCCTTGTTCTGGTTGTTTAACAAGTGTGTCTAATCGCGTGCCTTGGAAAACATCGCTGAAACAACCTACCGAGACGGAGGTATGTTTTGAGCTTCGTCACTTGAAACGATTCGAAGCTGCTGGCTCGGACGGACGGCTTCCGGAGCTGTTCGATTCCTGTGGCGAGGTAGTTGTCAACCAGTTAACAGCTGTGCTCACCAAGTTCTAGTGTGAAGAAATGGATTATCGTGCCCATCTACAAAATGAGTGCTCGTACCTTAAGCGCCAACCACAGAGGAAGTCGCCTTTTATTCGTCACTTCCATATGGCCAACATCAAATCTACTTCGCAGACTAACACCGACTCGAGAACTACACTCTCGTGAAGAACAGACTGGTTTCCGCCACAGTCGGGTGTGTATGAACCATAAGTTTACGCTACGCAAACTCCTCAAGCATCGTCACCTTTATCGCCAGCCTGCCACTGTCCTCCTTTTGGGCATTGGAGCTGTGTTCGGCTCGGTCGATCGGCCTGCTTTATGGCACTGCCTGCAAAGCAATATGGTACCCGAAAATTATATTATCATACTTCGTGTTTTATCCAAAAAGGTTTCCGGCGGCGTGTGGGCTTCTTTCTAACTCTCTTCACCTTTCGGCAGCACTAGCCGTGTGCAACAGGGAAGCCCCATGTCCCCGATTCTCTTCAACTTTGTGATTGTGAATGTCTTATCAGGTGCTCTGGAATTCTCCATGGTTCTGGTGTTGAGCTTCTTCAGGCAATCGCGCAACTGATTTGGACTATGCTGATTATATTGCCTTGCTCGTTGATGAAGCACAGATCATGCATATCGTTCAAACCGCTTGGTGAATGAGGCTACCAATTATAGCATTACCTTTGGTCCATCGAAATGCAAGGTCCTACTCCAAGATTAGTATGCACCTGCCCCGTGCAGATTCTTGAAGGCACACAGCTTGAACAGGTAGATAGCTCCATCTGCCTTCAGAACTGCGTTTCTTCAGATGGTACCATTGGTAAAGCAATTTCTTTCCGTATTGCCAAACTCCAAGTAGCTTTCTCGGCTCTGAGGCATCTATGGCGTCATCATGACGTTTCACTCTCGGTAAAGGGAGGGGTCTACAACGCATTTGTTCGCGTGATCCTGTTGTACGGTATTGAGTCCTCGACGATCCGTGTAAAGGATTTGCGTCGTATGTCGGCTTCTGACAACGTTTGCAACGTCGATGTTAGACGTCGCGTCCCAAGTTATATGGATCTACCTCACGACAAAACAAATTTCACTGCACCAACTGAGGTGGCTAATTCACGTCCTACACATTCTGTGCGACCAGTTACCACGGCGCGCTCTGTTCGCTCGCCCAGTTACCAATCAGTCAATCAATTAATACACGTTAGCTGAGGGTAAGAAACACACCAGAGGTAATGTGCCGAATACAAAATATAAGATGGTAAAAAGTTACACTGTGCAGAATTCAAAAAGCAAGTAATATAATGTTAAATATTATATTATGCATTTCGCATGTGATCGCAATTGGGAGGAGGAGCTAAGCTGAAGGGTAGGAATGGACAAAGAAACTCACAACACAAAGGCCACTGCGGTCGGCTCTTCGCCTTATCAGCAAGTGGGTACAACCGAAAGTGTTCATCGTCCTTTGGAACCCAGCCAGGCAATCGGGATATACCAACCGAAGCCAAGTTCGAAGTGAGGGTTTTCATGTCTCTCTACCAAGTAGTCACTTGGCCTCCCCTCCTCCTCTTCCAATCACACCCCGACCTGCAAACAGCGCACGTCGCGGGACTTGGTGTACTGGCATGAGCAACACGTGGCCCAATCACCATAGCCTGGTGCGTGTTATAATTGTGTTAAGCAGTTCAATCTCTCTTCCTGCACCGATTGCGTGACGCTGAACACATTCATTGCTCACGCGGTGCTCCCACCAAGCACGAGCTAAGTTGCGAAGGCAGTAATGATTGAGCGTGATCATCCTCTTTATGTCTGTCGACCTGATGGGCCAGGTTTGACAACCGTATAAGAGGGTTGAAAGGACGGCTGCATAATAAACTCTGCCTTTCACGACTAATGATATCGCGTCGACGTCATGGGACGTGGAGCTTGGCACAAGTACCTCGAGCTTTTGCTATACAGTTGGTAACCTAATCTTCAATCCCACGGGCACTAATATAGTTACCCAGGTACTCGAATTCTTGAACGACTTCAAGCTGATCCCCACTAAGGTTCAGTGCATGGGTGGGCACCTGTCAATCTTGTAGCAGGACTTCGCATTTCGATGGATTAAAGCATAGCCCAAAGCGATTGCTAACTAGTGCTAATCGGTTCAGCGCTGCTTGGCACGCTTGGGGGCAGTCACAGATAAGGGTAATGTCATCCGCATACTCCAAATCAAGAAGTGGCTCACCAGGAAGTAGCTCCGCTCTTTGCAGGTCGTGTCCAGTGAACGCTGCCTAGTGGAATTATCGCCCCACAATTTACCCGTGCATTATCTCTAGGATAACGGATAGATTGAAAGAGAGAAGTGTTATGTACCGCCTAAAAGAAAAGCTAAGTGGCGTTTTGCGTCATGGATTAGGAAGTCACCATCTGATGTCACAACAGTCATTGACTCCAGAAAATCAGTTATACTGTTTTTCCCTTGTTTGAGTAAAACAGTTGACGGACTGCCGCACAGAAAATTATTGACGAAGTTCCCTTCCGTTGGCATTAAGCACCGCCTGTTTGCATGCTTAGAGTAATAGTTATTCGACGAAAAACAAGTATTCAGAATCAATGCCAATTTTAAAATAGACAATAAATGCACTGGTGGTGATGTACTGCGTCCCTCTTCTTCATCCTGTATTAATGATAAAATCAAGAAATGATGCGTGGAAGTGCATTCTTATAGAGGGATTACAATAAAACTGTCGACTGTTCCAACAATTATCATTCTTAGTAGGTGCCACTACTAATTTGGTATGATGTTACTTCTCATTAACCCCAGTTTATTCCCATAGAACTTGCGCTGGTTGCTAACAAATACAAGATCCTTGCTAAACATCCTACTTACCACCTGCTGGATACGACCTTCATGATCAGGACCTCAAGTAACATACGTTCTTTCGGATCGGACAGGCGATAGTCGACAAGCTTATGTTTTTTCTAAACAATCATCCTTTATCCTTCATCCATCCAACCGTTACTTTCATTCGTCGGTGCTTTTAACTCTGTAAGGCTCTAGATTTTTTATTGGGTACTTTAGATCTACCTTGAATATTTTTCGGTTTTGTGCATTAAGAGGCGGAGGTCCGATGAAAAGATTATTACAAGAGCGAAGAGATGATTCCGGAAGCTCATGCTGGTATATCCTACTAACATAATGTACCGTGGAATGTACCGTGGTATTGGTCCTTCATGATTTGGGGGACGATGAGCAACCTCTGTCGTCTATAGCAAGGCACTGTCCATACTGCATACCTTGAGGTCAGGAGTGCGTAAAATATTTACAATTAACGATGTCCGTGTGCCGAAGTGCTGTACCAAAAGAAGCCAAACATTTTATGCCTGTGGTATGATGCCACACTGTCTCTGAGAGTGGCGGATGCAGTGGGTGGGTTGCGAGAAGTTAAAGCGAATAGGCTACTCGATCGCCGCTAAGGTAATCTCATGGTATTTACGTGGGCCAAATATATGGCACAGAATCGAGTGAAACTGGCATGAACACGACTAGAGCACAGGCCAACAATCCATTTGCAAGAGGAATTGCGCCACAGTGGTGTAAACGCTTCTAAGCTATGCGGGACATAAAATTCCTAATTTCATCCCTTGAACAATAGCTTTTGATCGAGGCGCAGACTTTGTTACTGATGCTTGGGAAACTGCACGAGACTATTTTACCTCAAAGTGCATACGGAGATGGAAAAAAAAACTCTCAGAACACATTGTACTGATTAAATCGTTTCTTAGTTAACAGAACACGGCAACAGTACTTCCCCGTGAAAGCAATAACAAACATAGTAAATGCAACAGTGAGGGATATCAAAGTATTTAAAAATGGTGTAGGTCTTGTACAGCAAACTGAAGGAATTAGTATAGCAAACCTCTGCCCCGTGTTATCTTCTTTCGTTGGTCAGCTATAATTCGCGGAGCTCACTCCCACATGGAAGTCAAAAAAGAGAAACGGATTGAGATATCATCACCTTTTCGAGTGTATTATTTTCCTTGTCAAATCAGCCATGCTTACCTTGCGGCTCCCATACCCACCTAATTCCCATCTTCATGTTCTTTAATTCGTTTTCGTATACAGCAGGTTATGCACTCTCCCCGAAATAACTACGCTCTTGTCACCGAGTCAATAAAGCTGATTAAACGATCGGTCACCTGATCTTTCAGCTAGTGTCACAAAAGCTTGATCAATGGTCAATGATATATTGCGGATCAAATAACCTGAGCTTAACATTGTCCGGGTTTTTGAATACACGCCTTGTGTCTGGGATGGTGACACGCAATTTCAGTTATATCAGCTCACTGGCCTAGTGATCACGGCGATAGCCGCCAAGTACTGTGTGCCGAGTACCACTCCCAATTCAAGCTATCTCTAGCAGATGAGTTCAAACAAGGACGAAACCATTGCTCATGGATTGCAGGGATGGGAGAGAGCAACCCCGAAATCCACAAGCTTTAACATGTTCCATAGGCGGAAGCGTAGAAAGGGGGCTGGGGGATGCGGTCCACTCCAGGCGACACTTGATTCGGGGTGGCATTTTTAGTACCACTGGTTGTTCGGCACCAAATATAAAGGAAAAAATCTTCATATAAGCTGAGGGTTGCGTATTTTAAGATTACTCCGTATGTCAAACAACACCTTTGTGCCATGTGTAACAGTGTCCAAACACTCTTCCCAGTGGTCCCCTTACTTGTTCTACTGTGTTCACTTTCACCATATTTACCGATGTGTGCCCAAGAACCATCAGTTTCATCAAAAACTAATGTGTAGTTTACCTTGAGCCGATTTTGAGTGTTTACGGATTTACAACTGCCATGGGGCGGAAATTTTGCCACCGTCTGGCGGCAAACGTGGTTGCTACGCCACTGCAAACATGATGGTAAGTGAGGGTTTTAAAAAGCAAAACAACTATTAACAATGAACAACTGAAAACGGTAAACATACTGACCAACATTTTATCAGCCTTAACCGTTTACATATACTTTTATGCTTTTTAAAAGGTCATGGCCTTTGATTTTTCTGGAACGCGTTTGGTTTGATGAGGTTTGATTTTCCGGATGTGCGTATCGTACAAGTGTGTTATTTGGTGTCGTGTAATGCGGTCAGAGTTTAATCAACACGAACACAGAAATGTATCGACTGATATAATAGGTTCTGTGGCGGAATTCCATATGTGGCGAACGCAGAAGGAATTCCGTCCACACTGTAGCCGGTTGTATCGTTCTACAGTTCTGACATGGTGACTTCTCAGTTTTCTGTTATGGCTGGGCTTTAGGAGATGATAGACTGGGCGATTAGCGCTACCTAAAATATGATAAACCATGATAAAGTCACCACGTAAACACCGATAGCGTTAAGTGCATAATCCTAGGGTACTCAGTCGCTGTTTCTAGAGTAATTGTTACGGTCCTTTGAAGATTTTGTGGCCCGCTTTTGTGGAATTTCCAAGACAGCAAGAACTTGATTCTACCATGACTGATATGCTCGAAGCACATATTCTATGTGAAGGTGTATGTATGCAGAAAGCAAATGGAAAATAGATGGGTCGAGATGACACTAAGCCCACTTTCAGAGCTGAACGTTTTGGATGATCTTTTTTGATGCTTGTTCAGATTGCTACGAACAACCAAGGTTTTCCTGGACCAGCATCTTGAACACTTTTTCACGAGAACAATCCTGGAGATGTTAGCCCGCACAGTTTATGGATGTGAACCATTTGGTGTCGAAGACCGAGCACTGGACATTTAGTTACTTCGAATTGGAGACAATGTTGGACTGACTGTTCTAAAATCCTGTCGATTTCGTTTTGTAATTCGACGCGGTCGTCTAAGACTTTGCTCTGCCGCCAAACTTTGATGTCGTCGGACACACATAGCATATGATAACATGGATGGAGGAATCGGATTGCCCTCTAGTAGACTGTTAAACAGTGGCGGATTTCACGGCGTTCCACCTAAGTACCCGAGTGACGTGACACAGTAAAAGCAAGAGATGCAGTAAGAAGCCACAAAAGTGATGTAGATGAAACCGTTTATTAAATACTACTTACAAAATATTGGGGACGATTTACGCTAGTGGCGTCGAGTATTGTTGCGGCCATACTTCCGATTGCTACTGAATGGCGTATACCAGTTTTACAATGAACACGAGAGCGCCCCGCTGACCAGACTTCAGCTGTTCAGCCTAAGTTGTATACTGATTGCACGGAAAAGTTTTAGCCATGACTGGTGTTTTGTGAAGGGTTGCACTTAAAAGCTTTGTGCGTTGTAAACCTTTGTCTTATGTGTGGTTGGTTAAGCCGGATAAAGAAATGGTTTATCTGAATTGTGGGTACACATCTGTGCCGCGGCTGGTCCCCTTGCATACGTACAGCGTAGGCTAGCAGTTGTCCGATTGTTAGTGGATATCGCGTTCCATCACCGTTAGGTCGCTAGTCTGACATGCAGACCATCTATTCTTTGTTGATGCGCGTAGCACGGGCAGAGTGACGGCTTACGACAAGCTGGCGTCGCCCTTTACTATCTCCAGCGGAGTGAAACAAGGATGCCCGCTGTCACCTTTCCTCTTCAACTTCGCTATTGATGAAGTCATGGAGATTGCATTCATAGGACACAGCTTAGAGGGTGTGGAGCCACTCCAAGGAAAACGACTTCTTGACTTGGAGTATGCAGACGACATTGCCCTCATCTATGACAACACCAAGACATGTCAAGCTGCACTGGGCAGATTAGCACTGGCTGTCAGCCGCTTCAGGCTTGATTTGCACCATCGAATTGCAAAACTTTCCTCTAAGATTTGCAGGGATCGCCTCCTGCACTGAACCTTGGTGGCGATCTGCTAGAAGTCGTTCAAAAATTTAACTACTCGGGAAGTGGTAGTTGGCGCCCTTGGGATTGAAGATGAGATCACGAACCGTATAGCAAAAGCACGAAGTGCTGTTGCAAGTCTTCGCCACCTATGGCGGTGGCGCCACATCAATCTTGCTCTGAAGAGTTGAGTGTACAATGCAGCGGTACGTTCGACCTTACTGTACGGTTGCGAAACCTGGCCTCTAAGATCGGCGGACATAAAGAGGTTAGTTACGTTCGATCACAGGTGCCTTCGCAGTTTGGATCATATCTGGTGGGAACACCGCGTGAACAACGAGCACGTTCGACGCCTTGTTTACAGCATAGGAAAAGGAACTGAACCGCCCAGCACCGTCATTTCACGCACCAGGCTCCGATGGCTGGGCCACGTGTTGCGCATGCCAGCCCACCGACTTCCACGACGTGAGTTGTTTGTTCACCGGGGGTGTGTATGGAAGAAGAAGAGGGTTGGCCAAGCGATGACTTGTTCCAGAGGAATGAAGGCCCTCACTTCTGTGCTGGCCTCAGTTGGAGCTTCACGGCTCCCAGGTTGGGGTCCAAAAGACGGTGAACACGTTTGGCTAGATACACTTGCTGACATGGCAAGAAGCCGACCTCAGTGGCGTTCGTGCTGTGAGTTTCTTTGTCCCTTCCCACCCCTTTTAGCCTCCCCTCCACCTACGATCTCATTTCTTAGCGTAAAACATAATAATTTTTTTCTTTTTGCCTAGTCACCAGCTGGTAGCATCCTTGAACGGTGCCCATCCGTTGCTGGTAGCTCAGCTGGCTTGCAACTTTTTTATTTATTTCCCTTTTTCCTCTACGTATTGCGGTACTGTAGCTGAGGAGTTTTCCACCTCTAGCTGACGTGTATAATAATACTTCTTTGTCGATATATGTTTGTGCTTTAGCCGCTTAGGTTTCCAGACAGACACCGAAGCCTGCTACTAACGCCGGAAAAACCGCTGGGAGCCAGTTGTGCTAAATAGAGCTTTAGCTGATGTTGACATCACAGGCTATAACAACTCATAATCTGTATAGAGCAACGACAGTACGTTATTGTCTTCTACCGATGTTGTGCCACCGCACAGCCATTAGGGTCCCACGATGGAGGAATACCTACGGTGGGGGAGAAGAGTCCCATGGAAACAACCAGATTCCCATGCTCAAACGCTCTGGATTAAGGGGCCTGCACCTCAGCAATAGCGCACAAGCACAAACGGTCGTCTGCTGTGTGACACAGCCTTACTAATCTCTTGTAATGTGTTCTGTCTCAAAACTTTGAATTGACATGAACAAACATTATTATGACGGGATTGTCTGCTTTAAAATGTATTTCGAACATGTTCATTCAGCGGCTTACACCCATTTTGCAACGGTAAGATAGCTTACCGACAAATCTGTTTCCTGTCATGCTCATACTTTCGGATAAATCGGTATCATTTGCAATTCAAACGATCTTTCACATAGGAGAGGTTACAGGTGAATGCCTAAGTATTACGCTGTTGATAAAGCTGACGCAGCGAAACAGGGACAGCGTAGTCATAACAGTCAAAACTGGTCTGATGCAATTAGGAATGGTAAATGTTCGTCGGTACTTTGACCGAATTCTTCAAGGCTACTTGAGCAAGAGAATGGCAGCAGACTAGATCGGATTAGGAAATAGCCATTTGATTTCACACAGTGTTTCTGAATGTTTTGTTCTCATCTTCATCGGTACTGACGGTGGAACCAAACTGAATGAACCGTAAAGCAAACTGATTCATTGGTAAAAGTATGTTTCTGAGTGCATTTCTGTGAAAACCAATATGAGCCCGCTTTATTCACACTTCATATTGCAGTCCAGTTTGGAGAAGAGCACGGTGAACGACTGTTATTCACGATCCAAGAGCAAGACGCTGAGCTAACTGGTCTGGTACTTCGAAGCACATCCGGTGAAAGGACTGAAAAATTAATTCAACTTAACTTACGGGTAAAAAGGAACTGAATCAACCGGTATGTGATGTGCCTCCGAGATTTAATGCGCAACGTTAGGTTTTCCCTCCTCACGAATGAACACTTTGTTACCTGATTTTGTTGCTTTATAATTTGATGTCGCATTACCCATTTTAACTATTCCAGCTGTGCCTTCAAAGTAACGCACTGCACTCGAAATTTGCTAAGGGCACTTCAAAGCATTTAAGATAACTTGTGCTTTTTGGTTGTCCATTCGTCGCTTCCGTCTTCTTACTTTCTTCGATCCCTTGCTTACACCAGTTTACGCATCACTTACTGTAATATTTATAAACTAGGAACAACTGTTCCACAGAACCACAGTGGCATATATGAGAGGGAGCTGAACCACTGCCATCCACTGATTAAACCGTATAATTCTACCATCGATTTCCCAATCAGCTGGACCCATAAGCAATCCCAAAGTGAACGTATCAAGGCCACGTATTGCCTGCGGTTATTCGACGCGGATATTTCAGCGATATGGACAGTAGAACAGTAAGATATCACAGGTAGAAGGTTAATACTTACCAAGCCCTTAGGATGGTCATGATGAACATAGCACAATCAGTGAGATACGGGTAAGTATAGTTGAGTGCGTGCTGGCGAGCGCACAGAGATTGTTCTAGGATAATGTGAATATCAGCTTATAAGTTGAGAACGCAGATTTGTTTGAGGTGTTTACAGTGGTGTAGCAACTAACTTTGCCTCCCGGGGAGGAAGTAAAAGTACCGCCCCCCTGGCGGTTGTGAATACGAACTTGCAACAATGCGTTCCCTTAATCCATTAACTAAACGCAGAACGAAGACATAAGTCGCGAAATGTTAACATTTCCACTTCACTCATCAACCACGAAAGCAATGCAGTTATAAATCATACAGAGGTGAATAATGTGGAACCAAACATAGACCAAAATGAATAATCAAAACCAAGGCAATCTAACAGACTGAATCAGTTGCTGCAGTCCACACACCCGAGAGTCTAAGGAGAAACCATTGGTTCAGACTGCGAAGAAGGAGATTCATTTGTTCTCTGCCGTTTAAAGAGATCAAATAGCTATTGCTATCGGATATAAGATCAGGTCTGTTCTCCCGTGTGCCTCCACCACTGCCAAGTTGCAACTGCATCACAGTACCCAAAGACGATCCCAACGACCATCCGATAGGATGTTAGACAATGTGGCCTCACCAACGCAATGGGGCTGGACCATACCATGGTGCGATGGTTTGTGTGCCTCAGTGATCCATTGAGCTATGCTGTGTGGTGCTTTTGCACCTTCAAAGCCACTCATACCAAATTCGTCAATGGTTAGAGGCCAGACAAACTCAGTCTCCTGGTCTTCCAGGTTGGGGGTTGGAATGAGGGTGGCTCCTTATTCCTTAAAACGGACTCCTTGTAGCCCACTGCCAAACCCGCTGCCTTGCGGCCAGGTTTTTGAACCAAAGGCTTTGGTTGAGAACCCTAATCGTTCTCCTGTCTAGGCCTGGGCAACCTGACAGTAACCTGCCCACGCAATACAATGAATCACACTTCAAACAAATTTCTGATGCTCTGTCCACCGCAGAGGATAATCAACGGTGCCCTGTCTGTTGTGTCGGCCGGTGGCCGAGTGGTCTGCACGTTTGGTTTGCAACCATAAGATCACTGGTTCGAATCCGCGTAGGGGTGGGCGTCCTCGCGGTATACTCAGCCCGCTCGCGACTGGTGGTGGTCGCGACAGCGAAGCGCCGTTACGGCGTACAGCTGACACATTATTATATTATTACCTGTTTGCTGTATCGAGCAGGGTGGATAGGGTTTTGGATGCTAATGCGCAAGCCTTCCCGTCTCCTTATTCCCCCTTTTACGCTTTTCTCCCTTATGGTCCCGATCCAACTTCACTTTCATCCCCTCAGTTCGCAACCCCCCGATTCTTTGCCCTCCGCAAACATGCTTGCTAGGCGTTTATCTTCTACTTTCAACTCACATGCTAACGCAGAGCGTCATTCCTCTCCTGTCGACAAGCCCGCGTCTAACCAAGCGGTCCACTCCAGTACATCGGCTTCCATCTGGAGCCCTCGATCCTCCTTCAGATTGGCATGGTACAGCTCGGTCAACAGGCAGCATTTTCCCGAACATTGGAGACCCTCTCGATCGATATCTGCTGCTTATCGGTTACCCGCCTGCAATACTCTAGCTCTGTGCTCACTCTTCGATCCCCTTCAGGTGACACCAGCAATATTTTCTCAGTTCGCCTATCCAGTGACGACGTAGCTTCGAACGCCGGCCAAGCTGGTGTTGGCATTGCCCTGAGTCCCCGGGCTGAAGCTGCTCTGGTTGATTGGGTTCCAATCAGTAGACCGATGTGTGCGGTCTGATTGGCTGGCTCGTTCAAAGTTTCGAAGTCGCGCAGGACTACTAGGTGTTTATACAACATCGCTGCCTACGCGCCCACAAACTGTAGCGGTGGTTCGGTAAAGAACGACTTCTACCGCCAACTGACCAAGCTCCTTCGCCACAGAAGAAGCACGGACACTGTTGTGCTGGCTGGGGCTCTGAACGCACAAGCTGGCAAGTTGTCCACTGATGAAATGCATCTGGGCGGTCAGCACGGTGTAGGCTCCCGTAATGATAACGGTGAGCGGTTACTTCATTTGTGTGAAGATGCCCTCTTATTTCTTGCGAGCACTGACTTCCGACACAGCATCCGCCGGAGGGTGACTTGGCGCCCACCAGCCTTGGACGCAGATCGGTCACATTGCTATCAGTTACCGCTGGAGTGGCTGCATCCAGAACTGCCGCTCGATTTGGAGCACATGTGTGGACACCGAGCATACACTTGTTTGTGCTGACATGCGGATGCTTTTTGGCCGAAGCCCACGACGACATTGTGAGCGCATTGACACCATCCAACTGACAAAGCCAGCAGTTCTGAATTCCTATCAAAGTACGCTGATATGCGAGTTGAGTAAGCGCTCACTAGAGACAATTGAAGGTCACTTGTCTCATATTCACCAGACCTTACTAGCAGCAGGCAAATCCTCATGTGGTATGTCTAAGCACCAACATGGACATTGGGTCTCTTCGCGGTCTCTGGAACTTATCGATGTCCGCCGGCATGTTCCGGCTGGAAGCGAACAACATGAAACTCGTAAAGAGCTCCGGTCAAAACTCCGTGCTAGCCTGAAGAGAGACCGCGAGTCTTGGTGGTCACTTCGTGCGTCAGAAATGGAAGTGGCCGCTGTCCTTGGTAACCATCTGAAGTTATTCCTTCTGGTACGGGAAACGGACAGCAGAAGACCTGGTGGTAGCGAAACAGTTCGTGACGAGAGTGGACAGCCTATACACAATTGGTCGAAAGGTTTAGAGCGTTGGGCTGAGAATGTTGAAAAGCAATTTACTCGGCCGAAATTATTGGATTCCGCACTGACAAGTGATCCCTCTGATCCCTAGGCTGTCCCTTTGGATCCACGCTCTCGCTCAGAAGTTGAATGTGACTTCGGACTGTTAAAGATGAACAAAGCCGCGGGACCAGATGATGTTCATCTAGCCCACTTGAAATTCGGGGACGTGCTCTTGTTGGTGATTA
>OX104063.1:205772361-205802712 GCA_944474145.2 Dicrocoelium dendriticum
TCGCTCGTCAAAGAACTGGCCGGAGGCGACCGCGTAGTGATCAGCCTTCCACTTGGCGGCAGCACATGAAATCGCTGAAGTCGTGTCTAGCCGCTGTTGGATCCGTACGTCTTCCAGAATGGTTTGTTCTACTTTTTGCCAAAATGTTCCATTCTTCCTGTGGCATATTAGTTGAAGTGTGTTGCTCACCTTCAACTAGCATGCCACAACGATTATGACGCGATGACTCTTGCTTATCCGCTGATCTCCTTGGTTTTATGTTGGCTCTGTGTCTAGTTGACTACTACTACCACTACTACTACTACTACTACTACTACTACTACTACTACCACTACCACTACTACTGCTACTACCACTACTACTACTTGCGTCAGTTATTGGAGCACCGTCACACATATTAGCGGCCCACCATATTCATGTTCCTCGACATAAAAGGTGTCTTCGATTCGGTTGATCGATGTGCCCTTTGGGACTGTCTACTCAGGAAAGGTGTGCCCATGAAATATGTAAATATTTTCCAAGCATTATACACGTGTAGCACAGGTAGAGTGATGGCCTACGGCAAGTTGTCGCCGCCCTTTAATATTTCCAGCGGTGTGAGACAAAGATGTCCGCTGTCACCTTTCCTCTTCAACTTCGCTATTGACGAAGTCATGGAGATTGCATTCATAGGACACAGCTTAGAGGGTGTGGAGCCACTCCCAGGAAAACGACTTCTTGACTTGGAGTATGCAGACGACATTGCCCTCATCTATGACAGCACCAAGATATGTCAAGCTGTACTGGACAGATTAGCACTGACTGTCAGCCGTTTCGGGCTTTGCTTTGCACCATCGAAGTGCAAAACTTTCCTCCAAGATTTGCAGGGATCGCCTCCTGCGCTGAAACTTGGTTGCGGTCTGATAGTTGTCTTTCAAAAATTCAACTACCTGGGAAGTTGCATTTGCCACCCTTGGGATTGAAGATGAGATCACGAACCGTATAGCAAAAACCCGAAGTACTGTTGCTAGTCTTCGCCACCTATGGCGGTGGCGCGACATCAATCTTGCTCTGAAGAGTTGAGTGTACAATGCAGCGGTACGTTCGACCTTACTGTACGGTTGCGAAACCTGGCCCCTTAGATCAGCGGACATAAAGAGGCTAGTTACGTTCGATCACCGATGCCTTCGCAGTTTGGCTCACATCTTGTGGGAACACCGCGTGAACAACGAGCACGTTCGACGCCTTGTTTACAGCATAGGAAAAGGAACTGAACCGCTCAGCACCGTCATTTCACGCACCAGGCTCCGATGGTTCGGTCACGTGTTGCGCATGCCAGCCCACCGACTTCCACGACGTGAGTTGTTTGTTCACCGGGGGTGTGTATGGAAGAAGAAGAGGGTTGGCCAAGCGATGACTTGTTCCAGAGGAATGAAGGCCCCCAGTTCGGAGCTGGCCTCAGTTGGAGCTTCACGGCTCCCAGGTTGGGGTCCAAAAGACGGTGAACACGTTTGGCTGGATACACTTGCTGACATGGCAAGGAGCCGACCTCAGTGTCGTTCCTGCTGCGAGTAGCTTTGTCCCTCCCCAACCCTTTTAGCCTCCCCCTCCAACCACGCTCTCATTTCGTAGCGTAATATAATTTTACATAATAATTTTTTGTTGCCTAGTGCTCGGCTGGTAGCTTTCTGGAACGATGCCCATACGTTGCTGGTAGTTCAGCTGGCATACAACTGTTGTATTGATTTTCTTTTTCTTTAATGTACTGCGGCACCTTAGTTGAGGTGCTTGACACCTTTAGCTGACGTGTATAATGATGATGATGATGAGTGTGGCTTCACTTGTGGTCTACCAATTCACCTAAGGTTGCGGTGACGTTGATATGGGCAGGATGCACTGTAGACCAACCGTAAGGATGGCCGAACATCCCAAGTTGTCTATAGCAAGCCTTGAAGCAAAATACTGGTGCGGACCGACTGAATTAGCGCAGTCCTGCCTCTCCCATTGCAAGGCAGCTGGTATTGTCTCGTTAGCACCTGGCACTCAAATAATGGCAAGGGACAGTGACTTCATTTCGTGGCGAGTCACATTCGCCACGTCACAGGGTTGTTAAACGGACATATGTGGCGTTTCTAGGGGGAATGCTTGCCAAACGAAAACTCACCACCAGCAACACCGCCACCGAACCATGCGCTGAAACGGTCTAATCCCCAAGCACCCAGTTGGCACAACGAAGAGGTTGTTTGGCAGGCTAACTTGCAACGAAAGTTCCATCAAAACCAAAGCAACCTAACAGATTGTTTCAGTTGCTTCTCTGCACCCAACATCAGGCACTACTTCAAAATACTTTTGTTAAGTAAAGTCACAGTGAGGCATCTCGTTTGAACTCGTCATCACGTGGATCAATTGACCGCGTTCAACATACTGATGCTCGATCAGAACCCAAAGAGACTGCTTATCATTGAGGCGTTACTTGTCTCTAAGTATCATCCGGTGTTGTGTGCACAGAAGCAACCGAAGCAATCTGTTAGATTACCTTGGTTTTGCTGGATCATTTCGTTTAATTTGGATTCCACATGTTCACTTCTGTTTGTTTCCCAATTGTATTGTGTTCGTGGCTGATGAGTGCAATTAAAATGTTCACATTTCGAGACTTATGTCTTCTTTCTGCGCTCAGTAAATGGATTAGGGGGACGCATTGTTCAAGTACCTTAAAAGCAGACTCCCCACCAACGTCGTGAAGACATTGTGTCAGTTGCTTTCTTTGCGTTATAAATTATCTGTGGAACGCGTTCGTATTAAATTTTATGAAGATTATACCCGTTCAAATGGTTTTGCGTCCAGTTTCGCCAAAACATTGTCAAAGAATAAGTTGCCTCCAAACAGCATTAATCTGGCCAGGATTGCCTCCGCACATATGGAGGCATGCGTTGAACGAGAACAAAAGATTTTGGAGACGCAAAAGCGGTTGGTGGGTATACTTAGCGAATTGTCACTGGTTAGCTAGCTGAACTATGCATTTTCGGCCGAAACCCTATGCCGCACCAGAACTAGGGCACTGTGCAGATTATATATCTCGCTGGTTCGTACATCGGTTGCTCCGTTTCCCACTGAAATTCAGCAACATGTACACAATCTGTCATCAACACGGTTTAGGCGTGAACATCTAGAAGTGCTTTCGTTGGGGATGAACTTCCGATTACCACCAACGAGTTGTTCAACTCAACACACAGGTCAGTTTTGAATGCCTATATGATCAGCACAGCAACCTTACACCCAGGTCAGCGGAAAATGCTGGATGGTTCCGTGCAAAATTAGTCAACGTAGCTAACCAGTTCCTGAATGCTCCGAAAAGTCAAAGGTGCTGCTTGAAGGCCGAGCACTACACGGTAACTAAATAGTTAAGAGAGATGAAACACATGATGTTTCAGCAACCGAACAAGCCACTCGTATAGTAGTCATGGACAAAGTGGGCTACATTGCTAAAATGGATTCCACTCTTGGGAATGGACGGAAGTTTCAACCGGACAATATGCAAGATAACAATATCTTTGTGGAGAAGCAAGTAACTAGGAAACTTCAAATCTTGTTGCCATACGGATCTATCTCCAAGTCACAGTATCGGCAACTGAAACCGACCGGGACCGTAACACCGAAAATGAGAGACGTTCCGGTTACATAAAGTGGGGATTTCACTCCGGCCGATCATATAATTCACCTTACCACAAGGTCGTCTAGTGGTAAGCATAACGGATGGAACCCGTTCGTAGCCTGCTGTCAAACTGCTGCTTAAGAAATTCATTTGAGCAAGTTGAGTTGCCTGAGAGATCGACGCTTTAAGCCGGGATGATGTTTTCGACAGATGTGGATTCATTGTTCACCAGTGTGCCACTGTGTGAGACAGTTGATGATTTATGCCGATACCTGCAGCGCAAAAACTTGTCCATAGGTCTCCCCGTGTACGGTTTGAGTTTGAAGGGACTGCGTACAAACAAATTAACAGTTGCAACGAGTAACCCGTTAAGACCAGTTTTGGAGGACACTTTTCTGGGGCTGCTTGAAAAGAAATTGCTGCCACTCTCAGCGAAGCGAAGCTGTACAAGCGGTACGTGGCTGACATACTAGTTTCTATTAGTGGCGTGCATGTCGAGCGACTTGTTGCCCAATTTAATTCCCCACACCATAATCTCTGTGACTTATGAGATTGAACAGATCGAACTTGAGTTCTCGGTGGACTTTGAGACGCTGAGAAGCTGGTTCGCTTGATGCTGGGATTTGTTCGTTTAATTAGACGACCTCGTGAAGTGGGTTAGCTCTTTCCGGTTGGCTGCATAGTTGTTTCGGAAGAAATTTGCGCGCAATTTTATACTTCACTTTCAAAGTTACATATTATGATATTTGTTACGGATGTTCTATTGTGTCTCATGTCGAAAGCGGTGGTCGACACAAGGTTAGTATATGCGGCCATGAATAATAGCTAGGAGTGAAAACATAATAATCTTCAGTCTGCAGAGCCACGATGGATGGAAGACTATTAATCAGCAGCAAACGGAGTAAGTTAGTTTATCCGCAGAATCCAGGTTTTGTCAGGTGATACAGCGCTGAACGCATTCACACCTTAGTAGGGTTTTGTCTGGTATTACAGTAGACCACGGAGAAATACGCCTAAACCAGGTGTGTGTACGTTGTACAAAAAATGTTTGCCTCTGGGCGGATCAAACAGCTTAAAGAGGATAGCATACAATCTTGTTGATTTCATTACGATGAACTGAACATGCTCAGAAAGAGTCAGGGTAGTAGAGGGGTGTATTCTCAAATCACGGACTTGGTTACTATGAACGATTTGTTCCCCCTGAATATTAAATGGAAGTCTGAAAATCAATTTTATACATGAAATTGTTGCGGTTTCAGCGGAACATTTCAGTTTTGATATTGTGAATAAAATTCGAAGAGCATTTAGATCAGCTTGCATATTTAAGAGCATGGCAGTTTAGTTTACACGGTCAAAAGTATCTACAACTTTTATGTCTTCAGCAAACAGGTATGGTGAATAGTGTTTCATGTCGTTACTGACGTTGTTTATGTATATTATGAATAGAAATATGCCCAGTACACTGTCCTGCGTACTGGTCTACGATTTGATGGATGCGTGCCGATTTGGTATGCTTTGGTCCTTTTATAAAGGTAGGATATGAAGTAAGTGAGTAGTGGATCTAATACGCTATATTCAGAATGAGCAACAATCGGTAGTGAGGTAACTGGTCAAAGGCAATCTGTATGTCTAGAAAGATTAGTGTGTGCGCATTACCTTTGTCGGTGGAGTCTGTGATGTGGTTTACGGGCTCCTTTAGCGGGGGCCAAGATAAGGTTTACAAAAAGCAGCTGGTGTTACAGGAAAGCGTTTGTTTTGTACAATGAAAGATTCCTGTTGGCCTAGCTATAAACGCGACACAATTGGCGCTGCTGACTATGGGAAACGAAAAATATCAGCCCACAAGAGCGATCGCGCGTTGCAACTCGAACGAGTTTCAAGCAAGGAAAGTGCTCCACTTAAGCACTCGAACTCAACAAGCAGTTCAACTATCCGCACCGGTCGCCTAAGTGTACAATGAAATAAGTTTTCCTAGAATTTTACACAGACAAACCGGGGGGATTTACTTACTGCTATAATCTAATCAACATGACTGTTAGGAAAGATGATTGATAAAGCCCTGCTGGGACTTGCTTATGAGATTAGGTAATAATAAGAACTCAATGTATGTCTTTTCACTATCTGCTGCGTGACTTTGGGGAGTATGAAGGTGTGACTGCTCGGACGAAAGTAAGTCACGTTATCCTCGGGACACTTTCTGTGGTACAAGTGCACCGTGGCGTGCTTCTAGTGGAATAGTACGCGGCTGGATTTGTAGTGTGACCGGCGGACTCACGTTAACAAGTTGGAGTTCCAACTTACTGTCGGAAAGTGCCATTCCCACGGCTTGAACGGAAGGTTAAGAAGTGACGGGACGAAGGTGTATTCTTGGGGTGTAACATGATCCCGTTTATAAACTGAAACTATCATAACTAACGGCCAGTAGCCAGCTAAAGTAAGATATCAGAAATCGCACATTTGTGCGGCGTGTTGCATTCAACCGTGGCGCCATGTGTGTTGGGTCAAATGAACAAATGCAAAATATATTTCAACATACAGCAAACAATTTCTAGATGAACAATAAGACTATAAGTTGATTTGGTATTGATAACGTATGCAAATGAGTTTGATTCGTGGACAGAGGCAATCATAGGATTGGTTGACAATGACCTTGCCTTACCTTCCTTATTTCATTGGTTTTTCCTTCCGGCAGTTCTATCTACTGTAATGTAGGAAGTTTTAATTCAACGGTTCCATATCACGCGAGCGCGTTCTGTTCCGTCCATTGACTAAGGACTATAATTAACATTCTGGTGACGAGGTTGAACTATCGCGATATTGCACCTTCCTACATTACTTTGGAATATTCCTTCTGAGAAACCAACACTAGCTACCTGGAATAGTTGGAAACGCACTGTTTCGACGATTTGGAGCTATTACTTGTCTTACAACCAAATACAGTACTGTCAGAGAGCCACAAAATTAAAGTACTGAGACAATTACTGGAAGATGAAGGCCAAAGACATTTTGATGCCCTCCATGTCGGTGAGAAGACGACAGTCAACGGTGCAATAGCAGTCCTTAGCGGGTTCTGGGGTTCACGACTGTACACTTACACTGCGCGGTATTCTTTCTCAACGGTGTTACAAAACCCTGAAGAAAGTGTCATTCACTTTATTTCGAGGATCCAGTAAGCACTAGCAGAGTGTCGGTATAGGAAAATCCCAGTCACAAACCTCGGAGAGACGATGGCTTCACAGTGCTTCCTATCCATTATCCGTAACGAATAGGCTCGCGAAAGGCGGTTGTCAGATGAGGCAACAATGAGCTGGGCGAAGTCCTGCGATATTGTTCGGCAACTAGAGGATGTTCTTTAACAGCTAGTAACGTTATTTCGCGCAACCACCTACAGACACGATCCAAGCAATCGATCGAAGAAGCGTTACCCCGAGACAGTCCAAATTGCCTTTTATCCGTTGCCGATGTGGAACTCAGCATTTATCGGTTGAGGAATGTCGTCATAAACAGACTATATGCCTCCAATGTAAAAAATTAGGGCGCCTGTCCTGAGATTGTCAATCAGAAGTTGGCACAGCTGCCAATTCATATTTTCCCAAAAGCCCGTAAAGCTCGTCCAGCTTTCAGACGAAGAAGACCAGCTAAACACGATCGAAACGTATCGTCGAGCATCTGTAGCACTCACCCACCCTACACTGTGCAATTGGAAATAGAAGGCCAGCCGGTTAAAATGGAAGTTGATACCGGTGTCTCAGTTACCGTACTTAGTGCTGCGTCAGTTAAACGATTATCCTAGTCATCCTCCGGTACATCAGCTTAGCGTACGTACACCGGGCAGCCGATACTAGTCCTGGGAAAATGCACTGTTCATTTTAAATATCGTGGGCAGAATCGGACCTTACAGGCGTATGCTTGGGCAAATAATTTCCAAACTTACTCCGGCGCGGCTGGATTAAATGTCTTCCGGCCACGCTAGAAACAGTGAAGTTCATGTCCATTAACCAACGCTTGGAAGAGGTGCTCAACAAATATTCTGCCGTTTTTGATGCTAAACTGGAAAAATTGAAAGGATATCAGACTAGTATCTATTTACGGCCGGGAACTCATCCCTGCTTTTCCAGGGCACGTACCCTATCTTATTCCCTGAGATCAAAGGTGGAAGATGAGATCAAAAGATTGCAATTAGCAGAAACAATCGAGCCAGCCCAATACAGTGCATGGGGAGCGCCGATAATTCCAGTCCTGAAGCCGGATAGTTATGTGCGTATTTGTAGTGACTATAAACTAACTGTTAATCGTTGTTTAATTATGGATAAGTATGCTGCACAGGCAGGTGGACGTAAGCTCACACAGATCGACTTCAGTCGCGCGTCCAACAAATTGATTTAGACGAAACCTCTCGCTCATGCGATACGGTAACTACCCACATGGGTCTATTCCAGTACAAACGTCGGCCCTTTGGAATCAGTTCATCCCCGGCGATATTCCAAAGGAGCGTTGACAACCTGCTGAAAGATATTCCTTTCACTTGCACCTATCTTGACGACATTCTGCTCACAGGAAATACAGGTGTTGTACCTCAACAGACGCTGTCCACTGGGCTTGAATGTCTACAACTGAGTGGACTCAAACTGAATCCGTCCAAAAGTACATTTTCCTCGGGTTCTGGCTGTTACCCCGGTTACTGCCTCGATAAAAACGGATCATAAGTGCTAGAAGACAAACTCAGGCCCATCCTTATCGCACCTGAGCCCAAGAATGGAGCTGAACTCCGATCATTTTTAGGGACGTTTTCTCCCTTTATCGCTTCTTGCCTAAGGCCTCGACAGTATTTGCACCCTTGTAAAAACCGTTGCAAATGAGGAGGTCTTGGACCTAGGGTCCGGATCAAAGAAAGTCCCTCAAAGATGCAAAAAGAATGTTCAAAGCCTCCCGTATCTCGTGCATTTCGATCTGAGCCCGAAAGGAGTGCCTAGCTTTGTTGAGAATAAAATATTTATTTATTTATTTATATTGCTGCCGTGTAATGCTCCATCACGCGAAGTAGGCGCAGTGCGTTGTCACCGGACGGATGACGGTTTTCTTCTTCCGATCGATTTTGCATTTGCGCCTTGCAACCAGCTGAACGGAATTAGACCCAACTGGACAGAGATGACTTAGCGATTCTTTTCCGACCTAGGTGTTCCCATCAATACGTCTGTGGAAGACAGTTCGACCTCCACATGGACCGTAAGCAACTTTTATCGCTTCTGATCTGAGAGAAAGATATCCAACAGATGTTTTCGCCTCGAATTCAAAGGTCGGCCTAACTTTTGAGCACATGTAGTAATACACTACAGTATGGCATCGGTCCAAGTAATACCATTGCTGATGAACTTAGTCGCATTTAGCAGCAGTATGGTGCAAGGAGGAACAGTGAACCCATGGAGTTTATCAAACGGATGCAACAACTTGGAAAGACACTCATCCGGATTGACGCGGTGCGGCGCCTGAGGGACCCGGACCCTGTGTTGTCGGTGGTGAAACGGGTCTTGACGACCGGATAGCCTACAACCAAGGCCAACGAAGTGAAACCCTTCGACCTGGCACCTGGTTACCGTTGGTGGCCGAAAATTGTCCGGACTATAGAGTGGCTTCTGAAAAAATTGCGAAACACATTAGAAATACCAAGGTAAAAGATTTCCCGGACCCATACGTCCATGGCGTTTGCCGGAGAGGCATTGGCATTGAATACACGCGGACTGTTTTGGCCCAATCAATGGGATGATGTGTCTACTTGTGATATATGCCCATTCTAAATGAATAGGAGTACATTCAGTTCCACATGCAATTTCCGCAGCAAGAGTTGCAAAATGCACTCCACATCCAACATTTTCGGTCTCCCAGAAACGGTATGCACCAACAACGGGATACCATCTGCCAGTGAAGAGTTTCAACAGGTCTTGCGGAACAACGGAATATAGCACACCAAGTCGGCGCCGTGCCATCCCGCGTCAAATGGTATGGCAGAATGTAGAGCCCAGGCTGTTAAGCATGGTCTCCTCAAGCAGACTCATGGAACTCTGCAAACTAAGTTGAATCGCCTCGTGTTCTCTTACAGCACGACACCGACGGTGTCGACAGGGCAGTCACCCGCGGATTTACTGTTTAGCCAGACACTACGGAAGGGACTGCATTTAATTTTTCCGACCCCTCGAAAGGGAATGGAGTAACAGCCGGAGTAAACGCGTGAGGATGAAAAGATGCCAGAAAAATGTGTCTCAGTGATTCTGATCCGGTATACACAAGACTGCCACACGAAACGAGCTGGCAACCTACTACACTCATGTCCTCAACGAGTAAACAAGCGGAGCTACAGTTGGAGGACGGCCGCGTGGTGCGCCGCCACTTCGACCATATCCGGCCACCCACAAGCGAACCACAGGAGCGGAATTAAAAATCCACTGCTAGTGACGCAAAACCGGACAGGGAATCTGCCTCACATAACCAGGAACTGCAAACGGATGCGGAACAACCAAAATTAAGACGCTTAAAACGCACTCCTAAGCCAGTTGATCGGTATCAATCCGAAGTCTGCAAGCTTTACCAGGGACGAGTGGGGTGTAACGTATGCAGTTGTGGGTTGATTCGTGAACACAAGCGATCACATTATTGGATGACAATGACCTTGCCCTACCTTCCTTGTTTTATGGGATTTTCTTTCCGGCCTTTCTATCCTCTGTAACATAGGAAGTTTTAATTAAACGGTTTTATACCACGCGTGCGTGTTCGGTTTTGTCTACCAGCTAAAGGCCATATTTAGCAGTATTTTACACCTCCTGCTTAGACAGACTGATAGACGCTCCAGACAGGTAGGCAGCCCTCCTACTGAAGTGACTGCGTTAACAGGCCTACCATCTACGTGAGGACTATCCATCGCCAGCTAGCCATCTTCGAGACCAAGCCGTCAAACTGATTTGTCGGGTTCACTGTGGACTTCACGCGATGCGAACGGGTGCCAGCAGGCACCCACCCATGTCCTTTCTAACTGTGTCGAAATAAATAAATAACTAAATATTTTATTCTCGAATTCATCGAGGTACGCCAACTCAGGCATAATCAACATTTAAAAGCAAGTATGTTTCGCAACAGATACGTTACAATACGCGCAATTGGCTATAGTGAAAATTTGTCAAGTTGCAGCAACGGAAGAAGTACACATGAATAGCAAAAGAGTCAGTGTGGTGACGATGAACTTGAATCATGTGTGCGTAGAGTAAAGCGGAAAAGCAGAGTATGTAAAGTGATGACAGTACGCGAAGACTGAGAGTGGCTTTTTTGTACTTTTCAATAAAATTGTAAAAAATTTTCGCTAGTCAAAGTGCCAGAATGTAATTGTGGGCAGTGACTTTACTCAGTGGCGAGCCACATTCGCCAGGTCGCAGCGTTGATAAACGGACTTTTGTCCTTTTTTATCCGGTGAACAATTGCCGGGCGAAAACCTACTACGTCCTAGAACACTGTCGTCGATTGATTTGAACGGTCATTTACATCTGGTAAAGCCTCTTACCAACCATTTGTTCACAGTTATTCGCAGGTGAATGATTCCTCTGTTGGCTAATCAGACAGCTCAGTCAGGGCCCGCCACAGAGGTCGAGACCAGTCGAGCAAGGTTAATAATTGTGTAGGTAAGCTAAATTTTCAGAGTATCTGAGGTCTCACATTCTCTGACGTTGTATACTTGCTGGAGTGTGAGGAAATGGTGTTCAGTTATCCTCACTGGTCATCAGTCGTTTTGCTGGGTGCAATTGGTTGGTTTTGGTATAACGTCCTAATCCAGGTGAGCCCTTGTTGTTTATTTCATCCCATCTCAGACGGAGGCAGTTCCTCAGTCCAATCCCGGATCTCAATAAAGTTCCCGATCTCGGAAATGGGAAAAAGGAGAACAGAGTGAGAGAAGACCGAAAATGACAATCATTGAACCATGCAGTATGGAAATCCTGTCTTGATATTTAGACTTGAGACAGAATGCTGTACAATGTACAAAAGATACTACGTTGAAAATGCTTTTTGATCATGCAACAAAAAGCATGACCCAATGGGTAAATTACTGTAATGTGCTTAAAGATTTAAAACACGGTTTCGAAATCTGTTGGAAGAAAATTGTTCTTAGGGGTGGCAGTTCGATGGGTAATGTTCGATGCACTAGTTGAAACGTCCTGCTCGATCGTAAACGTGCGCCAGAGTTGATTAGGCGTACATGGAATAAACCGGAGGACAGTTGTGTCAAAATGTATGATCATAAGAAGAGCTAAAGCAAAATAAGCGTACGCTATTTTCGGTAAGTTTTAACACCGTTTGTTATTGTTTTTTTCATTGTAAACCACTGTAAGTAGAATTCAATTAGCACAATGCATTGCCTGGAGAAAGTGACGAGGACAACACGCCTGTTGGTCTGGCTTAGTCGTTCTCCGTGCACTGTGATGTCGGTGAAAACACAACTAACGTAAATGAACTACGAAGGCTTGCGTCATTGTGTTCGGATCAGGCATCTTTATAGAAGCACTGTTGTTGTCGATACAGGCATCTTTTAACTGACTAGTAATCATTCACTCTTGCTTTGGTGCTCAGTGACAAAAAACCTTTCACTCCGTTATGGGTCTCTGAATGGCCTTTCGTATGATAGGGCCAGGAATCGCTTGACATCGTCAACTCATACGAACCCTTTCGTACCAGTTTACAGCTCCGGCGGTACAAAGCATTTCTGGCTCCGCACAAGGGTGTGTGTACCAGCACGCAAAAGTGCTACGATTTTTGTAGCAACTGGCAGTGCTTGCGTGGCAGTGAAACCACTGTATAGTGTGCCCGGGCGTTATTGAGGACTTTCATAAGCAATGGCTTCTGAAGCGGTGGTAAAATAGTCTCTTGGTAGAACAAGAGGTTGTCTGCAACTTAATTCAGCAATCATCAGCAGCAGCAGCAACAGCAATACGTTAGCCATTTGAACTGATGCTTCGCTGCTATACAACTATGAGGACCTATGAAATAACGAATACTAAGAGGGAGAGAAGGGGGATTTGTCTGAAAACCTTAATGCCCTAAGCAAACATTCAGCGCCAAGGCGCCTACACCTTGTGTAGACAACCTACCGTCGCAAACAGCTGGCTATCGTTCAAAGATAAGGCGGCATAGGCGAGACATATTCCTTGCAGCTTTCACTGCCGCGCGTCATACACAGCCATTAACCCGCAGATAACTCAGCACCAAACACACTTTAAACAGGCAATCCAATTAGGAGACGGCAGCAGACGCGCCACTGGTGTCTACTGCGAGCCTGTAAAGTCTCGAACCAAGCACAAGGCGAGTCACTTGAACTCCAGCCCGGAAGGCGAGACGGACCAACGGCACCCAGTTTGGTCGTCAGTGACTTCATTTCCCGCTGCCAAGTCAACTTCTGTCCACCACGAGCCTTGCGCCACTCTACACCTGGTAGACTGAACAAGACCATCCTAGGTAAGCGGTGACCAGGCATACGTAGCACGTGCCCGGGCCAACGCAACTTATTCAGTGCTATCTGTTGTTCTAGGGAGATAGCATGATTATTCCTACCTAGTACTCACCAACGCACATCATCGTTGCGGACAAGCTGGTGTCATCCGGCACCAACAAGGCATCGCAGACAACGATGATCAAAGACTTAAAGGCGCCTCAGATCTTCAGACCGAAAGGGCCAAGCATCACTACCATAGAGCAAAACGGCCCTCACCTTAGCCTTGTATACACGGCCTTTTAGACGAACAGAAATTCCCTTTTGTCGCCAATGATGCCGCAGGTTGAAGAAGACAGCACTGGTCTTTGAATGCGTGAGTGGACATCAGTCTCTATGCGCCCATTGTTGCTGATGCAGCTACCAAGATAAGTGAATTGATCAACCACCTCGAGTTCCTCGTTAGCAAGAGACAAGAGGTCACAAAATGGCTGGTGGTCCTGCAGCAACACTTTGCACTTTGAAGTTGTGAAGTGCATACCAAATAATGGGACCACTCTGGACAGGCTAATCAGGGTTGATTGTGTCGTCGAAACATCGTCGAAAAGCAAGATGATATCGTCCGCATAATCTAGGTCAACTACTCTTTCGCCAAGCAGCACTTCAACGCCTACATCGTGAGATTCCGCAAGGGAACACTCCATGATAGAATCCACGACGAAATTGAACAAAAATGGGGAAATCGGACAACCCTGAGGAACACCACTTGTGGTCGGAAAGCTACACGATAGGACATCGTAGACCCTAACGAGGCCTGTAGTGTTCGAGTATGGAGCACGAAGGATGTTCACATATTTCATGGGAACACCTTTCCGCGCAAGTAATTCGAACAGAATACATCGATCGACTGAATCGCACGCACTCTTGAAGTCGAGGAACACAGCTATTGTCGGTCTGCGGTATGCGTGGCGCTGCTCTAGCACCTGCCGCAAAGTGTACATACAGTCTATACAGCCACGTCCTGGGTGGAAACCGGCCTGCTCTTCCATAATCCGAGATGTCCGTTCCACAGCGAGGCGACCAACGATTATCGAGGCCAGTAATTTTTCGTATCTGGTGCTAGGCTAATATCCCTGTGGTCAGTACAGTCAGTGCGACTGCCCTTCTTGTATCTGCCACTATAATTGATTCGCTCCAATTAGCCGGGACACTCTCCTCCTTCCAGATACGTTTGAATAGGAAGGTTGGTGCTTTGCAGAGGCCCTCACCTCCATCGGTAAATAGTGTAGGTGGGAGGGAATCTGGGCCAGCAGCACGAAAACGATTGAGGGCTGTGATCGCGTTTCAAAACTCGGCCTCCGACGGAGGCTCTAAGCTAACCGTCCATGGCTCATCCTGCGTCACCTGAGTAGAAAGAGGTCCGGGCGCAGGAGGCCACCTGAAGTGATCTTGAAAGTGTTCTGCCCAACGAGCCGCACGGCTCTCCATATTGTGTATCAGTGCACCTGCACCGTCTCTGATTGTCTCCTTGATGTCTGGTTTCCTGTGACCGGTGGTGCGGATCAGCTGGAAGAGCTTGTGGTAATTGCCTACTGCTCCTGCTTCTTCCATTTTTTGAGCCCTGCTGGTCCACCAGGCTTTTCGTCAGCATGTAGGCTTCAGCTTAGTTCGCGCCTAATAGCCCGTCTGGTCACATTGTGTTCAGAGCCAACCGGGAGGTGTCTTCTAGCTTCCAAAAGGTTCACGGACCTCTCGGCTATCTAGTGACTGGTGCGATGACGATGGATAGTGCCACAAGCAGATGCTTCCGTATCGTGGATGGCGGCTGAGATCCTGTTCCACTGAAGTTCAGTGTCATTAGGACAAGACAGCGAACGGTCAGTACGCAGTGCGCCTTGATAGGCTTGCCTGACCGAGGGTGATACTATTGCTTATTTGCCAATCGGATGAGACGCTTGGTGCGCCTCCCGGTAAAGATCATGGAGAAATGACAGCGTACAAAAGCATGGTGAGAGTCGACGCAGGTACAGCAGTGGGAGCGACAATCCAGGATGGAACCGCGCCATCTGTAACTTATGGCTATGTGGTCAATTTGGATCCATCGCTGGCCAGCTACAATAGGACGCCAAGTGGCACTTCGGCTCCCACTGCGTCTAAAAGCAGTGCTAGTAAAAAACAACTGGTGCTCCGCACCCCGTTGCAGCAGACGCTCACCGTTGTCAGTTCGTTCGGAGTTAAGCCCACAATTACCACCCAGCTGAGCTTCTGAAGAGCAAGTCGGAAGTCAAAAAGTACAGGAGTAAGACGTGTTTAGTGGGATTTTGCTTCTATTATTCTAACTCTTTCAGCTCACGTGATAATAACTGCCAAGCTCGCATGAACCACATTAGAACGGGACGCAACCTGAAAGTCACGACGTTCGAGCTGCCTCACAATCACCCAGTTAATCGTTTTCTTTTTGAGCGACACCCCATCAATCGCCAGCTGACGGACGATGAGTTCACTCAGTCCGTGGACCTTTTCCGCCACAACATCCCAACCAGCGACATCGAGGTTCGAATCGGAAAGCACATAACCAGCGAGGATGTCCGCAATGTTCGTCGTAAACTGCGACCTGGCGTTGAGTGTAAGCTTATTTTGATAGTTTTTACTACCTGCAGTAAACTTGCAACAGGTTATCAAGTCTATGGAAGAAGACGGAGTTGCGTGAATATTTCTGAGGAAGGCTTGTGCGCACACGTATTATTCACTCGGCATCAACAAATAGAACTGTTCCGTCGATTCTTGCATGTCGTTTGTGTAGACGCTATTCTTGATACTAACCGTTTGAAGTAAGAATTGATAGCGGGCTTACTTGTTACTTGCAGCTTCAGACTATGCCAGTTTTTAATAACTGTTGGCATGGGGTACGGCCGGCCAATATTTTATGCGTCTCTGAGTCGGGAAGATTACGCATTATTGCTTACGTTGTTTGAAGCGTTTCGGGATATCATGGGTCATGATATTCCCTTCCGCGAAATAATGGTAGACAAAATGGCCGCTCGAATACTTGCAGCGCGCGGTTCTTCAATGCGCAATATTTTTTGTTACTTCTACATCTTCCAGGCCATCAGGAAGCAGGTAATTGATGAATCTTCGTTACCTTCTGTAGACAAACATTGTGCGATGCCTTACGTTGTACTGGTTGTACATAAAACGCTGTGGGCGAAACCCGCACAAGCTGGACTGGTGCATTTTGGCAATACAACGAACAACTGAGTTGAGAATGCCAACGTGCGATTGAAGATAGTTACCCAGGCATCGGATGGCCTTGTTGCAGCCGTTCGCCAAGTCTGGGCGCATTCGGAAGTTTTCCTGAAAGGGTCCTAGATGCATGCCGCGTATTTCTGTGACAGGCGTCAACTAGTAGAAGGCAGCGCAAACCTTTAGAGCGTTGTTTGGCTCTTAACTACGAACGCATGCAACTTAGTGTTGCGCCATTTAGCACAACTCATGTTACAAGCAGTTTACTCGGACCTTGGTGATGGAGTGGTGTGTGAATAAAAATTGCTGACGCTTCCATACTTTGAGATATCGCACCAAGAAAACCGCTTCCCCATCGATTGCTCCTTGGGAACATGCACCTGTCCTTTTTATGAAATCATGTGGCTTTCGTGTGTGCATTTATTGACGGCATACAAGCAGCACGCGTACCCGACAAGTAGCCGTTTCTGATATGTGCATCCATTTACATGCCAAATACCTATTTGCATCCGCTGGCTAGTGGAGCACAACCTACCCACAGAGTCCATGCCGTCGCGGACGTTGAAAGTTCCCGTTACGAAACCATCCACGTCCAAAATTGCACATTTTGTACATCATCTGAGAAGGGCTAAAGAGGTTAACCCATCCGGATTTTCGGAACTGTATCAAGCGCTTTTGCGACGGACTAACGAAGTAACTGGTGATTTATCAGACTTTCAACGTGCAAAGAAACAACCGCGTTGGCCGAAAATTATGGCGTATACAGATTTGTTTTTCACATGCAGCAATCCTGTTATAGTTGACGCAGTTCGCTGTGCAAACAATCGGTTACTTTACCATCGAAAGTGTTTGCATGTGCAATCAGGAGCCCGTTGTACAATTTGTGTCAACGTTTCACAAACGGTACCTGTGCCCAGGATGGCAGCGCCTAGCTGTACTAAAGGTAAGGAAGCAACTTATTCCTTCGATATTTAGCTGTTGGCGGTTCACTTCCACCGTATTTCACAGTTGCCTCTACCCCATCAACCTTCCCGCTTACGAAGGTAAGCGACAGCTTAGTATAACTATTTCCTGCGCAGGCAGTCAGAATAAAATTACAGCCGATCCGAGTAAAAGTCAACAAACCGTACCTTATATTGCACGTGCACTTGGTACTGGTGATCATTTTCCTTACTTTTCATCGATAGGTTGTCGAAAGGGAGCAGTGGAGTTCCCCACAACCAGAGGTATTGTGCAGAATAGCGTGCGAAAGTTAGCTATTATGTGCAATTTAAACTCCCATTTTCACTTCATTGTAGCGTCGACATGGATGCCAGCCCAATAAAGAAAATGCTGAAAAGGAAAAAGCTTGTTCAGCTAAAAAGTCTCACTCAATGACCCCACAGTAGGCTACATGTTTGCACTTCTACTATATTTTAGCCGATAATTACGACGTTGTGTAATGATAAACTGCATGGGATATGCGCGTCCAAGGCACAAAAATAGTGAACAACGCGGATCTTTTCTCGCATCCTTTTGTTGAATACAATGCACCGTTCTTATATCGATTTCTGCGCACATTTGGTATTAGAGAATTTTAAACAATGAACTGGACTAGCGGCACGTTGGCTGCCAGTGTAATAGGATCCAGGTTGGTTGTCATAACACATGGCTCCAAGGCTTGTGCTCGTTGTATATAGGCACCATGAGTGACACCTTTGGTGCAAACGTAATAGGACACAAGTGGGTTGTAAAAACACACCGCTCCAAGGCTCGTGCTCGTCGTATATAGGCTCCATTGGTGGCACCTTGGGTGTCAACATAATAGGACCCAGGTGTGCTGTTATAGCACAAGGCTCGTGCTCCTTGTATATAGGCTCCAGCAGTGGCACATTTGGTGTCAACGTGATAGGACCCAGGTGGGTTGTAATAGCATACCGCTCTAAGTCTCGTGGTCATTGTATATAGGCTCCATCAGTGGCACATTTGGTGCCGATGTATTGGGACCCAGTTGGTTTGTAATAGCACACCGCTCCAAGTCTCGTGCTCGTTGTATATAAGCTCCATCAGTGGCACATTTAACGCCGATGTAATTGGACCCAAGGGGGTTGTAATATCACTTGACTCCGAGGGTTGTGCTTGTAGTATACAAGCTCCGACAGTAGCGCACTCAAGATAATTAGGAGGTAGCATCTGTTAATGCATACTGTTTGACTGAAAGTCATCCCAATTTGGTTTCGTTTGGACGAGGACTGGCCATTCAACTTTAATTTATGGTTTGGATTTACGGCTACTGCATTGCGCAATTACGATTAGTATGTAGTTTCCGCCTTTTGTTCACGATATTTTGCCATAAACTTTCGTTTCTGGATTTCAGGTGGCGTTGGTAAATATATTGCGTGACCAAAATGTCCTCCATACGGTGGACATTTAGACTGCTGAGGGCCAAAATTTTGCTCATTTAGGGAATTAAAACACTCACAAGACGGCACACGCCTTCGTTGCTCGTGTGGAATGGGATGCATACTTCGTCAACGTCACGCGGTAATCGATTACAGACTGGTAAGTACGTACCACCACAGTGACGAATTACTCGCCACTAATGGCGCGCTAAAGATCACTTGCGCCGACAGAAAGTACGGTTAAAAATGATTTCACACACTAAACAGCGCCAATAATTATTTAGAACATTAGTTAACAATATCCATGGACATATAAAGATATTTATCTTCATCTCCTTTTGCTTCTCCGCGAGTGGCCAAAAGCGCGCTTAAATGGGAGAGCTCGCTGTACATGTTTGGATAAAATGATAATTCATAGGTACACTAATGCTGCATAAGTTATTTATGATTTTACAGAATCTTCGCTGTTAAAGAAGCCACTTAATTATGTCTGCTATGATGTTTCAGCTGCCATGAAACTCACCAACCCCAAATGGTACTTATTTCATTATATTAAGAATGCGTTTCACATTAAAATTCCGAGGCTAAAAATATCGGCATAATAGGAGATTAATTCAGTAGTCTAGGACAAGACCATAAGTGGACGACAGGTATTTTTTTAATGAGCTCAGAAACGGTTGCTTATCTTTTATACCTTGTGGTGAATAATTTCTACTTTACTTACCAATATAGCATGTTTAAGGCAAATATAGCTGCATGCATTACACACTTCTTTGTTTTCCCATCGATACGTAGACGCATAGTAACGTCAGTTGAATATTAGCAATTTTGCAACACAGCGTGCTCAGCTGATTGAATAGACACAAGTTTGCATTCATTGAAAAACCGTTTTGCTGCACATTTCGTTTGCGTTCTGTTTTGCGTCTAACAACATCAAGACAGGACGCCGAGAAGACGCATAAAAGTTAACCCGCGGACTATAAACGGACACTTGTAATAACATACTTGTCACAAAAGAAAGCTTTTAGGGTATCAGTGGCGGGTATCAGAATCAGAATCAATTTATTAGGAGAATAAGATAGGAATCTATGTGATCTCCATCATAAGTAAAGCAAAAATGACCCATGCCGAATATGGGTCTGTGTGAATGCACATCAATAGTCATTTAGTAATAAGCAAACAAAATACCGATATATAAGCACAAAGAAAGCACTACGTGTCTTGGTCTTTTAGGGTTGCTAGTGTAGCCGTGACATAACCAAGCGACGAAAGGAGGTCAAACATGGCGTCTGCATCGAAACACAAGTCTGAAAAATGTTTGTCAATGCTTCGTTTGAAACACTGCACTGAATCAGAAAGAACAACGGAACTGGGCAACCAGTTCCAGAAATGTATCACCCGTCGCGCGAAACAGTGAATATGAGTGACATTGTCCATACGTGGAACTTCCAGCTTGTAAGAATGCCCTCGGGTAATAGGGGCATCCACAATACAGAACATATGTCGCAGGTGAGGAAAATATCTCAAGTAAAGGATTCTAAACGTTGTAATGAGGTCAACTCGTAATCTCCTGTATACTAGTGTGTGGAGACGTAACTTGTGGCACCTCTGATGGTAAGATAAGCCTCGGAGCGTGGGGATCAGGCGGGTGACTAGGTGCTGGACTTTTTCCAGTTTTCTCATCTCACCTTTTGTACTTGGATAATAGGCCGGTGCCCCGTACTCTAAAAGCGGGCGCAGCATGGAGACGTATAGCCTGACAGCAATTTCCTCCGACCAAACGTGGAAGGTCCGCTTTAATGACCAAAACATGCGAAGGCTGGAACAGTATACCTCGTGCGTATTGTCTGACGATTTTAAGTCCCATCGGGATAGTACTCCTAGATCTCTAACCGTCGCAGCCGAGCACAGTAGACGTCCACCGACACTGTAAGTTCTGTCCCGACAGCACTTGCCAATGCGGAGCAATTCGGACTTTTCAGCATTCAGTGGAAGGCAGTTTGTTGATGCCCATGAGGAGATTGTATCGAGATCACTTTGCAGTATATCTTCATCGACGGGGGTCGATATTTCCCTCCAAACTTTCAAATCATCTGCGAACAGCGCGCAAGTAGATGTCAAACGTCCTGGTAAGTCGTTGATATGAAACGGAAAAAGCGTTGGGCCAAGTACTGTGCCCTGTGGCACACCACTAGAGGCAGTACACCATTTCGTTCGGTAGTCATTGACCTGGACGCACCACTGCCGCTTGTCCAGAAAAGACTGAATCCATTTCAGCAGTTTTCCACCCACGCCATAACGGTTGAGTTTAGATAGCAAGATAAAGTGATTCACTCTATCAAATGTTTTGCTAAAGTCAATCAGCAAGGCATCAACGCTCCTACCCTCATTAACTGCTTCAATCCAACTGTGTCGGGAAGTCAGAAGATTCGTGGTACAAGACCGTCCTCTTAGGAAACCATGTTGAACTGATGTAAGCACACCGTGTGATTCTGCGAACTCAAGCAGCGCCTTCATGACCACTTTCTCCAGCAATTTGGCCAGCACTGGTGTCAGGCAAATCGGTCTATAGTTCTCTACTCTGCTTCTGTTTCCTCCTTTCGGGAAGGGCCGTACGATCGCTTGCTTCCATTCACGTGGGACGTTCCCTTGTGTCAAAGAGGCCTCGAACAATTCCGTCACTGCAGGTGCGATAACAGGTGCCAGCCTTTTGAGAAGTAGTGGATGCAAGCCATCAGGTCCCGGCGGTTTGGAGCAGTCTAGATTAACAAGCAATCCCCTTACTTGGTCCTCTGAACAGGATACTGTATCCAGTTTGGCGTCGACTTGGGTACACTGAAATGCTGGAGAAGCTGAGTCGAACACTGCCTCGAAATGTGAAGCAAGTGCGATAGCTCGGTCCTTGTCGGCGGTCAACAGTGCACCAAGCGAATTTTCCAAAGCAGGCAACTAATCAGTTGGCTTAAGCTTGCGCTTGATGTATGCAAAAACCTTTTTGGGTGCCTCCTTCGCATCTGCTGATAAGCGTGTTTCATAAGCCGCACGCTTCTGTAGTTTCACTGAATTGCAACAGTTTCTTTGTGTTTTGTAAGCTGTGTAATCTTCAGCGCTATGAGTTTGTTTGAACCTCTTCCACAATTGTGCACGTCGCCTCGACAAGACAACATATTCGCTGTCCATCCATGGCGGCCTCTTCCAACATTTTATTGGAGTTAAAGGAGCAAACTGGTCTAGCAACTGAACAAGGTTTTGCTTCAGCACCTCCCAACACACTTCAACACCGTCATTCATAGGTAATGACCAGTCCATGTGTTCCGCAGTACTCATCAACCGATCCCAGTTTGCTTTCCAAATGTTACGACGGGGTATTCGTAATGATACAACAGATGGCAAACGATGGACGGCTGAAATTGTGGAGTGATCGCTGGACCCAATGGGTTCAAATACTTTAGCGGATTCGACATGTTGCTCATCGTTCGTGAAAAGGAGATCAAGACAGCTTTCAGGTTGCCCTGGAAGCTGCCTTGTTGGTTGCAGGATATGTTGCACAGCGTGCATCTCCGCCATTGTATCGATAAAAGCGCATTCGAGATTGCTACTGCCAGGTAGAGCTTTATAATGCAGCCAATCAACGTGTGGAAAGTTAAAATCACCAAGCAACAGAAAATTTCGGCAGTTCAAGCGCTGCTGCACTACGTCGATCCAATCACGGGAAGTGTTTGAAGGACTCCGATAAATGGCTCCCACTCTCAGTTCATTCGGTCCAACAGTAACTCTGCACCAAAGTTGTTCGCATAGGCCGTCGGCACTATAATGTGTAGATATGAGTCCGCCTCTCATGCTGGACTTTATATATAACAATACCCCGCCATGAGCGCCCTTGGGTCGTTCGCACCGAAATGTCGTGTATCCATCGATGTGAATTTCAGGATCAGTAATATCACCGTGAAGCCATGTTTCAGTCAGACAAAATAAATCTGGGCAATGTTGTTCTACCCAGAGATGTACCTCATCAAATTTATTGGTGAGGCTGCGAACGTTTTCAACGGACTCCCAAGACTGCGAATTAGTTGAATACGGCATCCACGAGAACAGGCTACCTAAATTTAACTTTTAGCGTTACACTGCGCGCATTGTGTAATATTGAACATACGGGCGTGGAACTACTTTTTTCTAATAAATTTACCAAATTTGCGGCATTTCGTTAACCGTATTTAAGAGCAATCGAATCGGCGGCAAACGATTGATAGCTTTTTAGCACACTAAAACACAGTTTTAATGTTACACCAGATTGGAATGCCTGAGTCTAGAGGTCAATCGTTTCCCACCAGTCCGACCAATCAACAAACCTCACTATCTTTAAAGTACCCTGCTAGTTCTGCGACTACCGGGCAGCCTTTTATAGCACTACATGGCTTATACTAACTACTAACGCTACAGCAATCTCGTATAAATGAAGTTTAAACATATATACCTAAGCATTGGCTAAGCCAGTCCTGATCCTTCTCTCTGGTTCGCCCACAGATGCTCAGTTTGCGTCGACAGCGACCGATTTGCTTCTGCCTACGTGCCGCACGTTGGTCAGCTTTGTTCAAACGTCTAGTTATTGCCACAACTACTAATAGGAAGGCAGCACTTGCCATATCCATCCCGTCCGATGTATATATATATATATATATATATATATATATATATATATATATATATATCGGCAGCATCCGGTACCGGATTGCCTATCACTGTACTACCCATTGCACCATCCACACACCCCATGTCCAGTGTAAACCAGAAGGAATAAGTCCGGAAGGTATGTGTAGGAGAGCCACTTTTTAGCAACGGAGCCGGCCCACACCCTTTCCCATGCCAACCCAAGCGTATCGTATTTGGCAAATCAAACAAACACAAGGCGGTGGTTGGACCGTCGTCCACTCCCCACTGAGTGCATGGAACCACAATTCGAGCCTAGAATGGCAAGGAGGACCGTGTGCTTGGACCCCTCTAGCAACGTCCAACTGTCTACTGGAGCCAGTATAGACGAGGTAGTAGGTAAAGCACAAGTAGGCACCTGGTCAATAGGTACATCAAGTGCAAACATACCAGCAATGTCAAAGAACAGCTAAGCAGTTGGAATGAGAACAACCAAGGAGATATGTCGAATACTGCATACCGAAACGCTGACATCATGGCATGAAGATGTATATTAAACAGGGTAAGAGCTAAGACGCTGCCTTGCTTCACACCAGTGACAACTTCAAAGTCATCCGAGGTCTCTCCACTCAGCTGCACCCTATTCAGCATTCCACTGTGCAGACATTCAAGTAGAGTTACAAAATTACGCCAACAACCCAACTTACCCAAAACCAGCCACAATGCCTCACTGTTCATTGCATCAAATGCCTTGGTGAAATAAACAAAAACCTAGTACAATGGCTGGGGTCCATTACTACACTTCTCCAGCGACTAAGGAGCCGCAGCCACCATATTAGAGGTGCTGCGGACTGAACAGAATCCACATTGCGCTTTCGCCACGTTTGGTTCCACAACCTGACGGACGGGACGGTTGAGAACGAATCGGGCAATCACCATGCCCACACAACTCAGCAAGTGGATGCAACGCTACTTCGTAGCACATTGCTTGCTTCCACTGCCCCTGTGAATTGGTAGCACCAGGGCACCCTTCATCTCAGGAGGCTCCTCCTCCTCAATCCACACTCGTTGCACCAAGTGGAGCGGCGCAACACCAACGAGACTCCACCATGTTTCAATATTTCAGGCGTGATTCAATGCGCACCAGTAAACTTGATGTTTCGCAGCTGAACTTATGCTCTCTGAGCCTTATCCATCGTCGGCGAGCCTGTCAGACTCATCTGCACCACGTGTAGCTTCATGCCCTTCAAGGCAGACCAGCCGATTTCCGAACTATTTTTCAACGGACGACCATATTGGTTTCTCTGTAGCTGCATTATGCCTGCAGCCTGTGTGCAGCCAGCGCCTCAGCTACCAAATATCAGTTTCCTCAGCGGCTTCAACGTCGGTCCATACAAAGCCTTCATGTAGTCAAAGGAATAATTGTGCTGGCGGCATTCTGCATAGAATTCCACCTGCTTTGTCTTCGCTGTCAACCATGCCATTTTAATGCAACGGAGCTCTCGTGTCAGTCGCCGTCAAAGTTTGCGAAACTGCCTGGCATCTGATACGGGTGCAGCAAATGCTGCGTTCTTCTAAGACATCACTGCGCCAATCGTCGCGTTGTTCTCATCAAACCAATCGGGCCGCTTACAGTTTGCGCGGTTTATGGTCACCTCGGTAGCAATCATTACCTGCTCACGAACTTCGTGCTACAGGTTGCCCATTGTAGCTATGCGTTCCACATCACATAGGATAGCAGCCATCGCTTTCTCCAACTCAATACGTTTCGCCATAGTACCGACGGTAATAAGGTTAACTTTACGCCGGTTTACGATAGGAGTACTATACGTAGGTTCACGAAAAGAGATGTAGAGTTTAGTCCGCACCGTTTCGTGATCAATACCGTACTCAGCTATACGCGGTACACGTGTCATGCGCGTTTCACACAAGTCACGCTACGTACGATGGCATAATCGAGCAGGAAAACGGGGCCACTTCGTGGGTGCTTCCAAGTTGCTATAGCACTCTTGCTCAGGACACACCGAATGTTCATGATCTTCAGGCTAGGAATGATATAGTGAGAGCACCCTGTCACCTTTCGCATTCGCTGCATCATTGTCCTGCGTACCCATGGGATCTGTTCACACCGATGTACCACGTCCAACAAGCGCGTTGAACTCACCCATCAGAAATAGTTAGTCACCCCATTGCACAGTCCGTATCACAGGATTTAGCTGAGTGTACCATTGAGCATGCGGTGCAACAGGATAACACCACCTGGGACCGTAATTGCTGATAAATTTTAGAATATTACCTTTACCTAGTCTCAGGCGAGTGGTCATCAGCCGCGCGCTGATGTCTGTTGGTTCACCCACTAGCTGGTCCCGTAAGCGATCGGATATTGTATACCCCTCCCCCACGTTCACTGGGTGTATGGTGTGGTTTCCCACCTGGTAGAATGTGTAGCCAGCTGCAGCTTCATGCAAGGTACGTTGCTCAGCAAGCCGGGTCTCACTAAGCGCCGCAACCGTGATGTTGTGGAGAGCCATTTCAAGCGCGACCATTGAAGTTCGTTGCCCAGGGGCTCACTCGAGTTCCGGTTCAGTAGTGTGCGCAAGTTCCCTCACCTGATGTTGAGTGCTTTGTGCGCAAGCATACTGTCACATTGGTTGGCAATCGCACGCGTGGAGCTGGTTGTGCTGCGGAAGTTGGTTTGAAGCTCTTCATCAGGGCGTTTGGCTCAACAGCCTAACCCACAAGGCGGTGGGATTTGAAGGTTTGCTTGAAGGACTTTGCAGGGCTCCTTCGACTCAACAGCCTGACCCCCAATGCAGTGGGAAGCAGAGCAAGCTCGGAATTGTAAGTACTGCGCCAGATTGGAATATATTGTGGAACAATTCCTTTGTCTTTTGCGACCGTAGTAATTTGTGCCCCCTGCGACCATGACTGGACGCAGATGGGTTTTTGGCGGGTTCGCACCAATTTGCCCAGGGTCTGCCTGGCTTCAAGTGTGCAATAGCAAACCCCTGAACACACGGAGGTGCCCGCTTACCATCAGTGGCAAAGCGTGGCGCTCGTGCTCTACGCCAATTGGTCCCTGAGCCTATAACCCGTAGACCTGTTTTCTTCATGGGCTGTTTTACGAGAAGAAGGCCATCGAGCGCTTCCTAACTTCCAAAGAGGAAGGACTAGGATACTGACATGGCGTCAACACCTGAAAGGAGAACGAATCGAGTCTTGAGCCAAGGTCTTCGATTAAATGTTCACCCGAAAAGCAGTGGGTCCAGCACATGGTCAATTCACTGACACATGCGGATTGGTGTCCTGGCCCTTAGCTAGAAGAGCATAAACTAACTCCTAACTAACGGTCGCCACGAAAAGGCGTACAGGCTTGGTGCTCACGGTATAACAGTAACAGCAGTAGTTAGACCATCTGGCAGGACCTAGCCACCACAAGCCTCGGGCACAGCATAGGTTCTTTCGCCTTATATATATATATATATATATATATATATATATATATATATATATATATATATATTTGGGGCAACGCCTTCCGGCAACGCCTTCCGGCCTCTCAGGCTCCTAATACCCATCGGTCTCAAATCAAGGCCTCTCTCATTCACGCTTTGGCTGCCGTCGGCAAATGTTTTCATTTGTATAAGAAACTGCCTCGTGTACTCGCCTCAGTCTGGCACATTACCTGCATGCTTTGTCCTTCTGCCGAAATTGAAATTTCAGGTCCCTGGTTGAATTTTGCCTCTCGGCTCCATTCTCATGCTTCTCAGATCACAATTATGTCCCCTCTCTTGGTTGGCCTCTTTTCTGGTCCATATCGCATCGGTTCAATGGTGGTTTAGGTTCCCATAGCGTCAGCACAACATACTAGGCCACATTTGATCCACTTTCCTACTGCGCCACGCACTCTTAAACCTCCTGGACCGCACCGGCCTCCGGCTCTAAATGCCTATAGGTCTTAATCAATGGCTTCTCTTCCTTTGAGCATCGATAACAGTCTCATTGGCATAAGAAACAGCCTCATGATACTGGCTCATTACCTGCATTCTTGTTCGCCTGCAAAATTGCAATTTCAGGTCTCTGATTGACTTTTGCCCCTCGGCTCCACCATCATGAATCTCAGCTCACAATTACGTTCCCCTCTCTTGCTTGGCCTTACTTTTGGTCCATATCGCATCGGTTCAGTGGCGCTGTAGTTATCACTAGCGTCAGCTCAACATCCTAAGCTGCTTTTGATTCCCTTTGCTACTGTGGTACTCAGTTTTTAACCTCTTCTACTACTCCAGCCTCTCAGTCCCCAAACGCCCATAGGCATCAAACCAAGGCCTCTCTTCTGTTGAGGATCGGCTGCCACCGATTAATTTTCTCATTGGTATAAATAACTGCCTTATGTGCTGGCATCCGTTTGACACATTATCTGCATGCTTGGTCGTTCTACGGAAATTGCAATCTCAGGTCCCATGTTGAGGTTTGCCTCTCGGCTCCATTCTCATGCTTCTCAGCGCACAATTACGTCCCCTCTCGTGTTTTGCCTCTCTTCTGGTCTATATCGCAACAGTCCAATGGCAGTATAGTTATCACTAGTATCAGCGCAACATCCCAGTTCTCTTTTGGTTACCATTACTTCTGTGCGTCTGATTCCAAAACATTTTGGCCAAGTCAGTCCTCTGAGGCTCCAAATGTCCATAGGTCTCAAGCCAAGGCCTCTCTTATTTTGAGCACCGGCTGCCATCGACTGAAGTTCTCACTGGTATAAGTTACAACCTTATGATACTCTTCTTTGTCTGAATCATTATCTCTATGCTTAGCAACGCTCACCGAAATCCGAATTTGTAGTCTCTGATTGACTTTTGCCTCTCGGCTCTACTATCGTGCATCTCAGCTCACATTAACGTCTTCCTCTCATATTTGGCGTCTCTCTTCGCTCATATCGCAACTATTCATTGGCGGTATAGGTACCATTAGCCTCAGCTCATCGGTCATTCCATTGATTTCAGCCAGTACAACTTTACCATAAATTTTATATATTTATACAATAACATAGTCCTGTTCAATTTTGTTGGCAGTTTGCTCGGTCCGTTTTTCTTCTCACCCTTGTTCTACAGGATAACATTACCTGCACCGAACACCGCTGAAGACGTACCTGCGACGCTCCCATGGACACGGATTCAATAAAGAACAAAGAAAAACCCGCACTTCATAATCATGGCACACTAAAGAACCTAGGAAACTGATCAATTCAATACAAGTCACCTGAGTCGTCCGATTTCGACAGCCCCAACCACTTGTAATGGACTCCGAAGGCGACTACACAGCCATAGGAAACAAATTGGCGTTGCGTGACTGCGAATATCCGCGAGGATAATCGGTCAGATACCATCTTGCCAATGTATATCAACAGCCGGCAGTGTTCCAGGACGTGGTGGGTCTTCGTCTGGCAAGCGTTTTCCCTACAAAAAGCCACAAATGTTTGTTTAACAACACTGCGACGTGGCGGATGTGACTCGCCACTCAATAAAGTCACCGCCCCTGACACATTGGCAAGTTGATCGACACCACATTTACAAGTTCTGTGCATATATTGGCTCTCGCACGAACACGCCTACATATCTGACTAGTGACATACCACTATTCTTAAGTATTTTCCACTAGTTTCCTCATACTTCACTCACTGACCTACATTGCTTACGGGACCTCATCAGACTAGTTCCTCATCAACATACCATATAAGTGATCTGATCACTATTTTTACCTCTCGCAATCTGTGTACATGGACTACATACAACCTTTGGGCTCTATGGCCCCACACTACTGTCTCCAACTTTACTACTCCCACTGTTGGTGCTGCTTATTCCGCTATCATGTACAATAATGCAATATGCTGATCATGCCCAAAAAGGCGTCTCTCGCTTTGTCGAGAATAAAATATTTATTTATTTATTTATTTATTTGTTTGTGCATTTTGTAAGTGTCTGCTTCATTTCTTTATTATGCTAGGAACTTTTCAATTATTTGGATAATATTAAGGCGCCACGTCATCAAATACGCATGTGTAGCGACCTGCAGCTTTCGCCGTATTTTGTGTAAAAATTTACCCACTTGTTTTTAATTGTATCCAGGAAGCTTAGGTAGTTCACATCTTGCAGCACGACCAATTTCATTTATGCACACACAGCCGGTAAGCGAAGTTTACATTGTACTCTTACACACCATAAACTCCTTCATTTTCTCTCATTAGCTGACTTTTACCTGTGCTCTTTCAGCTTTGAATGCTTGTACGCATCAGTACTATAAGCATATCTCGCCTGTGTTCACTTATCATTTTACTCTTTCTTTCCGGTTGGCCGGTTGTGTGACTATAGCGCTCATCCCTCAATTCAGCTGGTAAAGGCAAATTGCAGTATGTTAATAGATCAAATTTTAGTTACGGACTATAAACCTGGGCTGAAAACAAATAGCACAAGTGGCTGATCAAAGGGCTGATAAACGTATCGACCACTGAAAGGCGACAAGTGTGTAGGACGACGATGAGCCAATGAGTATAATAAGAGAAAGATCGTACGGGTGGAAAGGCTTGCATTCCACAGCACGGCTAGAGCGGAAGTGGCAAACGGGTCAAGCTTTTATATACAAGTTGGTTCGTTGGAAAAGAAGAAGCCGTAATGTTTAAAGCAATTAGCCTCCCGTAACTTCGTTACACCCAAAGATACCACAGGAAACAACACAGGCACTTAAAATAATGTTTACCTACAATAATTCGGTGCAGATTTATTTGTGTTACAAACACTGGTTATAAACAGCGCAGAATATTTGTTACGAATCTTTATAAAACATTGCTGCATGTTCCGTTGTGCTTTTATGTTTTACTAATTTTACCAACTGATTTTGTTTGCCCACTGCAATTTTTACTGGTGAGGTTAAGTTTTTAGACGCGGACGCCCCTTGTCTGCGGGATACCGTAGCAACTCCGCCTGACCATGAGGGCA
>OX104063.1:205803211-205839872 GCA_944474145.2 Dicrocoelium dendriticum
CATAAGGTCAACAAGCTTTGGTCTCATCGGATTGTTGGTTACAAGTTGGCTGCGATGGAGTTCGCAAACGGTTTCACCAATTGTAGAGCAGAACTCAGTTACTGGTAGCGACAATTACCAGTATGGCCAATCACGGATACCAAGTAAACAGAAGTGAAACCTTGCCGAATCTAACGTGTCTTGTATGAGGTACAAAGAACTGAAAGTCACTGAGCGAAGCACGAAGCGGTGAACTGCAAAACACACAGGCAACGAAAGTGAACCAGACGCGCCGTCAGTAAATCAAAGGGACGACGTGAAAACACAAACAATAATAAAATCCAATGTGACAAAAACTGAAAGCGTACATGTTTCACGTTCGCTACAAGCGCATCTGTTTTCGATATTGTAAAGTGATGAAAATGTACCCATCTGGATCCGTAAAGCTCATTTTGACTTTAACTAGACTTGACAGCGTTTTAATTAACACACAAATAGGTACGTGAAGCAAATAACACTGATGGCAAGGTGGGTACCGGCAGCCGCTGAAAGTTCCAACAAGGGAATCGGGGCACAGAACCACTAGCGTAAGCTGAAATGCAATAGGATTAACCAGATGCGTATTGTTTATGATGCACAGGGACAGTGGACGTTCAAACCATATGCAAATTTTCTAGTCTAAGTGGGGAGAGTTGCAAACGTACCTAACACGCAAAGCGTGGTTTCTCAAGGATGCTTAATCATGGGCGTGCACCAAATGCAAGGAGGAAACACGTAATGACGGCTGAGTGGAACAGATATGGGGGGACAGAAAATGCAAGCATGAATGCAGGAAAAAGGGCGCTTACCTGCTGTTTTGATTGAAGTATTGGCTAGCCGAAAAACCTTCACGTAGTGCCAGCTGGTTGGTCCGGGTTCATCTCGTTCCAGCGAATAGTTCAGCGGTAGACTTCCAGGACGTGGTAGGTTTTCCCCTGACAAAAGTTCTCCCTATACAAAGCCATAAAGGTCCGTTCAACAACACCGAGACGTATCGGATATGGCTCCTCAATAAATAAAGTCACACTCTTTTCCCTTTCTGGAGGAGCCCCACATCACTAGCCTCATACAGTTCGAAGGGTTCCTTTGCTCCTTTCATACAACGGCGAACACAGCAAACAAACTCACGAATTCATGTACGCTTCGAAAGTTGACTTACCATGCCTACTAACAAATACCCCTACATATATACAGACGCACAAACCCAGTATATTGCTACTCAACTTGCTATATTGTTGTACGACTACCGACCATATTTGTTTTTATTAGCATGACCATGTCTTGGCAAGAATAAAGCAATTATTTATTTATAAATGACCGCCGCACGACCTCTCTGAAACATAAGCAGTGGTAGGAGCATAGTGGCGCTACTGCAGTCATACGTACGAAACGTTATAGTTTAACAATACCGAAACGTAACAGAGCATTAGCGACTAACTTCTCGGTGGTTGGTACTGTCGTAAAGGTACACGTTCTCGTGCGACGGTAATATAACGGATACATCAGACGTGTTTGACATGGTAGTGAAACCAATTCACTTACGTTCTTGCTATAAATGGGTTGCAGTGGTACCGCATCCACTGTTTCAGGAGATACATTCCAGTATTAATTTTTCCGGACAGATTGCTGCATCGGCTTGACATGTCGCGCAAAAGTTAGACCCGGCAGAAAACTAATACTGCCTTGAAATAACGTACTTTGAATGCACTACCCTGCGCCATGCACTTGCCAACTACAGTAGCATGAGCATTAAGCGTGAACTGCAACCTCACGCGCATTGCAGAAACGGCCGTCATGTAACTACCGACCGTTTCGGTTGGCAATATGACATAAAAGAACGTGCTACCTACTGCAAAACCATCGACTAGCATACGATGCCACATAATATAACCGCCACAGTTGAGCTGTTGTGTGGCACTGCTGGCAACACCTCATTGTCCCCATTTAACAACCTGGTTACAGACGCCGGCCCAAAAAATAGAAACCGAACCTCGTCTCCAACTCGCTCCATGCAGATATCTCCGTTTCCCTGCAGCAGCTCAACTACCGCATTAACGTCGTTAGATTTGGTTGACCCACTTAACTACATGTAAATGGACCTATGGTCATCCCTATTCACTCGCTTGTTGTACCACTTCAAGACGTATTCATGCACCTCCTTAACGTTCTTGAATGAGCGCATAAGTTCAAAAAGGTGCCGCACCTTTACCAAGCACAAGCGCAGGTTTTTAACATATAGGCTAGGATTACCGATATGAAAACGGTGGTTATGAATAACAATACTATTCCCAACCCCGTAAAGCGAACCCTTGAGACTTATCGTCATGACGGTCTTAAACCGAATATTAACCTATGTGCACAGAATTTAGCAACTGTACAATAACATTAGCCCTTACCGTTTGCAGCGTTTTTGTCTATTGCAGTGCATACAACGAGATTGCCTCCATGTCCGCTGGACGTACTCGGGTAGTGTACTCCGCTTTTCTTAAGCGCACGGCCTGTTAAAATATCGTGTCTGTAAAAGCAGGCGGCAGGTTGTAACTGGAGCAATGTAACTTATGCCACAAATTCACCAACTGTCTTATGCGGACCACGAATAACAGCACGAAACGCAGCTGTGTCATCCACACCCATCGCAGCGAAACCGAAACAGGTGCGACTATAAACAAAAGCCGCATTCAAATAAACCGATAAACCTCTAACCGATGCTTTATCCTGCGTATGCGTCGGCGCGTAGCTTACCGGTTACGGGCTTGTCTCGTAATCTTTTGGCGCAGGTTCGACTCAGCCTTGCCGTGGGCTTCCTCACGGTATACTCAGCCCGCGTGCGACTGTTGGTGATCGCAGTGCAACGAAGCACCGTTAAAGCGTACAGCTGGTACATTATTATTATTTATCATCTATGTTCACTTACCGTCATGTTATAGTCCAGAGGATACATCTGTTGTAGTAAAATAGCGCTTGTTTAATCATTTGTGTTATAACGTACATTACACGCAGCCACTTCTAATTCCCTTTATTCAGTATTTTAAGGTCCAGTCTACTCCCGACACTCTGTACGTATATATATCTAGGTCACGGGTGCACCCTCCTGGGCAGAAAATGAATAGCGCTCTGACGCTGTCGTGGCTCACACATGCTGCGACACGGATTTGTTGATAACAAACGTATTCCATATGCTAATTTAGCGAAGCGTTATGTCGACCTATCCGTATGCTTTTACGATAAAATTGCTTTGATGTTGTCATTTCAAGTGGTTGGCTGTCGTTTGATATCCGCAGTGTGACTACGAGTGATGCGAATATTATCAAGGTGCCTACCTGCTTTACACGATCCACCTCTATTAATGGATCCAGGAGACTGTGAATAGTTGCAGGAGGAACATGGTGTCCGGTCCTCTTGACCGTGCTAGGCTCAAAATGTGGTTCCACTTAGTGTAGGGCGGACTACGGCCCAGCCACCGCCTTGTGTATGCCTGGTAAGCATAGCCACACAATTACGAATGCATGCTTCTGCGCTGCTTGTTAAAAGGCTGTGGGCCAGCTCCGTTGATGACACTTGGCTCCCATCCACATGTCACCCGGTCGTATTCCTTCGAGTTTACGCTGGATATGGGGTGTGAGGAGAGAGCTGTGTGGTGCAGCTCAAGCGACCCATGGACCCTCAGTAGGCGCATGCATCTTGTGACTGTCCCCATGAAGCCGCAATAACGGGCAAATCCGGAACCGGTTGCCGCCCACCCTATCTGGTTGGCGGCATCCTGTTTCAGATTTGCCCATCACTGTGGCCAGCCACAGGACGCCTGCGCCTACAGAGGGACCATGGGTGGCTTGCGCTGCACCACCCACAGCCCCAATCACACACCCCATATCCAGTGTAAACCCGAAGGAATAAGACCGGGAGGCATGTGGAGGGGAGCCACCTTTCATCAACGGAGTCGGCCCACACTCCTTCACAGGCAAACACAAACACGCTGTATTTGGGGAATCAAACGCACAAAAAACGGCGGCTGAAGCGTAATCAGCTCCACACTGATTGCATGGAACCATTCTTTGAGGGTAGAAAGACCACAAGGACCGTGCACCCCGTCTCCTCCATCAACGACTGTCTCCTAGAGCCAGTATGGACGTGGTGTGGGTAATAGACAGTTAGGCACCTTGTCATCATGCACATGAAGACCAGCCACACCTGGGATGTCAAACAACAGCCAATCACTTGAAATGACATTATCAAATAACATCTATCTGTTAAAGAATAAGGCTATGCGGACATAACTCTTCAATAAGTTAGCATATGAATTAAGTTAGTTATCAACGAATCTGCGATAAAACAAAATTTCCACAAGTTACCCAAGAAATATTGCAAACACAGTAAAAGTAACAACGATAACCACAATTAGCGTAAGCAACGTGGTCAGTTGATAGATTATTCAGGTACGCAGAATAAAGCAAATACAGTGGAATGAAGTATATCCGGCTTAAAAAGACCTAGTGTAAGTTGGTTTAGCCTAATTGCGGTGAAGACGCATCACGAACCTAACATCATCCTCAGCATATATATATATATATATATATATATGCACGCAATGATTTCTGTCTGGTTAAATACCTGTAGCTTGTCAAGTCCCGCAGGTTGATGTGGGTAAAACTACAATACCAAGTGATACACGTATTGTCTGGTTGAGCGTTTATCTCGTTGCTACGCCGCTGAATAATAATTGTGCAAGCGTGTATGTAATGTAAACGACGAGGCAACATGGGGACAGTTTTAGTTGGGGTATTTCGTGAGAAAAGTAATAGCAAATATAGTCATTTTTTACCGCCTCCTCAGGTTTATGTAACCTAGTAATCCAGTTTTAAGGGATAATTAATATATTCCAGCATAGCACAGTTTAAGCAACCAAGTGATGAGGTCCAAGGGCAAGATCCAATAGTTTTATGAAAATACCTAAGGTAAGGACGAAACAACGAAGGTTGGGAGAGAGTTCCAGGGTAGGCAAACTCAAGCGAAAAATAATCCTGCTGACATTCTAGGCGGCTGTACTGTTTAATCAATTTCAGAGGGTTACCACTGTGATAGGTGTTATGGTTGGGTTTCAGCAACTGACGGCAAACGTGCTTAAGACTACTCAATAATTGGTAGGGTAATATGCAGTTGCTGCGTACCCTTAGGGAGCAGCCACTGAAAACTCCCAGCGACTTAATCCTTTGCTGGTAGGACAGATATCGTCGACCATTGACGTTCTTTGTGTCTTGAATTCTCTGGTTGTGATTCCTTCAGCATTTCTAAGTTGCGCTTCAACCGAGGTTGCCAAGCTTGGATGCCGTATTCAACGTTAGGCGCACGGAAGTGTTACACACCATGGGAAAGATAGATGGGTCGGAACTTAGGATGCTCTCCGCAGCAGGCTGACGTGCTGGTTGGCTTTTTCCGCAGCTGCCTCTAACTGGTTTGAAACGCGAAGGGCACTTGTGTGAGCACAAGAAGTTCTCGTAGCTGGGATGTTGTTTGCAATACATGTGACCCAAGCCTATACGTGCAGTCATGCCCGTGGCGCAATTAAACAGCGCGACACCTTTCTACATTGAACGGTAGGCATACAAAACTGACCAGTTTGAAATCGGGTTGAGGTCACGCTGGAGCCTTTCGCAAATGTTCGGTTCTTTGCTAGCTCCACATAACTTGATATCAACCGCGAAGAATAGAGAATCGAAACTAATTTCTCTCGCTAGGTCGTTTGCCAAAATCAAGCATAGACCGTGACTGAGCGCCGAGTCTTGTGGTAGCCTCACTACATAACAGCTGCGTCGGAAAGGGATTCTCCTACCCGCATCTCCAACCGACGGTAGTGCAGGAAATTGTCAGTCTAACGCAGTAGTGGGTCACCGACGCCATAGAGCTGAAGATTATGGAGAAGAATTCGGTAGTCTAAGCGAGCAAACGCTTTTGCGGAGTCCAAGTAAAGGAAATCGACTCCTCCACCATCAACCGCTTCAGTCCAGCTATTGTGTGCAGTCCGCCGGTTCGTAGTGCATGTGCGATTTGGTTGGAAGCCATGTTCCTCTAGTGCTATTGTCTTGTGATTTTCCAGCTCCTGAATTTGTGCATCAGAAGTGCTAGACTCCATGGCGTTGGAAAGTACGGTGAATAGCGTTATCGGGCTCTACTTGGTTGGGTCAGTGCGACTACCTCCCTTATGAATAGGAGTGACGACCTCTCGCTTTCATATTGCTGGAATTTGGTTCTCCTCTAGACAGCGCTGATAAGATATTGCCTGACGGTCCTCCAGCTCACTGGCCGCTGACTGTAAAGCCTTCGGTTGAATTTTATCGATACCAGGTGAGCTGTGGATCCCTAGCGACAACAGTTTCATTGACACAATTTCTGCAGTAAAAGCGATATCAGATAAAGCTGGCGGTGGGACAGTAGCAATCGGGATAACCTTTGGGCCCGTTAGTCTCTGAAATGCTTGTGAGTAATGGAGCCGTAAGCTATCGGCTGCTTTGGTTGCTGATCGCGTGCACCCGCCAATCATTAACAGTGTTGGAATCCTACGTGGCATATTACGAAGGCCCTTGACATGCGTGTATAAGAGTTTGCGGTTCGTGCAGAATCGCCTTAGTAACTCCGGCTGATGCGCCACACTGTCTTTGCGGAGCAAGCTCACACAACAGTTGTGCTGTGCCACGTCGGCAGTCCCGGTTTCGAATGTTGGGCAGTCCTTGTGAGCTGGCCTTGCCGTCTCTCAAGGACATGCGTTTACGTCTGCTGCACCTCAGAAATAACTTTCTTCTCGTTTGACGATGAAAGGATTTCTGCTCAGACGCGTTCGTTACGAACGTGCTAAATATCCTTGTGAAAATCTCTCAGGCGACATCTGGTGGCATTCAGTTAGAAAGCTCCAAGACGCCTCATTAGCAAGTGCAGATAACAGGTTGTAGTGCGGAACCGTACACTTTATCATCCTCATCGTCATGATTTTCCAGATAACGTACATAGTTAAACAGTAGAGTGGCATGGTCACCGCGACCCAGTGGTGTGCTTATAATTATTCCATCGACCGTGGGTTCTTCGTTGGTATGTCCAAGATAAAGTATCTACTGTTTTTTAGCAGTTCGAAATCTGGTGGAAGTGGTTACGTGGTTGTACAGAGGGTACCTTGAAATCACCGCTTGTAAACAGGTTTTGAACTGCATGCTTTCGGTCGCCGCTATTTCCAGCTCGTGCACATTAAAGTGGCCTGCGATGCGAATGTAACTGTGTGACTTGCTCAAAGCAACCTGAAGAATGTGGATCAGCTTGGAGTCCATTTCACACGTAGAGTTCGGTGGACGGTAAAGCACAGCTATGAGACATATATCGTTGTTGTGCAGCCAAAGCGAATCTGGGGCACGGAATGCTGGATGGTCAATAAGTTCACCTCGGTAATTAGCCTAGTAATACAGAATTATGCCACCACCTCTTCCAGCTCCGTCATTCCGAAGCAGCGGCATACCATGTAATTTGACATAAGAATCTGCTATCGCTAGGCTTAATCGGGTCTCCGTAATCAAAATGAGCTACCGCAGATGTGACGCTTGGCTTTCTCTTAGTTCGACCAATGCACTGAGAAGACCTTGAGCATTAGTATACAAACATGATAATGTTGTTGATGTTAGGATTATGTGGGTGTGTAGGTGGACAACAATTAGTGTTTAGTTTTAACTCGAACGTTCCTCGGTCCGCCGCTAAGCGTTTCTTGCGTAGGCCATTGGTTCTTGAATTTCAGGCAGACTGCATGGTAGCATGTAGCATTCCAGATCGAAACGTACTCTCCTGTGCTTCCCTGTCCCGTCAGGTATTGCAAGTGCTATTTTTTCTACCACGCTGCAGGATGGTAGAGGCAAATATTTTATTGAGGTTGCATATCCCAAGGAAGTGCTTATAACTAGTGGTCTTGCACCTGCTACCTTTGATCTACTCTGTGTAGGTAACCTAGAACGATACTTCAACCAGCTATCCAGTAGCACTACCATCATTCCTTCGTAGCGTAGCACGACTTTGAATAATTTTGGACCGCAGCTCTTGAAGTTTGGGAATGAAGGAATTTTCCTTAGTGGTTTAGTGATAACGTCGTCCAGAGGGATTGCTTCGCGGATGTAACACCATTGCTCTCGGTCATGTTTTTCAATTCGTGATCATGAGAGCCCAGTAGTTCAGGAACACCGTGAACAAATAGCGTTTCTTGCATTCGTTTGTAGAAGAGCCGCCATGGTTTTCTTTTTCCTTTGACCACCCTTTCCAAGGTATATCTCGTAGTATAAGTATGCCGCTCGATGAGTTGCGAAGAGGAACTGCTGAGAGTAGGGCTGTCTCTGTCTTCTCAGTTGATTTCAAGTTCACTGTAGTGCACTGAATTTGGGTGATGCGCTACGCATCCTAGCGCCGTTGGCTCAATAAGATTACCATTCTCATCGCAGATCGATTTCCACTGGTTACGATCATCTACCAACGTGCCCTATTTTGCGCCAGCTCTGGAATCAAGAACGTTAGTTTACACGACCATTAACGCAGTGTGGAGCTGATTAGCGAATGTCGCTTTGAGTGTTCTGGCTGGTAACTTAGATTGTTTAGCGGGCGCTAAAGAATATTGTGAAAACGGCGTCGCTTCGCTCGTGTTTCGTCCAGAAAATGGACGTACGGGTGGCTCTTTGGGCGAATTTATCGAGGTGATCGAGGCGTACGTTACCCTGCTCTGAACTTCAAGTGTTGTGACCAACTCGTGTGATATGGCATCTATTATGAGTTAGTAGCATTCGCGCTGGATGTGGCTTGCCTGCTTAAAGGGTTAATACTTGTCGGAGTAGCTGGCGCAAATACCGTTGGGCGGTAAGTAAAACTGAATTTAGCTTTCCACTTAGGAACAGAGCTCTGAGGGGTTTACTGTCAAACAAGCTTGGTGTTCTTAGATTCTAATGACGAAGCCTTGAACTTCTCCACCTGCTGGACTTTCAGTCAATTTTTCAAAGTTTTTACGTGCGATAATATCTAGTTGCTCTTTGGGATTGGTCTGCTTGTTTAGACTAACCAGAGCGCATCAGTCAGGTTGATTGGTTTCTTACAGTGTAGTCGACTTAAACCAGCACAGCGGTGAGGAAACGCAGAGTGGCAAAATGCATTATAAGACTTCTCCTTATCCAGATGCACCTTTCTGCTGACCTCATTTGTGGTTAAGTAGAATTAGCTTCATTGAGGGCTGTGGTTGCAAACGTACGCCGCTCTTGTCCTGTTACGTGAAATAGCGAGCGAATGATGATCGCTTTCTTTGTTCCAGTCTTACGCATGATGTCGGTTACCGTAGGTGTGTCACGACGAAGAAACATGTACACGGAGTTTGGTTAGCTTGTTAATCCCTACTGGTTCCTGTAAGACAAAGCCGTTACAATTGGCTTGTAGTAGGTGGGTGTCAGCGAGAAGAGCCGGCGGTGGGCGAATGCATTTGAAACCACCGATTGAGTCGTAGCTTCCTTAGAAAGGATCCTATGGAAGCAATTCTGGGACCATCAAATGTCGCGGAGAATCTTTGATCGAGCACAATGTCGCAGCAGTGAGAACGGTTAAGAACAACAGGGTAGAGCGTCTGGATAGAAGCACGAAGCGCATGCAAACAACTTGGGTAGCGCAAATCACTTTCCGTAGGAAATAATTTCGTAAAAATATGCCCACTGAACTAGGGGAGTTAAGCCGCTTCGAGTGTATGATGACTGCGTTAGGTGAAGAAGAAGAAGAAGAAGGCTTGGAACTGTGACAACTGTGAGCACGTTTACTATGCGACCAGTCAGGGCACGCGTATTACACGCCTTACTTGGGGACCATGTGCTGGGGCGATGCCCATCGGCTGTTGCACAGTCTGACGACACCAAACTGAAACATGTGGTCGAATTCAACTCGTGCTACCATCGGGACCAAGGTAAACAGGGAAAGGAAATACGATAAAAGGCGGAAACACTTTTTGGGTTGTACCTACATCATTTGCGCATTTTGTGTTGTTTTTGGTGTCTGTTCTATTAGACATTAGCAAAGCTGTCGCCAGTGATGTCTCTTTCACAACATAGCCTCCAGCCTTTCCAACCACAGGCAGTCGGCGTCGCCTGGTCCCCATTCTGGTAAGCTGACCTCTCCGACGGATGGTAAACTTGTGTTTGCCATTTTTACGCTGCTTCTCCACGTTACCGATTGCCCAGATTGGCACGTTTTCCAGTCTTGTCATGGGACCGCAAATAACACTCCACTGGGAATGCGATAGGCTGGTACGAGTAGTAGGCAAACAACTGGGGCACACCGAGCTTAGCTGCTTAGGCTGGGCTGTGATGTGTTCCGTACGTTGGAGCTTGGACCGATAGTAGTAGATGCGATGCGCAGGTAGTATTCGCAAATACGGCTGCAGCTACTACACAAAATGGTGGATAACGTTGAGATGGAGCTTGTAGCTTAAACGTGAGCGTACCGGTTGGGATGGGGATAAATAGCTTGGCGAAGAGCAGAAGAGCGGGACAGTGTTGCTCGCGATCTTTACCTAGTATCCCACCTAAAGCGGTAAATTCACATGGAGTGGTGAAGCGAGGAAATCTTCCCTGTCCTTTAAGATCTGTTAGAGGTGGCTGGTGAAGCCGAGTAGAAGGAGTGAACGTCGCTTAATTGCATTAAGACGATACAGAATAATGCAAAATGTTCCTCATTGATGTATTCGTGCGTCAACCGACCCAATGGATATGGTGAACTTTAAAGTCACCAAACAACGGAAAATCACAGCAGTTCAAACGCTACTGCACAACCTGGAGCCAATCGCGAGTAGTATTCGCAGAGCTGCGATCTATGGCTTCCGCATTCTGTTCATTCGCCCCAACAGTTGCTGTGCACCAACGCTGACGGCATAGGCTGTCAACAGTATGATAAGTGGGCACGTGCCAACCTCGAATGCCGGATTTTATGTACAACTATACGCAACCGTTAGCCTCTTCGGCCCTTCGCGTTGAACTGTCATGTATTGTAGTGTACCGGAAAACATGCTTTTTCAGTATTCTTCAACATTGGATGTTACGGTTGTCTTAACCTTTAAAACGGCTACTTATTTTACTGACGACACAAATCGTTTTGGTGAGTACCTTGCTGCACCGTTTCTCGCTCTGGTTGATTCGCTTCCTCTTTTTGGAGCTTGCACAATGCACGTTGGGTTCAGTCGCCTCCAATTTCTATACTGTCCCGTTCTTGACACGAATCTTAAGTGTCACTAATTACCGACTAGGGTCCCAGGCACCACGCAACAATTGGTGATCCCGCCTCAGAACACGCCGTCCGCCATTTTGAATTTTTATTCTAATGAGCTTGTTCCAGTGATTTTGAGCATCAGTACTTGTGAGCATATTGTTTTCTCACCCGCACCATTTTGTATGCGCTTTTTGCAAAGGATTATCTGGAGGATGAGCCGGCTCCATACGCAGTTAGAGCCGTTAAGCCTGTCACGGTCGAATCTGTTACGTTAGCCTCTCCATTTTGGGTGAATGATCCTTCGTTATGGTTATTGCAGCTAGAATCTCTCTTTTATATTCAAAGGATTTCTTCTGATGTCTCCATGTATAATCAGCTACTATTTCGCCTTCCACAGTGTATATCCTCGCAGGTGAGTGATATCATATTTTGCCCCCTTTTGTAACGAAATACGAGACTATTAAACAGGCTATTATTCAGCGAATCACGCCTTTTGACTAGGTCCCTCTGCAGCAACTATTTAGTGATTTGCAAGTAGGAGATAGCATGCCTTCAGTCATGTTGAGCGAAATGCAACAGCTCATCGGCTCTTCCAATATGGACGTAGGAATGCTCCGCGAGCTGTGGATGCATCGCCTTCCTGAAAGCACTCAGGCTATTCTTGCAGTAGCAAGTGAGCTGCCACTCACAGCAATTGCAGTTCTAGAAGATCGCATCCTCGAACGGCATCAGCAAGAGCCTAAAAGCAAAGCACCTAAGCAGGGTTGTGCTAGTGCAACCAAACCAACAACCGCGACTAGCCAGCCGTTGGCAATAGACACATTACCATCGCGGATAGCGTCGTTTCAGCGCGAGATAGAGGAACTCACTTTAAATCGCAAGCACCGCAGCCGCTCTGGACCATCGCCCCGTCGCACCAAACGTGAACCACCAGGTTACTGCTTTTACCACTCGCGTTTCAGTAATAAAGCCCGTAAGTAAGTACGGCCATGTAACTACTCCGCTACTGATGATCCGCCAAGCCGGCTTCTAATGGCCACGAACGTCGGCAAAACCCAAAGTCGTATTATCTGCATTAGGGATTATGATTCCGAGATTCAGTTCTTCGTTGATACCGGGACGGAAGTCAGCGTCATTCTCCCTATGTCCGGCGAGTCTACCGCTGCTTTGTCGGCATGCCTAAGTGCCGCCAATGGCAAGCCAATAGCCACCTACGGTCATCAGTCGCTTACCCAAAACCTGTTTTCGGCGCACGTTCCGCTGGGTCTTCGCCGTTGCTACGGTCACCTCTGCCGTCATCAGCATTGACGTTCTCAGGCATTATGACCACTTGGTCGATGCGAAACGTCAGACGATAGTCGACACTGCAACGAAACTCAATGTGTGTGGCATCACCGCTGATATCGAATATATAACACCAGTCTACGCCTTTCCTCAGACCTCGCTAGACTACACCAACATCTTTTCTCAGTATTGCAAGCACGTTCAGTTAATGAAAATGGTTTCGCCCGGGGCATTCTAAGTCATGCACCCTGTACTGACGAATGGCCCACCCGTCTCATGCCGTTCACGTCGACTATCGCCCGAGAAACTAAAGGTAGCGAGGCCGAAGTTTGAGCACATGTTCGAACTTGGAATAATCCGCCATTCGTATAGCCCTTGGTCCTCTCCCCTGCAGATGGTTCCCAAGCAATCTGGTTAGTAGCGCTCAGGCGGTGATTACCGCGCACGCAATCTGCTAACCGTCCCAGATAGGTATCCCATCCCACACATGCAGGATCTTACCGCATGCCTCACAAGTAAGACGATCTTCAGCAAGGTCGATCTGGTTCGCGCCTGTCACCAGGTACATTCAGAAAAAAATGACATTCCTAAAATAGCCGTTATCACTCGGCTTGTTTAAATTTTTAAGAATATCATTCGGACTGTGCAACGCTGCACAAACTTTCCAATACTTCATCCACGAGGTCACTTGTGGCCTGGACTTCCCTTATTTCTACGTCGATTATGTTTAAGTAGCCAGTTCATCGGAATAAGAGCACCTCGAGCATCTTCGAACTCTCTTCCAGTGCTTGACCCAACCTAGTGTCACGATCAACCGGACTAAGTGCGAACTCGGCAACTCAACGGTAAAATTCCTAGGCCACCTCGTTTCATCGTCTGGTATTGAAATCCTTCATGATAAGATCTAGGCAATCAAGGACTTCCCAGCTCCGACTTCATTCAAGCACCATCGACAATTTTGTGGTTTGAGCAACTACTATCGACGCTCCTTCGGCGCTGCGCTCAGCTCATGCAGCTTTTGACTGACTTAATCAATGGGAATGAACGTAAGTTCGCTTTCCTTGACAAAGCACAGGCAACCATCGCCGAGCTCAAGGATGCTGTCTCCAACACAACCCTCCTCGCTCATTCCGAGTCGACTGCACCTCTTTCTATTACGACTGATGTCTCAGACGTCGCGATAGGAGCCGTCCTCCAACAGCACGTTGGTGGGCAATGGCAACCCCTTGGGTTCTTCTCCAAGCGCATACAGCCAGCGGGAACCCGCTACAGCACGTTTGGCAGAGAACTGCTGGCCATTTACCTAGCGATACGTCAATTCCGGCACACACTTGAAGGCTGCGCTTTCACGGTCCACACTGACCACAAGCCCCTTATCTTTGCCTTCAACTCTGCTTGCGACAAATACTCACCACGGGAAACAAGACACCTAGACTTTGTCACGCATTTCGCTGCTGACATACGTCATGTCTCAGGTGTCTACAATCCCTTCGCCGACGCTCTTTCACGCGTCAACCTCACTCTCCAGTCTTTGCCTACCGTCGACCTTGCTGCCATGGCATCGGCTCAGGTTCAAGACGAAGATATACAGCGCACTCTGCAGTCCACTTCGCTGCATGTGCAACCTGTTCCTCTCCAAACCACGAAAGGAACCATACTCTGTGACACTTCAGCAGGTTGTCCTAGACCCCTCGTGCCCGTCTCCTTCAGATGCACAGTCTTTGATGCACTGTATTCACTATTACATCCTGGTATCCGTGCATCTTTGAAACTGGTCACCGAACGTTTCGTTTGGCCACGCGTAAACAAAGATGTTCGTACCTGCGCTCGCGCCTGCCCTTGATGCCAGCGCTCTAAAGTACATCGTCACACTCGCAGCCCTCTTGATTTATTTCCAGCCCCGGACTCTCGGTTCTCGCATGTACACGTAGACCTGGTAAGTCCCTTGCCCCCTTCACGCGGATTCGTATACATTATTACATGTGTCGACCGCTTCACCACCTGGCCAGAAGCCAGTCCTGTAACATACTGCACTGTTGAGAATGTTATCCTGACCTTCTTAGACCAGTGGGTCTCCCACTACGGATGCTTATCCACCATCACAAGTGACCGAGGAAGGCCTTCCGGATCTTTACAATTCGATACGTTCTGCAACGTTTAAGGCTGTCGCTGCATTCATACCACATCTTATCACCCAGCAGCCAGCTGGTCATTAGAAGGCTTCCATAGAGAGCCTATGGCCTCACACTGCGCCTCCTCCGACCCTAGCTGGAGCGAAACCGTTTCGCTAGTACCCTTATGCATTCGCAACAGCATCAAAGCTGACTTGCAATGTGCGCCAGCAGAGCTGGTTTACGGCACAACGCTAAAGTTACCTGGAGAATTTGTTTCGCTTCCCGCATCGTCCGGTATGCCTCCGCTTAACTTTGCGTTCTCCCTAGCTCAATGCATGCGTTCACTACGCCCTGCTGCGCCCGTGAACAGACTAGAAATGTGCAAATGCACAGCGGACTCTCTAGCTGCACTCACGTCTTCCTCCGCACCGATGCAGTGCGACGCCCTCTCCAGCCTCTCTACACTGGTCCTTTCAGATTCCTGCAACGGACTCCGAAACATTTTACTTTAGACCAGAATTTTCACCGAACAACGGTGTCCATCGAGTGCTTTAAAGTGTCTTTCTTTGGCGAACCGCTTGCGACCCATCCTGATGCTGTCACACAAGCATATGCACCTGCGGTGACTTCCCGAGCCCTGGATAGTCCGAAACCTTCATTTCCCCTTGACCCCCAACCTACCCAGCCTGAACCCCAGGCAACCGACCGGCGCCGTAGACAGGTTAAGCGTCCGGTCTGTTTTTCAGATATTGTAATCCTTTGCTATTTCCATTAACACATCTTTTTAGTTTTTAGTGATAATCGTGCGTCTCATCCATTAACGTTTTGCAGAATCGACAAAAAGCCCAAAACATTTTGAAAACCCTAAAAGCCTCTTTGCTCTTCTCATACATTCCATGTACCCTCTCCGACATCAAGCCACTTCCCACGACCCTTGCTCACCCCCACTAAGTTCTACCAGAAACTCAACAGGCGGAACTGACAAGGCAACGTTCGAATGACCCGCCAATTAGCTCAAGGCAACCCTAGAGTGACTCGCCAGCCGACCCAAGGCCCCCTTCCTGACCCGAAGAATAGTCAGTCGCCATCAGCCGCAGACAGCCAAGAACGGGTTGGTCCCCAAACGCCTGGCTAGGCGTAGCTGACGAAGCCGTTGGATTTCTTCGTGGGACGGGGACCATGGACTGCAGTGCGGTGGAGGAGTGAAACCTCCCTAGCGCACCGTCGGGTCTGCAGCCGAGGGAACGTCCTGTCGGTCTTTTCTCTGAACTAGCCAGTATTTTTGCAGTCCGACCAGCCCGCCCCAAGCGATCGTAAATGATTAATAACAAAGCCTGGAACCAGCGAACTTTGCTACACACTCCATCGTGGAAGCGCTTCTTCAAGCTTATGCGACTATTCGCACCCATACTCATCTCCCGTTTTTCCCCGCTAACAGCTCCATCGAATGCTTCCATCCTTCAGTATTCTAGGAGGAGACCCTTGTAGTGTACTGAGAAAAACTCTTTCTTCATTTTGCAACATTGGATGTTATAGTTGTTTTGACCTTCAAAACATCCACTTGTTTTACTGACGGCACATCCGTTGACACAAATCGCTTTGGTGAGTACTTTGCTGCACCGTTTCTCGCTCTGGTTGATACGCTTCATCTTTTTTTAGCCTGCACAATATACGTTGGATTCCGTCGTCTCCAGCTTCTATACTGTCCCGTGTTTGACGTTGCTCATACTTATCATTGAATACCGACTAGTATCCCAGGCGCCACCCAATAGTATCCAACGATATAAAGTGAGAAGTCAGCATGTCAGCAAGTCAGCATGTGTTTCAGTCAGAGGAAAAATATCTAGGCAAGTTTGTTCTATCCAGAACAGTACCACGTCCGTTTTACTGGCAACACCGCGAACCTTCATAAGCGTCCCAATAAGCCGATAACTAGATTGGATCGCACGCTACTGCTAACACCGGAGTGTCTATCTGTTGGCACCTGTGTACTACTCGAAAGGTTACGACCGGCATGTTCCTTTCCCCATTGTTCAGTTCTTGGCTTAAGTTTTATGGTGGCAGTTCCAAGGCAGCTTGGTTCTTCCAAAGTGAGGTCGGCGCACATGTGAAAATTCATTGAAACCTAAACGGCAATTTCTGGCGGGTAAAAAAGCAGGTGCTTGAAAAGTACCGCAGGATGATTGGAGTTAAAACTAAAAAAGCGAAGGATAAGTGAATCATCGGTTTAAGCATCTACCGATTTAACTGCACTTCTGCATACCGAAGTTTGAAATAGAAACTGAATATACGCACGCATTAACAAACCAATCGGTTATAGTTCACCTCCTACGTGAGAATAAAAAGGGGAAAAGATGATGCTCGCCATTATGTTATTTCCTCCCTCCACAGCGACAGCTTTCTAAAAATAAAGTCCAGGTAGTGAAAAGGTGCACACCGTGTGGTAGGTTGACGCCCGGACATTGGGGATTATATGAGGTAATGCCAATGCATGAGTGTAGCATCTAGAAGGTTTTTGAATTTGGTTTGTGTGGGGCGGACAGCGTAAGTGGGGAGTGCTTTCCAAGGTGTGCACACAAGAAGTGAAAATAAATTCCAGCGACAATCCAACCGGCGGTATTGTGATTCAACATTGCTAGGATTGCTCAGGATAAAACATGTGATTATCAAACGATGTTGTTCACTGCAGACCCTAAGGTTTCCAGCGTCACTTGTCTTTGGAGATGAAACAGACCCTTCACATTCTTGGTCGCCTTTCGTTGTGGCACTTCAAGTGCGGTTAAATCGTGCCTGTTCCAGGGCCGCCAGGCGTAGATGGTGCATGTCGGATGGGGCTTAATATAGTCACTGTGGACCAAGAGAAAATTGAAAGGACAAAGAACCCGAATGCCTTCCACGAAAGAATATGTTGGTGGCTTCGCTGGATCCTTTCTCGAGTTGAACTGAGCGGCCACGATAGGACCGTATTATTACAACTAGTTCGCACTCAGCAGAAGCACACTTCCAAACTTGATATCTTAGCCTGTACTCACAAGTGTGTTGACATCGTATGCCTAATGTTTTACACGATGTATTTGAAATGAAGCTGATCCTGAGTTAACCATTCGTACACCATATTAAGTCCATCCTGAGGCGCTACGGAGTTGCCCGTTGTTTTGATGGCCTGGCATATTTATAAATAATCAGCGAAGCTTAAGAAATTGGGAGTTATTGCTTTCGTGAAATCCTTTATTTAAATCAGCAATAGGCGTGGACCAAGTACTGAAAGCTGTGGCATTCTGCTCTGACCATCCATAGGGTCATAGATGGCGCTGCAAATTTTCACATTCAGACCTTAAATCAGGAAGTTATCTATCCAACGGAGAACTTGGTCACTAAATCCGCAGCTCTGTAGCTTGTGAATGGGGATGCGGTGGCTCAGGCAATCGAACGTCTTTGGGTAGTCCAGATAAGCTGCGTCAACTCCCACACCGTAGTCGACGGTTTCATTGCAACTGGAGCAAGTAAGTGGCAGGTTGGTAGTGCAAGAGAGTTTCCGATGGAATCCATGTTTCACTGCCGACATAGTTTTGTATCCTTTCAAGTAATTCTTGAGCGCTTCGGCAATATGATTTTCATAAATTTGGAGAGCACCGAAAACACTTCTCGGGCGATAGTTGGCCAGATTTGTGCGACTTCCCCTTATGAATGATTCGGAATAAAGATTTCGTGCTTCTACATTGTTGGAACCCAAATTTCGTCGGTAAATCGCTGGAAGAATTCAGCGAGTGGATCTGCCAAATTCATTGCAGATAACACTGGGTCATTGGGCGCATATTATCAGCAGCAGGTATGGTATCCTTGCGTAGGAGAATTACCCTTGTTTGGACATCTGCAGCTGTAAAAGTAAGGTGGCTAAGTCCTGGCGGTGGCATAACTTGCGTGAACAGCATAGCAAACGAAGTCTTGCTAGAGAAGTTTGCAGGGAATTGCTGACGCAGGGCGTACCAGGTTCACGCAATGCACTCGCTGGATAGTGTAGGCTTCCCAAATTTTCACACCCAGTGACTCCTTGTAGTTGCGCCAGAATGAATCTTTCATGACCCTCTAATTCCGCGTCCTGCTGCGTCTGAATGGTTTTACTTCCGTCGCGCGCGGGGCTTATTCCTAGAAGCAATGGCTACTAAGATATAGAATTGACAAACAGACCTTGCAGACGTCAACGGCGGAGGAGCAGGCATTTTGAAGATAATTCACAAAGGACGAGAAGTGCTTGGTGTCCATTTCCCAGACACAACATTCGGTTGGTGTGAACGCCTTGCTCATCGAGGTCCAGGAGATTATCGATCAAACTTTCTAAATGCGTAACATCATGCTCACAACGGAGTTGTGGCTCAAAATCACCAGATTCCGGTGCATGAAGGATCCTCAAACAAAGCGTGGGTGGATCAGACTGGTTTAAGACAACACCGAAGGCCTCCCGACGGTGCTCGGGGTCACTTCGGATCGTCTCCTCTCTGCGACGCTCCACGGTGACTCTTTCACGGTTTCTTGGTCAACGACTGTGGCAGGAGGAGTTAGTTCTTCTGAGTGGCATGCCATGCTCTCTGGGTTGATATTTTAAGAAATCCGGCTGTACAGTGAAGCTGAAGGCACCGCCCCTAATTTAATCAGAAGACAGCTTTGGTCAATCTTATACTTTAGACGGCCACATCATGCTGCACTTACTGGCGCTTCTAGCGGAAGGAACAGATATTGTTGAGGTCTCTTTTCCAACGAAGCAGCATCGATGCAATTTTGTACCATTCAACTCCCCCTACTACTCTTCCGTAATCAGTATGCAGACCAAACTGCTTATAATGCCATAAGTTAATTGGCGGCTTAAGTTTGGTAAGCTCGTCGCTTGGTGAGGGGGCTACCCTGTCCTATGCACGGCAGTAACGTGTAAGTCAGTGGATAATGAGCAGCGCTATATCACATCTAGTAACTTATTCACGATGGTCGTTGCCTTCCCCCGTAGCTCAGTGGTCTCAACCACGGACTGGCAACAGTCGAGTTGCGGGTTCAAGCCCTACCAGGGGTCCGATGGAATGCGCACTGCTGATGATTCCCGAAAGGATGAAACGCGCGTACAGTGCTTTTCCGGGCGTGTGGCGACTGTCTGAGCGAGTCTATATGTGACGAATTTCTACCTACACCATTCAACTCCCCCTACTACCCTTCTGTAAATTTTTTTTCTCGACAGAGGCTTGCTCGTGGTAATACAAACGTGTAACATCAGTAATGGTACAGCAATGTTACAAATTAACCAGGCCACACTGGATATATATGTGTTAATTAGTAGTATGTATGTGGGTGCATGGGTTGAGTGAGTGGGTTTGTGTAGTGACTTTTTCTTCAACCGGAAACTTCATCCTGCATCGGCCGTCGGGCAGATTATCAAGGGTCGCCTACTCAGCTGCAAACAGCAGGGCAGATAAGCGAAAACATGCTACTACTGGCGCCTCCCCTTGCGGAATCTCACGATATAGGTGTTGAAGTGCTGTCTGGTGAAAGATTAGTTGATTCTGATTATGCGGACGATATCATCTTGCTTTTCGACGGTGTTGCGGCGGCACAATCAATCCTGAATAGTCTGGCTAGAGTGGTCCCATTATTTGGTATGCACTTCGCACCTTGAAAGTGTTGCTGCAGGACCACCTGCCACGTTATGGCCCCTTGACCCTTGCTAACGAAGAACTCGAGGTGGTTGATCCATTCACTTAAATTGACAGCTGCATCAGCAACTATGGGTGCATAGAAACGGACGTGAGCTCACGCATTGCAAAGGCTAGAGCTGTCTTATTGAACCTGCGGCATCTATGGCGACAGAAGGGAGATTCCCTCCGTCTGTAAGGCCGGGTATACAAGGCCACAGTGAGGGCCGTTCTGCTCTATGGTAGTGAGACTTGGCCCATTCGGTCTGAAGATCTGAGGCGCCTTCGAGTCTTTGATCATCGTTGTCTCCCAAGCATGGCTGGTGTCGGATGGCATCAGAGTGTCTGCAACAATGATGTGCGTAGGCGAGTACTAGGTAGTGATAATCATGCTAGCTCTCTAGAACAACAGATAGCATTGAATAAGTTGCGTTGGCTCAGGCACGTGCTACGTATGCCTGGTCATCGCATACCTAGGAGGGTCTTGTTCAGTCTACCAGGTGTAGGGTGGCACAAGGCTCGAGGTGGGCAGAAGTTGACTTGGCAGCGGGAAATGAAGTCACTGACGACCAAACTGGGTGCCGTTGGTCCATCTTGCCTCCCGGGCTAGAGTCCACGTGACGGGCCTTGTGCCTGACTAGAGACTTGACAAGACATGGCTAGCAACCGACACCAGTGGGAGCGTCTGCTGCGGTCTCCTAATCGGATCGCCTGTTTAAAGTGTGTTTGGTGCTGACTTATCTGTGGGGTAATCGCTGATGATGACTCGGGGCAGTGAAAGCCGCAAAGAAGTTGTCTCCCTGATGCTGCCTTGTCTTTGCACAATAGCCAACTTTTTGTGACGGTATGTTGTCTACACAAGGTGTAGGCGCCTTGACGTTGAATGTTTGCTTAGGGCATTAAGGTTTTCGGGTATGTCCCCTATCCTCCCTCTTCGTATTATTTAGTTCATAGGTCGTAATGGTTGTATGGCAACGAAGCATCAGTTCAAATGTCTGATGTGCTTCTGTTGTTGTTGTTGTCGTGGTTGTTGTTGTTGTTGTTGTCGTCGTTGTTGTTGGTCGGTAAATTTGCAGATATAGGAAGGGATCAGATGAAAGCATTGTAGTGGTTTATATTCGCGAAATGGCTAACATCCTCCGGTTCAGCTTAAGTTTTGAAAAGTGATTCACTAAGTTACGAGCAACGCTTTTAATCACATGCTCAGTATTTGCTAGCAGTGCATTGAATACCCTGAGTAACCACTATGGCACAATGCAAACACAGCGAATTGGACATGACGGAAACAAGATACCACAGGATAACGAAATGCACAGGGGTCCGCTGTCCGCAGTCACCAAGAACCCACCGAAGCAACGAACAGCCGCGGAACACTGACCTCTGGATTGCACACTTCTCGACACACTGCTGCCGCCGGAGTAAGTTCCATATAGGTACACTAAGGAACAATTGCTTGCCATTAAAATTACCGAAGTTCAGGCATGTCAGGTCGCGCATGCATGGGACCTAAGTTCAATTACCGAAGCCTGGTTGCACCGATAAATTTCTGGTGCTGAGGTCGAAATAGTACGAATGTTATCCAGAAAGGCCGCCCTAATATGAGAGGCGGGGTCATTCTCTACTACCGCAGTGACATGCGATAGCTGATGGTCGGGAAACTCATGTCACCGACTCACTGTGGTGCCGCCTCCAATAACGACACAAGAATGCATATCTCGTAGCTGTCGTTTTCGCCCCCGCCCATAACATCCGTTCTGGAAATGGATCTCCGCTTATTACTTGCCCTAAGCAAGGTAACAAGCCGTAGGTACAGCCACATCCTCATCGCCAGTGACTTTAATTTACAGTCTGGAGGTAACGGCATCCCTCAACCAATTTTTCCAGGGTGCCCTGTATTAAGTTATCCCCTATATTATTTGTACAATAATGTCACCTCGCCTACATGGTTCCGTGTAGCAAACACTTCCCTTACTTGATCTGTGCTCACAAACGAGGAGCTCATGTTCGACCGAGTATTGATTGCGAGTCTGTTAGTCTTCCGCGACCATGTAGTCATAACACTTAACTACATTTTTATGCAGTGTAGCCATCAGCAAATATGGTATTAACTCATACAATCACACAGTACGGTATTCTGTGGTATCCTCTTGAAAATCCTTGGACAGCATTTGTTGAAAAACTGAGGGGCACAGCGGGCACAACATTGAAAACCAACATACTTCGTTCCGCAAGTGTTGTCAATTCTCAGAAGTAGGATTCGAAAATGCATAACAATACAAGATGCACCATGTCATGTCTACATAGATAAACCCGACCCAGAGACGGGGAAAATTCCTGACTCACCTTAACCATTGCACCGCTTTTGTCCGTGAGACAATTTACCTATTAACAGTCCCTAGCCAAAAGCTTTTGGCATACAATAAACCACTGTACAAAAGTGTCAGTGGTCTTCGTAAACTTTTGCATGGATTTCTCACCTCTCAGAGCAGACGGTAAGTCATAAAGCGTTGTCGAAGCGGTCAATGTCCTGCGGCTAAAGTACGTCCCACTTTTCGGACAAGCAGACTGTCCTTGTCAGATGCTGTCATCCGCTTTACCTACTCTAGGATTTAAACACGTAACCTTCAGCTCAGTAACTATGCGAAGGAAATTACTCTCTTTGAGCACTAATACCCCTCCGTGAACGGACAACTTCCACCTGAGAGCACTGGAGGTCACAGCTACTACGTTAGCCCAGCCTCTGTCGTAGCTGTTCCAGAAAGGCCCGACGAACAACTGGTCAATACCATCTAGAAGTGAGGCATCAACCCATCAATTTTAAAGATAGCAACCTTTCAGAGCCTACAAACACTTGCTCAGTTACTCTCTTCCCTGTGCTCTTGAAGTTGGTGGCAATGAGCATAGCTGAGGTATTAAAGGACTAACTGGAAAATGCAGCGCCACGCCATCGGAGTAGCATAGCATCGGCCAAGACCAGTCATGTACCACCAATCTACCGAAGGGACGAGATTGATGGTGGGACCGGAATCGACATCATCTACCTGAACTTTTCTAAAACTTCAATGGTTCGGATCACTTCATCTTAATTCACAGGCTACAGAGCTGTGGAATCTTTGATCCTATTCTTGGATGGTTTGTCAGCTTTCTTCTCCAACGGAGGTATCATTTGCACATGAGAGGTGCACCCACCAACCCAGTTGAGGTGACATGCCGTGTTCCACACGGTTCAGTGCTCGCAACAGGCTTATTTTTGGTATTTATCAGCGAGCTGACAAGCATCAGAGTAGTTAGCTTCCTGTTTTTCACCGATGATGTCATGATATACCGCACGAATGAAACTAATGGTGATCACTTTCTCTTCTAAATTGACCTGGGTTGCGTTCGTGAATGGCCAACAGACTGTTTACTCCAGTTTAACACAGTTAAGTGCAAGGTGCTTTACCTGCGTTCTCAGCCGATGAAAGTACACTAACCTAGAGTGTGCACCTTGCAGAATGCCTCTCAGGAGCGTGACCTCGGCATACTGGCCCAGGACGATCTTTGTTGCTTGAAGAAATCCGAAAAGGTATCGAGAACAGGTTCTCAACACGTCATCCTTCTTCGCAGAAGCTCGAGCTGTTCGAACCACTCGGTCTTCTCATACATGTTTACTGTCAGCGTACGACCGCAACTTGAATACGTCATTCAGGTGTGGTGCCACTGGCCGTAGCAAGGTCACGTTGCAGTCGAGACTCATCAACGAAGACCATACAAGAAGCTTGGGAGCATTTTCCATCTGTCCTAACAGCTTAGGTTGAAGTCACTAACAATATACGGCAGTCGGTAGCAACACCTGCGGAGTGACCTCGTATTAAGTTATCAACTGATGAGCCCAGGCCACATTTGCTTCTGGCTGCTAGAAACGAACCGTACCATCAACCTGACAGGTCATCTTAAGCTACCTACAGTATTGGCCAAATTATTAGAAATTTTTTCAAGCAGCGTTTCTTCGTATTTATCACATATCACGTAAGAATCAAATGATGTAACTGCAAAATGGTTATATTTACCAAAAATAACATATATCGAATAGAAAATTATCAAGGTTAGTATTTCGTAAATGACGCTTTTGCAATTTTCAAGGAGTTAACACGCAAAGGCGTGGAGTGAATGAATTTTTTTGCAAAGTTCAGTCATGCTTTCACTGCGAGCCCAGGTCGCTACAATTTGTTCAATGAGCAGTTGCTTGTTTGTAATATTTTTTCTTCATCTCTGACTTTAGAATTGCCCATAAATTCTCTATTGGGTTCATGTCACGGCTATTACCAGGCCATGGTAACACTTCTGTGGCACAACCCTCAAGAAAACGGGTGCCTTCACGCCCCTTGTGACATAGAGCGCTGTTATGCGTGAAAATGAAGTCCCCTGTCCCTGTAAATTCTTTTTCCTTTGATCATTCACACAGCTGGGGGATGAGTTGGTGCTCCAGTAGTTCTTTGTACTGCTGCTGGTTCATGTTACCCTGGACGATGGAGAACCGACCAGTTCCGTAGATGCTCATAGAGCTCCATATCATGACCTGAGTGGGATGTTTGACTCGTTGAATGATGCAGTTTTCCCTCATCTGTTCGCCAGGTAATCGGTGGACATATAGAGATTGCTGGTCAGAGCAACGGATGATGCACTCATCGCTGAAAACCACCTAAAATGAAACACAGAAAAACGCAGCCAACACAGCAAAAGTAATGTGGATACAATATTTATGGAAAATCCTTATGAAAATAAAACTTCCGCTTCTTACCCGCTCCCAGTCTTCTTTGGACCCTTTCTGAAGCTGTTTGGCCAATTCCTGTCGTTTTCTTTCATTTGTTTGGTCAACTTTTGCTTATGCAGAGGCCCCATCGAAGTGTAAAGCACCGCTCAAGGATTGGCTTTCACCTGCTCCCATGCTCAATCACGAAGGTGCACAACTTGAACAGGTAAATAGTTTCATCTACCTCGGGAGCTGTGTTTCTGCTGACGGCACTATCAACAAAGAAGTTTCGCTTCGTATCCATAAAGCTCGATGAGCATTTGTCCATCTGAGGCACTTGTGGCGTCGTCGTGACGTCTCATTTTCACTGAAGGGCCGCATTTACAGCACATCAATTCGCTCAGTATTGTTGTATGGGTGCGAGTCCTGGCCGATTCGCGTGGAAGACATGCGTCGTCTTTCTGCTTTCGATGCCGGTTGCTTAAGGAGGATCGCTCGTGTTTGGTGGCAACATCGAGTTAATAATAATGACGTTCGGCGTCGCATTTGGGGAATGCAAGTATTTTCTTCAACAAACTGGCTTTGTTGCGCCAGTTAAGATGGCTCGGTCATGTCCTACGCATGGCACCTGAGCGTCTACCGCGTCGCTCTCTATTTGCTCGTCAAGGACCTGGCTGGAGGCGACCGCGTGGTGGACAGCCTTCCACTTGGCGGCAGCACATGAAATCACTGACGTCGCGTCTAGCCGCTGTTGGATCCGTACGTCTTCCAGGATGGAGACCCAAAGATGAGAAGTGCCAATGGCTTAGGACTCTTGAAGACATGGCCCGCAACCGGGATCAGTGGAAGAATTGTGTACAGTATTGTATTGATTCACATGTTTAATACTACCAACGTCGAAAATGACAAAAAAGAGCAAAAGCGGCGTTTGACAAACAAACTAAAATTGTTTTGTTCTATTTTATGTAAAAATGTTCCATTCTTCTTGCGGCATATTAGCTGAAGTGTGTTGCCCACCTTCAACTACCATGCCACGATGATTATGACGCAATGACTATCTCCTATCCACTGATCTCCATGGCTTTGTTGGCACTATGTCTAGTTGCTAGACTCTTGAGATTACATACATATACATATGCAGAGGCCAGCAAGCTCGAAGTCCAGAATCCAAAAGTCGTCTTCTTACAGTTCACGAACTAACTGTAACACCATGATGCTCCAGCATCCCTTGTAGCTGTCTGCTAGATGCTTTGCGATTCTTTAGGCATTCCCTTAGTAGAAGTGAGTCGTCTTGAGCTGTTGTTTCTCTTCTGCGACCACATCTACCGGAAAGTTTAGGGGACAGGGGTAACTTCTTTTGCAATTTCTTTCGAAGTCGACATACAGACGCTGGGCTGACACCAATCTTGGTTGCAAGTTCTGCTCCTTTAACATCTTCTTTCAACAAAATTTCAATTTGTGCACGCTTTCGAGGGGCTTGGTCACGTAATTTACCCGTCAATATGCCAACACCATCTAATAACTGGCGATCAAGACGGTTGTGTCGTTACTTGGGAAGACAGCATGAAAAATAACAATAAAAGTAAAACAGTGGGTCCCCTTCAGCCATTTCGTTAAGGCAGAGAGAAGACAGAAGTTGCGATATGTCAACATTTCGATTGTTCTCCTCAGTCGCAAACACAATACGATCAGAAACATACAAGGAATTATATACATGGGAAAAAAAGGCACCACCAATCAAAATGTCACAGTCAAGACCATGGCAACCGAATGGATTGCCTCAAGAGTTTCTGTGCACATAGCACAGGTTGATAAGCCTTAATTAACAACGCGTCACTAATTGCTAGCATTATCGGGTTTTTGTTACGTAATAACACTTTGAACGCTGTCTCAGGGTTTACGTGATGACGGATTGTCATGAGGTGCTTGGTGATAGACGATGCCGGGCTCCGATTGATCCTCAGATTCGTCCCATGTTGTTGCGTAATCACTTGTCCTAACCACTTTGGCAAGTTCTCAGCTACCCTCTGAGCTAACTGACGGTTTGTTCTGCCTATGTAAATGTCACCGCAACCGCAGGTGAACTGATAAACAACGTGAGAGGCCGAACTACCCGACGAGATGCTCTGACTGTTATGAAGAACAAGTGCTCGCGTGGTATGCCTGAGTCGCAACTGGGCTGTCGTGTAGGTTCGCGTTAAAGCGGACCGGAGCTTGCGTCCGATGTCATTTGCCACATGGTCCCCCTTGAACGGCAAGAACAAATAAACATTCTTTTTCTCAGCCGTCAACACCGGTGTTTTCACCCTGGGAGGTTTGCTGTGTACCTGAATAAACTTCTCAGGATATCCATTGGAAATTAAGGTCTTGCGTAGAAATTCTTCTTCGGCTTGTAACGTTTCGGGGCTACAAATACGCCTAGCCCGGTAGAAGAGAGTTCTCACTAACCCGCGTTTGTACGCGATCGGGGCGAAGCTTGAAAAATGAAGGTACTGTCCAGTCCAAGTCGATTTGCGGTGAACAGTGCGCTGCAACGTACCTTCAGCCTGTCGCCTAATGAGTATATCCAAAAACGACAGGCAGTGGTGTTTTTCCACTTCATGGGATACAGACAGATTAGGGTGAATCGAATTTAGGATGGTCAGCAGCCGATTAAAATGTTCTCCGCTGGTGAAAACTAAAATGTCATCCACATATCGTCTATACAATTTCGCTTCACCAATGCTCTCAGCAACTTGTCTTTCTATCAGGCCGAGGAAGATGTCGGCTAAAACTGGTCCCAGCGGGCTGCCCATAGCGACCCCGTCGATCTGTTTGTATGCGGTCCCCTCAAATTCAAACCGTATGTTTTCGGTGCACAATAGAATCATATCCTTTAAATACTCCACTGGCAGGCCAACAGAGATATTTTGACTCAGGATAAAATCACATAAATTATCAACCGTCTCACGTAAAGGCACGTTTGTGAATAAGGAGTCCACATCTACTGAGTACATAAGCTCTGCACTCAGTGAGAATTGTTCCAGTGTCTCAGCCAGTTCAAAGGAGTCCTTCAGGCAATACGTAGCGAGGAGTTTACGCACCGGATCTAATAGTTTGGCCAGCCACCGCGCGACATTGTGATAAGGTGAATTGTTCATGCACATAATCGGACGTAGCGGAAATCCTGCTTTGTGTATCTTGGGAGCGCCTCGCATTCTAGGTGTCTGTGTCCCGGTCGGTTTTAAGTGCCTGTACTGTGACTCATTGATGTAACCATGTAGCAGGAGAATCTGGAGCTTCCTTGCCACCTGCTTCTCCACCAGGATGTTGTTTTCCGGTGTATTATCTAGCTGGAACTTCCGGGTGTCTCCCAGAATGGACTCCATCTTCGAAATGTAGTCAGGCCTGTTCATTACTACAATACCCGATTCTTTATCCGGCTGCAGGAACATTACGTGCTTCATTTGTTTCAACTCCTTGATCGCCGTATAGTGTTCAGGTTGCAGACAGCACCTCTGACTTATCGGCGTACACAGAAACTGGTTCGCAATGTCTACCAATTTCGCCCGAAACCAACCCGCATCTTCTGTCGATCTTGGCGTGAGGTCACTGAGCTGTTCATTCAGATACTCAAAATGCGCCTGCGTGGTGACTTTGTCTAGCGCTTTTGGCGGCAGTCGGTATTTCATTCCAAGCGAGAGAACTTCCAATTGAGTGCGCGTGAACTGAGCAGAGGACAAATTGTATACGTGCTTCAAGCAATCAGTAGGAAAGGAAGCATTGATGGCTTTAGCAAGAGAACCCTGCAGACTGCGCACTGTTTTTGCTCTCGTGCGACGGAGAACTTCAGCGGAAAAGGCCTCAAATTTTAATCGACAAACCAACGGCAACTCATTGAGTGTGCAAGCGAATCGTCTCTGCGTCTCGAGAAATTTCCGTTCTCGTTCCAGACAGGAATCTGTTGGCCTGCCAGTGGAGTATTTAAAGGATATGATTCTATTGTGCACCGAAAACATACGGTTTGAATTTGAGGGGACCGCATACAAACAGATCGACGGGGTCGCTATGGGCAGCCCGCTGGGACCAGTTTTAGCCGACATCTTCCTCGGCCTGATAGAAAGACAAGTTGCTGAGAGCATTGGTGAAGCGAAATTGTATAGACGATATGTGGATGACATTTTAGTCTTCACCAGCGGAGAACATTTTAATCGGCTGCTGACCATCCTAAATTCGATTCACCCTAATCTGTCTGTATCCCATGAAGTGGAAAAACACCACTGCCTGGCGTTTTTGGATATACTCATTAGGCGACAGGCTGAAGGTACGTTGCAGCGCACTGTTCACCGCAAATCGACTTGGACTGGACAGTACCTTCATTTTTCAAGCTTCGCCCCGATCGCGTACAAACGCGGGTTAGTGAGAACTCTCTTCTACCGGGCTAGGCGTATTTGTAGCCCCGAAACGTTACAAGCCGAAGAAGAATTTCTACGCAAGACCTTAATTTCCAATGGATATCCTGAGAAGTTTATTCAGGTACAAAGCAGACCTCCCAGCGTGAAAACACCGGTGTTGACGGCTGAGAAAAAGAATGTTTATTTGTTCTTGCCGTTCAAGGGGGACCATGTGGCAAATGACATCGGACGCAAGCTCCGGTCCGCTTAACGCGAACCTACACGACAGCCCAGTTGCGACTCAGGCATACCACGCGAGCACTTGTTCTTCATAACCGTCAGAGCATCTCGTCGGGTAGTTCGGCCTCTCACGTTGTTTATCAGTTCACCTGCGGTTGCGGTGACATTTACATAGGCAGAACAAACCGTCAGTTAGCTCAGAGGGTAGCTGAACACTTGCCAAAGTGGTTGGGACAAGTGATTACGCAACAACATGGGACGAATCTGAGGATCAATCGGAGCCCGGCATCGTCTATCACCAAGCACCTCATGACAACCCGTCATCACGTAAACCCGAGACAGCGTTCAAAGTGTTATTACGTAACAAAAACCCGATAATGCTAGCAATTAGTGAGGCGTTGTTAATTAAGGCTTATCAACCTGTGCTATGTGCACAGAAACTCTTGAGGCAATCCATTCGGTTGCCATGGTCTTGACTGTGACATTTTGATTGGTGGTGCCTTTTATTTTTCCATGTATATAATTCCTTGTATGTTTCTGATCGTATTGTGTTTGCGACTGAGGAGAACAATCGAAATGTTGACATATCGCAACTTCTGTCTTCTCTCTGCCTTAACAATAAAAGTAGTTAAACATATATATAAATTTATCCAAAACCAGACCATTGTAATCCTGTAAATAACGAAGTATGATTAAAATGGAACCGTCCGTTTACAGAACTACTGTACACGCCACATCAACCAAATTGTTATCATTTAGAAAAAATCTCACTATGCATTTGCGTGTTAATTCCTTGAAAATGGTCAAAGTATCATTTACGAAATACAAACCTTGATGATCTTCTATTCGATATATGTTATACTTTGTAAATATAACCATTTTACAGTTACATTATTTGATTCTTTCGAGATATGTGATGAAAAATAAAAAACGTTGCTGATTGAAAAAATTTTCTAATAATTTGGCCAATAGTGTATATAGTACAGTCGGCTAGAATGCCGTCGCAATTATTTTCTTTTCTTGTGTATCGGTGCTTTAACGCCATCCGAGCATTTGTTGCAGCTGCCCCCAACCTAACTGTGCTTAAGCACGACTGAAATGAGCATTGTCCCATTCGCATTTCATTTTATAACTTATTTTAACCAGGAGGCTATATACTATCACCAAGCGGTGTATTACCTAACTACTAAGCAGGTGGATTTACGCGTATTATCAAGTAAATATCTTGACTCTTTTACGCATGTCTCAATTCGAACACTGATGGGCCCATCAAACAGCGTTTTATTTTAGCTTCATGGTTTCTTTCCTCAACTCTTTTCGTCCAACCGAAATTGCTAAGCATTGCTTTTCTACCGGTAATACACCATTGTTCCAATATTCTGTTCATGCGTCGGCTGGTGGACTCTGGTGCCAGACAAATTAATCGAGCTTCCACCGTGTTCTCTCTGCCGTTGACGAAACAAAATAAATCTGGCCTAGGCGCCGATTGTCCTACGAACTTTCATTCTCAAATGTGTGCGGCTGCGATCCATCAGCAGCAAATATGAAAATATTTATGCCGCGTATGAGGTGCGGTGTTGACAGGAAATATTTGGTTTATAAATCGTAGATGTATCTGGTAACACTGTCAAACACCGCAACAAAGCTTCCTGACCCTAGAAATGTGATGTGCTCCGTGGATCAGTCTGCCGGTTCACTAGACTATATAGAGGTAGATTTTAGTGGTGGGCTTGTATTTATGTTTAGACTAAGGTAACAACTTGTACGGCAAACAGAAACAAGAAGTTATTTCGCTTTCTCAACATTGCATTATAACGGAAAAGCTTTGTTGCTCAGACAGTCCACGCAGTGGAGTGCGCGCTCATTTATTGAGTGCGATGTGCCGGTTTGATTGTAGTTGTAGTATTCGCGTTGTACTTATCACGATCCGAGTAAATCGCTGATCACAAATACAGCTGCACGAATAATTGACTGTCATTCAACGCTGCTCTGCTTTAGTGGTTTTTGACTTGTTTTCTATTATTTGGCCACAACTGAAGGGAAGCCTTCACTAAACTGCTACATGCCTTTCCTATGTTTTCTGTTGCGTTCAAGAAATACAAGTCGTTTATAACATTATGGCGATGAGGTTAATCCACTATGATGCTGCACTTACACGCATAACCTTGGAATATTCCTTTTGTGAAACTGACACGGGCTAGCTGGAACCATTTGGACATTGACCTTTTCTGGTCAGGTTAGCTATTATCCGTGTTGTGGAAAATGCAGTGCTCTCAAAGAGATTCCAAGGTAAACCCATATGAATCTTACTGCGGGATGAAACTCAAAGACTTTTCCGATACCCTCTACATCGGTAACAATGCGACTATTAACAGCTCCAGATGCATAACAAAACATGTGTACTGCGTAATACCCCTTCCAGACTTCGTGTCCAAACTCTGAAAATTTTGCTATTGAACATGCTGCTATTATTTAATACTAAATATCAGATTGTCAGAGCAGTGAAATTTTAGATACCAAGTTTGTCGTAACAATTATACCATTTCTAATCTTGGGTATCGGTGGCAAATTGGCTCGGGAAAACCTACTGCCGGAAGATTAAAAGATGACACGCTAGCAAAAAGCATGTGGCGTCTTCCGATGACTGGAAAATGTGCATAAGCAGTTTTCAGACACTTCGGAATGTTTATATGCAGCCACCATAAGAATCGTTACCACGACTATGTTTATGTTGCTGTTAATGTGTACAATCATTTCTTTTGTACCCAAATTAATATTCCGTATTCTCTGTCGCATTAATTGTTACTAATCCACACTTGCATACATAGTATATCTTGATGTTTACCAACTATGCGTTGTATCTGCTACGTTCCTTCCTCTAATTTTTCTCCCCATTTGGTGTCGCACACCACCTGGTCTTGCTGGATAGACGCACCTCTGTTCTTGGATCTACTACGCGCAATTATCGATTGTGGTAATCCACGCTCTGGCATTTGTGAAGTACTAATCCTAATATTTGTTTTATTCATGCAAATACCTGGAACTATTGTATAAAAGGCTCTGGTCCCTAGCAAACTTACAGCTTCTAGCAGATGTCTAGAACTATATCTTTTTAAGTACGTTATTTATTTTAGTCTTTAAATTGGAGTGCTTGTACTTATCCAACCCGCTTTTACTAGTGCTACGCAATAGATCTACCACTGTAGGATTGTCTAGCACAAACCATCGTTGCATCCGTTATTGCAATTTCAACAGGATTTTCACAGAAATCCGGGTGCGCAGCAACCGTATTTTCGAGTTCATATCACAATTTTGTACTCTCATTCGATAGAGTGCGCTTAGCGCTACCCATTGAATCCTTTATCACAAGAACCGGACACTCCGTTTGATAACTGCGGCACATTTAGCATCTACCATCCGAGCATGTGCCAAACGAGCATGAATTCTACCACACTCATCAACTCACAACTTTCCATCAGCCTGATCCATAGATAGTCGGCCATCGTCCACACCAGAAAGGTCGCGCGCCGACCTCAGTTGGCCTTCTTTGTAACTGTGGTCCCACTCCTAGGGCATTGTCACCGACGTCGTGTGTCTGTCTCAACAAGTTCAGCAATCGCAAGTTAACCATGTGACTGGCGCTTCGACAAAGCATCGCAACACATGAACAAGAAAAACAAAATGTACACGGCCCACCCAGCCGCGGACGAAAGTTCCGTGCGACTCTAACGTGTGCTCCATGACTGTTCGAATCGGAGTAACTTGTAATAAATTCAATAAGAACTTTCATCCCGGGTGCACAAAGTGTACTGTGAGTTCTAAGCGGTAACTCGGTTTTTTCGGCGTGCCATACTGATCGAGTTTTCTAGCTGAAATATTGTGGAAAACGGTGTTTGAATAAACACGTGAAGTGAAGTTTGACTATTGTCAAATTTTCTCCGATCCAAGATACCTTGGATCGATTAAAGTGCTACTGGACATAGCGTCTCTTTGACGCTTACTGGTAATTTTTGCGGTTGTTCCCCTTTGTTAATCCCTTTTCACACCCTGTGTTGCCTTTTGTGGTCGTTTTACGGTTGTATACGTGTTTTTTAATTCTGCTCATTTTTCCACTTTAAACATGGTCGTCTCGCTAAAAACCGAGGCGGATGAAATCTTCGGGTCCTCGATTGATGAGTCCACTGCAGTTTGCGGCATTTCTGCCTGCTCGAGATCAGTTACGCATTCATCTGGTGGTATGCAGTGTGATGTTTGCTTCCGCTGGTATCACAAGGGTTGCCCCGGCCTCCGAGCGAACCAGTACACTATGCTATCATCCAGTAAAAACCTCCTGTTTAGATGTGCTGATTGCTGCACTCAGAAAGCGAAGTGCCTGGCTATCATCTGTGCTGAATTTAAGACACTGGCATCCAGGTTCACAGTGGTTGAGAAGGCGTTAGTCGGGCTTGCCTCGCTCAACTCTAAAGTAGACTTGGTTATGAATCACCTGAGTACTGCAAAGGAGAACTCTGTAGCGAACTGTCCCCCTGCTGTCAGTCCATCTCTTGATGGGTCGTTCATCTTACCGGACGCCCCAGTACACATTGAGATAGATGACTTATATGCCTTGGATGGCATTGTTGACCCTCCACAAATGGAGGGTGAGTCACGGGCTCCTGGGCCAGAAAAGAATGGGCGAAAGAGAGCAATAATAGTGCGCAAACCCTCCGCACCCAAACCGAGAGGTGAGAAGACGCTCAAGATGCAACTACCTGAGCGGGAAACACCACCTGGTGATGCGACTCCCTCAGTTTCACCTATAATTGTGCATGCAGGGGGTAAAATACCCCAGATGTCCCCATCGCGTGCTACTCAAACGGCGGCGCCTACTCCAAACGCATCTTGTCTTCCAGGGGTACATGTCGTGGAGGTAGGCATGGACGCTGAGCCACGGGCTTTTCCGCCAGCAGAACGAAAGAGAAATAGGAACAGAACTGCCCACACTCTTCAGGCAGGTTCGAAAAATGGAAAGAATGACATGGGACAAACAAGCTGGAGCGTAAGACTTACGCTACAGTTGCTTCAACGTCGTCTGATAACTTGCGTCCAGTCTCGTTTCCTGCGGCTAAGCCGGTTGCGGTTCATGTAAATTCCAAAACCCGTGGGGTAAATAGACCCCGTCGAGGTGATTCTTTCATGGATAGCAGCTTGATATTCCGTAACGCAGTAGAATCCACTGCTGCACTTCCTGCCGAACGCACATTAGACGACCTACAGTGGTTTAAGGTGTGCGTAACGAAGCTTCTTCCGCTTGGGTTTCCCGGTGTTACTGTCAAGAAACTGACTAGGTTGGGTAACGTCCCAGTTAACGCCTTAAACCCTCGACCGCGCTTACTTCGGGTAGTCCTATCCACCCCGTAGGAACGAAATGCGCTGTTGCGGTTTGCCTTCAAATTGAAGGGTACTAATGTTAGCGTTCAGCCAGACCTCCCATTAGCGGATAGGCTGAAGCTAAAAGAGACCATTAAGGACCTCAAAACCAGGCGAGAGGTCGGTGAACAAGGTCTCCGGTTGGTGGGTTTTCGGGTAGTCAGGCGACGGTCTGTTTCCGCCCTACCAGTGCCAGTACTGGTGGCGCACGACCCAGGGCTGTGCCTTACGACTAGCTTCAGATAGTGCTAAGTAATGTGCGGAGCCTAAAGAATATGATGTGCGAGATAGGTCTGCTTGTAGATGGGTCTCATCTCGATATACTTGCATTCACTGAAACGTGGCTGTCTCGGGACATCACGGACGGTGAAGTACATCTGTCTGGCTACGCACTATTTAGATGTGATCGCTTCGTTGGCCGACAAGGCGGGGGCGTTGCTATTTACGTTAGGTGTGAACTTGAAGTTGCACCCACCTACATGTTTCAGTCGGCAGATAAAACTGTCGAAGCGCTGTCGGTAGTGATTAATACTTCCTCAGCTCAACTTACAGTCGTACTTGTGTATAGAAGCCCTGGGAGTGCGTCCAAAGAGGTGCTTGACTTTATTCGCTCCCAATCCGCAAACAGGTGTTTGATACTCGGGGATTTCAATCTACCAGAAGTTTGCTGGGCGGGTCTTTCTTGCAACTCGGCAGAAGGTACTTTCGGAGCAGATCTACTTGAGCTTACGCTACAAAGTACCGTTGCATCAGTTCGTGAACTTCCCACTAGGTACATGGACGCCCAACTCCCGTCTATTTTGGATCTAGTTTTTGCCAAGTCACTAGAGTTCCTAGGGGACATCACTTACAGCACTCCCTTAGGTGCTAGTGATCACGTTTGTTTATCGTTCAGGTGTAGTCTGACCAGACGTCACCAGAGCATTGCTAAGCCATTTCTAAACACGTGGCATGCTAACTGTCAGGCAATGCGTACCAAGGCTGCTGGGATGCGTTGCGAAATCTCGGTGGTTGATACGGTTCAGGCGGCCTGGAATAAATTTAAATCTTATCTCAAGGAAGTGTCTACTCCCTACCTCGCGCTTGCGAGGAGAAAGGAGACACGGGCGCGGCCATCGTGGATAGATACCACTGGCAAATACCTGCTCCAGAAGCGTTCTACGCGCTGGAGGACCTACCGTGCGGCTCCATCAACTAGCTCCTATGATAGATGCCGCGAGGCTAGAAATAGGTGTAAACTACATTTAAGGAAAGCTCGGCTGGTGTACGACAAGGAATTGGCTGATGGAGTTTCGGAAAATCCGAAGAAGTTCTTCGCCTATGTTAAGAGACGCTGTGGTTCAAATTCGGTAAACCCAACTTTGATGCGGGCCGACGGAACTCGTGCGTATGCGGACTCAGATAAGGCTCGTGTATTTGGGGAACAGTATGCAGGGACTTTTGTACGTGAGGCCGCGTTGACTAGCCTTGAACTTGTCCCCAGAGTACCTGAGGGTTCTTATTTCGCTGAGTTTACTGTGGTGGAAACGCAAGTCCTTAAACTGCTGCAAGAACTGAACCCTTCCATGA
>OX104063.1:205840369-205873275 GCA_944474145.2 Dicrocoelium dendriticum
ACATCGTCCGCTGAATACTCCCATTCGTTATCAGCATCTGCTCTTATGGGAGACTGCCCACTCTGAATGAACTATTTGGATGCCCCCAGGTTGAGCTGCTCCAATGACATTAAGGTCGTGTTTCAACCATGGATGCCAGGCTTGAAATGGCGGTATTCGACATGGGGGACGAATATAGTGTACTGAGCAGCAGTTAAAAAATGCTGATTATTTGTCCGAATGTTCGCCGGCCACAACCCGAGGCGGGGATTATCAGCTTTCGAGGGACTTCTCGTGCGTCCTGGAAGCAACCTAAGTCACCCTTGAACCAGCACATCCAGATCACGCTCGTATGGACGGTTATTGCAGTACAGTACGTTCCGAGCGTGTATGAGTAGTTGATCCTGGTGTCGGGATGGACAGTACATTGCATGTAATACACGTTGAAATGCAGTAAATTTTTGGATTGACCACTGATGTACTGTGTCTAGGTCACCCTGAAGCAGATGCTGGGCAGGCATTCACTTCGTTATCCTGCTCCAACTCTTGATGTCGTCGGCAAACATTTAGGAATGTTTGAAGCGATTGCCTGTGCCAAGATCATTAATATAACGCCTAAAAATAACTCGTGGGACCTAGAATTGAGCCTTGTGGCGCCCACCAAACTAGACTTGTATGGCGTTTTCCCAGTGGGGCTACAAACAGCTCCCAACTGTCCACGACCACCAATTCGCTGTTGAAGGAGGATGTTGGGCGAGTTCCTATTTTTCGTATATCAAGGTCACTAATCCCGAGCAACAGTTCTGGAGCTCGGAATCTAGGAGTCCAGATGGACCCCTTAGACAGATCGAAACCTCTCGGAAAATCCGGATGGATTCACATGCAACGCCTTTTCCAGCGTCTGCTGACTCGGGTCCAATTAGTCCGTGTGATTAATAAATTCGTCGTGCATGACCGTTTTGTCCCCGACCCCCCCGGAAACCGTGCTGTTCAGGCGTGATTGTGATTACAGTTTTCCAGGATAGCACACCAGACATCGGCAACTATGGATACCATGACTTGGACAGTGATTAGGATGAAGAGATACAAGGTTGGTAGTTGGGGAGGTTCAGTTCTGCCCACCGCACCTTTGTGAATCGGAGTTCATAGTCCAATGCGTCCACATAGCAGCTCTGGTTCTGGTCTAACAAGCGCTGGAAAAACTGAGCCAAAGGTTCTGCTAATTGTCTTGATGCTGCTGTCAGTGCCTTTGAACGAATGGACTCCCGGGGAGATGTGGTTGCGCAGAGACGTAAGCTACTGCAATACAGCTTCAGCAGTAAAGGATGTGGATGAGTCCCGTCGACGGGACGGTAAAAGTTGTAAAATTACTTGATGGCAAGATGCTCTGAAACTTGGGGAAATATTGCATTCGAAGCACATTTGCTGCTTCTGTAGCTGTTCTTGTTGGTGCATCAGCCATGGTGCACTAAATCCCTTTGGCAATTGGTCACCCTGTGCCATCTAAACACGAAGAGGCTGCGTGACAAAAGGCAAAATGAGACGCTGTTAGAAGCTCCATAGCTCAACAGGCCGGATGGTGCTGCTTATTGAGGCATAGGGTGCCGCTGCCAAGTCTTACTGCTGGACTGTTTTAGGGGCTATTGATGGGGATGAGTTGGGCGAGTCTGCGTTGGTCGTGGGTCGATATTTCGCCAATTTCTAAGCCCGTTGGATCCGTCAAGCTTTTTTGGTAGGTCACGTGCTCAGTATTATCTGGTATAAGACAGCCCGTTTGTTTATACTGTGCCCAAATCCAACGTGACCGATTATCGTGATGTGTGCATTCGTGTATCAGATACACTGATAAAGGCTGCCTTAAGGTTTTCTATCGGTGAAAGCCAAAACAAAGCAGCTTTTAACTGCATATTTAGTACATTACATGTGTGGTTATATTTGAGGATAAGTGCATCTCAGTGACAACCAGTAACCTCGACAATTTTAACACGTGGACAGTTAAGTGAAACCACACCTCAGCACTTAGTTGTAATAATTGACGATTGTAGACTAGCCGTTCTTCCAAATATGCTCGACAAACTTGATTGATGGATCGACCAACATGCCTGAAGCACAGAGGGATTTGTTTGGTGTACGGCTGAAATTGCATCCCGTATGGGCTAACCTAACCAATATATGGAAAACACTTGCTGGTAGCCTACAAGCCATAATATTATTTTTTTAATGTTTGTTTCAACCAGCACAAACAGATGTAAGTATTCGCAGCAATGCGCAGCCGAACTTCGACTTCAGTAGGAGCCAATTCCCGCCCGTTTTGCAGACCCCTCGAACAACTGCAACATCAGTCGTGGAGTTGAATGAATCCGAGAAGGAAAACAGGATGTTCCAATCAGTGTCCGAAACATGTGCTTCACATATGTACCAAACCGCAGCAAGCAGTCCAATGCGACCGGTAAAAACACCCAGAGTGAGTCAACTCATGAACTCGTGGGCCTCAAGAGATGGTTTATCGAGATGTGATTAAAAATTCGTTCTCACTGATTTCAGCACTGCCAATTAAGATGTCCAGTTGCACCCATTAGGCCCATTTTAAACCCAGAGACATCCTCGGTAAATGACCACAAATCTGATTGCACAGGTTATACTAGCCGTCCTATCTAGTGCAGACAAAATGGATGACCAGTGCGAGCATGCATGGTTGCTATCCACAGATTAGCTCGATACTCCAGATAGCTCTAATTCTAGCCACTTTTTCAACGCGGCCGCCGCAAGGTCCATTGGATGGGGCTGACTTATTAATTGCCTGCTAAGGTTCTGTTTGTTTCACTTTGGGAATGCGCTTTCTTTTATTACAATAAGTAATCAAAAGATCCCCTAGCGTCAATGAAAATATGCAGCTATTAAGAAAAATTTTAGGCGATATTGGACCACCGTACTGAACGATCGTATTTTTCTTGTATGGAACGTTAAGTTCGAGAAAGACAAAGCTTGCTTTTGAACCAGAAAAGCATAGTATTTCTGGTAAGCACACATAGCACCAAAAAATCGAGCGTGCTAACTTGGTAAACGATTGCCTTTTATAACGTAGTATGTTCTGACTGGGGCGCATGCCATTTTTGTAGCTAGCAAATAAAGATAAGGGAGGCTGATCATAAACGGTCTAAGCATTGTAGCAAAAAGCAATTAAAATCCGACAACCATATACAAGTAGAGCCCCTTAAACGAATTGCCAGAGCCTGTTAAATTGCGTTGCTGATTAATACTGCATATGTCAATGGAAACATATTGGTTACTACAAACTTCCATCATGAAATTCTTCATTACACACGGCTTAGATACGCTAAGGTATCCCGGAAACTAGAACATTTCCCGCAAATTTGCAAGAAACAAAATATTGCGAAGAAAGTACAACATTTTGCAAAGAAAGCGCAAAATTTGCAAAGCAGGTGCAAATTTTTGCAAAGAAATAGCAAAATTGTGCATAACGCTGTGCGATTCACCAGTCGCTCTGAGCCAATCCTCTGACCTCAAGTGTGTTCTCTTTGGCCGGGTGCTAGGGTTTGATGCGTAAGTCAAGTGAAGTGAGCGCGCTGCCCATTGACAAGGCGAGACTTGTGAATAAACCTTGAGTGCATAGGCATGGGCGGTGCCAGCAGCTACTATGCACCCCCACCCCCCACCCCACGTCCGAAACACTGGATCACAATTGGTCTGCGAGCAATGCGCGGCCGGAACATAAGCGTACGACTGAATGGATGTCTTTTATTCCAGCGGGGTTAACGTGCCTTCTTGTGTTCGACAGAATATCTCGTCAGACATCTGTGACCGAGTTGTGGATGCTTTCGTCAACGGTGACGACTGGCAGCTCGTGGCAACCGTGAACAATGGGAAATATCAAATTGCCTAATGCTGAATTCGTCGCTCTCTCGATCAGAAGCCGGATACTACCCAGGCGCGCGGTCGTAAGCGCATTCTGTCGGAGGAAGCGATTGATGACATCCTGGAGTGGATCGCGAAGGACGCAACTCGAACACTACATGAAATTCGGGTCCGAATACGTGCCAATATGGGACACGAAGAAAGTTTAAAGTCTCGGCGAAATATGTATGCACGTATGTATGGTTCTACATTCGTACCGTGGTTGCAGCAAAAAGTAGGACGTCTGGAAAATGAATTGCCGGAATACTGAGAGCTATCGAAAGGCATCAAAAAATCCACCAGGGATTGATGCACCAAAAATAATTGATTCGCAACTTATTGCGCGTACAGTAAGCCACCGATAAGTGAACGGGTGTTACGCCCACCTTATTGTGATGTCGGATCAGAGTGCACTCTATAAGCTGCTAGAAATAGCCAGTACTGCATTCAGGAGAACACTGCGGCGCCAAGTACAAATAGTGCGCGTGGTCGCGTCGCACAACCGGTTTCGCTGCCACGTAGTAGTACAACTGCGCGAGAGCTTGAGAAATGGATTCATTCCTAAATACGGTTTGGGCTGCGTATTGAACGAAATGTTTAATTCCACGGGTACTTCCTCAAACATTTGAAAGAACGCAAGATAAAACCACCGAGGATGAACGTACCCAAAAAAGAACTAATTGTGCATATTCCTTTCAAAGGCGACAGTGCGGCTGATGCCCTGTCCAAACGCCTGAGAGACGCTGTTGAAAAGACCTACTTCACGGCTCGCCTACGTATAGTATTTTACAACAAGCCTTTATTCGCAAAACTTTTGAAAGACAGGCTGCCTCCGGTGACTCGATCAATGCTTGTTTATCTTTACTCGTGCTCCTGTGGGGCACGATACGTGGGTCGTACCACGAGGCGCCTATCTCATAGGATTCGCGAACACCTCCCAAAGTGGTTTTACAAAGGCGAAGCTAGGTCCAGCGAAAGTTCCATCTTAGCTCACCTACTAGAGTGCAGTCATGCAGGGACGGAAAATGATTTTAGAGTCATTTATGCTGTTCCTGAACGTTTCACGCGCGGATTCCGGATGCATCTTCTGTCTATCGCGGAAGCTAGCTACATCCGCCACCTCAAGCCAGAATTGTGCGTACAAAAGAGTTTGTACGTCCTTTGCTTATACCGTGGCCTATAACTTCGGCTATGATTTCCCCTGTACATACTTGCCACTCCCAATGACCCCGTGATTCATTAATTTGTACCCGTGGAATTAAACATTCTGTTCAATACGCAGCCCAAACCGGCACATTTAGCACTTTTCCTCATCATGTAATGTTTGAGTATGATGAGAATTGCCGAAAAGAATTCTTTACTCAGCTTCTACCTCCCATGTTTCATTCTAATAAATGGGAATTTTTGGATTGCTGAAGGCCAGCATTCCCCGTGATTCAGTCAAGCATTGATTGGAATCAGGTATACCCAAAATGAGATGAATAGAAATTAGAGAAACTGGAAACTTCTATCTGCAACACACCACAGCAGTATGAGGATTACAATTGCTGCAGGCCACTTTCACGGATCAGCTGCTTATTACACTAGTTCTGTTGCCACCATTCCCTTTCCTCGCAACAATAATCCTACAAGCAATTGCAATTAGTCAATTCAACTCGAAAACTCAAGTAAGAAACCAATATCAATTATTGGGGATTACTAACAACAGATTTTATATAAAGACCAAAGTTCACAAAGGACCATTGGTTACTACGAATTTATGATTTCACCTTGAATTATTCGTAACTCAATGGTCGAATTTGGTGAGCAGATGCCCTTTTGAGCGGCCAAAGGGAACTGCCAATCGGTATCTTTCGACCTGCAGTAATTTGGAGAATGCTAACCGTTTAATCACAGTAGTTCATTGCGAATGAATGAGGTACACGAAAGTTATGCCGGTTAGTAAGCAATACTTTACAAGTCCCGTTGGGTGGTCTGATGGGGTTGGCATAATTTAATAAAACAGTTGGTGTTTAAATGTTAAAAATAGGACTTATGCCATATAGTTTCGTTGCACCAACGAGGGACAAGACGCACCTCTAAGGTATTTCTATGGAGTAGGATGGGGAGAGAGTGTTAAGTCACAACATCTAAATGGTGAGTGTTTCATCCAACCGTCCTCTAGAAATGGCTACTGTCGGTGCGGAAACGACCGCTTCAGTGAGAGTGTTCTACGGATGGCTTACGCGCCTAGAAAAGAACTCCCTGCGACATACCAGATGGCTGTACTGTTCTAACAGCTTCAAGGAGCAACCTCTCAGGTTTGTCTTACTGCTGAGATGCAGAAAAGAGACATACGAGTACGTTGGATCGCTCAGAAGTAAGTTTATTATTAGTAGGTCACCTTGGGATCGACGACACTATCCGCTGAATTCTCCCAACCGTTTCAGCCTTTGCTCTATGGCTGATTGTGCATACCCTCGGTCGCACATTCATACCGACCGCACGTACAATCTATTTTGCGTAACGCGGCGCATGACTTTTGATTTGCGTTGAGATAGTGTGGGCAATCCACAATTTCTCTCGTTCAGAATCTATTCTCCTAGATGTTCTTGTTCGCGTTAAAAGGTTTATGGTTAGTTTGAGGTCTAGAGGCTGCAGAATTAACGCCTCAGCCACCAGGCCTCCCACTTCAACCAGCGTACCTTGCTGAGATCAGCAAGCGGCTTATAATTCGGTACCGATTCTCTAAGCTTCATATTATTTGTTCTCATTACCTGGAGTATCTAACCGGCTGTATTATTATTATGACTACATTTAACGATTTACGTAAAGACGAGAACTACCATGGTGTAGTATGAGCGGCAAGGCAATTGCCAGCATCATAGATACGATCATTTGCTTCCAATGTAAGGCAAGTCCAAGGTAGGATTGCCTGCTGACTTGCCGAACAACTGCTGAGTGTTTCAAGATTGACCAGTTCTAGCCAATGGTTGGGAGGTAGTATTCCAGAAAGTTGTGGATTTCTGCCTAGCTGGCGTTCTCCCTATAAAAAGCCACATATGCCCGTTTAACAACACTGTAACGCGGCGGATGTGACTCACCAGTAAGTAAAGTCACTGCCTCTTGCTTCACTCTGGTGGAACATTATAATCCAGCAGCATCTTGCTGAAATCAGAGGGGGGATTGGGCCTCTGTTTAACAATCTACTAAACAAAGGGTGTACGAACTGAGTGATAAGCCACTGGTTCCCAATTGGCTTGGAGCCCTGAATTCACCCCTCTACCTTACGGGTAGGCTCTATAGCCAAAACTTGTTGTGGGGTCCCATAAGTCAAGTCCCTACTTCGGCTTGGGCAAGCTGGTAGGATCACGCAGTTCAACCAAAAACCGTATACTATTCTACGCTGTGCTCGTTCGCTACCGTTTCCGCTTCTTACGCCCATGGGACTTCATCATACATCAAGTGTTTGTTTTTTAACAATCTCTGTTATCCGTCACCCGATCTCTGTGTTCTTGGACCCGTCTGCCACTTCGGTTGCACCGTGAACCATGGAGTCCTTTGATCTTGTTCCTCGTTCCGTCTGGCGTGCTGCAACGTACGAACTTTCCTTTAGATTGAAAAGCAAGCCGGTATAGCGCGCACCCTATAGTCCCTAGATATTAATATCTGCTACCCTTCAGAAACCCGATTGCAGGACCCCAGCAATGGGTTCACGCTGACATCCCAATACGCACGAAGTCACATATGACCTGATTTCTTCTGGAGACCCAGAAAAGACCTCAGCGAATTTGGTTGATGTAGGTATAGCACTAATTTGCAAGGCAGAGGCCGCACTGCTGGACTGGTCCCCAACTAACAGCCAAATGTGTGCATTTCGACTTCGGGGTTCATGTAGAATCAACTGGCGTCGTGAGGAGAGACGCAGGTTGTATGTGATCTGCGCGTACGCCGTCATTTATGACAGCAGTAATAGTTCGGTCAAGGACGACTTTTATCTAGAGGTTTATCAGCTCTTGAGCCATGATAACAACTCGGATGTCCTTTCCTTGCTAGATTTTTTAATGCGCGGGATGGCCGTCTGTCACAATACGAACCTCACCTTTGTGATCACCATGCGCTCAGGGAAGGCAGCTCGGCTAACGGAGAGAGTTCACACCTCGTACGAAGACGAGCAAATGTAACTCGAGCAACAACTTTAGGTATACGAAGAAACGTTCCGCAACTTGGCATTACCCTGTAGATTATTTGGATCAACCTTCAACGACACAGATCATGCGCTGGTCTGCGCGAAAATTTGGTGTGTTTTGGGTGGTCTCCAAAAGCGAAGCACCGCAGGATTGCTACGAGCATATTAACTGATTCCTCGGTCCAGGCGAGGTACAGGTCTTTACTGGGATGCTCATACAGTTACAACACAACGCAAGACCATGTGCGACACTGGAATTGTATACACAAAGCAATGATCACTTCCGGACAATCAAGTCCCGGCCTAAATCGCTGCCTTTTCGAAGCTTTGATCTCTGCACGATCTCGGGAGCTGTTCGGCCGCCTCAGATTTATCCCGGCAGAATCAGATTACTAGGAGCGCCGCTGCTCTGCCAACCGGCAGCTTAAGCAAAGCCTGCGCAAGGATCGCTAGACTTGGAGGTTTGAGTGTGCTTCGGAGCTGGAAACCGCTTTTTCAACTCATTCGATTAGCTGGCCTCAAGAAGTCTGATATCAGTGAAGTGTTCTGCGAGACGGATGGGTCTCTGAGTACCGACCAGTGTTTGGACCTTTGGGCCGAGCATTTGTATTCGCAGTTCATATGATCTACATAATCCATCCCTGTAGGCAGTACACCTGATTGCTTACACCGGCTGGCCTCTCTGGATCCGTCCAGCGAAGTAGATCTCTGCCGCAAGATTCGATGCTTGAAGCCATTTAAGGATGTCTTACCAGACAGACTTCCTCTGGAGCTGTTCAAGTACGGCGGCATGGCAATCACAAACCAATCAAGCTTGTTCTACGCAATGCTCTGGCTTGAAGAAAAAGTGCTTACCTTGGAGCGAACCAGTAATTGTTCCGCTTTTCAAACAAAGCGCTCGCATCTCACGTGTCAGTCACCAAAGGATTAGTGTCATTTCGGTTGCCCTCAAGTCACTGGTATCCATTTTGCTTCGTACACTGTCCCAAATGCGTGAGTCGTGCTACCGCGATGCACTAGCTGGTTTCAGTCCAGCTCGTGGGCAAGTAGATCAAATCTTTACGCTCCGACAACTATGTCAACTCCTCGAAAACCGCCGCATTTACCCCAACCACCTGCCTTCGCATACCTAGATAATCCTGCTGCATTTGACTCGGTTGAGCGACCTGTTTTATGGCCATGCTTGTTAAAAATGCGGCTACCTAAAAGTATACCGCAATCCTACGCGCACGTTGCCATGACACCTTATCATATCTCCTGCAGAGAGCGGACCTACGGCCAGCCTTCTTCGCCTTTCACTGCCAATAGCGGTGTATAACGTGGCCGCCTTATCTCCCTATTCCTCTTCAACTATGCAATCGAAGACGTCCTGTCCAGAGCTCTAAGAAGCTTTCCAAAACTTTGTCCTAATGCTTCTACCGGGTGAGCGTGCGACCGACAGTTTAAGCTGATGATATCGCCTTACTTGGTGAAGATCCACAGAGAATCTAACTCACACTGAATCGTTTGGCAGCTGAAGCGGATAATTATGGAATGAGCTTCGCGATTCCACTGTACGAGCAGGAGTTGTGTGTTCAGAAACGGTTCGTTCAGACGACGGCTATATATATATATATATATATATATATATATATATATGTATATATATATATATATAGCCGCCGTTGGACCAGTGTGTTTTCCTGGATAGGAACTCAAAGATGAAGAGTGCCAGTAGGTTAAGACATTTGAAGAAAGGGCTCGCTAGCGGAATCAGTTAAATAACGGTGCACATAATTGTACTGATTCACATGTTGATTACCTCAAACATTGAAAATGACAAATTAACGAAGTCGGCGTGTCAAAGGCCAAGGTGTCTCGTTCTATTTTTGCTCAACTTGTACGTTTTTTTGCTTTACATGGTTTTTCGTTGGCTCCATGGCCAATCCTTGTTCTGTAGATTATAACTATATATGTATTCCCAACAAGTAGTGTACAGTCCAAGCTGACATGTAGGCCCAGGCCAGTTTCATGCCAGTCCTTGGTAATATGGTTCTTGCCCCCAGCGAATGCCCTTCATGTGATCATTCTTATGTAGACCGTTTTTCGATATTAAATTTCCGGTTGTATTGTACAATAAACTTGCGCTTTACTGATATAGAAAGATCCAACGAAGTGGGGGCACTAGTTTAAACTTTTCAAAGCCATGTCCATCAAAGCACATCTCCTATTACAGACGAAGCGTGTTTCTTCGTCCTCAAAACATGGAGCTTCATTGAAGTTATTCAAAATTCTGGTGCTTGCGCCTAATTGTTTACTTCACCTAACTTTGAAGTTTTGATGTCATTTTCTATCACTTTTAGTGTCTAGTCCGGTCCAATGTAAGGGGGACTGAGTAAGCTTATCTAGAAGACGGTACTCCGAAGTTTACCGATAAAACAAAGTGGCTCCCTCGACCGTACTTGATTGCCCACTGAGCTACTTTGGTGGCCAAACACTTGTTTAAGTAAAAACAATTAACTGAAATTTCGCTGTTGCATTCCCATATAGCAGGGAGTGTAGCTCAGAGTTGTGCGCAAATAAACAGGAAAATAGTATCGATTGGGGATGGATGATTGAAAAAGATCTGCGGAACTGAGTCCGCAGCCACCATTGGAGGCATAACGTATACATGAGATGAGATTACGCAACCTGGTTGTTTCAAACCGATAACAAAGGTTGTGACTGAATACATCGGAGACTAATAGTGGCATTAAAAGTCGATGCAAGCGAACCTATGTTTTTAATAATTCCTCTTCAGGCTTGTACAATTATATGTGAAAAAAATGTTTGCCAAAACTTAAGTGTTGGTAAGATAAATTCAGTTTACAACCACTGATGAAGTACAATCATTATCCGTTAGGTCACAACTTCGGCGTACAATCCATTCTGTGGACTGATGTCACAGTTCGGGTGGGCAAGGCAGTTTTAACGTCTGAACGAACCGTTTCTGAACACACAACTCCTGCTCGTACAGTGGAATCGCGATGAGCTCCGCGGATTGAAGCAAACGCCTGCAAATGCACATTGATCGATTGACTGGTACTTGATAGATCATCTTGAATTACAGCCAAGTTGGTGGCGTTGCCAGTGTCGGCGAGACGCACGGCTATGGATGAGTTGATTTGTTTTTGCCTAGCAGTCATGATCCAAGACGGATGGTGTTCTTTCACCATTTCACACAGGCGCCTCGTCTTTCTGTCGATGTTTCCTGCCCCACAGGAGCAGGAGAACGAGTAAATACACATTGATCTGGCGTGCACCGGCCTCTTGTTTTTGGGGCTAGTTCTAACCATTTGTCTACCGGCGAACTGGATTTGCATTTTACCTGCTGGGAAATTGTGTCTGAGAGCATGAGAAAGTCGACGAGTTATGATTTCAGCAGCGATTTCTCCCTTGTAGGGTAATTGAAGAAATATGGGTTTTCTATGGATTGTAAGCGTTACGGGAGCCTTCTTCTTTTGCCCCACGTTGGCTTTCAGGAAACTGTCAGGGTAACCATTTTCTCTCAGGGTCAAACGTATGCGCTGCAATTCTTCGGAAAAGGTTTCGTTCGGGCAGATTCTTTCTACTCGACTCGTTAGACTGAGGATTAGGTTTCGTTTTCTTTTCAGTGGGACGAAACTGGGGGAATTCAGGTATTGTCCAATCCATGTGTGTTTCCTATACACGTGACGTTGTAACACTCCACTCTCGAGGCGCTCCATTGCTACGTCGAGGAAGTAAAAAGTACCATTTACCTCTACTTCGGAGGTGAACTTCAGTGCTTCGTGCGCCTGATGGAAATCATTGGTAAGATCTTCAATGGTTCGAGAGGAGTGGAGCAGTACAAATATATCCTCGACGTTACGGCGGTAAAGACTGAGGTACTTGATGACAGATTTCAACTTGCCAAGTTCAAGCATACCCATAAATATGTCAGCGAGAAACGGTCCAAGTGGAGAGCCCATAGCAACTCCATGGTGCTGTCGATACAATTCACCGTTAAACAGAAACTGGATGTTGCAAGTGCATCGAAGCAGCAGTTCCTTTAGCGCCACCGTGGGTATGTCAACAGCTACCTGGTTTCCTTCGACATAATCACAGATTTAATTTATTGTTTCAAATAACCGCATCTTTGTAAAAAGTGAATTCACATCGAGAGAGCACATGGTCAGATCCGTGACATTTAGATGACGCACGGTATCCACGAAATCAAAACTGTCCTTAAGGCTGTGAGCAGCAACCCGTTTTCGAATAGGTTCCAGAAGCTCGACCAACCATCGCGCCGTAGAGTGGTACGGTGAGTTCTTCATATTTAAGGCTGGTCGTAGGGGGACCTCAGGCTTATACGTTTTGGGAGGACCATACAGTCTAAGAATTGTGGTGCCTGTGAAGCGTAAATTTTCACGTATATTCTTACTGATGTAGCCATCGCCACTAAACTATTTGAGACAGTTGCAGATTTGACTTTCGACCTGCTTTGTCTTGTCTTTCACAGAAAGTAGCTTCGAAAACGCAGTATCGTCTGCCAGTAGTTCGTGCATTGTCCAGATATAATCTTCCTTGTTCATAACAATTACAACAGTTTGCTTGAATCCGCGGAGACCATTGTGATTCCACTGTACGAGCAGGAGTTGCGTGTTCAGGAACGGTTCGTCCAGACGTTAAAACTGCCTTGCTCACCCGAACTGCTACATCCGTCTCACAGAATGGATTGTACGCCGCACTCGTGACCCAGTGGATAGTGATAGTGCTTGATCAGTGGTTGTAAACTGAATTTATCTTACCAACCCTTAGGTTTTGTCAAACATTTTTCCACATATAATTGTACAAGCCTGAAGAGGAATTATTAAAAACATAGGTTCGCTTGCATCGACTTTTAATCATTCAATGGGATTTTTTACCACTGTGAAACATGGCTTATATGCTCGTATTGTGCATGACTATGATATACAAATACTGGAGATTTAGCCAGGAAATGTGAAATATACTTCAACGTGCGCTCGAAGAGGAGCCTTACGGTTGGCTATTTCAACAATCAATCCACAAGGACGCTCCGTAGCTCTGACGCTAGTCATTCTTGTCATTCCTCAAGTTGGGATCAGAACTTCTTATCATGTCTGCCTTTCACGTTTTCTAGATTGGTAGTAGTTGTCAGTGATGGCGATATTGCTCGTAACTTGTGCAGACGGTCTACCTAAGTTAAAATCGAAGGAACCGGAATTCCCGTGAGATGAATTAGAGTATTTACTTACTAAAGCTCTGTTCCGTCACTATTTCACCAAGAAACACCGGATTGGAAGTGGCAATTCCTTGGCACAAAAATGCTGCTGTAATGCTTAGCGTGTCATTTTGCTCTGCAACGCGCAGTAGCCTAGTTCTAGTTTTAATTGAACATCTTCCTAACCATAACTGGTCGGATGACCACACAAGTTTGGATGGGTACTGCTAGCCGTTTGGTCACTTCAAGCATTCAGTGTCCATCTAGAGGGGCCATGGTGGTATGAGCGTTGTAATAGCAGCTGTTGGTATTCGTCTACGCATTCGGAACAAACAAGCAAGAGGCCGATAGTGATAGATTATCCTCCGACTGTCGAGGAGTAACGCCATGTGCGAGCGAGTATCGTTTATACGCCTGCACAAACAATTGGCTCGATCGACGTGTAAGCCAGAGGCAGCCAATAAAGGAAGACAGTTGCGGGCCCGTCAAATATCCCCGCAAAAACGCGCCAAAATCTCCGGCATAATGGCTATGGAGGGCGGGGTCCAATTCCTCCCCTCAACGCAGCAGCGTTTAGCCACTCCGAGACACAGTCTAACATTCTCACCTGTTGACAATGTTCCTTTACAAACTACCACCCCGTCGTGGTAGCAATTTTCCCTAACTTAATGACCCATTGCATTGGTCGTGGTTCGCCCTTTGTTGGTCGTAAAAGAGTCCTCAGAGGACCACTTACCTTTTTTCCTCTTCGCCGTAGTTGGGAGTCGGTCGGGTCACGTGATTTGTGTGCGTCGATAGCCGGGCAGCGTTCGCGTCTAAGTCACTAGCGCGTTTCTACCGTAACCCCCTCTCGTGCGCGTCCGTTCCGAGGGCTCAGCGTCTACCCGAATACGTGCGGCTTGGATGGTTCTCACGCTAGCTCCATTCCCGTCTCACCAGCGCGTACCTCAGGCTAAGCTAACGTCAGCACGTCAGCGCAAATCCGTTAGATTGGCCAGCCTTCCAAGCTGTTCTCGTAGGCGTGCTCCAATCGTGTCAGTGACAACCTATCAGACGTTCTCTCAAAGACTAAATCGCAATCGCTCAACGGAGCCCAGGTTGCACGAAGAATACGTTGCCTTCAGATCAATATTGATTCTGATCGCAGCCCAGCCTTCATAGATGATGCTCGGAGGGCGTTGCATGACACCATAACCCGAGTTTCCTCTAGGTGACAGCGACAGCTTAGGTGACTAGATGACTAACCATGACATAAGGCTACACATTTTCTAATGTTGTGTGCGATAACAACAAACAAAAGAGTGAACCGTCCCCAAGATATAGAAAGGTTTAAAACTCCAGCTGAAGAGTAATATCGTGATAAAGTCACCAAGCCGGAGGTGGAAAGAGTCCTCGGTTTCGGTTTGTGGCTGATCCAACAGACCTTACAATGGAACAATGGATTTATGCGGGTATAAAAGCTAAAGCTTGACAAATCCCGTAGGGTGATCAGTGCGAAAATCATAGAAGTGTGGAAAATTCAATGGAAACCAATTCAGTAAAATCGTTTAACAACGAGTCACTACAAGCTTGTGGACTCACCGAGTTTGAAGTGTCAAAATAATAATCCACTATAACTCGGAGGGAATCATGAGGCATGGAGTATTTGGTTAAAAGAGTCACTGCTCCTTGAAATTCGCATGGCGCAAAGTGTTTGAGTTTGAAGCGTCAAAATATACATCCACTGTTGAAATTTGCGTGGGGGAAAATTATTTTTAAAGTATGGATTTTGGATCTCTCAAAACTAGACTGTACTATGGGAGATAGTGCAATGAAGTGAGGGCATTATCAACTCGATTTTTGAACTCGATCAGGTTGGGTGCACTGACTACAGATTCTGGGAGAGCATTCCAGGCTTGGCAAACACGCACGGAAAAGAAATTCCGTCGACATTCCAAACGGCTGTACTGCACTGCCAGCTTCAGATGATGGCCTCTCAGGTTGTTGTTGTTACTGAGCTCCAGCAGATGGCGGCAGGTATGATTGGGGTCTGTCAGAATCTGATAAGCCAAAATCAAATCTCCCCGTAGTCTTCGATATTGACCACTAAATATCCTGAGCGATCTCAGTCTGTCTTCGTAGCGTAACTGGCCTAAACCTTTCACGTTCTTCGTTGCGCGTCGTTGAGGTTTCTCTAAATCAGAGAGATCTTTCCTCAGCCACGGCTGCCAGACTTGTATTGCATACTCCACGTGTGGTCGTATGTATGCACCTAGAAGTTGGTGAAAAACGGATGGATCGAAGCGTCCAAATGTGCGCCTGAGAAGGCCCAAATTTCGAATGCTCACGTTCGATGCTTTCTTTGCCTGGGCTGAACAACCAAGGTCGGACTGAATCAAGACTCCCAAATCCTTTTCCTCAGCAGTTGTGTGAAGCACATGGTCACCCAGTTTATAGAAAAATGCTGATTGGTGACGTAAGTCTAATGCCCTGCATTTTTCTGTGTTGAATGGGAGTTGGTTCTGAACTGACCACGTATACACCTTATCCAGATCCTCTTGAAGTATTGCGGAGTCGTCGGGTGTATTGATCGCTCTCCAGACCTTGATGTCGTCGGCATAGAGTAGGCAGTTGGAAAGAATGAGGGCCGCTATGTCGTCAATATACATCAAAAACAATCGTGGCCCTAGTACCGATCCTTGTGGTACACCACATTCGACTTGGATTGGATGGGACCGGGACCCACGCACTTTTACCTCTAAGCTCCGGTGGAGAAGAAAGCTTGTGATCCATCCTAGGAGCGGATCACCAATGCCGAAGCTCTGAAGTTTGCAGATCAGGATTCCGTGGTCTAGTCGATCAAAGGCCTTTGAGAAATCTAGGTAGACCACGTCCACTCCTGCACCGCTGTCAATTAATTTGGTCCAACTCGATCTTGCTAGCAGCAGATTTGTGGTGCACGCTCGATTCCGTCGAAAACCATGCTGTTCATGTGCAAGGAAGGCAGACTCTTCTAGATAGGCTGTTAGTACATCAGCAACAATAGCTTCCATAACCTTCGACAGGACCGGGAGAAGGGTTACAGGACGGTAGTTGGCTGGATCAGAACGGCTACCGCCCTTGTGAATTGGGGTTATGATCCCACATTTCCACATCTCGGGTACATACATCTGATCGAAGCAGCGTTGGAAGAATCGTGCCAGAGGCTCCGCTAAACTTTCTCCCATTACCGCAAGTGACTTAGGGTGAATGTTGTCGATTCCAGGAGAGCTGTGCTTACGCATACACAACAACTTCTTTAATACCATCCCCGCCGTGAAAGTTATGTGCGTAAGTTTTGGTTGTAAAACAGCTTGTAAAACACCTTATACCCATCCTTGGCATTGATTCCATGAGGTGAGTTGATTTTATTTCTTTTAACTGTCGCCGTTAAAGGTATTCGGGTTAGGCAACCACAGTTAGTATCGATTTATGTCATTGCGTTCAATGAGAAAGCGTAACGGGTGCGCACATTTGTCATTGAATGAGTGAAATAAATTTACAGGATCTTGGACGTTTTTTCATTAGGCGTCATAGTAAAATTTGTGGAGCTAACATATTTGGTCATTCACGTTGCGATTGTTACTAAGAAATCCGGTGAGCTGCAGATGCGCATCTACCCAAAGCCATTTAACACTACGCTCAGAAGAGAGTACAACGTCTCGGCGCTAGACGTATGGCAGGCATTAACAAAGGCAAAGTTTTTCACAAACATCGGCCGCTCAGCGTTTTGGCATATGGTGTTAAACGCTGAATCAAACTATCTGGCAACGATCGGTACATCCTTCGACCGACTCTGATGATTAAACGTGCCCGATTTTGGCGGTTACATTTGCCCAAAAGCTTGGTCTCTAGTAAAATATTTAAGAAACACCTGGTGCAAGCCTTGAACAAGGAAGAGTGAACAATGATTTATCACGGGATAAAAGCAAGTGCTTGACACATCCCGTATGATGGTTTGGGTGAATGTGATGAAAGCAAGATATATCTGGTTCATCTACCGAACGTCTGCCGAGGTGAATACTTTGATAAATTACATCAGTGTAAAATTAAAAAATCAAGCGTAAACGTTCAGAAGCCCACTGGGGTGCAGTGATCGTTGATATAAGGTGTGAGGAAAGTTGGATGGTTTGCCGGGAATTATTTGTGTTCCAGATGACGTACTGGAGTTTTGGTAGTACTGGAGAGCTACGTCCTCATAATCCCCATAAGTCGCTCCAACATAGCGCAGACCGAAATCTGAGGCTGAAACGTACAAAAGTCGATTTCCGCGCATCGGAAATATTGTTTCATTAATACGCCTCAAGTTCCGAGGGTTCGAATTCGGATTCGGCAAAGATAAGGATACTAAAGGAAATATCCTCACTGGTGTGAAAGGAATTAGCCACTTAAACAAGACTGTTAACTAACTGAGGCATTTCTTACCAAGACTGGCAGCATTGATGACGTCTATACGCACACTGACACACAAGACGAAGCTTGGTGCTGGGGTTTGCGAACAAGAAGAGGCTTTCAATGAAAGGAAAGATTTGACCACAGATGCTCCCGTCCTTGCTTATTTTGACCCGGCTTTCCCTTCTGAGATTCAGTATAACACTAGCCAACACGGAATCGGGATGATGTTGATGCAGAAGACTTTCGAAGCCAGGCCCTGATGTTTACCGAGTGCCGGTAAACGCAAATCGAAGGAGAAATGCTTGGTGACTCGTAGGCCATTGATCATTCTAACGGATGCACTTTCGCGTGGGAAATACCGTGTCCACCGACCACAAAACCCTTCGTGTCACTAGTCAACAGGCATTTCCTATCATACCACGTAACCTACAGAGAATACACACGTCTTCATAAATACGATTTGGATATCATCTTTTAACCTTTTTTCGAGAATGTACGTCGTCGACGCACTTTCCGGATACGTAAGGAGTATAGGAGGACCTGGACGTCGTCGACGCAACACAACTCGTTTTCCATGAACAGGGTTCATAGCATGCTTCTTCTGAATGCATAGATTAGGTTTTGTCAATCAGCTGCGTACCGCTTTATCGGTAGCAAACAGCCGTGCCCGTGATCGATGGTGTAGCTTCGATTGCACTCGATACAAGACCTCAAATGGCTTGCGCTTATCAATCAGATGCCCGGTGCAGATCAGATGGTTAGTTATTGCACTCAACCTAGTTGTGTCCTGTTGGGTGACGAGCGACTTCGATAAATGTTAGTTGATTCGTTTTCCAAAGCGCATGGTCGTGCGCCCAGTGTACCTAGCCCCACAGGAGCAGGATCCTTTCGTGCATTGTTCCTAGATTCAAACAGCATATGCCTAATCAACGCCAAGCACCTGCTCCTGTGAGGCTAGATACATTGGGCGCACGACCAGATACTTGGAAAAGCGGAGCAATATATCATAAAAATGGGCACATTACACGATATTAAGCTATTATCCCAAGCTTCAGTCCTGTCTTTGATGCGTGTGACGAGGGAATCGAAAATACTCCGCAGTTACTAGTGACACTGATCTGATCCAGCTCATAAATTTTTCCGATCATTTCTGAAACAGCTAGTTTTGTGTCGGTTCATAGAGTTCCGTATAACTGAAGCATGTGAGATATTAAGCGACCAGTCTCATTAAACAACCAGAACTGTATCCAATGAGGCAGACAACTGTGATTCTGACTCGGCCGGATATTGTCACCCTTAGATTGGTTTCATAGTGGCTGGTGCTAGATTAATGGTTCTTACCAGTGGGATGCGTGGTTGGGGCATCCATTTTCAACCTTACCTATTACTGTGAATAAGAGGAGAACTGGGCCGACGTTCATTGAGAGGTTATGAGCGTATTGCGTGGTACCAAAAATTTCAACTTCCCCAAAAATTCTGATGAATAAGCCCGTGCGCTATGAGGATGCAAGAGACCAGTGGTTCAGAGACAGACCAAAATCTTTCAACGCGCTTCACCGCTGTAAACTTAGTATGAGGTGGAGCAGATTTAACAAAGCCACACGTGGCATCGTTTGAGCTTTAGGGTGTGTAACGATGTGGCCACTCATTGGACCTAGCAATGTCAACAAAGTTGTACACTTCACAGTCCATAGCAAGGTTCATCAATCAGTAAGTAAGGTGACAGGATCTGGTCGGTAGGCATCTTATCAAAACTGACCGCAAGCGCAGAGGGTTTCGGCGTATTGCATGGAGATGAGTTTCCAGCACAGGTTACCTCGTAATTAGTCGATACCGTAAAACGTATTCCACCTCAATGCTGGCACTAATAATCACAAGAGGACGATTGTGGCGCTGTACTTCTGAGCAATTAGTTGAAAGTGAACTTTCGACCACAAAGAAATATGGAAGAATGTGTGATTGACGTAGTTAAAAGTCGCATAAATTCATATTGGCTAGAGTCCCCACAGTGACGTGTCAGAGATTTGTAGACGAAACTTGAGCAAAATGAAGTACTTGATTTGACGGACAAGTTGGCGGCATACATAACCTGAGTTTCAGCTTAAACTACACCGTTAAATAAGTAAGCATGAACATCCATATTGCCGAATGATGAGCCGTGTTTGGTATATTTCCAGTTGCGATTTGACTCTCCTCCAGGTGTTGCTGCAAAATTACATCTGTCGGTCACAGGTTCGCTTTATCTTAGCGTAAGTTTCGGAGCGCAAGCAAGGAAACAGAAGGGACTATTTGGAGGGACTAGGTTCAGTCAGCGGCAGTCCATTAGCTTGTGGTTATACGCGTGGACCACGTGCCGTCCTACTGCATACCTGCATCTCCCTACAGATCGCACCTGATCTATGTTGATGCGAATCTCAAGATGCATTTTGTACGTGGGTAGTGAGTCCACCTTTCTCATTCCGATGGGGTAGGGTGCGTCACCGTTTCAAATGTGGGTTGGCCCGTCTAATGGATGGCATGGGATAGCGATGCTTGTCGACATGTGAGCTTCCACCTCTGGTTGACCTGCTGGCCTAAACAGCGTCGATTCCTTTTAAACGGGTGTGTTTGCTAAGGATAACAGATAGGTTGCGACATCCATCGTTAGGTGATGGGGCAAGCTATGGGGAAGAAAGCGTGAATCATAGAATGTAACTCACCATCGAAGTGCGCTGAGTGGAGAGTGGAGCTACGACAGACGGTGGAAATTTTAGCATTGGTAGTAGAGGATAAAATGAACATGGCATTTAAATGAATTGAACCGACATGAGGAAAACCTATACACCCAACTTAACCCTCACAAGTGGGTCACACAGAGAGTGTTTAGGCACCAGCTAACCGTCTGATGCACAATGGATCAGTGAACGCATTCTCAGAAGCCAGTCAACTGATGGCTGTAGATAAAGAATGCAGTGTTGCTCTGGAAAGTAGATTGTCTACAGTGGTGTCATCCCGCTTTCCAAGTATTTAATTCTCCTGGCAAATACCGACAGTCTCCGCATCATCATCGTCTGTGGGGTAAAATACTCTTCATACCTGAGTAAATTACTTTCGTGACCTCGGTGTCCCAGTATGCAGTAGGTGACCGTTTAAACTGTGGCCTCATCTGTATCCGTGATAATAACATAAGTCCAGCAGAGACTGAGCAGGTGATAAACCTGTTTGTGGACTAGTACAAAATAGCGGCATTAATCATGGTCAGGTTTTGTGGGCAGAATCATGAGAACTACCCAAATGCGCCTTCCGCAACCGTTGTCGTTGAGAAGTGTATTCTTGAAGGATTACTAGCCCAATTCCGTTTAGAGAAACCACATCAGTTTGCACCAAGAAGTTCAAGGTTCACGCAAGACGCCGGAGCTTGGCTGGCGCATTCCATATTATCGTCGCTAGACAGCAGGAACAGATCCACGTGTATTCGCTTCCTTAACCACAGCAACGCTTTCAGCTATGTTTACTGCGAATCGATGTTTCGAGCACTGCACGCCTCTGGCATTCAAACTTCTCCAGTATTCCTGCCAGTGGATTATTTCGCCAAACGCACTCAGGTTATCACAATGGGCGGCGGAAATTCCATGTCACTTAACCTACGGTATCCTACAAGACACTATTCTGTCACCATTCTTATTCTCTACGCACCTTCGTTCCGTACTCATCCCCGAAGAACTCGTCTGGCCAAAATATGATGGTGACGTAATTATCCGTGTAAAGTGTTTAACCCCAGCCTCCTCTACCAAGCTACAAAGTTGTTTGAGTGAACTATTGCGGCGGTTAAAATGCGGCTGTTTGGCGCAGTACGCAATCAGGTGCAATGATATTCTGTTTGTCCTTCATAAAGCGGCTCGTTACAAAACACCTGCCACGGACTGTCTCTGTCTTCACGTCGATGATAAACCTTGAGCTCTGAGGGTATGCGTGTGTTCTCCGAGCTGGCTGATTTGGCTGCAAATGTTTCATCGTCAGGCTAGACGATGAAACGTTTGCAATCAAATCAGCCAGCTCGGATAACACACGCATACCCTCATCCGCATCCCGAGCTACAAAATTCTCACGGATTTCTAATGAACTTGAGCTCTGTTTGTTAATAAAATATCTTAGTCACACTGAGCCATGAGTAATCGTGGTCACTTCATGTGAAGCACATTTTCACCAGAAATAATATTCACCAGAGTCAGGTGACTGTCTCCATTCTTTTACTGTATGCGATCATCCCTCGTCTCCTACAATTCGATTCAAAGGTACAGCCCTGCGTGAATTATGCCGCACTGAACTTACCACTCTCCTGTGATTTTGCCAGGCTTATTGAGTATGAAGCACAAACTATCTGACAGGCTGCTGAAGCAGTTGCCCCTCTGCAGTGGCATTCCGAAGTCGACTTTTGCTCAAACAGTTGCATTCACCTATGCTATTTCCTTCACAAAATGCATCCAAAATACTCACCGATTTAAGTTACCCTTTGTATGGCACATTATGTAAACGTATACCTATTTCATGGACCACACGAAAGTACAGATCAACACATGTTCACAAGCCGGTGTACAGCTTGTCGGTCACTCGTTACCTTTACACCTTGGTTCGAACCCAATCATTCACGTAAAAACCATTGAATTTTGCCAGTAAAACTATGTTACGCACTGGGCTATCGTTTTGCTACTGTTTTTCTGAAACTGTATTACTAATATTGTTAACATGCTGTAAGTGTGCTTCACGGCTGAACATTTGCCCATCCCTAGTGTAAAAATGCGCATTCCGGACTTGACTTGATCCATCGAGCGCAAGAACTTCGCTTTTATATTTCCTCGCCTTAGATTGTTTTTAACAGACTGCGTCACTTCCACTTCTCTTTTACCTCCAGCTGTTTAGACGGTGCCATTCTGGTGGCGACTTGTGTGCTTCAAGACCAACGTTTGAGGTGGAGCAACTGGCTGAAATGCTGAAAGCCGTAACATCTAACAGTAGCACGTCCGACTACTGTACTCGGTTGAACATCTTGTCACCCACTGAAGCAACTCTAGAAGACGTAAACGAATACGACTTGATGTATGTATCCTCCAATTCTTCAATGTCAAACGGTTCGGACGAGGAGAGCAGTGCATCTTCATTGAAGAAAGGGAACCTTCTTGGATCAACTAATAGTTCAAGAGTACGCGTGCCTTTTAAGCCAATGCGGACTAAGACAATACAAGCGCCAAGCACAGAACCTAAGCTCGAGCACCGCCATGCCCGAGAAAGTAAATTAGTAATTATTGATTGTCGATATCCGTACGAATATTATGGCGGTCACATCCAAGGCGCGATAAACATGGCGGAGTGGCCCATATTGCGAAGGTTTCTGTTCGGATCCCACGGCAGATGTTGCGCAAATAAATTGGCCCCAAAACTTCCTCGTTCTAGCAGAACCGTCTTCGTAATGCACTGCGAATTTTCATCACAACGTGCTCCTAAATTGTTCAATTTGTTGCGCAATCACGATCGCTTAATCCACATGAGTTTTTATCCGGCTTTGCGGTATCCAAAGATTTTTCTGCTGCGTGGGGGTTATGCAGCATTTTTCCGAAGTCATCCAGAGCTGTGTGAGCCATCAGCATACGTAAAAATGCACAGTTTTCCCGAACTACTTTCTAGTTGGAGTCGACACTGTGAAATTGTCAATCGGAGAAACTCCGTATGCTGTGATTGCTGGCCTGGTGTAGTTAGACTACCACTATTCCCATTACCGATACAATGATCTCCTCCAACCTGGTGAGATGAGGACACGCCCAGAAAATTTGTGATCCTTGGTGATTATAAGCCAAAATTTCTATCCTTCATTCATTTTTGCTGCTTTAAGAATATTTTTAAAGATGCAGCACTCAGGATAATTTTTCCCTTTAATGGACTGGCACGATCTTTTATAACTTAAATTTTTATTATTTTGCCTATCCTCTGAAACCCAACACCAACAGGATGCTGTGGAAACCATCGATCCACGATCTTCAACGTCTCATCTGACACAAAGCTGAAGAATTTTTATTAAATATAGGAAACCGACTGATTGGTCTCTGCAACAGAGGCAAGCGAGTTTCGCTCAAATCAGACGAGATGCTTTTATTTCGTTTTGGTACATCGCACTGCCACGCAACTTTAGATTACATTCACATTACGAACAATATATACTTCTCAATGCGAGTTATTTCTTACTGCTTATTTAAACACCTTATGCTTGTTAATGGTGGATGTTTGTGAGTAGTGTGAAGTTCGAAGAAAGTAGAAGCCACGATTAAAATTCACGCACAATAATATGCCTCGACGGCGAGTCGAACCCCGGTCCACGAATTTCCGGTCCGTTGCTCTACCACCTGAGCTACCGAGGGCTGACGATTAGGTGCGCAAATTTTAACACATGTCTTCTGCTTGGTGCGCGACGTGTTGCCAATAAGCTCACAGTACCTGTCCTGATGTTGCAGATTGGCTCACTCACCCGTCACTTCCCAATAGACCGAAGTTCCTGTCCTTCAGACGTCCAATGGGCGATGGTAGATTAATGGTGGATGTTTGTGAGTAGTGGGGTGAGTGAGCCAATCTGCAACATCAGGACAGGTACTGTGAGCTTATTGGCAACACGTCGCGCACCAAGCAGAAGACATGTGTTAAAATTTGCGCACCTAATCGTCAGCCCTCGGTAGCTCAGGTGGTAGAGCAACGGACCGGAAATTCGTGGACCGGGGTTCGACTCCCCGTCGAGGCATATTATTGTGCGTGAATTTTAATCGTGGCTTCTACTTTCTTCGAACTTTACACTACTCACAAACATCCACCATTAAACTACCATCGCCCATTGGATGTCTGAAGGACAGGAACTTCGGTCTATTGGGAAGTGACGGGTGAGTGAGCCAATCTGCAACATCAGGACAGGTACTGTGAGCTTATTGGCAACACGTCGCGCACCAAGCAGAAGACATGTGTTAAAATTTGCGCACCTAATCGTCAGCCCTCGGTAGCTCAGGTGGTAGAGCAACGAACCGGAAATTCGTGGACCGGGGTTCGACTCCCCGTCGAGGCATATTATTGTGCGTGAATTTTAATCGTGGCTTCTACTTTCTTCGAACCTTATGCTTGTGTCAATACAAGTTAGTGGCAGACTTCCGCGCTCACTTAAATGCCTTAACTAACGGTTCTCAACAGTAGTCCAAGTGTATTCTTTGGCAATGTTTTTCCTAGATCCTAAACGAAGTATTGTTGCCTGTATTTTGCGATACTTGTTCCGAACTTCTTTTGTCATGGTATGCGTGGGACAGCTGAGTTTACAGAGAGACAATGAGTTGCCTCGATGCCCCACCCACTGCTTTACTCATTCACATATGCCTTAACAAAGGCAGCAAGACTGGGAGGCATGCGATTGGGAGTCATGTAAGCTCCAGTTCTGACAAACACTCACTCAACACATGCATCACTGATTAAGGGATACATGCACATCATATAATATAAACAACGCGATGATTTTGTCGTTAGCAGTTCCATGCCTTAGCAAACATACTCCCAGTATCGGCAAGGAAGCTGTGCAGTTTAATACTCTTAGCAGATTGGAAGACACATCAGTTCAATTAATGGTACTGGACAAGTAATCACGGCTATCGTATTCAGCTCTCGCGCAGTGTTATCTGGGGATAAACATCTATCGAGCGACACATCTTCGATGGTGCAAACTGATGTACGATTGAAGTGAAGAAAAACAAGACATACATGACGAACACACAGCAAGCACCGAGACCCAGTAATTTGAGGTCATAGTAAGCGAAAACGAGAAGAGCGCATGTTGAGGACTGGAGAATTCGCCGAATTGCTTAAGCATGCACGTATTGACGTCGAGATGGCAGGAAGATTACAACAGTCTCGTAAAACAAACCACGACTACCAAGGTTAGTTTACAGTCGGTAATCAATTATTCTGCTTATTCTCAAGCCACGTCATGACAATTTTCATCATTACTGCCATCTGAAGTATAATGGGGTGACCATCCCATGCTTGCTGCAGCACCACAAGGCGCCTTGGAAAATGGATCTGCTGGGGGAAGTGAATTCTATTCTACCAGTTAAAATGTGTTACTCAAAAGTGTCGTACAGCAGGCTGCAAAACAGCGGTAAGAATAGACGAGTTATGGGCGTTGCGAAATCATGCGATTGAGCGGCAGCACTGTCCAAATATTCACATGGGTTGATGGCGCAACGGGTAAAAAAGCAAATACTTGGCATGTCCCGTAGAATGGTTAAGTTAAGAATTAAAAATTAAGCTAAGCAGTGCCGGTAAACGATTGTGTGTGACACATGTCTGACCAAGGGGTTTGGAGTAGCACATGTGCAGGTATTCCTCTTTGGAATTTAGGAGATTTATTATGCAATAATGCCATCATCTGATGGTCGTAGGCTATATCAAGTAATGTCAATGTGTCAGCTTTTCGTCGAGTCGTTTTTTGAAAAGGGATAAGGTGGAGGCATATAGTACGTGCGTTGGAACAGCATGCGAAGGGAGAAAAGGTTGGGTCGACATTCCAGTCGACTGTATTGCGTGGCCATCTTAGACTCCTAACCCTTTAGAGATGTGTTTTGACTGCTTCAAAAGCGAGTGCCAACTGGTGCTTGGATTTCTCGGGATCTGATACATCATTGAGATCTCGCCGTAGACGCCGATAACGGCCGCTGTACATTTTGAGTTTTTTTCATTCGGAGTGAGTAGGGAAGGTAGGACAAAGCTTTGACGTTCTCCGTCACCCTACGTTGTGCAGTATCGAGCGCGGTGAGGTGGTGCTTCTACCAGCGTTGCCACACTTGCATAGAGTATTCCGTATGCAGCCGCACGTACGCGCCAAGCATTTTAGGAAAGTTGATGGCGTCAAAATCTCGTTAAGGCAGAGAGAAGACAGAGGTTGCGATATGTCAACATTTCGATTGTTCTCCTCAGTCGCAAACACAATACGATCAGAAACACATAAGGGATTATATACATGGAAAAATAAAAGGCACCACCAATCAAAATGTCACAGTCAAGACCATGGCAACCGAATGGATTGCCTCAAGAGTTTCTGTGCACATAGCACAGGTTGATAAGCCTTAATTAACAACGCGTCACTAATTGCTAGCATTATCGGGTTTTTGTTACGTAATAACACTTTGAACGCTGTCTCAGGGTTTACGTGATGACGGATTGTCATGAGGTGCTTGGTGATAGACGATGCCGGGCTCCGATTGATCCTCAGATTCGTCCCATGTTGTTGCGTAATCACTTGTCCTAACCACTTTGGCAAGTTCTCAGCTACCCTCTGAGCTAACTGACGGTTTGTTCTGCCTATGTAAATGTCACCGCAACCGCAGGTGAACTGATAAACAACGTGAGAGGCCGAACTACCCGACGAGATGCTCTGACGGTTATGAAGAACAAGTGCTCGCGTGGTATGCCTGAATCGCAACTGGGCTGTCGTGTAGGTTCGCTTTAGGGCGGACCGGAGCTTTCGTCTGATGTTATTGGCCACATGGTCCCCCTTGAAAGGCAGAAACAAATAAACATACATTTCCCAGCCGTCAACACCGGTGTTTTCACTCTGGGAGGTCTGCCGTGTACCTGAATAGACTTCTCAGGATTTCCATTGGCAATTAAGGTCTTGCGTAGAAATTCTTCTTAGAATGGCTGAAGGGGACCCACTGTTTTAGTTTTCTGAAAAGAAGGCGTCAAAATCCCCGAAAGCTCCGTGAAGAACGCCAAAGTGTTGGTTTACTTACTTTCATGTCATTCCAGCTCGCCTCAACCATCCAAGGTCCTCTTAGAGGATCACACCAACATCGCACTCAGGAGTAGTCTGCTATAGAAGTTGTGGTCCTAGCCGGTAGTTGTGATTACTCTGATAGCATATGCTCAGAATTTTGAATTTGGTGGCGTTGAACTGCAGCGCCTTCTCGATGGGGCATGAGTATGCTTCGTCCAGATCATCCTGCATGAATGCGTGGTCCCCCACTGAGATGATAGTACGCCATATTTTTAGATCATCGTTTGAACACAGCACACTTGCGAGATTCTTTATGAAGCCCAGGAAAAGGCGAGGCCGGAGTACCGAGCCGTGTGGTATGCCGCACTAAACTTCGATTGGTTCGAATGGGGTGATGTGAACCCTCACCGGCAGGTGACGTTGAAAGTGAAAGTCGCCAATCCATTCTAGAACGGGAGCGCCGATACCATAATTATGGAGTTTGTGCAGTGGAATGCGATGGTCCAGATATTCGAATACCATGGAGAAATCCAGATAGGATACGTATACTCCTACACCAGGGTCTACAGGTTCCGTCCAGCTTGCGCGAACTATCAACAGATTTGTGGTGCAGGACCGATTTTGAAGAAATCCGTGTTGCTCCGGATTAGGAATGTGTTACTCTCCAGGTACGCCATGAGCACCTCAGCGGCAATGGACTCCATGATCCTGGAGATCACTGGGAGTATTGTTTTCGGGCGATAATTCGCTGGTTCTGCACGGATACCGCATTCGCAAAATGTAGTGATGTTTCTGTGCTTCCACATCGTGGGAACATGCACCTCATTAAAACATCTCTGAAAAGGTATTGCTAAAGATTTAACAAAACATGGCAGCAACTCACAATGCCTTCGCATGAATACCGTCCGCACCCTGGAAGCTGTATTCGCGCAAGGACATCAGCCGTTTCAGTAGACCTGCGGTTGTAAAAGTTACTTGGTTAAGGCCTGATGGCGGCATGAGCTGCATTGGTATGATGTGAGACGGTTGCACGCTTTGGAAGGTGCGGCCAAATGCTTGTCCAATAACATTGGACGCCTCTTGTTCCGTCAGTGTTAACCCGCATTCAGTGTGCAGAGCGGGAATTTCGCGCTTTACCCGGTGAAGTTTGTGTCCGTGTCTGTATAGCAGCTTGGGATTATAGTAAAGTTTTCCACTAGGCTAAGTTGGTTTTAGTTTATGCTTCGGACGAGTTTGACACAATGGTCCCTGTAGGTTATATAGACCTCACAAGTGTCCTAAATCGGAGAGGTTGTGTGAGTGAGCCATGCCAAGTCCCGCAATGTCATACTTTTCTGAGTCCTGCTCCGTAAGCAGGAGTTCGCTATTTTGGCTCGGTGAACGTTAGTTTCAGATTACTTGCCACGAGCCAGCTGAACCTGTTGACAACTTCCCGGCGGGCCACCTCAGGAGACCATTCGGCTAGGAAAGACCTGCTTGTTGCGCCAATGAGTCCGGATAGGTTAGCATAGTTGCCCACGACGTAACATTCTATGGTATCTAGGATACTCTACGTAGCACAAGTCTTGGACCAATAGTGTCGCATGATCGCTGCGGCCCAAAGAAGTGCAAGTTGTTACTACGTCGGTAATGAGTTCTCCTTTCTAAAAACGTGATCCAAGATGGCCGGGTTGTTTCCTGTCCTGAAACGTGTAAGAGAATTGACATTATTGTACAACGAAGGGCCGGCGATTAGCTCTTGTAGTTCCGCATTGAACTGCTCACCCAGCGTGACCGGTGCTTCTAGGCCGTGCAGATTGAAGTCCCCTAGCAAGAGAACATGGCTGTAGGCTCCTGGCAGCAGGTTCTTCATAGCTGACGTTAGGGTCTCGTCCATTTCGAAAGTGGACGTTGGTGGTCGATATACACTAGTCTCTAAGTCATATACCTCCCAGCCTTAGTTGAAGGTAAAGCCATAATGCGTCCACGGCTTGAATCCCATGGTCGTTTACGCGGTCGATGGAAAGGTCGAAAGGGTAGTGCAGAATTACACTGCCTCCCTACGTGGGTCGGTCGTTGCGCAAGAGTGATATCCCAGGTAGTGCAATCTCCGCGGCAGTAATCACGTCGTTCAACCATGTCTCCGTTACCATAGTGAAGTCCCAACACACTGTGTTTTGACGAGGTCGAAGCTCGGCCAATTTGCTAACACCTTGCACGTTTGTATAAAAGCAACTGAGAGCAACGGATGCCAGAAGCATATCCGAACACACAAATGTTTCCCCGTGAATTTACGCCTAGCCTAGTGGGGCCGGCTGACAATCGTTTTTAAATATAGTTCTTGCTTATCCCCCAGGGCCGTTTCGGTCTTGTCTATAGAGCACCCATTGACCAATCCTTCAGAGACGAATTTCAACTGATTGTCTGTTTCTTCCGCTTCGGAATGCTGAGGCGGTACCCTGCGCTCCTGCTTGAAAATGCAGGCAGCTGGTCTCGCGACAACTTCTCGCTGGTTTTGTGTCCCCTCAGCCTATTTTAGCCTGGTCTGGACCACCTTCAGACGTTTCTGCGAGGGCAGTTTGCCGCATAACTTGCGCCAACTTCCGAGTACCCTTACAAACATTTGTTTTGAGTATAGCAGGACTTTAAGCACCATTGGCCAACTTCCTTTGTAGTTGGATGAGTTGGGTAAACTTGACGTTGAGTTTGAAATGACGTCGTGGAGACGGTGGACATCGCGGATGTACCGCTACTCTTTAAAGTCATGGGTTTGAGCCTGCCTCTCGTCGGAAGACTGGAATTCCGTGACGCCATGGATAAATGTCGATCTTTCGTCACTTTGCTTGCAGTATTCTGCCGCCTTTTGCTTCCTTTGCCGGCACTCACTCCAAGGGATATTAGAGCATATACGAACGCCGCATGACGAAGCACAAAAAAAGCGAGCTGACAATAGAGCAGTCCGCTTTGTTACTCGACTGAAATATTCCATGAAATAGCTTTGGCTTGCCATAGTCAACTGAGTCTGGGTGGCGGACGACTCGAAACAATTCAGTTTGTTTGGCCTAGCATAGCATTTATTGTCACATGATTTCCCAGCGTTTCAGATCGTTAAGTGGCTTATCTTTCATAGAGTTTGCCTTTGACGCGGACACGTTGGAACATATTATATTCATCAACTTATTGGGCGCTGGTTGTTCATAACTTTGGACAAGAGAGTACCTCCTTTTACTGGCGGCGCGGTAGGCGGTCTTCTCGGAGACGCATTGGTATTCGTGTCATCTCCAACACTATGTGGAGTAGTTGCAGATGCGCCAGCAAACCTTGCTCTAGGTCTGCATTCAGTGGCGATGGATGCGTATGTTCCCAGATATTCGGTAGTAGTAGCTAAACTAGAATGCAATAGAGCATCCTGTGAGACATGCACAACTCATTGAGAAACCACTCCCTGCAACGTTGGGGTCGTCGTGGTTGACAAATCCTGAGTGCCAGACTGTTTACTAGTTCTCGCGGTTGGGGTTACTTGGTTTACGGGGTTAAGTATACATTGGTTTTGGCTATTCCGTTCTAAGTTTGAATATACTTTTGGGAAACGAAGATCGGGTTCCGATGCAGCTAGATTCTGATGCTACCGCTATTGCAGCAGTCGCACGCTGTACAGCCGATGTCAGTTTTCACATTTCTGAATTAGCACTTCGATGCACTTTACGAATGCGGTGATCATGCACTCTGTACAGAAAGAAATAGAGGCTGATGTGAAAGGTCACTTTGCATGTTCGCTATATTTAGATTCAGATTCAGATGGACTGGAACGATAGGAAAATCCCTTGAGTATTCCTTCTTGAGCAAATCGTTGAGCCAGGAGATGATAAGGTGCTAGTTCTTGATAGATCTAAAAGGAAACACCCGAAACACACCCTGATCAATCAATTACTGCCCACGTTCCCTGCACTAGCAGTCCGCGCTGTGTAGGTGACGTGAAGTAAGAAAGAAGTAGAAAGTAAATGGAAGATAAACGGGAAAAGTCATTAAAATGAAGGATAACACCAAAGAGTGAAGAGAATGACAGAATAAGAACTATAAATTTGAAGGTGCATATGGTCAGGAGAAGGGAAAGGTTTCGTGTTGCCACCAATGAGCATCTAACTGACGCTCGAAACCCTTAACCGTAGGTTCATTGACACTTTCTGGAAGCGAGTTCCAGCGCTAGTTAACTCTACGCGATAACCGAGTTTCCGTCCTGATCCGTTCAGAACGCGGCTTGTGTAGCTTCATGGGATGACCGCGAAGACAAGGCAACCTAGCCGGGCTAAATAGCCAGCTCAAGTCCGGTACAACCTTCCCTGTTAAAATGCGGTAAGTAAGGATTAGGTCTCCTGGAAGCCTTGGGTAGTGCATTGAATACATACCCAAGCTAAGTAGACGCTCGGGGTACGATTGCCCCCGTAACCCCTCGACCAATTTGGTACCTACTCTCAAAAACCTCTCAAGCTCCATTATGTCCAGAACAAGGCAGGGCGTGCAAGCCTGGACGCAGTATTCCAGATGGGGCCGGAAGAAAGATGGGAACAGCTTCAAAAATATGTCGGCAGTTAAGACCCCGAAAGAACGGCGTATTAACCACAACATTCTGAAACCCCTACTAGCGGCCTTCTTCCAGTTGTCACCAGAATGCAAAGACGTGGAATGAACGACACCTACGTCTACCTGGTTGGAGACAAGGGGGAGTTCGACCCCACCGAGTACGTAGCTCGAAGGCGGGAAAGTTGCTCCTATACGAGGGACGGAACACTTAGCCTGATTTATGGGCAGTAGCCACAAAGTAGACCAGTCCCAGAGTTCGTCCAGTGCATGCTGTATGGCCTCAAAACCCCAGGAACATTTACAACATTCCATAACTTAAGGTCATCAGCAAACAGTAGGGATGATACCCCAAGCTCTTCAGGGCGATCGTTTACGTAGATGGAGAACAGCATCGGTCCAAGGACCGAGCCCTGTGGGACACCGCTAAGGACCGCTTGCTGAAAGGATAAGCTGCGACCCACACGTACACACTGCTCTCTTCCCTGCAAGAACGCAGATACCCAGTGAAGGGCGCGGCAAGATACGCCGTAGGACCTCAGCTTTTGTGATAGCCTCAAGTGGGGTACCTTATCCAATGCTTTCGAGAAGTCGACGAAAAGCACATCCATTACGTGGCCATTGTCCACTGCCTCGGCCCAAGCTTCACGAGCAACCAACAAATTCGTCAAACACGAAAACCCTTCCGGAATCCATGTTGTGCACTACTGAGTAGACTAAATCTATTCAGGTGACATTCCAACGAATCTCTCACCAGCTTTGCAAACAGTTTGACCACAACGCTAGTCAGACTAACTGGCCTATTATTGACTGACAGACTCCTGTCGCCATATTTGAAGATAGGCCAGATGGCAGCTGTTAGGTCTGGAAAGGCCTGCTGC
>OX104063.1:205873375-206187668 GCA_944474145.2 Dicrocoelium dendriticum
ACAGCCATCTGGTGTGTCGCAGGGAGTTCTTTTCTAGGCGCGTAAGCCATCCGTAGAACACTCTCACTGAAGCGGTCGTTTCCGCACCGACAGTAGCCATTTCTAGAGGACGGTTGGATGAAACACTCACCATTTAAATGTTGTGACTTAACACTCTCTCCCCATCCTACTCCATAGAAATACCTTAGAGGTATGTCTTGTCCCTCGTTGGTGCAACGAAACTATATGGCATAAGTCCTATTTTTAACATTTAAACACCAACTGTTTTATTAAATTATGCCAACCCCATCAGACCACCCAACGGGACTTGTAAAGTATTGCTTACTAACCGGCATAACTTTCGTGTACCTCATTCATTCGCAATGAACTACTGTGATTAGACGGTTAGCATTCTCCAAATTACTGCAGGTCGAAAGATACCGATTGGCAGTTCCCTTTGGCCGCTCAAAAGGGCATCTGCTCACCAAATTCGACCATTGAGTTACGAATAATTCAAGGTGAAATCATAAATTCGTAGTAACCAATGGTCCTTTGTGAACTTTGGTCTTTATATAAAATCTGTTGTTAGTAATCCCCAATAATTGATATTGGTTTCTTACTTGAGTTTTCGAGTTGAATTGACTAATTGCAATTGCTTGTAGGATTATTGTTGCGAGGAAAGGGAATGGTGGCAACAGAACTAGTGTAATAAGCAGCTGATCCGTGAAAGTGGCCTGCAGCAATTGTAATCCTCATACTGCTGTGGTGTGTTGCAGATAGAAGTTTCCAGTTTCTCTAATTTCTATTCATCTCATTTTGGGTATACCTGATTCCAATCAATGCTTGACTGAATCACGGGGAATGCTGGCCTTCAGCAATCCAAAAATTCCCATGTATTAGAATGAAACATGGGAGGTAGAAGCTGAGTAAAGAATTCTTTTCGGCAATTCTCATCATACTCAAACATTACATGATGAGGAAAAGTGCTAAATGTGCCGGTTTGGGCTGCGTATTGAACAGTATGTTTAATTCCACGGGTACAAATTAATGAATCACGGGGTCATTGGGAGTGGCAAGTATGTACAGGGGAAATCATAACCGAAGTTATAGGCCACGGTATAAGCAAAGGACGTACAAACTCTTTTGTACGCACAATTCTGGCTTGAGGTGGCGGATGTAGCTAGCTTCCGCGATAGACAGAAGATGCATCCGGAATCCGCGCGTGAAACGTTCAGGAACAGCATAAATGACTCTAAAATCATTTTCCGTCTCTGCATGACTGCACTCTAGTAGGTGAGCTAAGATGGAACTTTCGCTGGACCTAGCTTCGCCTTTGTAAAACCACTTTGGGAGGTGTTCGCGAATCCTATGAGATGGGCGCCTCGTGGTACGACCCACGTATCGTGCCCCACAGGAGCACGAGTAAAGATAAACAAGCATTGATCGAGTCACCGGAGGCAGCCTGTCTTTCAAAAGTTTTGCGAATAAAGGCTTGTTGTAAAATACTATACGTAGGCGAGCCGTGAAGTAGGTCTTTTCAACAGCGTCTCTCAGGCGTTTGGACAGGGCATCAGCCGCACTGTCGCCTTTGAAAGGAATGTGCACACTTAGTTCTTTTTTGGGTACGTTCATCCTCGGTGGTTTTATCTTGCGTTCTTTCAAATGTTTGAGGAAGTACCCGTGGAATTAAACATTTCGTTCAATACGCAGCCCAAACCGTATTTAGGAATGAATCCATTTCTCAAGCTCTCGCACGGTTGTACTACTACGTGGCAGCGAAATCGGTTGTGCGACGCGACCACTCGCACTATTTGCACTTGGCGCCGCAGTGTTCTCCTGAATGCAGTACTGGCTATTTCTAGCAGCTTATAGAGTGCACTCTGATCCGACATCACAATAAGTTGGGCGTAAACACCCCGTTCACTTATCGGTGGCTTACTGTACGCGCAATAAGTTGCGAATCAATTATTTTTGGTGCATCAATCCCTGGTGGATTTTTTGATGCCTTTCGATAGCTCTCAGTATTCCGGCAATTCATTTTCCGGACGTCCTACTTTTTGCTGCAACCACGGTACGAATGTAGAACCATACATACGTGCATACATATTTCGCCGAGACTTTAAAATTTCTTCGTGTCCCATATTGGCACGTATTCGGACCCGAATTTCATGTAGTGTTCGAGTTGCGTCCTTCGCGATCCACTCCAGGATGTCATCAATCGCTTCCTCCGACAGAATGCGCTTACGACCGCGCGCCTGGGTAGTATCCGGCTTCTGATCGAGAGAGCGACGAATTCAGCATTAGGCAATTTGATATTTCCCATTGTTCACGGTTGCCACGAGCTGCCAGTCGTCACCGTTGACGAAAGCATCCACAACTCGGTCACAGATGTCTGACGAGATATTCTGTCGAACACAAGAAGGCACGTTAACCCCGCTGGAATAAAGACATCCATTCAGTCGTACGCTTATGTTCCGGCCGCGCATTGCTCGCAAACCAATTGTGATCCAGTGTTTCGGACGTGGGGTGGGGGGTGGGGGTGCATAGTAGCTGCTGGCACCGCCCATGCCTATGCACTCAAGGTTTAATCACAAGTCTCCCCTTGTCAATGGGCAGCGCGCTCACTTCACTTGACTTACGCATCAAACCCTAGCACCCGGCCAAAGAGAACACACTTGAGGTCAGAGGATTGGCTCAGAGCGACTGGTGAATCGCACAGCGTTATGCACAATTTTGCTATTTCTTTGCAAAAATTTGCACCTGCTTTGCAAATTTTGCGCTTTCTTTGTAAAATGTTGTACTTTCTTCGCACTATTTTGTTTCTTGCAAATTTGCGGGAAATGCTTTAGTTTCCGTGATACCTTAGCGTATCTAAGCCGTGTGTAATGAAGAATTTCATGATGGAAGTTTGTAGGAACCAATATGTTTCCATTGACATATGCAGTATTAATCAGCAACGCAATTTAACAGGCTCTGGCAATTCGTTTAAGGGGCTCTACTTGTATATGGTTGTCGGATTTTAACTGCTTTTTGCTACAATGCTTAGACCGTTTATAATCAGCCTCCCTTATCTTTATTTGCTAGCTACAAAAATGGCATGCGCCCCAGTCAGAACATACTACGTTATAAAAGGCAATCGTTTACCAAGTTAGCACGCTCGATTTTTTGGTGCTATGTGTGCTTACCAGAAATACTATGCTTTTCTGGTTCAAAAGCAAGCTTTGGTCTTTCTCGAACTTAACGTTCCATACAAGAAAAATACGATCGTTCAGTACGGTGGTCCAATATCGCCTAAAATTTTTCTTAATAGCTGCATATTTTCATTGACGCTAGGGGATCTTTTGATTACTTATTGTAATAAAAGAAAGCGCATTCCCAAAGTGAAACAAACAGAACCTTAGCAGGCAATTAATAAGTCAGCCCCATCCAATGGACCTTGCGGCGGCCGCGTTGAAAAAGTGGCTAGAATTAGTGCTATCTGGAGTATCGAGCTAATCTGTGGATAGCAACCATGCATGCTCGCACTGGTCATCCATTTTGTCTGCACTAGTTAGGACGGCTAGTATAACCTGTGCAATCAGATTTGTGGTCATTTACCGAGGATGTCTCTGGGTTTAAAATGGGCCTAATGGATGCAACTGGACATCTTAATTGGCAGTGCTGAAATCAGTGAGAACGAATTTTTAATCACAACTCGATAAACCATCTCTTGAGGCCCACGAGTTCATGAGTTGACTCACTCTGGGTGTTTTTACCGGTCGCATTGGACTGCTTGCTGCGGTTTGGTACATATGTGAAGCACATGTTTCGGACACTGATTGGAACATCCTGTTTTCCTTCTCGGATTCATTCAACTCCACGACTGATGTTGCAGTTGTTCGAGGGGTCTGCAAAACGGGCGGGAATTGGCTCCTACTGAAGTCGAAGTTCGGCTGCGCATTGCTGCGAATACTTACATCTGTTTGTGCTGGTAGAAACAAACATTAAAAAAATAATATTATGGCTTGTAGGCTACCAGCAAGTGTTTTCCATATATTGGTTAGGTTAGCCCATACGGGATGCAATTTCAGCCGTACACCAAACAAATCCCTCTGTGCTTCAGGCATGTTGGTCGATCCATCAATCAAGTTTGTCGAGCATATTTGGAAGAACGGCTAGTCTACAATCGTCAATTATTACAACTAAGTGCTGAGGTGTGGTTTCACTTAACTGTCCACGTGTTAAAATTGTCGAGGTTACTGGTTGTCACTGAGATGCACTTATCCTCAAATATAACCACACATGTAATGTACTAAATATGCAGTTAAAAGCTGTTTTGTTTTGGCTTTCACCGATAGAAAACCTTAAGGCAGCCTTTATCAGTGTATCTGATACACGAATGCACACATCACGATAATCGGTCACGTTGGATTTGGGCACAGTATAAACAAACGGGCTGTCTTATACCAGATAATACTGAGCACGTGACCTACCAAAAAAGCTTGACGGATCCAACGGGCTTAGAAATTGGCGAAATATCGACCCACGACCAACGCAGACTCACCCAACTCATCCCCATCAATAGCCCCTAAAACAGTCCAGCAGTAAGACTTGGCAGCGGCACCCTATGCCTCAATAGGCAGCACCATCCGGCCTGTTGAGCTATGGAGCTTCTAACAGCGTCTCATTTTGCCTTTTGTCACGCAGCCTCTTCGTGTTTAGATGGCACAGGGTGACCAATTGCCAAAGGGATTTAGTGCACCATGGCTGATGCACCAACAAGAACAGCTACAGAAGCAGCAAATGTGCTTCGAATGCAATATTTCCTCAAGTTTCAGAGCATCTTGCCATCAAGTAATTTTACAACTTTTACCGTCCCGTCGACGGGACTCATCCACATCCTTTACTGCTGAAGCTGTATTGCAGTAGCTTACGTCTCTGCGCAACCACATCTCCCCGGGAGTCCATTCGTTCAAAGGCACTGACAGCAGCATCAAGACAATTAGCAGAACCTTTGGCTCAGTTTTTCCAGCGCTTGTTAGACCAGAACCAGAGCTGCTATGTGGACGCTTGGACTATTAACTCCGATTCACAAAGGCGGAGGCAGAACTGAACCTCCCAACTACCACCTTGTATCTCTTCATCCTATACTGTCCAAGGTCATGGTATCCATAGTTGCCGATGTACTGGTGTGCTATCTGGAAAACTGTATCACCATCACGCCTGAACAGCACGGTTTCCGTCGACAACGGTCATGCACGACGAATTTATTAATCACACGGACTAGTTGGACCGAGTCAGCAGACGCTGGAAAAGGCGTTGATGTGATCCATACGGATTTTTCGAAGGTTTCGATCGTCTAGGTCATCGGATCCTAGATTCCGAGCTCCAGAACTGCGGGATTAGTGACCCTTATCTAAAAGGAATCGCCAACATCCTCCTTCAACAGCAATTGGTGGTCGGAGTTTGGAGCTGTTTAGCTGACCCCATACAAGTCTAGTTTGGTGCGCCACAAGGCTCAATTCTAGGTCCACGTTTATTTTAGGCGTTTATTAATGATCTTGCACAGGCAATCGCTTCAAACTTCATAATGTTTGCCGACGACATCAAGAGTTGGAGCAGGATACAAGTGAATGCTGCCCAGCATCTGCTTCAGGGTGACCTAGACACAGTACATCAGTGGTCAATCCAAAATTTACTGCATTTCAACGTGAGTACATGCAAGGTACTGTCCATCCGACACAGGATCAACTACTCATACACGCTCGGAACGTATGTACTGCAATAACCGTCCATCGAGCGTGATCTGGATGTGCTGGTTCAAGGTGACTTAGGTTGCTCCAGGACGCACGAGAAGTCCTCGAAAGCTGATAATCCCCGCGTCGGGTTGTGGCGGCGGACATTCGGACAAATAATCAGCATTTTTAACTGCTGCTCAGTACATATATTCGTCCCCATGTCGAATACGCCATTCAAGCCTGGCATCCATGGTTGAAACACGACCTTAATGCATTGGAGCAGCCTCAACCTGGGGCATCCAAATAGTTCATTAGAGTGGGCAGTCTCCCATAAGAGCAGATGCTGAAACGAATGGGAGTATTCAGCGGACGATGTCTGTAGTGACCATGACATTTTACCCCATCAAACATCACACTCAGACTTGTGCACATTTTGTTTTACTTTGCACCCATCCCAAGCCTATATATACTGGACTGCAATTTTGAACCGGGTTCGCCATCTTGTCCGCGCGTTGCCGGCTGTTGCGTTCCTACGTGGTGTTACTCATTGCTTCACCACTCTCTCCCATTGTCCTCAAGCTATATTCACATAGCTATTGTACATAGCTATTTTCTCAAGACAATCTTTATATCCCACCGTCTTCTGTCTCACCGGGCTACGGTTTTCTTGTGTAGCATTCGTCAAGCCGCTACATAATTGGTGACCCCAATCGCATTCCGGTGAGTTCGTTCCATTTCTTTGGTTTTTTCACGCAAATCATGGCCTCAGTTTCTAAAAAGTGTGAGGACTCACAGTGTGTGCAAGCGGTATCTCTGGTAGTTCCACCATTTATTGAAAAAGATCCCGTTTTATGGTTCATGATTTTAGAAGCTGAGTTTACGTCTAAGCATGTCACTAGCGATTCTGCAAAGTTTAACCACTTGCTCACACGCCTGCCGACTGATATTTCTATAGCGCTACGCGATCTTATTATTACATCTTGTCCTCCTGACCGTTATAATTCTCTCAAGGACGCGGTAATAAAGCGTGTTACTCCCTCATTGAAGTCCCGCCTGCATAAACTTTTTACTGGTCTACAGCTAGGTTCTAGTAAGCCATCCGCGCTATTGCTAGAGATGCGTGGTCTTCTTCAAGGACTGCATATGGACGAGTCGCTGCTTCGAGAGTTATGGCTTCAGCGTTTGCCTGAAAACGTACAAGCTATGCTATCGCTTGCGAAATCGCAGCCTTTGTCAGAAGTTGCAGATATTGCTGATGATATGATGGATCGCTTCACCGGACCACCGTGTCCGTCGTCTAGTTCTCTTCGCTCACCTGACGTAGATTTCACTGTTGACCCTTCGGTCCAGACCATCGACACCACTACTCCACCTTCCACTGGTGAGCTCTTAACAGAGATAGCCGCGCTACGGCAAGAAGTTCAAAGCTTAAAGTTACATCGGCACCCACGGGATTCTCCATCCCGTTCTCCTAGCCCATCTCGAAGCCGAACACGACTCCCAATTTGCCGTTATCACGCACGTTTTGGAAGTTCCGCTAGAAATTGTATAAAACCATGCTCATTTCCCGTAACGAGAAAAAGGACAGGCCGACACGTATTGGCGATGAACGCCGTCGGCCGAAGTCGTCCAAGTCGCCTCTTCAATATCGTTGATAGGAACACCGGGATCATGTTCCTGGTTGATACCGGGGCGGAAGTTAGCGTGATCCCACCGGTTCCAGGCGACACGACTAAGCCACAGACAACTAACTTGAGTGCCGCTAACGGCACTGCTATTCGAGTCTTCGGTCAACGCTCTCTTACCATTGACCTCGGACTACGACGTCCCTTTCGATGGATTTTCACCATCGCTGCCGTTCCATTTGCTATATTGGGTATTGACTTCCTCCAACACTTCGATCTTCTCGTCGATGCGCGTCATCGCAAACTCGTTGACCAAAAGACCCAGCTTTTCACATGTGGAGTTCGCACACCTTGTGTTTCTGTCACTCCCATTTACATCCAGCCTGAAGCTGATAAGGAATTTTTAGATCTGTTCAGACAGTTTCCGCAGCTCGTCCGCTCAGCTGACGCTACTCTTCCGGTCGCATCTAGCGTTACGCACCATATACGAACCCGTGGCCCACCGGTTTCTGCACGGCCACGACCTCTCGCCCCTGATAAGCTAAAAGCCGCTAAGGCGGAATTCGAGCACATGCTCGAACTTGGTATCATCCGTCATTTTCGTCCTTTTCTAGAGGGCAGAAGCTTTACCGTCTTTACTGACCACAAACCTTTAGTTTATGCCCTCGACTCGTCATCGACCTTAACGCAATCTACAGGGCCACCTGTAACGACGCCCAGCTTTTCAGCTCCACCACAATCCCAGTCACCAGATTCGCCTCAAACTAATACTAGTCACGGTAGAAGAGTTCGTAAACCTGCTCGTTTCTCCGATTTTGTCGAATTCATCCACACCTCATGAATCTTTTTCATTTTCTCTCATCGTTTGTATTATGCTTTTCCGTAAATATCTGAATCTGTCTCCCCGAGTTTTTTCCCCCATCTATCAGGTAAAGTCATGAGGCTGGCACGTTTGGGTCCGTCCGTTCAATGCTTGGCTGTTTCTCAATGGTTTGGTCGTTTGGATGCTTTGGTCTACCCCCAACGCTTTGTCGTCTCGCCCGCCCACGTTGGCCTTTGGATCGTGGTTTGCTTGGCTCAATTTGGCTCGCCTTGGTCGTTTGTCTGGCTCGCCTTCCTGGCTTTGGCTGCTCGTGTGCCTGGCTCGTTGTTTTTGGTCCCCCCACGGCTCGCCGGTACGCACAGGATTTCAGCTTCGTTTTGGCAGTGGATTGGAATGCGGTGGGGGGAGTGACCTCTCCCAAGCGCACCGTCTTTCAGCAGCGGTGAAAGGTCCTACCGGCCCTTTTTCTGGATTATCCAGTTTTTTTGTAGTCCGGTGTGCCCGCTGGGACGGCCCACCGATGATGCATTCCAATCCACAAGAAGATTAAATAATCCAAATACAACCGAACTCCTGTGATTCTGCCTTTATACATTTGCAAGCCAACAGCGATCGAAGTCCTCGTCCCTCGGCCTTCTAGGGGGAGGCCTGTGTAGTGACCATGACATTTTACCCCATCAAACATCACACTCAGACTTGTGCACATTTTGTTTTACTTTGCACCCATCCCAAGCCTATATATATACTGGACTGCAATTTTGAACCGGGTTCGCCATCTTGTCCGCGCGTTGCCGGCTGTTGCGTTCCTACGTGGTGTTACTCATTGCTTCACCACTCTCTCCCATTGTCCTCAAGCTATATTCACATAGCTATTGTACATAGCTATTTTCTCAAGACAATCTTTATATCCCACCGTCTTCTGTCTCACCGGGCTACGGTTTTCTTGTGTAGCATTCGTCAAGCCGCTACATGTCACAGAGTACGATACGAACTAATAATGGCCCACTTGATCCTGCACGGCCCACATCATGTGTGCCGCTCCTTACTGCAACTCGGCGGTTATACAAACCTGAGAGGACATTCACTGAAACTAGTAGCAAATTACAGCCGTCTGGAGGGCCGCAGAAATTTCTTTTCCATTCGTGTATGTCACCTGTGGAATACTATCCCAGAATCAGTCATCTCTGTACCGACAGTAGCAATAGTTAAAGGACGGTTGGATGAGGCACTCAAGCACTTATACTTTGTTACTTAGCACTAGTCTCCATAGTACTCCTGGAATATACCATGGAACTATTGACTGTTACCTGTGGGTCCTGTGAAACTACACAAATTGCGGGACTACGGGGAACAAACAACCCCTTTTTCATAATTAACGTACCATCTTATTGTTATTATTTCGATAGCTTTACCAAACTACCCAATGTGTACCACAAAATGTTCCTCCAATCAATCAGTAATCCTTGTGCCAAGTGTTGCTGGTCGTGACCCGGTAGCCAAAGGAGTAGAAGTTTCGGCTACTATTCCAATGGTTCCGGGTTCGTGTACTGTCATCCCAACCTGAAGAGGTCAGACAAGGTCAAAACGTGTCTGGATGTGTGGTGTTTGCAGGCGGGCAACAGCTAATTTCTACGTTACAAAGCCATCAGTGCCCTCAAGTGTTTCCTTGTCGTTGGCACATGCCCAGGCAATGTAATATGGTGAAGCTGGCTTCCGTAAGTCTATCCAATCTATTTGAACAAATGTGAAATAAAGGGCTTATTCCTCTTAAATGGGACGGATCAATTATTATGGTAATATACATGAATGACAGTTGCAAAGGTAGTACTGAATTTGCGACTCAACAATCTCAACCACTGCTCTAATGAGGATTGTGTGTCCAGGATGAGCGAAGAACAGGTAAGTTTCATCCCACATCGGGGCTCTCCATATACCACTTTCACTTGACAGCAGCTGCTAGGGCAGCGTCGCAAGTGTGCCAAGGTGATCATAGCTGGTCCGACCCGGTCAGTCGCAGTGGCCTTCAGACAAGCATATAGAGGAACGTGCCCCTACGTAATACATGAACATTCCACGCGTCTCATACTCGAAGGGCTCAGACACCATCCTGTTTACCGTTCCTTATCAAATCCCTCCTCTGTAGCTACTGTAGTTCGCAGTTGTTGGTGCATCAAAAAAATTACTATGCAAAATTATATAAGGCTAAATAGTGAGATCGTGGTTGAAGAGGAGGCTAAGAGGGATGGGGTGGGACAAAGAAACTCACAGCACGAACGCCACTGAGGTCGGCTCCTAGCCATATCAGCAAGTGTGTCCAACCAAACGCGCTCATCGTCTTTCGGACCCCAACCAGGGAGCCGAGACGCTCCAACCGAGGCCAGCTCAGAAGTGAGGGCCTTCATTCCTCTGGACCAAGTCATCGCTTGGACACCCCTTCCCTTCTTCCATCCACACACCCGGCGCGTAAACAACGCACGTCGCGGGAGTCGGTGGGCTGGCATGCGTAACACGTGGCCGAGCCATTGGAGCCTGGTGCGTGAAATGACGGTGCTGAGCGGTTCAGTTCCTTTTCCTGTGTCGTAAATAAGGCGTCGAACACGCTCGTTGCTCACGCGGTGTTCCCACCAGATGTGAGCTACATTGCGAAGGCACCGATGGTCGAACGTAACTAGCCTCTTTATGTCCGCTGCTTTAGGTGGGCTGGTTTCACAACCGTACAGTAGGGTCGAACGTACTGCTGCATTGTACACTCTACTCTTCAGAGCGAGAGTGATGTCGCGCCTGCGCCATAAGTGATGAAGGTTCGCAAAAGCGCCCCTAGCTTTTGCTACACGATTCGTGATCTCATCTTCAATCCCACGGGCGCTGATACAACTTCCCAGGTAGTTGAATTTTTGAACGAGTTCTAGCTGCTCCTCACCAACGGTCAGCGTAGAAGGCGGTCCAGACCAATCTTGGAGGAACGCTTTGCACTTCGAGAGTGAGAAGCAAAGCCCGAAGTGACGGACAGCCAGTGCTACTCTGTTCAGTGCCGCTTGGCACTTTTGTGAGCTGTCACAGATGAGGGCAATATCATCAGCATACTCTAAGTCAAGAAGTCGTTCGCCTGGGAGTAGCTCCACACCTTCTAAGTCGAGTCCTGTGAACGCGAGTTCCATGACTTCGTCAACAGCGAAGTTGAAGAGGAAAGGTGACAGCGGGCATCCTTGTCTCACACCGCTGGAAATATTGAAGGGCGACGACAACTTGCCGTAAGTTCTCACTCTGCCCGAGCTGCGCGCATATAATGCTCGAATAATGTTAACATATTTCTCAGGTACACCTTTCCTGAGTAGACAGTCTCAAAGTGCATGTCTATCCACCGAATCGAATGCATGGTGGGCCGCCAATATATGTGACGGTGCTCCAACAACTGCGAACTACAGTAGCTATAAAAGAGGGATTCGATGCACAGTAGCCGGTTGGTAGCTTACCGGAACGATGCCCATCCGTTACCAGTAGCTCAGCCAGCTTGCATCAGTTGCAACTTTTTCTGCTTTCTCTTTTTCTATGTATTGCGGCACAGTAGCTGAGGTGTTCCCCACCTCTAGCTAACGTATATGGTGATGATGATGATGATGACTGTAGTTCGCCATCATTGTCCTATTATTTTGGTTCTCCTCAATTTTATTAGTAGTCCCACTATGGAATGTACTCTTTTCGTATCTCATAAGATGGTATTGAGTTGTTGTCCGGGGAAAACTTATCAGTCCGGATTAAGTGGTCGACATCATCTGCTGGACAAATCCTCAAACGTGGTCACATCTCTGAGTGACAACTTCGCATAAAGTGTTGTTGCTGCACTGCCGACCACTTGATAGTCCTTCGCGCTTTGAAGACGATAATGTGCAGATTGTTACTAAAACCACTTGTTTCGACAGCTACATTGCCTGAGGCGTTGCATGACTCTCAAGCTTGGTAGTTGTATTGCGGCAGATTGAACGTCAAGTCAAATCAAGCCTTATCCACCCGTATGGATGCATTTTCGCTGTTCCCGTAATCTAAGTGTTTATGGATGTAGCAGTGACCGCGTGCCTACATGGGAGACGGAATCTGTTCTTCCGATCAGAAATTCCTAATTGGGTTCATGTTTCTAATCTTCATTACTGAAGAGCCATTCAGCAGACACCTCTGTTCTGGACGGCAAGGATTACAGCCAAGTAATAAATTCCCTAACACAACACTTCAAGTCAAGTTATCTAGGAAACGAGTGGTGAATTCCTGCTCCTAAATTGGCTTAGGCTCATCATCATCATTCTTATACAAGTTTGCTAGTGGAAAACACCTCTGTTATTTTGCCGCAATACATAAGAAAAGAAGAAAAAGTCGTAACGGTAACACGTCAACTAAGCCATCATTAACGGATACACATCGTTCCGGAGAGCTAACAACAGGTTATTGTGCGGCAAGAACGTTATATTACGCTTAAGAAAGGAGATCGTGGTCGGTGTGCTAGGTTAAGCGGTAGAGATAGCGAGAACGAAACTCAGCACAAACGCCACTGAGGTCGGTTCTTCGCCATGTCAACTAGTTTATCCAGCCAAATGTATTCCTCGTCCTCCGGACCCCAACCAGGGAGCCAAGAGACTCCAACCGAGTCCAACTTAGAACTAATGGCCTTTATTCTTCTTCACCAAGTCATCGCTTGGCCACGTCCCTCCCTTTCCATCCACAACCCCGGCTCTTAGATAACTCATGTCGCGGAAGTTGGTGTGCTGGAATGCGGTACACTGTCCAACGAAAGCCTAGCGTCAGTAAGACTGTTCGCGAAGCGGATGGTTCGCCGATTGCTAAACTACAGAAAAGCTTAGATCGACGGACTGTACAATATTATTCCAGTTCAATTGTCTCTCACGGTCCACTTGTATTACCTGTGAACCCTACTGCCTGCCATGAGTAGTCGCCCTTGATCTACCCAGAAAAGCGGAAGTTTGTCTTGCGATTCGACACCAGACGATTCAAGGCTGCCGGCTCAGATGAACCTTCTTCAAGCTGTTCAAGTATGGAGGCACAGTTATCATTAGCCAGCTAACCTCGTTGTTCTCAAAAATCTGGCGAGTCAGTTATTGACCCAATTTTTAAGAAGGGTGCTCGCACTTCATGCACCAACCATCGGTCGATTAGTTTCATTTCGGTTGCCACCGAACTATTGGCATTCACTCTACTCCGTAGACTATCTCCCATTCTTGAATCGCAGTACCGCAAAGAACACGCTGGCTTCCGACTTGGCCACGAGTGTGTGGATTAGATATTCACGCTCCATCAAATCCTGGAGTACCCCCACCTTTACCAGAGGCCTACCCTCGGTGCATTCGACTCCAGTGATCGACCTGCTCTATGGAGTTGTTTGCCAAGGAAGTTGTCCCAGAGAAGTACACTGTCATCCTACGCGCACTATATTTCCAATCTCCGGCAGATTGAGAGTGTATGGGAGGTTTTCGTCCTTTCTTTGTCAATAGCGCTTTCCATATACCTAGGCAGCTGTTTGACTGTTGGTGGTACCATTGGAAAGGAAGATCCTCTTCCTATCGGTGGGGGTTTGTCAACTTGAAACACTTGTTTCACCGTCGGGATGTCTCCATCTTGGTAAAGGGTCGTGTTTACAATGCCACTGTTCCGATGATGTTGCTATATGCTAGCGAATCATGGCCAATTCGCGGAAACGACATGCGCCGGCTCTCGGCCTTCGACCACGTGTGCTTGAGAACGATTGCTCTTGTGTGCAGGTAGCAACGTATCTTCGGCAGTGCAGTCAGACGTGCCTTAGGAAATATGATTATTCCCTTCAACAAGCTGTTTTTCTGCGCCAGTTAAGATGGTTCGGTCATCTTCTGCACATGTCAGCTTGGCGTTTGCACTTTTCGCGCCTACAGGACTCGGCTGGAAGAAACCACGTGTTGATCAACCGTCCGCCTGGCGACAGCATATGAAATCGTTAACTACACGTCGTGTTGCCGTTGGATCCACATGCCTGCCTGTTTGCGGACCAAAAGATGCAGAGCGCAGATGGTTGGAATCAATTCAGGATAAGGCGCGCAATCCAAGCCAATGGAGGGTCTGTATACATAATTGTTTAGCTTTAGTTGCTTACTGCTTAACGATTAAAAAAATGGAAAAGTGAAAAATGGCCGGTGCAAAATTATAAAAATGCTCCGTTTTTCTTTTATTGCGGCCCTATAGCTGAAGAGTATTGCTCACCTTCAGCTAACGTGCCATGATGGCAATGCATTGATTAAACCTGCCTTCTTCTAGTAATTTCCATGGTTTTGTTTTCCGCTATGTATATTCAGTAGAATGCTGCTTATATTATACCCAACACGTGGCCCAGCCGCCGGAGCCTGGTGCGTGATATAACGGTGCTGAGCGGTTCACTTCCATTTATTGTGCCACCAGCTTGGCTCACTGCTCACCCGGTGTTCCCACCATATATGAAACCAATTGCACTGCCGGTCGGACGCAACTAGCCTCTTTATGTCTGCCGATCTAATGGGTCAGGTTACACAACCACACAAGAAGGTCGAACATACGGCTGCATTGATCACTGTACCGTTCAGGGAGAAAATGATATGGCACCGACGCCATAGGTGACGAAGGTTAGCACAAGCACCTCGAGCTTTTGCTATACGGTTTGTGCTCTCGTCTTCAATTCCAACGACGCTGATACAACTTCCTAGGTAGTTGAATTGTTGAACTACTTCTAGATGCTCCCCGCCAAGCGCCAGCGCAGGAGGCCATCCCTGCCAAGCTTGGAGGAAAGGTTTGCACTTCGAGGATGCAAAGCATAGCCCGAAACGGCTGACAGTCAATGCTAATCCATCCAGTGCCGCCTGGCAAGTTTAAGAGCTGTCACAGATGAGGACAATAACGTCACTTTATTCCAAGCCAATAAGTAGTTTTCTTGAGAGCAGCTACGCACCTTCTAAGTCGTGTCCTGTGAAGGCGATTTCCATGACTTTGTCAATAGCAAAGTTGAAGAGGAAAGCTTAAAGCTGGTATCCTTGTATCACCGCTGGAGGTATTGAAGGGGGGCGACGGTTTGCGGTAAGCCTTCACTTTGCCCGAACTACGAGAGTACAGCGCCTTGATAATGTTTACCTATTTTTCGGGCACATCTATCCTTAGTAGACAGTCCCAAAGGACATATCGAGCCAGCGAACGGAAGGTGTTATAACTCCCGCATATTAGTAAGAAGACAGAATTGACACTGCTTGAAAACGTTCACTTGCACAACTGATGTTGCAACCAACTGTCCAGGAAAGCCGATAAGTAAACACTTGGTCGAAACCAATCAATGCTCAAGTGCCATGTAGTTGGTTGAAAGTTACAAGCTAACATACAAAGACACGCGCTTGAAATCGATCGATTTCACGTGCAGTCTGTGTGGCTGACATCCGTGATTTCTCTAACAGAAAGCCCCTTTGATATCGAGGGACAAGAAAATAATGGGTCGCCAATAAACATGGCGCTGCTCCAAAAATTGATGCAAAGGGTATGCGGCCTATGCAGCCCCGACCTCGACGAAACCCAGCTTGCTTTTCACGAATCTGTCTTTCAAGAGTGTCCGTCGGTCTACGAAGGATGACAGAGGCAATCAGTTTGGAGGAGATGGAGATCAGACTGGTTCCTCTATGATTAACGCATTCCGATCATGAGCCTCCCAATAAAATTGGGACTATAAAGGAGTGCTTCCTGTCTATTGGGACAGTGTACTGCTACCACGGTTTCACAAGTAACTCGTGTAAATCAGCAATAAGAGCAGGACCCCGAATTTAAAGAGGGATGAATTAAAATCGACTGATCCCTCGGTCTTATTCAACTTCAGCAGTCCGATCTAAAGTTCGACTTCTGAGCGCGAAGTTGGATTTAAGGGGACAGATCAGGGATCAGGACGATCAATAGCTAGGGAGGAATCTAACACTTCCGACCGATGAAATTGCCTTTCAAAGTGCTCAGGCCAACGCTCCAAGCGTTTTGACAAGTTGTGGATTGGTTGTCTACTCTTGTCACCTATATTTTCCCTAACACCAGGTCTCCTGATGCCAGTTTCCCTTGTCAGACAGAATAACTTCTGATGGTTAATAACGGCAGGGACCACTTCCAGCTCTGACGCAAGATGAGACCACCAGGAGTCGCGGTCTCTCTTCAGGTTAGCACAGATTTACATCCTGTGGTCACTGCTAGTCTCATTGTGTTTGTTTCCGGCCGGAATGTGCCGGCCGATTGCGACTACATAGAGACCCAATGTCCAGGTTGGCAATTTGATTTGCCACATGAAGACATGTCTGCTGTGAGTAACATCTGGATGTGGTGCAGTACTAATGAGAATTATGGTGAAACAAGCGGGCGTGTTGAACTCAGCGAGATTTCGTTTATCCTTCTGAAGACCATGCAAAAGCGGTACTTTCCCTTGGCCTTCTTCACCAAAATGGCTGATGAGTTACACGGACTGTCAGCCTCCTCTAGTACACCCGCATTCAACATCTTCTGTGCCTGCCTTTTGACCTCGGCTTCCAGGTGGATTGGTATACTTCTGGGTCCATGCGGTCGATACGGCTTCCGCAAAAGTGGAAGTATGTGTTTGAGCCAATCAAAAAACCAGTAGGTGCTGTTATCGTCTGTGAAGAGAAGTTTGTATTTGCCGACAAGCGATGGCAAAGTTATACTAGTGTGTAAAACGGCAACGACAGTGCACTCCCGGGTGGATCCTTCTGTACCAGCGAGGGGTATAAACCCGTGTTACGTTGTCAGCTTTCCTCAATTCAGGTCGAAGATGGCCTCATTGGCTTGGAGAAAGTCTGCCACCAGAATGGTCTGTTTGACGTCCGACGACACGACGAAGAGATTGTTGAATGTATGACTCCCGATACCAACCACGTGCTCCGCCATACCATTTATGCGGATATCGTAACCATCGACCGCTTTCACCACCATGGAACACCATTGGGTTTTCACTTCATCTCGACGGTTGATCAGGGAGACTGCGGCTCCTGTATCGGTCAAACACCTCACTGTTGCTCCATTCACCTCTCCATCGTTACAATAACACCTAGGTTCAGAGCCCTAAGCATTCACTTTCCAACACGAGAAGAATACTGATTATAACTTTTATTTGGTACAAAGAGTGTAGTGCGGCTTGATGGGCATGGCCGCTTCCAGTGTCCCAGTTTCCCACCAAAGAAGCATCACCCACTTTGCCGTGTCCTCTGGCGGTAATTCGAAGTGCTCCAATGCCTAGCGCAATGGGCTCCAACTTCTCTTCTAACCTGTCCGATCGGTCGCTCTTTTTGGTCTTCGATTCTCGATGCTGATGGCTCCTGTATCAATAATGCAACTCGAGCAAGTTCCACCACGCCCGTTCTCTAGGTGGCATTCACAATCTGCCATCGTTGGAGGCAGACCGTGCAGAAACTGCTCCACTAGCAATTACTGTCTTGACGCGTCATCCAAATCTGTCAGCGACCAATCCAACTAACCACCGAGATAAACCACAAACACGACCGAATCCGCTCCGAGCCCTGAATCGTCACATGGAATCCTGGCGGTCGACCGGACTGTCAAACCCGGCCATCAGCGCCTCTTTTGCGGTCGCCCATTCCTACTTAACTGGGCCTCTTGTTGCCGCCTCTAGGACCACCTTTGCTCGCCGCTTGAGTAGACTCCGAAGCGTAACCAGTTTCGCTCGTTCCTGCCTTACCCTGACTGCTTCCGCGACATTTTCGAACTCCTCCGGGAATCTCCGTACATCCCCAACCTCAAATGGCCCTGACCACCGGACATTCATCTTCCGCCTCCGGCTGGTCACCGCAACAAATGTGGTAAAAGCGACGTGGTGCGAAAAAGTCGTGTTGGAGAACGAACGTATCCATGGTATAACGCTTAATAATGAATGTCCTCGGCCTTATGAGGCCTTCTTTTGTTCGGCATGACCGTATCGCTGTACTTGTTTTGTAGAATGTTAACAACCGATGCCATCGCTAGGGCAGTAGTTCCATATGTCAGGCAGAACACAGAACAGTCGGACTCATTTGTGCACCATTCGTAATGGCATTTGACTTCACGCTACACCTTGTGCCATCGACTCAGCTTACCTTGACGGTACGGTATAGATTCAAGGCTTCAGCGTCATCCATTTTCATGGCCAGTTGAAATGTACAATACGCCCCCGTCGTCCGCGCTGCTCCACTATTCGCTGAGTTCGTCGCACCGGCTTGTTTCACCATACTACTCATTAGTAGTGCACCACCTGGTAAATATGCGACCAGTGATCAACGGAGTTAAGTGAGCGCTTGCTCAACCCGAATGCCAGGCTAATTCGATATGTATTCAAAGCACCTAGCTTCCCTAGTTGGCTGGTGTCTGTGCGCTCGCTAGGTCGTCGTGGGCGTACGCCAAAAGGCACCCGCAGATCAGCATATACAAGTGTCTGGTCAGAGTCCACGCATCTACTCCAAATCGAGAGACAGCCATGAACGCAGCCCTTTCAGCAGTAACGGATCGCAATTTGATCCATTTGCGCCCATGGCTGGTTCGAACTCTGGCACCATGTCACCCTCCTGCGGGTGCTGTGTCGAAAGTTAGTGCTCGCGAGAAAGAGACGACCTTCTTCCCTCAGGTGTAGTAACCAATCACTGTTATCATTACGGGAGCCTACACCATGTTGGCCGTCCGGATGCTCATCAGTGGACAGTTTTGCAACTTAAGCGTTCAGGTCCCCAGCTAGCACTACAGTGTCCCTGCTTCTTCCGTGACAAAAGAGATCGTTCAGTTGGCGATAAAAGTCGCCTTCCATCGACTCATCGCTACAGTTTGTGGGAGCGTAAGCAGCCATGACAAACAGACACCTATTAGCCACATGCGACATCGAAGCTTTGAACGAGCCAGCCAGTCGGACCACACACATTCAGCTACTAATTGGGATCCAATCAACCAGAGCAGCTTCAACCCGGGGACTCAAGGGAATATCAAAACTGACTAGGCGGGCACTCGAAGATGCATTGTCTCTGGATAGGCGCAAGGATGAAACAAAGTTAGAGTCACCTGAAGGGGCTCCCAAAGCCAACACAAAGCTTAAGTCTTGCAAGCGGGTTTCCGATAAGCAGCAGATGTCCAATGAGTGGATTTGCAATGTTTGGGCAAATGCTGACGGTTGACCGAGCTGTAACAATGTCCGTGTTAGATCTTCACGTTTTCGTGCTATTCCGCATTAAACACCCAAAAAATTCTCCGCAACAATTCTATTCCAGCCGAAAATAAATCAGAAGTCCAACTAGCTTGATCGCGAAAAGCGTGTTAACAAAACCGCCGCCAAACGTAGCCAAAACGTCGTCAGAACGCTGCCAACAACGTTGCACAACTACGCCAGATCTACGCCAAATATATAGGTTGCTCAATGACCTTCGGCTTCTAGAAAACGAAGGTCAACTGGTAGAAATTGCAGCTTCCTTGCCAAAACTCCGTATGTTGGCAATCACATGAACGAATGAAAGGTTCCGGAATTTTCGCCATCAATACACAATGGAAGATGATCGATTAATTGTTAAAATACCGAACTATCCTTGATGATTTTACCTATTCCCGGATACACTCACCCCTCCTGAGACGGCAGCTGCAGCATATGATGATAGCGTAAGGTTGACTTGAAGCATCCTGGACGACGTTTGACGCCTATCGGCCCATCGCCTTGGCTATAGTATCCTGGATTCGAGTCCCGTTCTCTACGTTTCGGTATCATTCTTCTGCTGACAGGGCTCTTCCACGGGCTCTTTGGGCAATTTGAAGCTGTCCGCCAACAGGACAAATGGAAGCTCGACAGATTCTATTGCTTGTGGTTGACACAATGTTAGCCGCATTTGGTTTGCATGGCGTACCCACACTTGGGTTTCAACCAGTAGGTCGTAACTAAAGTTCCTGCGCTTGCCCTGGATCGCACCTGGCATTCATTTTGCGTGTCCTTCCCGGTTAGCACGTGCAAGTACTGACTGTCCCGGTTTAAAAGAGCGACGTTTGGCACCATACCACCGATTTAAACGACGTTCCATCTTGAGTTTCCTTTCACCAGTGGTGGGCTCTGAGGACGGCCGAACTGCATAAAAAGGCACACGAAGTTTTCGCTTCATCATTGCCTCTGCTGGTAATATTGCACCCGGCATTTGGGAATTTTGTGTAGATCGGTACAGAAGGGGGAACCAGTCGATCACCTTCTCAATGTCTCCCTCCCTCCTTGATTTGAGAAGAGCGCGTTTGAATGTATGCAAAAATCTCTCCGCTTGGCCGTTCGATTGTGGGTGGAATATGGTGGAGACCGCATGTGTTTGATGGCGCAGCGTTTTTGCAGAACTCCGTGAATGTGACCGAAGTACACTGTGCTCCATTGTTCATCACCATTGTTTTAGGGCAGCCGAACCTGCTGAAGATTTGTCGCAATCTCGAGACCGTTGCGCTGGTTTTCGTGTTGCTCAGGAGGTCACTTGTTGGAAGTGTCGACCATTATGAGAAATTTCTGGTCGTTGCTCAGGCCTGCGAAGTCGACATGAACACGGCCGTGCCGTTGAAGCGGTAGCGCAGTTAGTACAACTTCTAGCTAGCCGCTCCAGCTGTCTGTCCATAAACGGCCAGTACACTTAACTTCGGGCAAGCGCTTTCATTCGGTTAAGCCCTAGCATGGAATCGATTCAATACTTTCTTGCAATATCTGCTGGATGACTACCCTCTCCGAGAACATGACGCAATCGCTCACAATGGAGAGCGAATTTCTTCTCTGATAGAACTGCTGCGTTTCGGCACGGGAGCACGAACATGGCCAGCCAGTTCTGTGAAATTGTGTAACCTTCTTTAGGATTGTATCCCGGAGCATTTCGGCCCGCACAGCTTATGCCCTAATTGGCAAACGATGTAATGCCTCGCTCGCCAGGAATCTAACATCGGGTCCGATCTCAACCGAGGCTATGATGGTATCATCTTGTTCTTGATGATGAGAATCAATGAAGTGTGACAGCGCATCTGCTTGGCCCATCTAAACCGTTGACTGATAGAGAATTTCAAAGGCACAGCCCAGCAGGGTGAGTGCACATCGTTGGAGTCGATTGCATTCCCTTCTTCAAGCCGAAACTGATCGTTAGTGGCTTGTGATCCATCAAGAGCTTGAAGCGGCGACAATACAGCATCTTGTGAAATTTTTTTCACAACATACACTAGGGCCAATGCTTCCTTCTCGATCTGGCTGTAGTTTCTTTCGGCTTTCGTCAGCGTCCTGGCGGCATGTGCGATCGCCTTCTGAGATTCATCTGGGAACGACTGGGAAACTACGGCACCGTTGGCTAGAATTGATGCGACCGTGGCAAAAACAATTTCTCGGGACTGGTCAAAGTGAGTCCGGAGTAGGTCTGAAGCCAGCAATGACCTGACCCATTCGAACGCATTCTGGCATTCTGGCCTCCAGTTCCAGGTCTGGCACCTGCTCAGCAACTTGTTCAGCTGGGCACGCAGGCAGTGTAGTTCGGGCAGGAAAACGCTGTAATGACTAATTAGACCACAGAAGGAACACAGCGATATCAAGCCTGCAGGCGGGGGGCATTTTTTGAATAGTTCGGATATTTTCTGGATCAGGGCGATGACCGTCTTTTCGAAAATGAAGCCAAGGAACTTGCTGGTTGGTATAAAAGATGTACACTTGTCTTCACGGATACGGAAACCGCATGATTGGATGCGTCCAAGCACTTCAGTGAGATACACAAATAGTTCTCCTGCCGCCCGACCCATTAAAAGGATATCATCCAGGTACCTCGCGGCTCCGGAAACTCCCGCCAGCATGGTGTTCATCAGCTGCCGGAAGATCGCTGGTGCCGTTTACACTCCAAAAGGGAGGCGGTTGTACTGGTACAAGCCACAAGAATTGTTGATGGTCAGCAATTCTCTCGAGCCTTCATCAATCTCGATCTGGAGGTAGGCATCGGACAAGTCGAGCTTGGCGAACCACATCCTATCATTCAGCTTGGCAAAGATATCCTCTGGTATCGGAGAGGGGTACTGATGGTCATCCCGTGCGGCGTACAGGCCAGTTGAAAAATCGGCGCAGTTATGCACTTTACCGTTTGGCTTTCTCACAGCAACGATCCGCGCAGCCTATGAAGAGTAGTTCACTGGTATGCTGAGAGTAGCGCGTTCCAGTCGGTCGAGCTGCAGCTCAACTGCTGCCATGACTGCATACAGTACCGGTCTTTTCGCCCTGAAGACTGGGTTGGTACTTTCTCGAAGGCAAAGCTATGCGTTGAACTTAGTGCAGTGACTGAAACCACCTTCAAACATGGAGGCAAACTTTTGCTTTAGAGTTCTTGTCATGCTTTCTATCGACAATAATGCATGGACTGGATCGGTTTGGACTCTAATTCAAAGCTGACTCATCGGAACATCAAACAGTTTAACTTTTCCATCCAGTCAAGCCCAAGGAGGTTCAAGTTTGGTTGGTCCGAGAAGTAACAGGTTCCGGTCGGTTTCACTCAGTTGAAGGCAATTTTGCAGGTTATTTCTCCGACCAGCTTCAGCACTCCATCGGATGTGTTGTGGGCGACTTTATTGGAAACAAACCTTCTTCCGCCACTTTATGTGCTTCTAAGTGTTCTTGGAAATGATCGTTATATCTGAGGCCGTATGGAACTGCAACCTGGTTGGGACCCCGTTGATGAGCACAGTGATACATAAGCGGCGGCGTCTAGTATCGCTGTGAAAAGCGGCAATCACTGATAGTGATTCTGTGTTAGGCTTTCTGAACTTTTTCCTTCGGTAGGACTACCTGACGTCTCTTAGCCGGGACTGACGGCAAAAATCTTCCTTGTAGCCGTGTTAATGTCATTTAGCACAAATATGACGCTTGAAAGGACAGTATCGTGCGAAATTTCATTTACCACATGACCAGCAATGTGTGGATGGCTTGTTCGGCGCTCTGTCGAACGGCTTGTTCAATCCAGCCTTTCTTGCCTTTTGCACAGCATGAACAGTATCGGCAATAGTGGTGCGACTCTACTCAATCATACCGGTGTCGTGTATCAAAGTGATCAGTCGTTTGCTTTCGCCTACAAGAGACTACAATGTCAAATCTGGATCTTGATCCAAATTAGCAAGCAGCCGAGTGCGGATTTCCGCGTCGCTTGGAGACTGAAAAGCACTAACAAATATGAGACATTTAAACTGGTGATCCGTCAAACAACGTAAATTGAAACGTTCATATTCACGGTTATCCATGTCTGCTAGTGCCCCATAATTGTCCATATCCGGCTTAACAATTTTTAGACATTGGTTGCGAATGCTAAACAAAGATGTCGACTCACCAAAAATTTCTTTGAGTGTTGTCACTGCTTCGTTGAAAGTGATGGCCTTCGGCTATTTGGGCAGGATGTGGTAAACGAAAATTGAATGTTCATTGATAACGAGCTTGCGGAGCAAAAGACACAATTTCCATGAATCATCTTGACGGCTAAAATCCGTCCGGAACATATCCTCCCAGCGTTTGAACCACGCCTCAAATGTGCATTCGGAATCGACATCACAATGAATTGCAGTGAATGAATTCGTAAGAAGGTCAAATGAAACGACCTGCGTGTCCCGCGTAGCTGCTCCGTTTAACTGTAGGTTCAAGCAATGCGTTAAACTCTCTAATAGTTTCATTTGTTTTTCCATCTGGGATTGTTGCTGAAGAAGCAGCTTTTGAAAATGTTTGGCGGAAAAGTTTGTAACGTTTTCGTGCTTGTCCGTTGCCGTTGTTAGATCTTCACGTTTTCGTGCTATTCCGCATTAAACACCCAAAAAATTCTCCGCAACAATTCTATTCCAGCCGAAAATAAATCAGAAGTCCAACTAGCTTGATCGCGAAAAGCGTGTTAACAAAACCGCCGCCAAACGTAGCCAAAACGTCGTCAGAACGCTGCCAACAACGTTGCACAACTACGCCAGATCTACGCCAAATATATAGGTTGCTCAATGACCTTCGGCTTCTAGAAAACGAAGGTCAACTGGTAGAAATTGCAGCTTCCTTGCCAAAACTCCGTATGTTGACAATCACGTGAAGAAAATTTCGAAAGCAATACACAATGGAGGATAATCGATTAATTGTTAAAATAATGGGTTTTCCTTGATGTTTTTACCTTTTCCCTGAAAATGTGTACTTTGAGGCATGCCAAACTTAGGAGGATCGACAGCTTCAAATAAAAGCCGATGAACTGGGCTTGATCGAATTTTTAGATATTAGATTGTCGATAGGGCAAGAATGACAATCGTGCCTGCACGTGAGTTGAAACTAGAAGTCAGGCGCTTATGAGAGTAAGGTGGAGGTGGGCCATGAATTGTGGGGATGAAAACTGGGGGGGGGTGTGAAAGCGAAGTTGGAACGGGACGAGAAGGATGAGAAAACGCAAGAGGGGAAATAAGAAAACGGGTGGGCTTGGGCAATAGTATCCGGACCCCTATCCACCCTGCTCGATTGAATAGATAGAGTGTTATTAATTATTCTGTGGAACGGCCAGCGAATCAATAAAAGCTTTGAGGGCAAACTTATTGTGTTGCACGGACAGGACACTGCCAGGTTGCGCAGACCTAGACAGAAGAAAGATTAGGGTTCTCAACTAAACCTTTTGGTCCAAAATCGGACCACAATGCAGCGGGTTTGGTGTTGGGCTACCTGGAGTCTGTTTTAAGGAAGAAGGAGCAATTCACTGCAACCTTCAACTTGGAAGACCAGGAGATTGAGTTTGTCTGATCTGTAATCATTGACCGATCTGATATGCGTGAATGAAGGTGTAAATAGCACCAACTAGCATAGCTCAATTGATGGATCAGGCACGAAAACCATCGCACCACTTTAAGGTCCGGCCTCATTGTGATGGATTCTAAGGCAAAAATTCGTTCACCTAGGAGTAGTTCCGCACTGTCGAATTCGTGCCTTGTGAACCCGATCTTCGTGACTTCACCAATAGCGAATTTGAAGAGGAAAGGTGGTAGCGGGCATCCTTGTCTCACACCGTTGGAGATACTGTAGGGCGGCAACAACTTGCCTTGTTTTGGTTGCCTGATGTATGATGGCGTAAAGATCAAGAGGGAAAAGTCTCCTAGGTGTATTGAAAACAGCACCACTGTCCACTGGATTGAATGTGGTCGTCGTGTTCCCAATTCCACACTGGAACTCAAGCTAACCACGTGGATTGGCATATCAGGGAACACGACTAATAACTAACACTAGAAGCTTACTTGTTATGTTCCCGTGGACGGGAAATCTTTCATGGCATATGTGATTCAGTTTTGCCTGTAGGTCTCGCTTTTTCATAACGTGATGTAAGGAAATCCTCAATGAAGCTGTCTTGCCGACGCTCCCCTATCTTCACACCGTAGCCATTCCTTATGATCATACGTTGTTGCTAGGGTGTAGTTCTTATTTCCGGCCCTCTCTCTCCCTCTATTTCTCTATGGTTGTATAACAATGAGGGGTCACTACTAAGCACGGACATATTGTCGTTATTGCTGTTGTGCAGAATAATGCTTGCCAGAGGGCTAAAGAATATGCTGTAATCCCATTGACGCACACTGTTGGGAAAAAGCAGTTAGCTATCTGAACAACAAAGCAAGAACAAGGCCGAATAAAACACCCTGGGTTCCTCTAACTCGGATACGCTTCCTATGTTAGAAAATGACTACTTAACTTCTGGGCACCTTATTTTCCAAAATGTGCACCTATCGTCAACCAAGGAAGTTGTTTGCGTGTGCGTGTGTGTTTGGAAAGCTCGACATTATACTACGCTTATGGGTCTGATTGAAAAATATCATGATGTGTTAGGACTTCAATCGTCTTAAGTTCGGATACCTTGAGATTTCGGATCGGTGGAAGCTGTAATCGACAGCGACTCGCAGAATTCTTCCGTAGTTTGAATGAGGCCTATCGTTTGAAAATCGTTCGTTTCTTTCAACTGGAAAATGCAAGAAAACTTGTGTTAATGTTTCTTCAAAGGACTAACATTGCAAAGCCATAAAGAAGGGATTTAAACCGAAAAGTTTGCAATGCTACTAACAGACGCTTCCGCTGGTATTAGTTTAGTCTGCGTTAAAACCATCTTGGTTTAAGGGTACGTTGTTTGGGCTCAAATAAAAGTAACGTGGCAAACTATTTGTTGTTGTGATGACATGTACATGAAGCAATCGAGTTTTAGTGACCAGATGATCCCCATTGCGCGCGCGTACTCTTTTGCTGTTTGAGGTTTCGGATGGCGTAAACCAGCGCGACAGCTCTCCAGTACGTGTACGAGTGTTACATGTTTCTTAATTGGAAAAGAACACTTTATTTATTTTGTCAACATCTAGTCTTATTTCCGGTTTCCCTAAGCTTCCAATTGTACCTACACATCCCAAACTAGTCGTATTTCACGAGAGACATCTGGTCGCGATGCGCTCTATGATTCGCCGCTATATTGTACATGTAGTAAGAACTATGGTTACCCAGGAGTGTTTACATACATTGTCATCTACATCACAGCCCTACTGTCCGCTGGTTGATTATGAGTAAACTCTTGTGTCCTAGGGGTTTCTGTCCGACAGAAACTGGTGAAGGCGAAGAATCGCAACGAATTAACATGAGATCTCATGGTTCATAATCATGCCATTTCCAACTTCATACTACGAGTAAGCATTTCCCCTACTTAGACTAGATGGAAAGAAGCAGGGTTGCAATTAAAACGATAGCAGTAGTATGCCGGCACATCTCACGGAAGCTTTGCTGTCACGCGGCCACAACCAGCTGCGCGTGGGTTGGATATACAGCGAGGTCGTCTGCGCCTATACGGATTAGAACCAGTGACCACCGGATTACAAGACAAGCGTGTACGTCCTTCGGCCACAGGCCGAATTGGAGACTCCAGTTCGTCAGCACTGCACGGCAGCTGCATTTTAGACGGGTGATTAACACACCTGCCAGGAATGTACCAAATGAAATGTCGGTAAATGTTAAGCTTATTAATTTCCAGTAATTCTGCGTGCAAATATTTGAAAGATGTAGTAGCGCCGCGTCATTTGCTGGTTACTCAAAATTCGTCGCAGTGTCAACGGTTTGAGTAGGTGTTGTGGGCTGGCGTAATGCGTGCATTTTACCTAAGTCCTCGATCGGCCTCAACGAATTAGCGGCCTTACAATAAGCTCTACCTTTATAAAGCATACGATCATGGTGCATCACACTACGATTATTTTGTTCCCCTGTACTAATCAGGGACTGCGTGTCTATTGAGAAATCCGCCACTGTTCTTCGTTAAGCACTCCAGCACTAGCCGGATCTCAATACGGATCACGATTAAATCCTAAGTAACCCTCGGTCCCATTAATCATTGAAAGCATGTCGAAAATTAATAAACTTTGGTCGGTGCTTTTAATAAGGACAAATCGCTCAATGGTTAACATCGTTTATATTTGGAACTTTCAGGTAGGCTAGTCGTGGACCGGGTACGGATTTTCGGGACAGTGGTTGGCGGTTGGTACCTTTAACACTATACCACTAAGGCTACACGTACACTAGTTGTCCAACCAGTCATAAACAATTGGTAGAGTTTTAGAACACCCGCACTTTGCTTGCGTAAAGTCACCCAATGTCAAAATGGTCATGGTGACGTTTACCGAGAGATGTACGTCCCTGCTTCAGTGCCGAGTACTTGTAACAAAAGAGTCTAACACATTACCATCATCCAATTGTATTGCATACTCAGATAGGCAACAAACAACCAACGATTCATGTATGCCTTCTTCAAAAAACGCATTACAAGCTAATCGAAAGTATGACAGATAGACCTGATTACGCTTCAATCCTTCTGCTACAGGAGACAGAACCACGTTTCACAGCCCACTCTGGTGTCGATCAATAAATGCATACAAATGGATAAAAAGCCACAGATTCACAGGGACAGACGAAACGATAAATACTTCTCTCTCTCTCTGTATATATATATATATATATATGTATGTGTGTATGTATGGAGAGCCTATGGTGCGCTGAGGCTAGTGGCGGCTAGATCCTGACAAATGGTCTACCCATTGGTGCTACTGTTTCGCCATAGGCTCATGTCCTGGACGCCTCCTCGTGGCTACCGTTGGGTGGCAGTTGGGTTACGCCCTTCTCCCTGCTGAGATGCAGGAAACCAATCCGCATGAGTCAGTGAACTGCCAATGTGCTAGACCCGAGGCCTCTCGGGTCTACATTTAATCGAAGGCATTGGCTGAAGCCGCGAGTCGTTCTCCTGTTAGTTATGGGCACACTGCCAGTATCCTAGTCTATCGTCTTCGGAGGTTAGGAAGTGGTCGATGGCCCTCTTCCCGTAAAACCTAGCCATGGGCGACAACGGGTCTACGGGTTATAAGCTCACAGCTCGATTGGAGTAGAGCGCGAGCGCCACGCAATGTCTCGGACGGTGGGAGGGCACCTCCGGATGTTCAATGGTTTGCTACTGCCCGCCTTAAGTCAGGCAGCCCCTGGTCAAATTGGTGCAAGCCCGCCAAAAGCCATATGCGTCTGGCCGTGTTCGCAGGTGCGTCTCCTACTACGGTCGAAAAACATATTTGAATCGTTCCAGTACCTCGAAGTCTGCGTGTGACAACCGTCAAGCGGATCCCAATCTGTCTCCTCAATCACAATCCGGAGCTGGGTCTGCACATTACTGCCTTGTGGGTCAGGCTATTGAGCCTAAGGCTCAATCGTATGATACCGTATGCCTGCGCGCAAAGCACTCAGCATCGAGTGCTGGAAGGTGCGCACACTACTGGACCGAACTCAAGTGAGCGCCCCGAGCGGCGCACTGCACTGGTCGAGATAGAACTGGCGCGTTACAACATACATATTACGGCGTTCAGGGAGACTCAGCTCGCTCAGCAAGGTAAGTTGAATGAAGCAGGTGCTGGATATACGTTCTACTGGGTGCGTAACGCCACCACAGCACCACGGGAACATGTGGTCAGGTTTGCAATCTCCGATCGCGTTAGTGGCCAGCTGGTGGGTGAACCAACATGCATCAGCGAGCCACTGATGACTGTACGCTTACGACTCAGAAGAGATAAGTTTGCCACATTATGTTTTCTTGATGACACGGTCGGCCGGTGGCCGAGTGGTCTGCACGTTTGCTTTGCAACCATAAGGTCACCGGTTCGAATCAGCGTAGAGGTGGGCGTCCTCGCGATATACTCAGCCCGCGCGCGACTGGTGGTTGTCGCGCGGCAGCGAAGCGCCGTTACGGCGTACAGCTGACACATTATTATTAGGCTGGCTTGCCGAACAACCTCCTCGTGGTGCCAGCTGGGTGGTTCGGGATTTTCCCGTTTCAGCAAATGGTTCCAAGACGTAGTGGGTTTTCGCCTGACAAACGTTCTCCATATATTAAGCCACATATGTCCGTTTAACAACACTGTGACGTGGTGGAGGTGACTCGCCACCGCCCCTTGCTTCATCCTGGCGAAGCGTTGTATTCCAGCAACGTTACGTTGTAGTTCTGGGGAGCATTGGGCCCCTGTTTGACAAAGGAACAAACGAAAGGCGTATGAACTGAGCAATCTGTCACCGGCTCCCAATGGGCGCGATTCCCTGAATTCGCTCCGCTGCCTTGCGGGCAGGCTATTCAGCCATAGACCCGGGGTGGTGTCCCCTAAGTCAACACCCTACTTCGGCTTGGGCAACCGGGTAATATCTCGCCCTCTGACGAAACCATGGACATTGTTGTGTTGTGTTTTATTTTGCCATTTCTGTACCTTCGTTTGAATCCCATGGTTTCTGATGGCATTATGTCTATTCGTAGACTTTTGCAAATATATACTTGATGACACGCGTGGTCAATCCCACACTCAGTGTCCTCCGTGATACCGTCGGTGCCCAGGAGCGACCGACTTTTTCTGCTGCTTCTTGATATAAACGCACTGTATATGAGGTGTGTGGTTGGAGCTATGAGTGGTGCAGCAAAAGCCACCCACGGTCCCTCTGTAGGCGCAGGCGTCCTGTGCTGGTCACAGTGACAGGCGAATTCGAAACCAGATGCAGCCAACCGCTTCTGTCCTTCTACCCATAACTTGTCCAAAAAGGGGGCATTAACAGAAGATTTTGATGTAATTAATTGTGAATTCTTTGTAGCAGGTCCAAAATCAGATAGTCGTCCATATGCCCGGAAAAGCACCAGTCTGCAGCTTCAAGCTTTTGGACATCAGCAGGAGTGCGCATCCAAAGAATCCATCAGGATTCGACTCGAACCGCCATTCAGCAGCTTATACCACTAAGCCACGTAGGAAAGTGGCAGACCTTCATGATTTACAAGCCAACTGCGATATAGCGCCTCTTGTCTTCTACTGCCATGCAAGTTACACACGTTGCAAAGGACAAGGTTAACCCCGAAATACACCACGTCCACTGACAGTGGCTATGTACGACAGCGTAACTGTACGCTATCTGGCGCGTCCCCAGGATGAGGATCGTGGGAATTCCTTCCTTGTGGAGGTACTTGCAAATAACGCTCGTTTGCTTTGTAGTTAAGATGAATAAGCCGTCGTGGACACTCAGTGGCAACGTCTCAGAGCGTGGGGAGTTCTACCTTGATCCCCTGGTTCTACATCAAATAACATAACAGCTCGTACGACGTTGTGTCATAGCCAGTGTGACCGGCTATGAGGTCACTATGCACTCATTTCCGTAACCAGAAGTGAATAACTAAGGGAGGGTAGATGAACAATCTTGTTGGCCGCCGGCTTCTCTGTGAACTGCTACAGAATAGAAAAAAGCCGGCTATCAACTGTCTTCGTTAATCATCCCGGGGCCTTGCGGGTTAGGTCTTTATGACCAATCGCTCGGGGTGCGGTCCCTTTAAGCCAACCCTCTTCCGAGGCCTGGGCAACCGGGAAGATCCCTGCCCACACAACGCATAAACCTTCTAAACCTTACTAACCTTTCCATTGACTCCCAGTTTCCCCCCTTGTTGTTGTTAACTACGTGTTGCGGCATTGTCCATTGGATTTTGTATATTGTATATTGAGTAAGAATACTGCTACTACTACTAATAATAATACTAATAACAATACAACCTAGCATTCAAAGCTTGTTAGGACAGATATTTTGATGTACTCAAGGTAAGACCCGCAGTTGATTAGTAAATCATTGCGGTCCGACACTGTCTCATGTGGCCTACTTTCATAAGTGGCCAAGTGGCGGTGCAAGTTGCTGATGTTCATGGTTTCGAATTCTGATGCATCCAATGGATGCTTATTACTGCTGACGCCCAAAAGGTTGAAGCTACAGGCTGGTACTTTTCCGAGCATGTGGACGACTATCTACTTTGGAATCTGCTGCGGAGAACACACAAGTAATTAACAGAAGGGTTCCCTAAATGATGGCTTGCCAAGAAAACTTCTTCCTGGTCCTGTGTGATGTCAGGTGCTACTTGCAGCAACCGAGGTTCCCGTACGTGCGAAGTGGATGGATTTCTTGAAAGGTCTGTAAAACTAGCTGTGATAACGTTCAGTCGAGTGTACAGCTTATCTCAGCCAAGCGGTTTTGCTTCTTGATTTGTCTGCCTTTTAACAAATCGCTAAGGAGTTCTGGGACGTCTGAACGTATCACTGTCATCGTCCTATGGTTGCGTAGCAATTTCTTGTTTTGCAGTTTCCTGTGAGCGGAGATTTGTCCTGTGAGAGTGCTTGTGAAAGATAGGCCAAGGCTACAGCACGACTGTATATGTGTAATGCCGTTAGTCGCACTATTTTGGCTTTCCGGCATTTCGTGAGACTTGGGAGACCGTTCAACCGGCCTGTCATCGCTACTATTAATCCCCAATGGTTGGAGCGTGGCTGCAATCAAAGACGCGCGGAAAATTAGGAGTTCGATTATTCCACTGGACCAAAACTAAAAGGAGGGGACGAAACTGTACTTACTATCCGGGTAGTCGACTTCAACCCTGGCAGCACGGGAGACACATAGTGTACGATTAGTAATTCATACCAAAACTTCAGAGTCGGGAACAAATTGCTTAGAAGGAAAACAACTCGAGGACGCGAGCCAATACAGCTTCATTTGTGGCATCATAGGAGTTGCAGCTAAGCTGACCAAATTGATGTGGGTACTCCGTCAACTGTTCATAAAGAGTCACGGTGAACCGGTACTTCTCTGAGTTGTAGCAGCTTCCGTTGATAAACTAGAAGCAGATCTGCTATCGAAATTCAAACTACGGATTGATGCATATTTCATCCGTGTCACTCTGATATACAGGAGAGGTAAGCCGTCGGAGAGTGACAATTACTAACTTATTGCTATCCTTCCTGTTTATCAGATTGATGGAGTCGATTATCGCAGATGAACTGACGCCATATTTTGAAAATCTGCAAATTGTTTTCAATCACATGCAGACAATTTTGTCTCACCAATCTGTTTCTAGCTCGGGGCACATTGACAAGCACAGCTGACGAAGGAGTCCCCCAGATTTGAGTTACATACACTTGTCTAATGCTTTGGACAGAGTTAATCACTTAGTTCTTCGCAAGAAGACTGGTGCCTACGGTATCAAGGAATCCTTGCTCATCTTGTTGGTAGGTTACCTACACGACGGAACAGTCCATGTAAGAATAGCTGACATTCCCTCAGAAAGGTTGGTTGTCTCCTGTGGTGTACCGCAAAGATCCATCCTCGACCCGCTACTGCTTTTTGTCTACGTCAGTGAGCTCCCAGTAAACAATCTATCCCCGATTTGCAGATGATGCTGAGATATGGAAAGCAATTCGCTCAGTACCTGACGGTGTCTGTCTCCAGAACGACCTGGACCGGTTTAGCGAATAGACGGACATGAAACAGCTTCCACCGAACTCTGTAAATGGACGCCTGGCGACGCTGCGCAGCAGCTTCATCAACATATCATTTGAGGAAACACGTCCTGCAACACATGACCGGTGAAAGAAAGTTTCAGCAATACTCTCCAATGTTCTAGAGAAGCAAATGTAGCAAACTTGAACCTTAGGCTTTTGAGGCGAGTTCTTGGGGCCTTTGAGTGCCGTCTGACACCCTTGCTGAGTGATTCATTAATATGTCCCCATATTGACTACGCGGTTCAAGCTTAACGTGCATGGTTAAAAAGAGACATTCGGCTCTTGGAGAAACCAGAACGCAGAGCTCCTAATGCAACAGGTGGAATATCCAGGCTCAATTATGAAATGCGCCTTCGTTTACTCATTACGCTCTCCTCAGCTTCCCTACGGCTACGCATAGACCCCATACTTATATACCAGATACCATCAGGAAAAGCTTATCCATATACATCACTGCTGACCCTAGTCCCTTACAAACAATGCCAAGACCACCACTTGAGCCTAGTGTCTCAACACTCCTCTTGGGATTTTAAAGAGTTATTTTAAGCTCTTGGCGTCTGTTCACACTATACTGTACTACCAGCACATGCGGTGAATGCATCGAACATGGCGACTTTCAAACGACTCAGACTTTCAACTGTTGTGGATGCTACACAACAGTTGGATTAGGTGCAATGCCTAGACTATTGATATTTCATGTACAACGCCAAAACTCTTTTTGATTTTGATTTTCTTTGTAGTCGTCTCCTTGTTTGTCTTGTCAAGCTACTACTTTTTCCTATCACATTCTGTTAATCTGTTGAACGGTCTCTGTAATAATTCTAAAGCCATCAAAATCCATGGAACTGATGTACGTGTAAGCGCTATACTCACAAACTGGAACACGGTTAATAGTTCTTTTAATCCCATTTCCTTTTATCTTTTCTGTCAGTTTAATAGGTACTGTTTTGATCAGTATAGCCCATGCATGATCTCCAATATTTCTTCCGTTACGCTCTATTTCGCGCCTTGCCCTGAACATTTTCCGGCCAGCAGTTTTCTGCATATTTAACTCTCCGACCGGAAAGACGTAGGCAACCGAAGGTAGTTAGACGGGAATTCAGCACCTAGACCTTTTGCTGCTATGTGTTATGTTGACCACCGCGCTGTTTCTTCCAAGGCGTCCCTGTGCGAGAGAACAGAACGCGCCGTGGTAAACTCTCGCACAGTATGCGTAAGATTGTACCCTGCCATATCAGTGGGCTTACTGGCATTAGCTAGTCAAGTGGGCGGCCCGTAGTACATTATACGGGAGGTCTGATATCTTGGCGTTTCCACCACACATGTGCTATTCTAGACAGACAACAACTGTTGAAAGCCGGATTGACCAACACTCAATTCCTTACAGCAATACAGCAAGGACACAGGTACTGTAGACCCTGCCTATTACCGACAGTGAAACGTCACGCCGGCGAAACAGATGCCTCAGGTTAGCGAAAACTGATCGCGCTTTGGCAGTACGAAGAGAAATCTCTAGATAGTTGAAGCTGTCTGTTTCTTCAAGCTGCGCGCCTTCAAAGAGCATCGCCAAAGCAGGTCCGTGCCCATGCTGGATTAGAGGTTTGTATTTCGATGTGGCCATAGTTCGTAGGTGTAACCCCCTAGCGATTTACGATGAGCTACCTAATCTGTGGTTCGTCACCGAGCAAATCAATATCATCGGCGTAGTTCAGTTCAGTATCGGTTGCCAGGAACTACCACTACCCCGGAACTCTGGAGAGCTTCCAGAGTGCTACTAGAACATCTGCAATCACAAAGTTGAAGAGCAATGGGGACATGGGGTGTCTCTATCTTATACCGCCAGTGACGGCGAAAGATGAAGAAAGCTTACCGTAAGCCCACACTGCCATAGACATTACTTCACAATACTTAAAGTATAGCAGTATACTATTTGGCTGCACCACTCCTTTGTAGAAAACGCCAAAAAGCAGGCCAATCGACCGAGTCGAACGAAGTTAGGATCTTCAAAACTTGACAATAGTAGGCTGGTTTTAAAGAGGACGTTGTTCGAGAAGCTGACGGAGCGCAAAGCTGTGGTCCACACACCCCACTGGCGGGAGAAAACAGCTTGTTCTTCACACAACTATAGTTCTGGGATCGGTGTTAGCCCATAGAGTAGAATGAATGTTAGCGATTTTCTGGCGACTGATATCCAGCTGGTTCTTCTGTGGCTAACACATAAGGTACTGATAACCTTCTTGAAGATCGGGACGATAAGCTACTAGTCCAAAGAGGATGGAACTTTTTCTTCATACTAGATATTAGAAAACAGAGCTGTTAACTGGTTGTCCGTTGCCTCGCCACCGTGCTTGTACAGCTCAGAAACAATCCAGTCTGTGCCAATATTATTTAGTCGCCTCAAGTGACTGGTTCCAGTAAAACTTTCCAGGGTGCGCGACTAAACATACTTGTTGAACAGGAGAAGAGAGGAGGTCAACTAAACTGAGAGTGGAAGTGCTCAACCCAGTGGTCCATGTGTCTAGGCAAACTTGTTACTGCTGATTCATCAAACTCGCAAATATCCCCACTGACGCCAGTTTTTCTGTGACCAGGGGTGAGAATGATCTGGACAACTGTTGTCTGCATCTCTGAGACCTACAAGTTTTGCGACCGTTACTCTGGCTTTGCTTGAGTTGTTGGCTGAGGTTGCGTCGGACTTCACCACCGCTTGAAGCAACTTGGATATCTTGGTAAAAAGTCAACTATACCAGAGAGCGAGTACAGACACAGCCTATCAGAGTGTGTTACATTATTCCATAGAATTATTGGCTAGAAGAAAGTGATACCTACTGCAAGAAACGCCAGTGATATTCAACATCTGGAGTTGGAGCGCTAGCGAACGCATCCGATAAGGTGGATTAATAAACCAATTGATTGGCGGGGTTAGTTAGCCTGTTGGTATCCAGTGTACGTTGCTTTGGTTTTGAGGAACCTCCAAAGCGCATGCAAATGTTCGCACAAACCAGAGCGTGACCTGAGTCTGGGTAGGTGGACCAAATCGATCCGCGATTATGTACACCTTCTCGTCATTTGAAGTCAATTGCAATGTGATCATTTCATGACCATTCTTGCGTTGCCGATGGAGAACACCACGTGGTGGCGCATCTCCTCGAATGTCTGAAGCTGGCGTTTGAGTGAAAGAATCGGTTGGCTTCACATAACGTGAGAAGTCTATCTGTTAGCAAAGCGACCTTCAACAAGGGTTTGACGGCCACTAAGGTGTTCGCAACGCAACAGGCGGCAGACACCTGCATTACATTATCCGGCAAGGATGATGACATCTGACTTTTCGGCTTCATTCGACAGCTGGAAGGTTCGCGATAAAAGCCGGTTGGGGCGTAGATGGAGAGTACGAACAAACTACGTCTATCACTTAAATGTCTGTTGATCCTGAGTGAGGCTTGAGGTCGAACCGCACACAAAGTGCTATAAGACGAAAAGCAGTCGATCAGCAATGCCTCAGCTTTGTCACTCACTGAGATGCGAACACCAGCTAGATCAGCTGCAACGGCTTCTGTGACAGCAGACAGAAGCAGGAAATTATTGGTTTCGAAATCAGCAAAGGAAGTAAAAGTAACCGCAGTACTAAAGTCCTGTGATCTAGTCTCAGTAAGGTAACAAAGATCAATAGTGAAGGATTGTAGACTACGCGCTGTCAGCCTATTCTCCGATCTGCACTAGGGTTTGAGCATTGAACACCGCCAATTGGGGTCAGAGGAAGGCGACTGACGGGACCCTTTGGACACCGGTGATACCTGCCTCGGAAGTAGACATAACAGCCAAAATTGGTTAGCGAAGTTAATTTTGGAGTGTACTGAAGTTGTGTAAGCAGCGAAGAGCGTAGTGGAAGACGGCGGTGTAGTATTAGTTACAGTATCCGTGGTTCTGAGAGCGGGCGCCATACTACCTGGGTTCCCCAAGCTGAAGTAAGTTTATCACCTACGCGCTACGACAGTTTGTGACCGAGTGCTTAAAGCTAAAAGTCCCTTTCATCAAAACGTTACCCTCCGATAACGAGTGCGTTGGCTCGGACATGTATAATACATTAACACATCCGTGGACCAATTTCGCGTTATTCGAGAGATCCAACAAGACTTTCTAAAAACCATCTGTAAACAATGTCAGTCTAAATTTGCTCCAAAGAGAGCCGAAAAGCCCAGCAAAAGGGACGGTAGAGCGAATTGCTCTGAAACTCGCAGCTCGATTTATTTTGCACCACAATCAGATAAACGGGCACAGTAGGCCAGCTACTCTATCCCCAGAGAAAACTCCTGGCACTACGGTAAGTTCGACTTCGCCGTCCGAATTGCCTTCGACTAACACGAAAGCTCCAGTGCGCAATAAGCTGAGTGGTGATGACCAATGGAAAAAGCAAAGAACAAAGAAACCGAGAATGGTGTCCAGTGACCTGAGGCGCAGCAGCCTCATGGTCTTTCACGCACCTGAATACTCTGTTTCCAGTCCTCAGGTGCGCTACGCATGCAACGTTGAATTGTTGTAAAGTCATTGATAGACTGCTCGACGTGGGTGAGGGCGAGCTGAAAGTGAAACAAATCACCAGTCTCGGAAAGCGAACCAAAGACAACTGTTAACATATGAGGATGACGTTTGTTGAAGAGGCCAGCGCTAAGTTGCTAGTATCCAGCCTCAGTAAACTGCTTGGTACAATATTCCACCTGCTAGCTGACTTGGATCCAGCACATAGAGCGCATGATGCTGGACCTTACCGGGGTGCGATGGTTTGTGTGCCTCAGTGATCCATTGTGCTATGCTGGGTAGTGCTTTTGCACCTTCAGAGTCACTCATACCAGATTGGTCAATAGTTAGAGGCCAGACAAACTCAGCCTCTTGGTCCTCCAGATTGGGGTTGGAATGAGGGTGGCACCTTATAGCTTAAAACGGACTCCTTGTAGCCCAACGCCAAACCCGCTGCCTTGCGGTCAGTTTTTTGAACCAAAGGCTTTGGTTGAGAACCTTAATCGTTCTCCTGTCTATGCCTGGGCAACGTGAAAATATCCTGCCCCGGCAATACAATGAATCTGCCTTCAAACGAATTTCTGATGCTCTGGCAACCGCAGTGGATAATAAACGGTGCCCTATCTGCTGCATCGAGCAGGGTGGATAGGGGTTTGGATGCTACTGCTTAAGCCTTCCCGTCTTCTTATTACCCCTCTTACGCTTTTTCACTCTTACCGTCCCATTCCAACTTCACTTATATCCCCCCAGTTTTCAACCCCCCGATTCTTGGCCCTCCCCCAACATGCTTTGCTAGGCATTTACCTTCTAATTTCAACTCACACGTGAACGTGGAGCGTCACTCCTCTCCTGTCGACAAGCCCATGTCCAACCAAGCGGTCCAATCCAGTTCATCGGCTTCCATTTGGAGCCCTCGATCCTCCTTCAGATTGGCATGCCTCAATGTACGCACATTACCACAGATTGGTCAAAAGGCAGCACTTGCCCGAACATTGGAAACCCTCTCGATCGATATCTGCTGCTTATCGGAGACCCGCCTGCAGGAATCGAGCTCTGTGCTCACGCTGCCATCCCCTTCAGGAGACACCAGCAGCAATTCCTCATTGTGCCTATCTGGTGACGATGCAGCTTCGAGCACTGGCCAAGCTGGTATTGTCATTTCCCCTGAGTCCCCGGGCTGAAGGTGTTCTGGCTGTTTGGATTCCAATCAGTAGCCGGATGTGTGCGGTCCGATTGGCTGGCTCGTTCAAAGCTTCGAAGTCGCGCGGGACTAATAGGTCTCTATTCATCATCGCTGCCTACGGGCGCACAAATTGTAGCGATGCTTCGGTAAAAAAGTCTCCTACCGCCAACTGACCCCGCTGCTTTGCCACAGAAGAAGCACGAACACTGTTGTGCTGGCTGCAGATCTGAAGAGTCAAGTTAGCAATTTATCCACTGATGAACTGCATCTGGGCAGCCAACATGGTATAGGCTCCCGTAATGATGACTTTGAGCGGCTAGTTCATTTGTGTGAAGATGCCCGCTTATTTCTTGCGAGCACTAACTTCCGACCCAGCACCCGCCGGAGGTTGACTTGGCGCCCACCAGCCTCGAACCAGCCTTGGACGCAAATCGATCACATTGCGATACGTTACCGATGGAGAGGCTGCGTCCAGAACTGTAGCTCCATTTGGAGCACAGATGTGGACACCGACTATACACATGTATGTGCTGACCTGCGGATGCATCATGGCGGACGCCCACGACGACATTGGGAGCGCATTGACACCAGCCAACTGGCGTAGCCAGCTGTGCTGAATGCCTATCAAAATACCCTGTCATGCGAGTTGAACAATCGCACACTGGATGCAATTGAAGCTCACTGGTCGCATATTCACCAGTCCTTACTAGCAACAGGAGAATCCTCATGTGGTAACTCTAATAGCCAACATGGATATTAGGTCTCTTCCCAGACTCTGGAACTTATCGATGCTCGCCGGCAAATTCCGACTGGAATCGAACACAATGAAACTCGCAAAGAGCTCCTGGCAGAACTCCGTGCTAGCCTGAAGAGAGACCGCGAATCCCGGTGGTCGCATCGTGCGTCAGAGATGGAAATGGCTGCTGCCTTTGGTAAACAGCGTAAGTTATTCCGTCTGATACGGGAAACGGGCAGCAGGTGACCTGCTATTAGTGAAATTATACGTGACGAGATTGGACAGCCTATCCACAACTTGTCAAAATGTTAAGAGCGTTGGGCTGTGCATTTTGAAAAGCAATTTAATCAGGCGGAATTGTTCGATTCCTCCCCCGTTAGGGATGGCCCTGCTCCCTGGGCTATCCCTATGGATCCGCCATCTCGCTCAGAATTCAAACGTGAGATCGGGTTGTTGAAGATGAACAAAGCCGCGGAACCAGATGAACTTCATCTAGGCTTCTTCAAATTCGAGGGACCTGCTCTTGTGGATGATTCACTCAAATTACTAGTGAAACTGTGGGAGCAGGAAACAGTCCCAACCGACTGGAGCCGGTCCGTTATTGTTCCCATCTTCAAAGGAGGCTCGCGTTCAGAATGCGGCAACCATGGAGGAATCAGTCTGATCTCCATCGCCTCCAAATTACCCGCCTCCGTAATCCTTCACAGACTGACTAACGCTGGTGAAAGCCAGATTCGTGAGTAGCAAGCCCGGTTTCTTCGGGGTCGTGGCTACATCGACCACATCTTCACCTTGCGTCAGCTGTTGGAGCACCGGCACACATATTTATGGCCCACTGTAGTCGTGTTTCCTGATATCAAATATGCCTCCGATGCGGTTGATCGATGTGCCCTTTGGAATTGTCCACTCAGGAAAGGTGTGCTCGAGAAATATGTAAATATTATGCGAGCATTATACGCGCGTAGCTCAGACAGAGTGAGGACTTAAAGCAAGCTGTCGTTGCCCTTCAATGTCTCCAGCAGTATGAGACAAGGATGCCCGCTGTCAGCTTTTCTCTTTAAGTTCGCTATTGATGAAGTCCTGGAGATTGCATTTACAGGAAGTGACTTGGATGGTGTGGAACTACTCCCAGGAGAATGACTTCTTGACTTGGAGTATGCAGACGACATTGTCCTCATCTGTGACAGCTCCCAGATGGGCCAAGCGGCACAGATTGACACTGACTGTCAGCCGCTTCGGGCTTATCTTTGCACCATCGAAGTGCAAAGCGTTCCTCCAAGGTTGGCATGGTTCGCCTCCTGCGCTGACACTTGGTGGCGATCTGATAGAAATCGTTCGGAAATTCAACTACCTGGGAAGTTGGATCAGCACCCACGGGATTGAAGGTGAGATCGCGAACCGTATAGCAAAGCTCGGAGTGCTTTCACTAGCCTTCGCCACCTATGGCGGCGGCGCGACATTACTCTCGCCCTGAAGGGTAGAGTGTACAATGCAGCGGTACGTTCGACCCTACTGTACGGTCGCGAAACCTGACCCCTACGATCGGTGGACATAAAGGGGCTAGTTACGTTCGGCCGTCGGCACCTTCGCAGTTTGGAACGAGCGTGTTTGACGCCTTGTTTACGGCACAGGAAAAAGAAATGAACCACTCAGCACCGTTATTTCCCGAACCAGGCTCCGATGACCCGACCACGTGTTGCGCATGCCCGCCCACTGACTTTCGCGACGTGCGTTATTTGTGTGCCGGGGGTTTGGATGGAAGAAGAGGGGGCGTGACCAAGCGATAACTTGGTCCAGAGGAATGAAGGCCCTCACTTCGGTGCTGGCCTCGTTTGGAGCGTCACGCTCCCTGGTTTGGGTCCAAAGGACAATCAGCACGTTTGGTAAGGAGCCGACCTCATTGGCGTTCCTGCTGTGAGTTTCTTTTTCCCTCTCCATCCCTTTTAGCCTCCATTTAACCACGATCTCATTTCATAGCGTAATATAATTTTATGGCATAATTTTTCTTGTTGCTTAGTAGCCGGTTGGAAGCTTACCTGAAAGATGTCCATCCGTTGCTGGTAGCTCAGCCGGCACGCGACTGTTGTAGTTATTTTCCTTTTCCTTTATGTATTGCGGCACAGTAGCTGAGGTGTTTCCCACCTCTAGCTTACGTGTATAATGATGACATACATCGAAACGCAAGTCTTCAACGATTGCATTAAGCGGCGCACGAACGACGGAGAAAGAAATCACCGTATTGTACATTTTCCAGTAGTTACCCGCATTCCTCTGCAAATCCGGATCAAGAGATTTCCGGAGCTTCAAGCGCACTAAGCCGTTCTTACCGCGGCTTGCTTGTAACGTTTACTAACGGCTGCAGTCTGCTGAACAATGCTATGAGTTGTGTTAATCAGACGTATTAGGCCTTGCTGTAACATGGTTTAACTTCCACGTAACCACCCATGAAGTAGTACGCAGCTGCTAATTGTGTTTCCGCGGTGATCGACCATCATATGCTCGCGGTGGCGTGCGGCTACCCATAAGGTCGTCCGCGTATGGGAGACTCGTGAGCACCTATCGTTGTGATGATGGCCTATGTGAGCAGTTATGGAGTTCGATTCACCTCAGATGCTGCGAAACGCTCTTGGGCATAGTCTGTCGCAGTGCATTGAGCCGTTGCTTGGACTAGTTGCCACAGGTCCGCAAACACATACATCGTCTGCTGTCCCTGCTCATGGACGATTTCAACTTACCTCGACTACAGTGGCCCAAGACTGAACTTCTCCTCGGCCATTTGGAAGTCGAGCAGTTCGCGGAGATGATATTTGAACCTGGGTCCAAATCACACAACAACCAGCTGATGCGCATAACTACTCGCGCGACTTCATCCTGCTTAAACCTGCTATTTACGGAAACTGAGCGACGTTCATGACCCCCAGGTCCCAGAGCCCCTTGGAGCAAGTGACCACATGGTCATAATATCTAGTTTGGAACTGTCGTTGCCGTATTTACTTCCGCTGGAACCGGCTTATAAATATTGGATGGTAGACTCTAATAGCGTCAAGCGGGCCCCGAGTCAGATCCACCGGCTGTTATCAAAATTTCATCTGTTGAAACCTGTCGGACTATCATGAAATAGGGAGTGGAATCGTTGTGCTCGCTGCTTGTAGACTCAAGTATCGTAAAGTTCGACAAGGAACACTGGAACACACAAACTGTGGCACAAATTCGTGTTGTCTGGCTCAGACGAAGATTGTGAGACGTGCAAGACACAGGGAAGTCTCCGCAACAACACGAAAATACAAAAGCGCCAAAACTTTGAAGAGCAACTTGCAACCCAGTCGAAGACTGCTCCCAAGTGAATATCCGCCAACGTGCAGTGACGCCTGAGACCTGCATGCAATGTGCCATTGTTGCAGAGCTGACATATACAGCCCCTAAACGCGAGCACAGCATGTGCGGCCGTATTTGCGGCGTACTTCGCCTCGGTATTTGCAAGTGACTAGGTCTGTGTACCGAGTTCGACGGGTATCGGTCCTACTGAACTAGACCGGTCGAAGTGTAGCACTGAAGATGCTGGTAAATCCTGACGGGACGAAACCTGTGGGGCCAGATGGAATCCATCCGCTGATCCTCAAGTCATTATCGGCTATCATCTCGCCTTCCGTGGCTGAGCTGTTCAACAGGTCACTATCCACTGATTCATTACCGAGGGACTGAAAATGTTCAGTGGTAAAGCCAATACCGAAAGGTAGTGACCCAAGCAAATTGGATAACTATCGGCCGATCTGCTTGACCGGTGTTTTGGCAAGACACTTGAAAAGATCGTGAAGGATGGTCTACTGTATCTTATCGAGTCGAACAGCTTCTTGTCGCCCTCACAGCATGGTTTCGGCAAAGTTCGCTCCCACATCACCAACCTGCTGTTACAATGAACGAACGGTTGCAAGCGCTGAACCAAGGCAAGGCAATCGACGTAATTTACATTGACTTCAATAATGTTTTGGAAAAGGCAAAATATGAGGTGCTCCTCAACAGGACGAGGGTGTGCGGTGTCGGTGCCACGTTGACTGTTGGATTAAGATTTTACTTGTTGGTCGAAAATGGACAGATTAGCACTGGTTGTCACCCTATTTCGGCTATGTTATGTACCCTCAGAGTGCAAAGTTTTCCACCAAGATTGGCAGGGACCGCCTCCTGCGCTGACCCCTGGTGAGGACCAGCTGGAAGTTATACGAAAATGCAAGCACTTAGGTAGTTGTATCAGCGCCTTTGGAATTAAGGACAAGGGCACAAACCGTAAAGCAAAAGTTCGATGCGCTATGTATATATATATATATATATATATATATATATATTTGCAACAGCCTACGAATAGACATAGAGCCGCCAGAAACCATGGGGCTCAAAAGAAGGTACAGAAATAGTAGAGGAAAACACAACACAACACATCAAAGTCCATGGTTTCGTCAGAGGGCGAGATACTACCCGGTTGCCCAAGCAGAAGTAGGATGTTGACTTAAGGAACACCACCCCGAGCCTTTGGCTGAATAGCCTGACTGCAAGGCAGCGGAGCGAATTCAGGGAACTGGGCCCATTGGGAGCAGGTGATAGCTTGCTCAGTTCATACGCCTTTCGTTTGTTCCTTTGTCAAACAGGGGCTCAATGCTCCCCAGAATTACAGCACAAAGTTGCTGGAATACAACGCTTCGCCAGGATGAAGCAAGGGGCAGTGACTTTATTTAGTGGTGAGTCACGTCCACCACGTCACAGTGTTGTAAACCGACATATTTGGTTTTTTAAAGGGAGAACGCTTGCCAGGCGAAAATTCACCACGTCCCGGAACACTGCCGCCGAACCATTTGCTGAAACGGGAAAATCCCGAACCACTCAGCTGGCACCACGAGGAGATTGTTCGGCAAGCCAGCGGAACCTTGACCGCCTCTCCACGTGGTCTGTGGAGGCCCACCTTCCGATAAATCCGGTCAAGTCGCAAGGCAAGAAGCTAGGTACGTGTGAACTTAGTAGAACTACAGTGTGTTTGGTCACCTGTTGCATCCTCCGGCTTTTTTGAACGACCTGGGTGTGATCTAATGCTTCGGTCTGAAGTCCATGGACAACACGAATAGACATTTCCATAACGGACTTCATATGCTTTGGGCGCTCAAGCGCCCGTAGGTAATGCTACTCGTTTCTTCACCTCAGCCGTAAGACCAATGCTGGAGTACTGCTAACTTGCACCCGGTGCGAGGTAGAAAGGGTTGAGCGGATTGAGGCTAGGACCTTATACCGCATCTGGTCATCGAGTGCGGGTTGATCTCATCATGACGCACGGGATGGTACATCTTGGTGACTACCCAATATTACGGCCGCTGCTGCGTATGCGCACACCAAGCAGCACACAACGACACCGGTACAGGCTTGTAGTACCGGAGTTGAAGCGGGTCGTCCACCAAGTCTGTTTCGTACAGAGCGGCGAATATATTGAACAACCTGTCTAGGCAAACTCGGTGTCGGAATGCGATAATCCTAGACAAAAATTTTGTTGATGTGTTATATCGCGAACGCTCTCCAACATAACAGGTTTTTGTAACTGAAGGCTTTTGGATGCAAATACACAGAGACATCTCTTCTTACTGCTTTCATCCAGTATTCAGTAATCAGTCTTTAAATCAGACGTACGTATTGTCTTATTTAGTTTGATAATCAGTTACGAATTTCTTGGGCGATACTTCTGTGCTCAGCACCACCATGATACTCTGTGAGACACCAAGCACTGTCGGGCTTCGAAATACTCTCCGCCTATTTGGAATACAAGCTGCAAGTGCATTTGGGACCACGACTTATTTGAAAGTCCAACTTCCGCCATTCTGAGCACGCAGACCGCATCCCAGGTGAGAGGTTTTGGAGCTGCTCTCTCACATCACTGTACTCCACGATCGACGGCAGCTTTGCACAATTCAGACAAAGACAGCCGCAGTTGTGAATGGAATAATGGAACTAGTGCTTAACTACTGACACTGTGATCCCTATGCCAGTGAGTTCCGAGCGAAACCACTGACAGTAATAACCGTAGTCTTCTTGTGCGCATCAGACAGTCTTGTTTGCTTTCCCTGAAAATTTCTTAAAACTGAGAAATTCATAGTTTTATTGGAGATATGTTGCAAAATTGTGTCTTAAAAATATTGAACCTGTGGTAAGCTGTGCGATTCTAGCTAACCGCAGCTGTGGATTACATCGAGCGAATACAATAGCTGTAAAGTCTCTCGTTTCAGTGGTTCATTGGTTTAGCCGTCTAACCGTGACGTTTCTTTAAATCATTGTGATTGCCTTATGTTGGGAGTATATAGGACTCTTTAAATCGCCCTGCCTGGAGGTGAGGCACTTGTATGTAAGAAAGTGGAAAGCGGGTCATACAAGATACTTTGGTTTGGTAGACAAATCTCGCAGGTGTTATAGTTGATGAATGGGCCTAGATTATGGTTTACTATCACCTGCGGTTTATTACGCTAGATCAGATCAGTGGCTGCTAAATCTTCATGCACCCGGTAAAGCTTTCATCAAAATACCCAGACAGCAGTAACTCACCTTAGGGCGTTTTCCAGATTTAGTGATAGGTGTTACAGGCCAATCACCAGGCGGGTCGTTGAATTCCATTATTGAAAGAATATGCCAAATATCTGCGTAAGTAACCACAAATCAAGCGCTCGGAAATAAATGACAACTGCGAGCCAATTAGCTTGGTTAATCTAGTGGATTATCAGGTGGTCGAGTGTGATGATTGATTAAGCACCACCTTGTTCGAATGTGATGCTTAATCACCTGATGATCACCTGAACCGTCCGCTCAGAATACCAACAGCGAAAGGTGCGTATGGATCTTTATCGGTCCGAACCTCACGAAAAGATTGAGGAATACCAACGAATGCCCAGTAAACTGCGCTTTAGAGTGCCAACATGATCACGTCATAATGCTGAATGGCTAGGTAACTAATTCATAAAGAAAAGTACTGGATTGAAATGATACCGATTCCAGGTTAAGATTTGACCGGAACCATAATTTAGCGCTGTCATTCAGGAAGCTGGATTCCGGATTGTTAAACTAAAAATGAAAGTTGAAGTTGCCGTAGGTGAACTGGCCGAAACTAATGCTCCGAAATCACCAATTTCTCTTAACTTGCTTAAGATTGGGAGGCTGGAAAATGTGCGGTGTGAGCGGCAAGGACCGACACAGTTAGTAAAACCAAGGTCAATTATCCTGGAAAATCCAATCATTAGGCAAAATAAGCCAAAAGCAAAAGCTGCTTTTGCCAGTATCCCATAATAGAAACTAGGGAAGTTTCATTTCGAACTCTCATGCGAATGGCTGATAAGGCCCATCAGCATATGAAAGTGCAGAGATTGCTCTTGTTCTTGCTTCATTCCATTGCAGAAGCAAGAAGAGACAATCCAACGTCGAAGTGCCGTGGGTCGCTTCACTTACCGGCACAAGAACTGGACGCTCGTTAGGCAGAAGCCTCTATCGTCCATCTGACCTGACCTGACCTGAGGACAGGGCAGGACAGGATCCAGGGACGAAACAGGCTTATGCTTAACGAGCGTCCCGTTTCGTGTACCAGTAGGCGAAAAAGAGCCCCCAGCACTGCGACTTGATAGAATGTTCACGATACTGTAGTGGTAAACAACTGAAGGAAGTGCAAGACGACCAACACACTTTCATGAAGTCACCAACTCTCAAGGAAATTCTGGGAACCGAGCCAGCCCAAGTTTGTCTAGGCCATGTTCAAATTCCTCTACATTTTTGCTTCCCAACAGAGCAGAAGGAAATTTATACCAACTAGGTACAACCCAGGCTGTGAAGAACCTGGCTGTTTAGCCTAGCTCTGTGCTCCATCAATTTCATACAATGGTCCCACAAGTTGTCTGATGTAGCTATTTCAAACGGATTGGTGGGCCTGAGACCACTGAGACCCTTCATGATTTTGAAGGTCTCTTAAGTTACCTCTCAATCTGCGTCTTCTCATTGAGAACAAACCCAAGTTAGCTATCGGATCTTCATATGAGAACACACGCTGAGCTTCTATCATTCGAGTGACCCCTCAGTACACATCCTCAATACAAATACTATATTTCTGCAGCTAAGGTGCCTGAGCCTGGACACTGAATTCCCGATGCGGTCTGACCTCAGCTTTGAACAAAAGGAGAAAGACCTCTGGCTTGGTCCAACTCACAGCTCTTCTGAGAGGAAATAACTGTCGCGCTTTATTAGCCGCATGCCTGCACTGCGCCGAGGGCTTCAAGTCACTCGTCATGATGACACCTAGATCACGTGCCTCGGTGACATGCTGCAGTGGTAGGGACCCATAAGATGTATGCACACTAAACTCCTCATCACGCGTGGTTAGGATTTGACATTTTGCTGGTGTTCAGCGGTAAGTCACAAAAATGTGATCAATTAACATAACGAAGCCCTGTCTCTCCTGTTATCAAGCTTCAAGTCATCTGCAAACACGTAGGAGGGCTTTTTGTGTAGTTTCGTCGCGGTTAGACACAGGCAAACAGCCACCACACAGCCAGGAAAGCGCTAGACGGCCCTTTCGTCCTATTGGGACTCGTCAGTAGCGCGTACCCACCGAATCCTGCCGGATTCGAACCCAGGACCTTACTCTTGCGAGTCAGCGACTTATGTCACTTAGCCGTGAGCGACGGCAGCGGACCGCTATGACTGATATCTAACCGCGATATAGCGCGGCTTATCCTCCACTGTCTTGCATGTTGTGAATGTGCAGATGACAGGGCTGGCCACCTCGATTGGTGGCGGCTTGCAAAGGAAGTCGTTGCTCTGGAGGCCAGCCCCGTCATCTGCATATTCACAACATGCAAGACAGTAGAGGATGAGCCGCGCTATATCGCAGTTAGATATCAGTCATGGCGGTCCGCTGCCGTCGCTCACGGCTAAGTGACATAAGTCGCTGACTCGCAAGAGTAAGGTCCTGGGTTCGAATCCGGCAGGATTCGGTGGGTACGCGCTACTGACGAGTCCCAATAGGACGAAAGGGCCGTCTAGCGCTTTCCTGGCTGTGTGGTGGCTGTTTGCCTGTGTCTAACCTCGACGAAACTAAATAAAAACCTGATAAATATTTTTGTTCGTCGCAATCAGCCGACAATTCAGATATGTCGACCAGCTATCCGGAAAAGCACCAGACGGCCGTTTCGCCCTATTGGGGCACAGCAGTGGTGCGCATCCTTCGGTCCTCTGCGGAGGATCCAACCCATGACTGCTAGTGGCTCTTGCCAACTAGCCCGCAGCTTATGCAACTGCGCCATGGAGGACGGTAGCCAACTATCATGAATTGTTAGCTGAATGCGATATAGCCCGACGCATCCTCCACTGCCATGCAGACACCTGCCATGCAGATGACAGCGGTCGGCCTTCCGGCGTCAGGACTTCCCGGTTACGGCAGCTATGAATCGACATAGCTTTTCCGGATAGCTGGTCGACATATCTGAATTGTCGGCTGATTGCGACTAACAAAAATACTCACCAAAATCCTTCCATTCATAAGTAACCTGATAAATGCCCTACTACTTACAAATATAGGAGGGGTCTTCAAGTAGAGGGACCAAAAGATTTATAAGCATGAGAAATAACAACGGACCTAGTACTGATCCCTAGGGAAGACCATTATGAGCAGTGCCTGTGCTCCCAGTAACGTCACCAACCCTGACACAATATGTTCTGCCATAAAGGAATGCAGGCAGCCAAGAAAGCAGCTGAGGAGGGATTCCAAACCAGGTAAATTTTCCTAACAAGAAATGGTGATTTAACCAGTCAAAAGCTTAACTGAAATTAAGGTAACACACTTCTCCTAGTTTACCTTCATCAATACATCGTTATTTCCTTGAGGAACCACAACAGTTGATAAGGCATGACTTTTTCCTGATGAAGCCATGCTGTTCTGCTCCGAGCAAGTTATTAGCAGCCAGATGTTTAAAGGTACGATTCCTAATGATCTTCTCTTGACACTTGAGAATAATGCTAGTCAGACTAACAGGCGAAAGTTATTGGGTGAAGATTTAGAACCACGCTGGTAGATCGCCAATACAACTGCTTCCTTGCAACCCTGTGGTATCCTGCCCACACGAAGAGACATCATACAACTGAAGACTAGGAAGCTGGAGTATGTCAGTAATCTGCTTGACAATAGTAGGATGCACATTATCGGGGCCATGTGATTTGCATGGATTCAAGTCCTCCAGTACAGAGAAGATCCGAAGTAATTATGACGATTCGTCCATTTTTCACTCGCTTACGCCATGCGACGGCAGCCAAACTCATTCAAATAGCCACATCACCTTCAGAAAAGCGCTGAAGGACGGTTTCTTCGATAGGCGCTGGCCATTAGCGCGCATCCACCGGATTCTGCTAAATTCAACTCCATGATTTTATGCTCGGGATCCCGTGACTTATGCTACTGAGTCACTGGTGACAGTGGCAGACCATTTTGACTGAATGTTAGTTGCGACCTAGCATAGCTCATCCTCCATGATCACACATGCTATGAAGGTGCAGAGGATGTGGTGTGACCCATGAGTTCCTAATTCCCTTCCCCTACGTCCCAGAAGTGAAATGCTTACTGGTTGGTTCGGTGTAGCTGTACGACAGTGGGCACGCTCTGTTTTCGGTTCAGGGAACATCTTCCTTGCGAAGGTAACGATGAATTGGTCTCCGCTGTTAGCAGACAAGATGAATAAGCAATCGCAGACAATCAACGACAGCGTCCTAGGGCGTGGGGACTTCTGGGCTGGCCACCTGGTTATGCATAAAATACCACAAGAGCTCTTAAGATGCCAATGTGACCGTCTATACGGTCACAGACCACTAATTTCTGCGACCAGAACTAACTACTCGACGGAGGACAGATGAACTAACTGGATGGCCACCGGCTTCTGTGAAGGCGTATGAGCCACCTGGCTGTCACTGATCTTCGTGCACTACGGTGAGTTCGACGGTCCTGAAAATTTCTTCTGGACTCTGCTTTGCTACATTCTGGCTGCTTGGACACACTAAATAGTTTGTTTCGACTCGAAAGCCGTGCTCCGATCATCTTGGTAGCCAGTTTCCGAAAGTATATAGTGAAGGCCAATGGCCCCGCTGCCTTGCGAGTCAGGTTTTTATGAACCAGGGTCCCTGATGAGTTCCTCTAAGTCAACTCAATTCCTCGGGCTGAGCAAGCAGAAAAGTTACATGCCGACACATATTTACCAATAGTTCAACGACTTTCCGGTCACTCTCTCTGCTCTTTGCCAATGCTACCCTGGACCGAGATGTTGACGGTCGAACATGCTGTATCGCACTCTACCGCACCATAGTTCGGTTACTTTATTCTACGTTTGTTAAACTCATTTATCCTTGGCAATCCCTCTCTAGTTCAGAGTCCCCAACACCGTGCCGACTTAGGCGATTGTTCTCGCCATACAGATAAGGAATTTAGGTCCGAGGGTGCGCTGCCAAGTTCCACTGGCAAGCTTTTTTGAGCGCCCCTTCCTAATTCAAGTTGGCGGCTTTCAAAGTCCAGACGCTGATGCAGATCGGATCACAAGCAGTCCTTTCTCGCACGCTTATGACTACTGCCACTGACATCTGCTGCCTCCCTGAAACGCCATTATAGGACCCCAACAGGATGCCACGACTCGTTTCACCGTCTGCGGGTTCCGTTTGCACTTTTACATTGCGCTTCTCTGGAGACGCAATCGCTAGTCACCGGTCTTGCCAGCGTGGGGATTGAGTTGAGTACACATGCTGAGGCTGCTACTAGACTGGATCCCTATCAACAATTCGCTCTGTGAGATCCGACTTGAGGTCTCCTAAGACTTTCCAGTCACGGGACTAGCAGACGTCGCGCGTTCGTTGTAGCAGCATACGCAGCCACAGACTGCAGCCCGGCGTCAGTTAAAGGCGAGCTCTACTGTTAACTATCCAACGTTCTACAAAAAAGAGCGCCGCACAAACATTGTGGCGCTTGCACAAGACTTAAACGCGGTAGTCGGTTGACTTGAGGTTAAAGAGTGCGAACTTGGTGGCCAACATAGCTATGGCACTCGCAGTACAGACCACGGTGATCGCCTGCTACAGCGCTGCGCTGACCACGGTCACCCCCTGTTGAGTACTGGTTTTCGGAGGTCCTGGCGCCTACGCGCAACTTGGAGGCCTCCGTCTCCTGACCAACCATGGACGCAGATTGACCACATCGCCATCAATTATCGCTGGCGGGGCGGCGTAAAGGATTGTGAATTAAGCTGCAGTACTTACCTCATTTCGGATCACTCGCTGGTGTGCATAAAGATCGCTTTGCGTTTTGCTGGCTCCCAAACTAGTCGTCGGAAACGGCTTGACGTGGCTGAGATTTCTGCCCCAAATGTCCTCAGCAGTTTCAGGATGCATTGGCCTCTAATGTCAGCAGCGTCTCTTGTTCTGACCTTGAAACTCACTGGCCACATATCCGCAGCGTTATGCACAACTCTGCAATCCTGGTTTGTGGTTTTACCATTAGTCCCATCAGCTACTGGATTTCTGCACTATCAACACAACTTCGCGAAACTCATTGGACAATATCAGTTAACATTGAATATCATTCACCACGAAGGACAACCAACGCTGAACTCAAACAGCTCCTCCGGAAAGATCACGTGGCTTGCTGCACGCATCTTGTCATTTATTTGGAGCAGGCGGCCAGCTCCGGGAATTTCCGAAAGCTTTTCCACCTGATCCGATCCACTGGCGGCAAAAAGCCGACTCTAAATGAAGTTTTCTTGCGAAATCACTGTGCGAATCCGCTGTCATAAACGCCGAGTTGAGCGTTGGGTTGAGCATTTTGAGCAACGGTTTAACTGGCCAGCAGCCCCAGTGAGCCCTCATTCTGGAAACGGTATTACTCCCTGGGGTGTAGACGCCTCACCACCTTCTGAGGCTGAGATTGCTCATGAGCTTCGCCTCCCAAAGCACTATAAAGCCTCCGGCGCGGACGAACCCCCTCCGGCTTTTTTTAAAGATAGAGGCCCAGCATTACTTTAAGAGATAAATTCCCCCCTCCGAGCGGGGTGGACTACCGAAGAAATCCCATCCGATTAGAGCCTAGCGGATATTGTGCCCGTCTTCAAGAAGGGTGCCCGGACAGACTGCGCTAACCACAGAAGGATTAGTCTCACCTGCGCTTCATCTAAATTGCTCGCCGCCCTGGTTTGAAGGTGGCTGAACCTGGTACGGGAATAAACCATACGCGAAGAGAAAGCTGGGTTCCGCTCATTACGGAGTTGTATCGATCTCAGCTGTACTGACCGCCGAATACTCGTGCGTCGTCAAACGTTCGGCTGGCCAACGCTAGTTTGACTCAACCGACCGAGCTGTTCTCTGGAACTGTATTTTGAGAAGGAGAGAGCCTGGGAAGTAGGCCAATATTCTTCGAGCCATCTACGCTCAAACTTCGGGCCACTTGCGGGTGAACGGCGGACTTCCGCCCAGCTTTAGAATCACAAGGAGCGTGAGACAGGGCTGCCCAGCATCACGCTTCCTATTCAACATCGCTATAGATGACCTCCTAGAGCGCAGTCTGGAGAACTGCGAATCCAGTAGGGTTGAGCTGCTTCCGCGGGACCGACTTCGTCATTTGGAGTGTGCAGACGACGTCGCCGTAATTTTCGTTTCCTCACAGCCCGCCCAGAATGTGCTGTTCATGCTGGAGATGTCTGTCTCTCAGTTTGGAATAGCATTCGCCCCTTCGAAGTATAGTCTTTCTACAGGACTGGCTAGGAGCTGCTCTCATCTTTACCCCTTAGGTCCTTCTCCGGAAGTGTAGGACAAGTTCATTTACCTCGGAAGCTGCATCAACACTAACGATTTAACGGATGAGATCCCTTTACCAGGGTTATGTTTGCTAATCTCTGCACCTCTGGCTTCGACGCGACATAAGTCACTCCCTGAAGGGCCGTCTAAAATGCCACGGTGAGAGTGGTCCTGCGGTACGATTGCGAGACTTGATCTGTTCTTGCAAACGAGGTTCAGACGCTGTCTGTCTTTGCTCACCGCTTCCTCTCAGACACTGCTGGCATAGTGGTAATAACACTTTAGTAATGAGGATGTTCGCCGAAGGATTTTCAGACCAGACTGACTGCCGGCATCTGAGCTGTATTATTCTACTGCTTGAGCTTCGGTGGCTTGTCAGTTGTCACTTGCTTCTCATACCTACTGAGGGTTTGCCTCAAGGAACACTCTCTGGGTGCACAGAAGTAGGCTGGAAGCGAAGACAAGATGGCCAGCGAAAGAATTGGGCCAAAAGCATGAAGGCGCTGACCTCACATACTACCGCGGTCGGGTGCTCTCGACTCCATGGTTAGGGCCGCAAGGATCAGGAGCACACGTGGTTGGAAACCTTATCGGACGAATCAATAAATCATGAGCACTATTGTGAGACTCTACCCCCAGAACTGTAGTTCCAAACTACTTTGTTTAACCCTTTTATTCTTAAATTATGATTGTATTATTATTACGGAATCTTTCGGTCGCTATAAAATCAACTTAAGGGAAAAGTCGGAAAAAAGGATATATAGGCGAGATAGGCACTTGTTGTCGAAACGCACAGTCCCGCTAGCTAAAGCCACCGCAGAAAGTTCTTGCTAGGCGGGAAGGTGTGGCCGCCAGCCCAGATGCCGCAAGCACCGTCCGAGGCGGAAAAGCCGGAATCGGGTGAAGTTCGATTCATCTGTTTCACTCAAAAACGCGTAGTCAACATTCGAAAAAGGTACCTTCCTATGTTGCCCAGGTGAGATAAAAATACATTTCTATAATATTTTACACAAAGTACCCAGATAGAGATTGGAATATCTAGGTCCCAAAATTATATTTGTCCATACGTTGTGGCACTCTGCCAATTGTACTTTAGGTCAATTGTATAAATTATTTTTTTCCGGACATTCGTTAACTGTATGACTTAGCCTCGCTTCGACGAAACATTATACAGTAGTCATGTATTAAATTGTGCACCTAATCGTCAGCCCTCGGTAGCCCAGTGGTAGAGCAGCGGACCGGAAATTCGTGGGACCGGGGTTCGATTCCCCGTGAGGCAGATTATTGTGTACAGTTTAATCGCGACTGCTACTTTCTACGAACCTTACGCTACTCACAAACATCCTTCAAATAAACTACCTTCGCCATTTGAACTACAGAAGGACAGTTAATTCGGTCCCTTGGGAAGTGACTAGTGAGTGAGCCAATCTGCAACACCGGGAGAGTTAATGTGAGTTCAATGGCAATACGTCGCGTACTAAGCAGAAGTCATGCATTAAATTGTGCACCTAACCGTCAGCCCTCGGTAGCTCAGTGGTAGAGCAGCGGACCGGAAATTCGTGGGACCGGGGTTCGATTCCCCGCGAGGCAGATTATTGTGTGCAGTTTAATCGTAACTTCTAATTTCTACGAACCTTACGCTACTCACAAACATCTTTCAAGTACTATATATATATATATATATATATATATATATATATATATGGTTGGCAGCGTCCGGCTCAGAATTGCATATAACTGTGGTAAGCCACAGCACGCTTACGTCTAAAGAAGGATCATGGGTGGCTTGCGCTGCACCACCCACAGCTCCATCCACACACTCCATATCCAGTGTAAACCCGAAGGAATAAGAAAGGGAAGCATGTGGATGGAAGCCACCTTTCATCAACCCAGCCGGCCCACACTCCTTCATAGGCAAAAACAACCACGTTGTATTTGAGAATCAAGCTCACACAAGACGGTGGTGGGACCGTGGTCCGCTCCACACTGAGTTCATGGAACCGCTCTTGGAGCCTAGCACGGCCACAAGGAAGCTGCACCCCGTCCCCTGCAGCAATGACCAACTGTCTCCTAGACGCAGTATGGACGATGTAGTGGGTAATAGACAGGTAGTCACCTTGTCAACATGCACATCAAGCGCAGCCAAACCGGGAATATCAAACAAAGGCCTACCATTTGAAACGACAAGATGAAATATAGCAAATGGAATAATGCATACAGATACGGTGGAATAACTCTCCGCTATATCATCATATGGAGTAAGTTGTCTTCGCAACGAATCCGCGATGAGTACAAAATGTCCACAAATTCTTCAAAAAATGATACAAATGCAATAAAGATAACCAAACAGACCACAATTAGCGTAAGCGACGTGGCCAGTTAAAAGATGGGTACTCAGGTAGACCACACAGACTGCAGACATAATGCAGATCTGACGAAAACACTTTGACTGTCTCTTGAACAACCGTTCAGAGATGGACTGGCCTACTTTGAACTGCCTGAAGCAGCACGATGTGAAGGCGAGTCTGGCGGATACGCCGACACTGGATGAGACGCAGAGAGCATCAGTTCAGCTGCGAAACGTCAACTGTGCCAATGCCGACGGGATTCAGCCTGAATACGGAAACACGACGGACCCGCGTTGGTGCCTGCGCTGCACCACTTGGTGCAACGCGTATGGATTGAGGAGGAGGGGCCTTCTGATCTGAAGGATTTCCTTGTGCTACCACTGTACAAGGGTAAAGGGAGCAAGCAATGTTGCACGAATTATCATGGCATCAACTTGCGGAGTTGTGTGGGCAAGGTGATTGCCCGAATCCTGCTCAACCGCCTCGTCAGTCGGGTTGTGGAATTTAACGTGGCGGAAGAGCAACGTGGATTCCGTTCGGGTCGCGGCACCTTAGATGTGGTGTTTTCGGCCCGTCAGTTGCTGGAGAAGTACAATGAACGACACCAGCTGTTGTACATGCTTTTTGTTGATTTCACCAAGGCATTTGATACGGTGAACAGCGAGGCATTGTGGATCGTGTTGGGTAAGTTTGGTTGCCCGCATAAGTTCTTAACTCTAATTGGATGTATGCACAGTGGTATGCGGGTGAGGGTGTAGTTGTTTGGTGAGACCTCGGATGACTTTGCAGTTGTCACCTGTGTAGAGTAAGGCTGTGTCTTAACTCCTGCTCTGTTTAATATATAGCTTCATGCCATGACGTCTTGTGCTTTTGGTGCCGCTTGTGCTTACGGTGTTCGTGTGGAGCATTGTATTGATGGTGGGTTGCTGAACATCCGTCGTCTCGGTGCGAAAACTCTAGTCTGTGAGACAACTATCCGTATGTTGCTGTTTGCTGACGACTGTGCGTTGTTTACACAGAGCGCGGATGAGTTGCAGCACATGATTAATGCTCTGGCTTCGACAGCGACCAAATTCAGGTTCACCATCAACACAAGCAAAACTATCTGTCTCTTTCAACCTTCACCGGAGGTGTAATCTTCAATATTGCCGCAAATCAGCATTGGTGCTGAAGTATTGGAAACCACCTCCCGCTTCTGCTACCTTGGGAGTGTGATGTCGACTGATCAGCAGCTACACAGTGAGCTGCGTATCCGAGCCTCGAAGGCAGCGGCGGCATTCGGGAAACTTGAGTACCGAGTGTGGAACAACCAGCTGCTTACCGTTGGCACGAAGCTGATGGTGTACAAATCCATGGTGCTGTTCCTTCTTCTGTACGACAGTGAAACCTGTACGGTGTACAGGCGGGATGTGCGACATCTCGAGCGGTTCCATCAGCAGTGCTTGCGACGGATTTTGCGCATCGGTTGGGGTGACAGAGTTGCAGACACGGAAGTGTTGCACCGAAGTGGAATGTATGCAGTGAACTGCATACTTTTGCTGAGACACCTGAGGTGGCTCGGTCATGTGAGCCGTATGGATTCAACACGGATACCGAAGCAGTTATCAAAAGGTCAGCTGAGGATTTGGAAACTCTATGTGAGGAAACAGAAGCTTTGTCACCAGGACATGATTAAAGTGAGCCTCTCACGTTTTAATCTTGATTGTAGGTCATGGGAATCGAAGGCGGTTGATCGGCCTGCATGGCGCGGTCTGATCATGAAGGCAGTTGCCGAAGTGCAGGAGAAAGCCCTCATGCATGCAAAGAAGCGGCAAGTGCGGAAGCAACAAGCACCGACGGGTTCTACTCCATCGACATCCAGCTCATGTTGTTGTAGCACATGTGGTCGCGAGTGCCTGAGTCAGGCAGGCTTAGTGAGCCATGAGCGAGGCCACTCGGGACCCCTACCGAATCGACGACAGGTCCGGCACAGAGGGTAGATAGAACCAGCGCAGTGTTTGTAGGTATTCTGCGTTCGATTTCCTAACCGCTTGCTTGCATGCTGGGTCGCTTGATTTCAGGCGATGGGTTTTCAATGTTTCCTAATACTTTTCTTTCTCAAATAAATATCCACCTGTATGCGCTTCTGTAAACCTGCACCACTAGCAGAAGTCAATTGTAGTTAATTTGGATAAGATTTTCGCGTTTGTGTCATTTCCGTTAAATATATCTTCTGACTCCCTAAACTTATCTCGGATTCTTCTGTAAACAACTTTTTCATATGCTAATTAATGTGAGTATTATGTCACCGTTTCTTTATGCAGTACTCGATTCCTTTTCTTTGTTATACTTCTCTCAAGTGATTGGCTGTTGTTTGATATCCCCGGTGTGGCTGCGCTTGATGTGCATGTTGACAAGGTGACTGCCTGTCTATTACCCACTACCTCGTCCATAATGGTTCTAAGATACACTTGGTCGTTGCAGCATGGGACGGGGTGCATGGTTCTTGTGGCTATGTTAGGATCAAAGAGTGGTTCCATGCACTCAGCGTGGAGCGGACTACGGTCCAGCCGCCGCCTTGTGTGCGCTTGATTCCCCAAATACAGCGTGTTTGTTTTTGACTGTGAAGAAGTGTGGGCCGGCTGGGTTGATGAAAGGTGGCTTCCATCCACATGCCTCCCGGTCTTATTCCTTCGGGTTTACACTGGATATGAGATGTGTGGATGGAGCTGTGGGTGGTGCATCGCAAGCGGCCCATGGTGCCTCTGAAAGTGCAGGCGTCCTGTGGCTGACCATAGTACCGTACAAATCCGATATATATATATATATATATATATATATATAAAACCTGCTGGTCATATATTGACGGAGGCTGTGTACGATTCTCTCATCTGGAGCGTCTTCGTTTTATAACGCAGCAAGTGCTTCACGCTTTCTTTAATCCTGGGGTTTTCGTAGCTGACAAATTTTCTGCACAACGGAGCTAGCCACGTGGCAAATAGCGATATGCCTGCTTCTTTTTGTTGGGTGATCACTGCACTTCCCTCTTCACTAATATAGTTTGGACGATTTCTTTTTACTGGGTAGAAATCCACTGGTATTCCAAACGGCTTTGGGGTTGCTACCGCCGTTTATCACTCAACAGTGCTGGGTAGTTTTCCAGTAAAGTCTTTTATCGCTTTGGATTTTTCTCGCGAAAGCTCTGTCGCCAAACTTGTCAGAGGAATGCATGAGATGGAGGTACTTGAAGCATAATAGAACACAAGACAATTTACTTCTTCCCTCAAAGCGCTCGTTAACTCTAATTGCAGTGCAGTTGTCACTTGTATCTGAAGTATGCTGCGCACTAGTGAAATCCAGAAGTCAAATGCTGCTTACAGAGCTGCGCCGATCGTATTCGGCTGCTACTATCACATTTGTTTAATTTTACACCCGAAAGTGGAAGCAAGTAAACATTGAGATTGGTGGCCCATTAGACCGCAACATCACATAATCCATCCAGCTTGTGAATTAGAGTTCAGACGACAAAGACTCGACTGGCGTGAAATACTTGTGCGACTCAGCCAGCGTGCATCGCTTTTTTCTTTTATTCCAATCATTTAAAGAATGTGCCGTGCCTCCTGCTCATTGGCGTGCAAGGCACACGGTAGTCAGTAGGCCAACCTCTACTAATCTCAGTAACGCAAAAAGTCCAAGCTAACAAATTCCCAACGTTATTTTATGCCTGTTAGTTTAATGCGGTTTACATTTGTTAGAAGTGGCAGTATAGAATCTAGTCGGTAAAATACTGAGCATCCCACTTTATTCAGACAAGACTGTTTTCAGAGAGGAACTTATCTGTTTCGCCAAAACGATTTCACTGTCAAGAATCTGGGAAGCGGAAACTGGGGCAATGCAGATCAACGTCTAGTAAAATGCAATGATTCAGTAACGCGCAAGCTAGTGGCACATTTTCCTCGACGGCTTCTTCTTTGCAAACATTGGCAGATGATAGAGTATGGTCAAACCAATGACTTGAAAGTTCATAGATGAGCCTAATGCGGCCGTGTTGACGGTCTTCCCTAGATTAATGTAACTAGGTCTGTGAAACAAAACTAATCGCCAAAGTCACACACATGGGATCTCCCTAAAAGCCAGCGGCCTCTAGAAATCCGAAACTGAGAATTCAGCTGGAGCCTAAATAATTAGTTGCCACGTGTTTAGTGATCTATGATGTAAACAGTTTAAAACTAGCGTCTGCCTTTGGGTCACTCGTACACTACTGGAAAAACTTGGAGCCAATCAGGCACAACCTGAGTGGGATACAAGACAACGTCAGGTTAACGGAACACCCTTCAAGTTTTATTTCCAAACAAAGGAAACTAAATGTAAACAACCTCTTCTGAGAATCAGCATAAATTCTTGTATGCTACAGACAGAAAGTTGGTTTGTGTTTACTAAACCCTCAGTACAGCACCTGCTTTGTCTTCCTAGAGTTAGTTAAAACCACTAAATCTCACTGGCATTTAGAGATGCTATTATGGACACATGGTTCACAGCTGGTGGTTCAGTAGGTTCCCTATCCGCGTTTCATGCACATAATGACACACTGTCAATTGGGTCCTAGCCTCAATCAGCGATCACACGACCTGTGTCGGGTTCCAATGAACCACGCTTGCTGTCTTCGTGAACGTTGGCGAAAGGAAACATGCATTTGTGTGCGCTTATAGAGTTCCCTCTATTCTCTTTTGCGGCCAATGTTAGTAAATTTATGGGAATGAACTTCTCACACTCACAGCTGGCGTAAATGGTAGGACTACGATGTTGAATGCCGCGCCTCGAGACTTGGATCTTTACTGACTTTAACTTTCTTGCTACGCAACTTACAAGTGTAATGGTCTGACGTGTATACCATCAATGAATTGTTGTTGACCGAACGCATTTTTGATATCGAATCCACCGGCACTCCGAAAGAGATCTGATAGTACCGGAAGTGTTACCGTCTACTGTTTGAGTAAGTGTTGTTGGTCCTACGCCGTATTATTAAGTAGGACGAAGCATTTGTCTTGTTAAGTGTCGTAAACTTAAAAAACAAGACTTTCTTTTTCCATTTACTTGTATGTTGTGTAGAATAAAATCAGCGTCAGTGATGTGATGATAGCCAGTGAGACAATGCAATGAATTGGAAATACAATGAAACCATTCGAAAATGGTGTAACAAGGATGGAAAGCCAGGGCCTGACAAGTCCCGCGTGATGGTTTTTGTGAACTACTTAAGTTCAAAAAGAAATTACGATAAAGTGAAACGCGCGTTTGTGAACTCACTAGATTATCCACGTTAATGCACATGGACAGCCGTTTATCCCGATTCGTGGAGGCTGGTGTGCACAATGTTTGTCGGTGTTTGTCATCACTCAATGAACAGAAATCAAACCAACTAATGTAATGGGTGTAATGCATCAAAGAGTCCTTCTGCTAAAAACGAGTAGCGTAGGCGCAGAAATGACAAAGATCGAAAGAACGTTCCAGGGCTGGAAAATTCGAAATAGTTCATTGCGCAGGAGTAACAGGCAGCCATACGGGTCCAACCATTCACCTGAATGGCCTCGATCAAAGCAATGGTTTGTAACGACCAATCAAAAGCTGCTTAGATTAACAGTAATGTGTGACTTTTCTTTAAACCAGAAGAATGTACCAACAGAAATCTAATGTTCCAGTTGCCTTAAAATGCTTTACTCTTAATGTTCTAAGCTGACAGTAAACCAGTAGAAGCTACCCAACAATAGACTTGATTCGCTGTTGGATTGTGCAGTATGTATGGGCATCCCACTGGTAAACATGGTACATGAACAATCGCAGAAACGCGAATGATTGAACAAATGCGAAACATCAAAATCGCTTCATTTTAAGTATGCATGACAGAGAGTAAACTTCACTCCTTCACCTTAAGCTCCGTTACACTACAGAGGAAGAAGACTAGCAGCGTGTCAAAAAGGTGTTAGCTGTAGCTTTATACACTACGAAGTGTCCAAATACATCTGAACCAAACACCGCCGTCCGAATGGAATACTTATGGCTGAGACCGCGTCCACCCACCAAACTCTTCCGAAATTTTAGTAGGACCTCGATGCTAATAGCAGCTAGGACATCGTGGCTACAATAGGAAAATTAGGCTTGAATTTACTTCTACTGGACCCAAAGTAAATGAACAAAGCGAAGCTGTACCTATACAGCCTCTACTGGTTGTCTGCAGACCAGCTGGGCGGTCGACCTCAAACTTGGCTGCACATTGTGCACCATAGATAATGTGCAAGAAAACGTTCCAGAAGCAACGTCGAACTCCTTAAAAGGAAAACAACGCGACGATGTGAACCAGTAGCACTTCATGTGTGACGTCCTAGATGTTGTAGATAAGGCTGTGTACTAGACACGTATCACCCGTCACCCGAACTCAGAGCACTATGGTGAACCGGTACTTCCTCGAGTTGTATTGACTTCCGCTAATGAAACCGGAGCTCTCCTGGTACATTCAAGAGACCGTTTCCCTGGAAAACTTCATAGCGCAATCAATCTCATGATTGCACACATAGCAAACTTACAAAGGATTTGGCCCGAGGATTGTGATGGTGTTGCTTCAATCCAGACGAATTTCAATAGGGGTGTTGGAGGGCCGATATTTGGGCTGCAGTAGCCTACGTTCCGAGCTCCGGATCAAAGCGTGTCCCCTAAACAAACACACGTCAACAGAAATTTACTCGAACCTCTTCCTGTAATGAGGTTTAAGCAAACGGCCCAGCCTTTTTGGCTCACCATGCTAACCGCGGATCATGTAAGGCAACAGTTCCGCCCGAGCGAGGAAATCTCACGCGATTGAACTCTGGATCACGTCGATAGGTCGGTGACCAATCCCTTGGAAGGGAGCCAACACTGTGTAATTGAATTTCATGCAGGAGTTCCCCTTCACAAATTTCAAAATAACAAGCAGAAAAAACATTGTAACAGGATAAGCTGAATTCAGATATTTCGAGTGTTCTCGTCAGCGGTTTACACAAGTTGGTGAAATTATCGCGTTGCGTACAAAAGGGGAATCAATGTACAATTTCATTCAATTCAAAGGAAAACGATCACTAACCTGGACAATCCATACCCTCAGGTTATCGCCTTTTGTGTTAATCTATTCCACTGTACTTGTTGTAGCAAGTATGTTGGCCGAAATGAGAGGAGGTTATCCACTAGGATTTCAGGGCACATTCCACAAAACATGGTCGCTAACGGTCCCAAACTGTTGGCTAGCTCTGTTGCTCAACACGTCCTGGATTACACAATATGCCAACATCCTCGTGAATTGTTTAAAGTAATCAACCTACAGAGCAATATCCGATTGCTTCAGTTTGACGAAGCCTCAGCTATTCGGCGGCTTAAGCTCAATTTGTGCAACCAGATTGAACTTAGGGCCAGCCTAACCCTACCTTGATGTGGTTATTAATCGTTTTCCTTTGAATTGAATGATTTTGTATATTGCTTCCCCTTTTGGTACGCAACGCGATAATTTCACCAATGTGTGTAAACAGCTCACGAGAGCACTCGAAATATCTGAATACAGCGTATCCAGTTACAATGCTTTTTTTGCTATTTTGAAACTGTGTACTTGGGTTTGAGAGACCTGCTGAGCCTGGTCAGCCCGATAGGCTAACCGTGGATCATGGAGCACGGCGAATTCACCCCAGCGAGGAAACCTCATGCGATTGGATGGTGACCAGTCAGGTGAAAGAAAACCAATATCGAGGCACAGCAAACATGTTGGAGGGACAGATTGGTCAGCTAAAGGACGGGTGAGCACGGACGACTCCAAGTTGCTATTAAGAGCAGACCGTCCGCGTACCAGCCGAGGATCAGCAATCCGCGGAAATACGACCAATCTTGTGGCAGCCATAGCACAAAAATGACATCGAGACGTAGTCCAGCGGCAGAGTGTATGATGGGGCAACCACGAGCCAATGTGACAGAAAGAAAGAAAACACAGCCAATGAGGCTAAGCAGACGACAGGCTACCCAGTGAAATAATGCGCAAGAACATGGTGTATTTTCTCTATAAATGTGTGTGGTCATTGCCGATACATGACTCTCTGGACCGCCACCAAGGCTTCGCTTTTGATTGCTGTCGCGTCTCACAACACTTCCCGACAAGGTTTCGGAGAACCGCACTCAGCTAACCAAAGAAACTGGCGAACACACCCTATACATTACATAGAAGGAAAGGAGCAAAGAAATAATGGTGGAATTTCTGGATCTGACACAAATGAGTTCATCACTGCCCCACCCAAAAAAGGATTAGTGGTCGACCTTGTACCGGTTGGCACAATATCACACCCAAAACACATCCCCCGCCCCACTGCTCAAAACATAGGAACTTTTGCATTTGCACCAACACACAAGGTCAATTGAGCAAGCTTGTCGAACTACGGCTATCTCAAGCATTATACGCCTGTAATGTCACTTTCGTAACTGAAATTTGCTTGCACTGAGGAAATACCGACACCGAAGTCCTAATACATGGTATGTCCCTTCTTCGTAATGTTCGACCCAGCAAGGGCAGAGACGTACCTTTATACTACCTCAATGATCTGCAGAGTGAGCCGGTGGACTTCTCATAGGAGCTGATCATAAACTCACTGATGCAGTCTGCGACTGCAATACAATGGCATTTGCCTTCTGGCAGTTGTTTATCGTCCCTAAACGTTCACCACATAGATGAACTCACCACCTGACATTAGCATCGGTGAGGGTCTTGCGACAATGATACAGTCATGTTCTCACCTCAGGGGACTTCAAGATCTGGAAGTTTTGGCATCCCCAAGTAAGCCATTTATGGTCGGCCTGCAAGAGCTTACTGCAAGCATTCCGCGCTTCAGGCATGTCAGTTCGCCCAACAGATTCAGGGTTGGAAATAACTCATCTGAGCTTGATTTTGTGCTCGGGAATGAAGAGTTCACCTTCGATAAGTCAAAGATCGGCACTTCCGTTATGCGGAGTATACGTAAGAAGGTAATAAATTGTTTTGTACAATCATACCCTACGACATAGTAACAGAACTCTTTGGAGCTGCTATCTTGGAGTCTTCGGGCGACTGCTCCATTGATAATACCTAGACGGCTTTTTCTGGCAAATTCAGTGAGCTGCTTTAATCCGCATCGGTTAACAATCTGCTACGTTCTGAGGGAGCGCTTTCATTCATTCAGACCAGAACCCAAAATGCATTATGGTCAGAGATGCAACTTGGTGTTTGTACAAAGCCTACCCTAGACCTGACAACCGGAACAACTATGTAGTGCATCGTAATCACTGTACTACATCTGTCCGTGAGGATAAATTAGTACGTCAGCAGTGCCTAGCAGTAAGGATTTTGTACTAACAACAAGCTCCTATACAAATATATGAATTGCCTCCGGACTTGGGAGCGTGATGTTCCCCTACTCGTCTACAAATTAATGTACTCAAACTGCCGAAGATGCAGCCAAATTCTACGGCTCCAATTTTCTCGAATATACCGAAGAGTCACCCACATGTGTCACATTCCTGTTCCACTATCCCAGATGCCAATATTCACCCACGTCACGTTTAGGTCAGCGATTGCTTTAAGGAAGTTGTTATCGTTGTGTTGCAATAGATTCCCCAGATTCGACATAATTCCTCCAAAAACGCCGCAAGTGGCATCAGCGAGGATAGCTGTGCCACTAACCCGATTTATCCAAAAGTACCTGGATGAATAGTTGGTTCCTAGCGTGTGAGAGCAGGATATCATTGCCTCGACTTTAAATGGTGGTAGCCATTAGCAGCCCACCAACTATCGCCCACGGATTCTCCACCCACTATTCGCTAAGCTTATGGAGTCGTTCATAGTTGAGTCACTAAGGTGCCATTTAAAATTATCTCACATTAACGCAGGAGCAACAATGATTCCGGCAGCATCGGTCATATAGTTCCAACCTAATAACTGTGCGTGACAATCGGACCGAAACAGCGGCTAGTGAGAACGGAAGTGATGTCATTTATCTCGACTTTTCCAAGGTCTCCGACCGCTTGGATCACCGCCTCCTTCTCCAAGAGCTGCAGTCTTACAGAATTAAATACCTTGTCCTTGGCTGGATCGGCAATGTCCTTCTTCTGCGGCTGCTTCACGTTTGGGTTCGGTGTTCTACAAGGGCCAGTTTTGGAAAGGCGCTACTTCGTGGTCTTCATTAAAGACTTACTCGTGTCACTGAGTCAAAATTCCTGTTTGTTATCGATGATAGCAAGGTATGGCGGCTGATCTGTAGTCAAAAAGATCAAGATATGTTGTAGAGGGACTTAGACCGCATTCTCGAGTGGTCAATGGCATATCTACTTCCGTTCAACGCGAACAAGCAGAAAACTGTACATGTACGCCAAAAGCTCGCGTACGCATATAAGCTTGTAGACCGCATGCTGCAAACCGCCTCACTGGAGCGCGGCCTTGAGGTGATTATGCAAGATGACCTCGGCTGTTCGGCGCAGTCGTTGAAGGCGTCCAAAACCGCGAACTAACATGTTTGTCTCTTACGGATGGCGTTCAGGCTGTTCGACACTTCCACATTCCCTCAAATACACAGTGTGTATGTGAGGCCCCACTTAGAGTATGCGATACGAGCCTGGCAACCCTGGCTAAAACGCGACCTGGTTGCACTGCAGACGACACAGCGAAGCGTAACCAAAAATTTAAAGGGGTTGTTCCACCTGTCATACCAACTGTGACTGAAATCCTTGAGAGTGTACAGCGGAAGTTATCACCGTTCACGGAGAGACCTCACTCTAACGTACCAGATCTTGAAATACCCGGTCACGCTTGCCGCCACCTCATGACAGCCTCAACACAGAATTGAGGAGTCATAAGCTGAAACTGGCTAGCTAATGCAGTCGGCTAGAGCCACCGGAATTAGTTTTCCTTTCGGACTTGTCAACTGTGGAACATTGTTTCAACTTTTGTCATTTCTGCTCCCACGCTACTCCTTTCTTGAAGGGACTGGACGATGCCTTACAATGTTTGCATTAATTGATCTGATTCCTGTTCAATGAGTGACGACAAGACGCAGGCAAAAGTTGTACTTACCAACCCCCACGAAATGGGAGTAAACTTGTTAACTTAGGTATTATGGAAAGTCCACAGATGTGTGTTGCAGGTAGAGTGACTACTTTTTATATTTGCATACTGCGCAAACCATTCCACGACATCTGACAAGCCTTGGCATTTTTGTCGGTATTATAGCTTGTTTTATTGTTACGCAACCGTAGCCGGGACCAAATACAATGAGAGGCGCGGATATCTGGACCATCAGTAAGTTCACCTCGGAGGTCGGATTTGTAATAAAGTAGTGCTCTACCACTGTTTCTAGTTCTGTCATTCCGAAGCAGCGACATGCTGAGTATCTCAAAGTATAACCAGTTCTCTGTAATCATGCTGAGGTCCAGCGGTTGTGAGACCTGGTTTTCTCTAAGTTCAGCCAACTTACTAAGTAGACCCTAGGCGTTAGTGTACAAACTTGATCATCAGCATCATCAGCAGTATACACGTTAGCTAGAGGTGTAAAAACACTTCAGCTACTGTGCCGCAATACATAAAAGAACAGAGAAAATAAAATGCAACAGGTGCAATCCAGCTGAGCTACCGGTAACGGATGCTCGTCGTTCCTGTAAGCTACCAGCCGGCTACTATACAGCAGAAAAATAATTTACTATACAAAATTATATAAAGCTAACTAATGGGATCGTGGTTGGAGGTGGAGGCTAAGATGGATGGGGTGGGGCAAGGAAACTCACAGCACTAACGCCACTGAGCGCGGCTCCTAGCCATATCAGCAAGTGCATCCAGCCAAACATGTTCATCGTCTTTCGGACCCCAGCCAGGGAACCGAGACCCTCCAACCGAGGCCTGCTTCGAAGTGAGGGCCTTGATTCCTCTGGACCAAGTCATCGCTTGGCCACCCCTCCACTTCTTCCATCCACACCTCGGGCGTGCAAATAACGCACGTCGCGGGAGTCGGTTGGATGGAATGCACGACGCGTGGCCGAGCCATCGGAGTCTGGTGCGTGAAATAACGGTGCTGGGCGGTTCATTTCCTTTTCCTGTGCCATAAACAAGGCGTCGAACACGCTCGTTGCTCACACGGTGTTCCCACCAGATGTGAGCTAAATTGCGAAAGGCACCGATGGTCAAACGTAACTAGCTTCTTTATATTCGCTGATCAAAGGGGCCAGGTTTTACAACCGTACAGTAGGGTTCAACCTACCGCTCTACCCTTCAGAGCGAGAGTGATGTGAGTGAGTGATGGCGCCTGCGCCATAGGTGGCGTAGGTTAGAAAAAGCGCCTCGAGCTTTTGATATACGATTTGTGATCTCATCTTCAATCCAACGGGCGCTCATACAACTTCCCAGTTATTGGAATTTTTGAACGACTTATAGCTAATCCCCACCAAGGGTCAGCGTAGGAGGCGGTCCAGTCCAATCTTGGAGGCACGCTTTGCACTTCGATGGTGCAAAGCAAAGCCCGAAGTGACGGACAGCCAGTGCTAATCTATTCAGTGCCGCCTGGCACGTTTGTGAGCTGTCGCAGATTAGAGCAATATCGTCAACATACTCCAAGTCAAGAAGTCATTTTCCTGGGAGCAGATGCACACCTAAGTCGTGTCATGTGAAAGCGATTTTCATGACTTCGTCAAAAGCGAATTTGAAGAGGAAAAGCGACAGCGGACATCCTTGTTTCACACCGCTGGAGATATTAAAGGGCAACGACAGCTTGCCGTAACTCCTCACTGTCTGAGCTACGCGCATATAATGCTCGGATAATTTTTACATATTTCTCGGGCACACATTTCCAGTCCCAAAGTGCACGTCTATCCACCGAATCGAATGCACCTTTGATATCGAGAAACACGACAACGGTGGGCTGCCAATATATGTGACTGGGCTCCAACAACTGACGAAAAGTGAAGATGTGGTCAGTGCGGCGACGATCTCAACAAAACCGGGCTTGTTCTTCACGAATATGGCTTTCACGAGTGCCAGTCAGTCTGTGAATGATGACAGATGCAAGTAATTCGGAGGCGATGGAGATCAGGCTGATTCCTCTATGGTTGCCGCATTCCGAACGCGAGCCTCCTTTGAAGATGGGAACAATAATGGAGTGGCTCCAGTCGGTTGGGACTGTTTCCTGCTCCCACAGTTTCACTAGTAATTTGTGTGAACCATCCACAAGAGCAGGTCCCTCGAATTTGAAGAGAGCTGGATGAAGATTATCTGCTCCCGCGGCTTTATTTAACTTCAACAGTTCGATCTGACTTTCGACTTCTGAGCGAGAGCGTGGATCTAAAGGGACAGCTTAGGGAGCGAGGCCATCATTGGCTGGCGAGAAATCTAACAATGCCGACCGATCAAGTTGCCATTCAAAGTGCTCAGCATAACACACCAAGCGTTTTGATAAGTTGTAGATAGACTGCCCACTCTCTTCACGTATAATTCCACTAACACCAGGTCACCTGCTGCCCGATTCCCCTACCAGCCGAAATAACTTATGATGTTTACCAAGGGCAGCAGCCATTTCCATCTCTGACGCACGATGCGACCACCGGGCTTCGCGGTCTCTCTTCAGGCTAGCACGGAGCTTTGTCAGGAGCACTTTGCGAGTTTCATTGTGTTCGATTCCAGCCGGAATTTGCCGGCGAGCATCGATAAGTTCCAGAGACTGCGAAGAGACCCAATGTCCATGTTGGCTATTAGAGTTACCACATGAGGATTTTCCTGTTGCTAGTAAGGTCTGGTGAATATGCGACCAGTGAGCTTCAATTGCATCCAGTGTGCGATTGTTCAACTCGCATGACAGGGTATTTTGATAGGCATTCAGCACAGCTGGCTTCGCCAGTTGGCTGGTGTCAATGCGCTCCCAATGTCGTCGTGGGCGTCCGCCAAAACGCATCCGCAGGTCAGCACATACATGTGTATAGTCGGTGTCCACACCTGTGCTCCAAATGGAGCGACAGTTCTGGACGCAGCCTCTCCATCGGTAACGTATCGCAATGTGATCGATTTGCGTCCAAGGCTGGTTCGAGGCTGGTGGGCGCCAAGTCAACCTCCGGCGGGTGCTGTGTCGGAAGTTAGTGCTCGCAAGAAATAAGCGGGCATCTTCACACAAATGAACTAACCGTTCACCGTTATCATTACGGGAGCCTATACCATGTTGGCTGCCCAGATGCATTTCACCAGTGGATAACTTGCCAACTTGACTCTTCAGATCCGCAGCCAGCACAACAGTGTTCGTGCTTCTTCTGTGGCAAAGCAGCGGGGTCAGTTGGCGGTAGGAGACTTTTTTTTACCGAAGCGTCGCTACAATTTGTGCGCCCGTAGGCAGCGATGATGAACAGACACCTATTAGTCCCGCGCGACTTTGAAGCTTTGAACGAGCCAACTAACCGGACTGCACACAACCGGCTACTGATTGGAATCCAATCAACTAGAGCAGCTTCATCCCGGGGACTCAGGTCAATGCCAACACCAGCTTGGCCGATACGCGAAGCTGCATCGTCACTGGATAGGCGCAATGAGGAATTGCTGCTGGTGTCACCTGAAGGGGATGGCAGAGTGAGCACAGAGCCCGAGTCTCGCAGGCGGGTCTCCGATAAGCAGCAGATATCGATCGAGAGGGTCTCTAAAGTTTGGGCAAGTGCTGCTTGTTGACCGATTTGTAGCAATGTGCGTACATTGAGGCATGCCAATCTGAAGGAGGATCGATGGCTCCAAATGGAAGCCGATGAACTGGAATGGACCGTTTGGTTAGACATGGGATTGTCGACAAGAGAGGAATTACGCTCCGCGTCACCTGTAAATTGAAACTAGAAGGTAAACGCCTATCGAAGCATGATCGGATAGGGGTAAGAATCGGGGGTTGAAAACAGGGGATAAACTTGAAGCTGAAACGGGACGATAAGGATGAAAAAGCATAAGAGGGGGAATAAGAAGACGTTGAGGCTTGAGCAGGAGCATCCAAACCCCAATCCACCCTGTTCAATGCAACAGATAGGGCACCGTTGATTATCCTCTGCGGTGGCCAGAGCATCAAGAAATTGTTTGACGAAAGATTCATAGTATTGCGTGGGTAGGATATTGTCAGGTTGCCCAGACCTAGACAGCAGAACGATTAGGGTTCTTAACCAAAGCCTTTGGTTCAAAAACTTGACCGCAAGGCAGCGGGTTTGGCGTTGGGCTACAAGGAATCCGTTTTAAGGTATAAAGAGCCACCCCATTCCAACCCCCAACCTGGAGGACCAGAACGCTGGGTTTATCTGGCGATTGACCAGTCTGGTATGAGTGAATCTAAAGGTGCAAAAGCACCACCCAGCATAGCTCAATGGTCTCTGAAACACATAAACCATTGCACCATGATAAGACCCAGCCCCATTGCGATGGGTATAAACTTGATAGCGTTTTTGTCTGTTAGGAGTGCGTTTGAGGATCTAAAACTTAATTTTCGTTTCAGGCCGGCGGTTGGTGGTCGGTCGCCCATCGAATTTTGTTAGGTCGTTGGTTGTCATGTTTTAGATGGGCTGCATGGCCTCACAGGATGTTCCAGCTCACAGTGAGCACATGTGCGTCGCTTCCTCCTGTCAACTGCAACGGGTTCTGTTATGTAGGTCTCGCCGTGGGAGTATGGAGACAAGGATTTGCTGCGGTTTCAAGTTTCATCGAACTGGTGACCACTTGTGGCCTTGCGCTTGCTGCCTTTAGCTGAATCTCGGTTGGCAACCTGGCACGAAAGTTCATCCAGTTATTCAATAGAACTTGTGCCATTTCTTCTGGGTGCAATGCAACTAATTCATTGCTATCTGTTGTTCTAGGGAGCTGGCATGATTATCACTACTTAGTACTCGCCTACGCAAATCATCGTTGCGGACACGCTGATGCCATCCGACACCAGCCATGCTTCGGAGACAACGATGCTCAAAGACTTGAAGGCACCTCAGATCTTCAGACCGAATGGGCCAAGTCTCACTACCATAGAGCAAAACGGCCATCACTGTGGCTTTATATACACGGCCTTTCAGACGAAGGGAAACTCCCTTCTGTCGCCAAGGATGCTGCAAGTTCAAGAAGACAGCTCTGGCCTTTGCAATACTCCAGTGACACTTCGGTTGCTGTCAATTAAGCTAGGAATTATAGAAGGGAGGTTAGTAATGGGGTCGGGATGGGAGTAAGAGAAACAGGTGGAAAAGAAACAAGGGAGGCGCCAGCAGTAGCATGTCTTCGCTTATCCGCCCTGCTGTATGCAGTAGATAAGACGACCCTTGATAATCTGCGCGACGACCGATGCAGAATGAAGTTTATGTTTGAAGAAAATGTCATGGTTGTATGTGGGCTGGGATACTGCCAAGGTGCCTAGACCTAGACAGGAGGACGACTAAGGTACTCATCCAAAGCCTTTGGCTCAAAAGCCTGTCCGCAAGGCAGCGGGGAGGTGGCAATTATTTAGTTTTACAGAAATGGACGCCATCCCATTTCAAACCCCCAACCTGGAGGACCACGAGACTGAGTTTGTCTGACCTCTAACCATTGACCAACCTGGTGGGAGTAGCTCTCAATGTGCCCGGAGGCATCACGCAGTATAGCTCAATGGGTCAAGGAGGTACGCAAACCGTCGCACCACGTTGAGGTCCAGTCTCGTTGCGACGGTAGCTACTTGGTAAGTATGGTAGCGGTAGTACACCGGTACGCAGTAGCGAAGCTTCGCTGCCGCGCAATTACCACTAGTCTCGTGGACTACGGATAATGCGAGATTCACCTTATCCTCCAGCAGTCTGGAACCTGCGACCTCAGATTGTAAGGCAGGTTTATGTTCCTTTAGGCCAAAGGTCGGCGGTGTATATACTATGAATTGGTGAAGTCACGCCTGAAGTGACTTGCCCACCTAGTGAGTTAGAATGTGTCAGAGTAGCTGGAACAGTTGCTGTTGGGCGGTCCGTAGGACTGACTTTACGATCTAATGAGCCCAAAGGGAGTTCCTGTGGAACAAGCTCAGTCATGATAAAGTGCAGTGGCAAGGTCCTGACACTCGCTATATGCAGAACTGTTTCAGTCCGATTTTGGCATGTTTTTATGAGCAAGAATATACAATTGTGTCTGAATCACGGGAAATGCTGATCTTCATCAATCCAAAAATTCTCATATAATAGAATGAATCAAGGGAGGCAGAATCAGAATAAAGAATTATTTGTGATAATTCTCGTCAGACTCAACCATTACATGATGACGGCAAGGTGCTAAATGTGCTGAATTGGGCTGCTTATTGATCAGAATGTTTAATTCCAACGGGCACACATCAATAACTCACAGGATCATTGTGGGTGGCAAATTATGTACAGAGGAAATCACAGCAGAAGTTGTAGGCCACGGTACATAATTTGCCATCTTCAATGACCTCCGTGTTTTGTTGATTTTTTCCTGCAGGAATTAAACATGCTGATCAATATGCAGCCCAATCCGGCACATTTAGCACTTTGTCGGCATCATGTAATGTTTGCGTCTGACGATAATTACCTAAAATAATTCTTTACTCACATGCTACCTCCCTTGATTTAATATACAGTTGACAATTGGAATGGCTCCACATATTTCGCCAAATCAGAGCACCGCACTGAGATTGTTTTGTCGCTTTTATTTGATTTACGCCACCGCACTATGGATAGAACGCAAGTTCTCAGTTATAACATTTCAGTCTTCTCCGACCACTCGTGCAACTTTCGCTTGAGTAGATCTACCCTTAAGTGGAATCATGTTCAGTGACAGCTGTTGTTTCAAATGAACACCGCAAATGCGAGCTCACGTGAGGTAGCGGGTGAGTGCTCCTTAGGTTCGTTATCACAGTCGCGCGCTTGTCCTCGATTATCGTAGGCCGGTGTCCCTGAAAGGACACACGCACACACGCGGTTTGGCTGCCTTATCGTTCGACAGTGGTCCGCTTGGGGCTAAGCTTTTTGGCCTTGCTTTTTGTGAGTGGATGTCAGTAGCTGGGAATCGGCGGTAGGCGAATGTAATCGAAAGCCACAAGTTGCGTCTTAGTTTCCTTAGAAATGGCCCTCAAGGAGTAATTCTGGCATCAGCTGATAACACGAGAATCCTTTAGCGTACACAGTTCCGCAGCTGTGAGATTTGGAAAAAAAAACAAAGTTGCACGCGCGAAACGTGATAAAACAGGTTGGGTTACACATATCACGATCCGCATTGAGGAATTCCGTAGAAATATGACCACTGAATAAGGGCAGTTAATCTGTTTATAATTAGTGTTTGATGACTGCGCTGGATGAAGCTGGAGCAGAAAAAGTCTGTGACAAAATAGAACACACTGAGTATGTGACCGCGAGGCGAATTGTCTTGGTACTACTTGTTAAATGTTTGAGTAAATGCAGGTCGTCGCCTGGTCAGCAGAAGAGCCCGATAGAAGCCATGGGTTGGTCTGGTTAAAACATTTTTTAGACGGTCGCAGGACAGTTAGTGAAAATGCTGCTCAACCACGGCATTTACTTTTTTCTACACACCACTGATTCAGCGGCACTTCTAAGCTCTCCGTGCCTTTGTTCCCCCTACTTACTATCGATAACTCACGATAGCACTTCTACTAAATCCCAAAAAGCCAACATGTAGGAAGAAATTAGTATATTACAAACGCATAATTTACTATGCTGATTCGCTCGGTTCTGGATTTTAGAAAACACTTCGGCGATAACTTTTGTGCTGCTTGATGCGCTGAATTCAATGACTAATTTTATCGATGGTGGTTTTTTCAGCCCTTCCGGCAAATCTTTCTCGGATAATGGAGTCCACAACAGATGCTGCATTATGTAATTATACGGCTTACCACTAACGACCAGAGCTAAAGATGTCCCAGAGGTTCGCTGCTCATTGTGAAATCCTCTCCAGTTAACTTGGCAGTACAAGAGTAGGGGAAAAGTGTGAAATTCCTACCTTGTTCTATCTGATACGCCGTTAACTTGCTATACTTATTCACTGTGGGCAATATCTGTAGCAATTGCAATGCTTAAAATAAAACTAATTTTTCTCTGGTGGTGGACATCTTACCCTACACTTTGGGTAAAACGCCAACCCATGTAGGGTTAGATGCCTACCAGTCGGCATATTACCACAGCACATCCCTAACTGCTTAAGAATGTGCACGAAAATGTGCGGAAAACTACTGAAGATAGCGCTATAGCATACTGCAACGCAGGCATGGCCTATACACAAGGGGATAGCCAGATAGTCACTTCATGATACAATGTATAGAAACTTTGGCACTAAAAGGCACAAAATTTGTATTTGGAAATGCTCAGATGCGTTAAATAAAACCAAAGATTTAATAATCATTGTCTGATTCACAAGTGTGGCGCACATAGACTTTAGAAATTCTTGGAGTGTAATGCTCATAGGCCCACAGTTGACATACAACCTGGTCGAAGACTATGCAGGGCCATTCAACGGACTCGTAGCTTGAAGTGGACGGTTTTGACCTCTTCCTTTTGCGGGTCTTCTTCTTGCCTCCTTACTGCTGCTGCTTCGCTTTTTGTTGTTGTAAAGTTACAAATGGTGACGCTATTAATACTTCAGCACCTTCATCTTTACGGTATCTTTTCTGTTTGCTTAGCCTTACTGCCTTCGGAGTGGCATAGAATTTTCAGTTACTTGAATTTCAGTCAAGACTGATCGCGTGGTATTACCATAAGACTGGAGGTTTTGAACGTCAATTGACCTTGAAGGAGCGGGCCTACAGTACGCAGATGAGATCATGGTTGAAAATGAAGAAATGCGGTCATGATCTATAGATATTGAAGCTGGAAAGATGATACTACATTCAGCAGGTGCAGGTGTTAATGCGAGGCGGACTTGGGGATGGTCTACATATGCACTTGGTGTGGTTGAAGACAAGGGGACCAGGAAGACTTGATTGGAACAAATATCCTGTGCCTCATTAAACTGGGCAGCAACAAAGTCATTCTCGTTTAAAACAAAAGGATTAAAGGCCCAAATTCCGCAGGACTCGAAGCGCTTTTTAGCAGTATCAACGGTTGCTGATTTGTTGCAAGACTGTCCAACTATTGAGGCTAAATCAAAAAAGCGAAGTTTGTTGACGAGGATGATTTAGCACCCATTGATCAGCAAAGGTATTGAATGCTGACCTCCAGGGCTTGAGACACGTGCGATCTCAAGGCTGAAGGCGATGGGTGTACAATTTGGTGTCAATGTCAGCATGGTAACATGGCTAACAGACGCCAGTTCTACGGCAGCACGAACCTTATGAGTTTGATGGCCATGGAGTATGAACAAAGCAGGTTTTATCATCGAACGCTTATGGTTAGCAATGGAATGTTTGAGACGTTTTGTGAATCGCTCATCATCGGAGCACCCATTATCCGAGCAAGAATCAATTTTTTCGGCAGGTGCTCCCTTCAACAGATTGGGATTCCAATGGTTCTTCGGGAATACGAACATTTGTAGGATATATATCCCTACTGAACTGAAAGCAAAAATAGTCACAATTCCCTTTCTGAACATGTCATTTTTCCTATAGTAGGTTTTTCGTTATAAGCCAAAATTTCGCTAGCTGTTGAACACACGAAAAACCAGTCTCATCCGTGTTTCATGTCCTACTTCTATTAAGATGAGTGAGATCAGAACACAGAACGCACACAGTCGTGTAATCTGTCTACTTCTCCCTTGTTGGATCCAGTTGAACAAGAAAGGCTGACTGCCTCAGGACTTCTAAGTGCAACAGAAGGATTTCGTATTAGAAATCCTTCTAGCCAACTTCGTCTTGCAAATTTAGTCTCATCGTTGAATCGATGAGGTAGGTTCATCTTTTCTGCGAGATCATATGCCATACGTCGTCAAACCAAGCAGTAGGGTTTGCCCTGTCTGGATCTTTTGACTAGGTACCTCTTCTAACTTCGGCTGAAAATACAACTACTTCATTGTTTCGGTGTCGCCTTAAAGTTCGTCTGTCAATAGTGAACTTCTTAGCAATAGTTTTCAAGGAGATATATATCTTCTACACAAGAAATGGTACCGAGATTCTGCCTTCGGAATCATGGCTGAATAGACAAGCTGCGTGAATAATTAGAAAATAAAAACAGCAACAAAAATTATGTTTGTGCGTTTTGCCACATAATTTTTGAATTGCTTTTCAGTTTTTTTAAGTGGAGCAAGGAGGGACACCGCAACACACGTCCGCCACTGAAATCAATCTTGAGCCGTGGCTTCCAAGGTATTCAACCAGCAAGTATCCGCTTCTCTCGGACCCCAACCAGGTAGTCGACAACAACCGGCCGAGGCCAGCTGTTTCGTCAACATTTTCATGCGGCCTCTCCAAGTTGTACGGTGTCCACCAGGCCGTCTCTTCCAGCCCTGTCTAGCAATCGCAAACAGCTCACGACGCGGGTAATGCTGGACAAGCTTGCGCAATAAGTGTCTCAGCCACCGCAGTTGGTGTAGTGAGACGACCTCCTCGAGCGAGTGACTTCTTCGTCCCAAGACACGTTGTCTAACTTCCGCATTGCTTACGTGGTGCCGCCACCACACACGTGCAACGGACCGCAGAGAGCGGTGATCGAAGACGGATAGCCTGTGCAAGTCATCTTTACGAATGGGCCAGGTCTCGCATCCGTACAACAGTACAGCACGAACAGTTGCACAACAGACCCGCCCTTTGATGTAGAGACGAATGTCTTGACAACGTCACATGTGCTTCAGCCTAGAAAAAGCGAGGCGTGCTCTTGAGATGCGTATCCAACTTTCGTTTCCAACAGCCCAGTCGGCAGTGATGCAACTTCCCAAGTAAACAATGCTCTCCACATCCTCCTGTGTCTCATCACCAAGATTGAGTGCAGGCACAGGCAATTACCAGTCTTGAAAAAGAACCTCGCATTTGGGTGTCGAAGAGTACATACGACACTTTTATGCTTCAATCACCAAGCGGGTTAGTCCAAGTTGGATAGCGTGTGGATCGTCAATAAGCAACATGAGATCATCGGCATAATTCAAATCAACAACTCGTCTACCTGGGAGGAGCTCAACGCCAGCGTGCAACGAATCGCCTAGTGCGTTCTTCAAGACATCCTCAATGGCAAAGTTGAATAGGAACGGAGAGATAGAGCATCCTTGTCGAACTCTACTAGAGACCACAGAGAAAGGCGAAAGCTTGCCATAAGCCCTAATTCTGCCCGAGGTCAGATCATAGACAGCGCACAGCATGGAGACGAACTTCTCGGGGACACCATCCCTCAGCAAGCAGTGCCACAGTACTATCTGATCGACAGAATCGAAGGCTGCACGGATATCCAAGAACACAGCAATTGTTGACCTCTGATACACATGACAGAGCTCGATGATCTGGCTGTGTGTGAAGATTTGATCGATGCAGCCGCGACCAGGGCGAAACCCAGCTTGTTCATTTCATTGCAACGATTCGCGCGTTGGAGAAAGCCTGTGAAGTATGATGGACACCAGCAGCTTGCAAACCACAGGGACCAAACTTACGCCTCTGTAGTTGGAACAGATTGTGAGCAGGCGCTTGTTGAAGATGGGGACGAGTATCGATTCACATCAAGGTGATGGAACTTCCTCTTTCGGTCAAACTTTCGCGAACAAAGCCGTGTATTCTCGAACCAGCGAAGCGCCACCATCTTTAAATAGAGCTGAAGGAAGTTCCTCATGGCCGGGGGCTTTATAACGCTTCATGTGGCGGAGCTCCTGCTCGAGTTCCTGGTATGAGAGAGGATCTGTGGGGGTAGACTACTCGGCGCCAGTGTGAGCGCCAGAGGTAGCTGATAGAGCTGGGGGCCAACAAAACTGCGAGCCGAAATGCTCGGCACATCGCTCCAATCGTCGTTGAAGTTTGGCGATTAAGGTGCCATTCTCTTTGCATATTGTTTCATTTATACCAGATCGAACACCTTCGGTGACTCGAATGAGATGGAAAAGTTTTCTAGTATTACCAGAGAAATTAGCAAGCTCCATCTCCCTAGCACTTTCACACCACCAGACTTCACGATCCATTTGCAGACTCCTGCGCAACTATCGACTCAGGGATTGGCGTTCTGCACTGTGGTTAGAATCTGACGGGATCAAGCGGCGTTTGTCCATTAGCGACAAGGAGACGGCGGAAAGCCAATGCTTCGGTGGGTGATGGGCAATTCCATAAGTGTCCATACTGGCGGAAACTAAGGCATCTTTTATCTGCGCCCACTGCGAATCGAGATCACCGTCAATAGTTGAGCCAACCAAGGTTGACAGTGAGGCTTGGTACCTGGTTAAAATCGCAGCGTTTTGCAGATTCGGGACGTCTGGTCGGTAGTGGGCGCGCTTAGATAATCCTCCGAAACGCATGTAAATCTTAGCACGAACCAATGCGTGATCGGAGCCTAGATAAGTTGACCAGTATGATCGGCAGTCCGGTACGCTTTCTAGTCATCTGTAGTTGATTGCTATGTGGTCAAGCTAGGAGCACTCTTGCGTTTGTGAGGGTGGGCGAGAGGTAGCAGTGTGACTCCTCGAGTGCCACAAACTAGTGCTCGAAAGAAACAAGCGATGATCAGAGCAAAGAGCAAGCAGTCTGTCTCCATTGTCTGATCGACTGCGGCTGAGGCCAAAACTACGCTTAAGGTGGTGTTCGCTTGGTGGAAATCAGCCAACCCGCGCGTTAAAGTCCCCGGCAAGAATGACCATGTCAGTCCTTTTGGGGGAAGGCATGAGTCCACGTAGCTGCTGGTAAAATGGTTGCTTGACTGCATCCGGGCTGCAGTCTGTAGGGGCATAGGGAGAGACGACAAACAGTGCACGCTTGACGTCTCGACACCTGCTTAAATTGCATGAACCTCTTAACCGGACTGCGCATGGCTGACTGTGGAGTGAGATCCAGTCAAGCAGAGCTGATTCAGCCCCAGCACTCAGCCCAACCACAACACCATCTTGATCAGGGGCAGTAGCTTTGGGTCTCTGGAAAGCCTCAAGTGGTGTTTGACATCAGAGATTACCGGAGAGACCATTCTGATGACGGCGCTAGAGTCGTGTAACCTGGTCTCTGAAAGGCAACAGATTTCTACGGAGAGCCTTTCAAACGTACGGGCTAGACATGCTTGTCGTCCGATCTGATTCACAGTTCGAACACTAAACGCTGCGAGGATGAATGGAGAACCAGGTCGAAGAGTTGGATCTTCGGTGGATTGAGAGATTGTTGCAATCGCAGGACACTGAAAATCGGAAGTTGCGAGAACTCGGTCGTTTGTGACGTTGACCGAAGAAGATATAAGAGTACATATAGCTGAAGGACGGGAGGTAGGATGATCTGTGAGTGGAGGTTGAGCAGTTGTTAGCATAGAAAATAGGCATAGCAGGAGCAGTACTAAGCAGTGTGGTCCATGATTCATCATTGGGTATGATACTACCCGGTCGCCCAGGCCGAAGTGGAGGGTTGTTTTAGGGGGCCGTACCCCGAGCCTTTGATCAAAAATCTAACCTACAAGACAGCAGGGCGATGTGAGGGCGTCGCAACCAGTTGGGAGCCAGTGACCAAATAGATGGTTCATGTGCTTTTCGGTCCGGGAAGGTCCAGGAGCCCAACGCACCCTTGATGTACCATGCTTCTTAGGGAGGGGCGAAGCACAGTGAATTTATTTAGTGGCCAGTCACATCCGTCAGTTCGCAGTGTTGCTAAACAGATATTTGTGGCCTTTTTAGGGAGAACGCTTGCCAGGCGAAAACCCACCACTTAATGGAACACTGCCGCCGAACCATTTGCCGGCACCAAGAGGAGGTTGTTCAGCAAGCCAGCCAAGGAAATGAATTGTTCAAGTCCCCCAGTGTTAACTGCAGGTTCTGTGCCCCATATTCCCGGCTCTTACTCTTTTGTACATACACTCGAGTCATTCTGGACAGGTTGTAATTTACAAATATTTTAATAAGGAGTAGAAGCACAAAAGATATAAGACTCCCATGGGCAACTCAAAATAATTACTTTTATTACTTGTTATGTGCTAGTAGAAGATGACCCAGAGGGTCATTTAATCTTTAACTGAATGCAACTTTGTGGAATATAATAACAAAGGTGCTTGTTGTAATCCTTCAGATTCATATACGCAAAATTAGGTGAAAGAGAACGTAAAATATATCGTCGGGGTAATTTACAAGTAGGAAGTGAATTCGGTATCTGATTTTTATGTAGTAGGCAGGGGAGGCAAATGTGAAACTGGCGAGGTTACGATTTGCGTGGAAGATGGATCGCAATGAAAAATATATGGGTGGGCCTCTTAACCCCAGTGAGCGTCTTACCCCATTCTACCCTACTGATTGTCTATTGTAACAGTAATATGTTTCTGGAATATTTGACTAGCAACCCGCCATCGACCTGTGACAATTAAGTAATCTACGGTGAGTCATATATGACATTGCTCATTACCGTCTGCTTTGCGTCCTTTTCTCCGGTGCAACACACGGACGGTGTTCATCGACAGGAGAACAGAATAAACGTCTGTCCTTCCTCCCACAAATTCATAATGCAGGACCTTAATTCTCGAGAACTTTGTCTGCTGTCATGCATTTAAATAATCTCATGTGTTGAAGTAAAGTGAGGGCTAACTCATAAGTTATTACACACATCTGTCAACGTGTGATTTCCGTGATCAGACACACGTGAGGCCAAAGTATAGGAACTGGAAATCAACGGTGAGTGGGCAGTATAGTCATTTTGACAACTTTGTTTCGCTTAGCCAGAAACGAAAATTTGCCCGATGCCTAACTTAAACAGCATGAGGGATATGTAGCGAGGATACTCTAGCAGACGTGTTAAAACTTGTACAAAGCCTACTCGAAAGAAACGATCATCAGACGTTCGTTTGAAGAAACATGGGGCCTCCAAACAAGAAGGCAAAATTGGTCCCAGTGTGAAAGAAAATGGTCTTCCTGTCGCTATTGGTTTGGACGGACGGGATAGCAAAGTCGACTTCTATACTACTTTCTGAGGCCGTTAATCAATTCTGTTAAGCGGAGCCCTCAAACTTGGTCTTGCTGTATCTATTCCTTTTTCAACGAATTACTGACACGTTTTCGACGATTTTGGTTTTACTCACCTACTGTTCTTTTCTACATCACAGTAATCTTTACCACGACAACCTTTACCCACCATCTACCGAAATTGTTAAGTTTCCGTGCAACCTAACAGCGATAATCTATCCATCAAGATTAAAGTGCGAATAATCTACAAAAAGACGGAATGAATTTACAAAAAAGATCGCTCGTGGTGGAAAGTTGCTCATAAGGAAAAGGCGTAACTAGGGTGAGTATACCCAGTTTTCTAATCGCCAATCTCCATTCACTCGTGAGAAAAATGGAAGACTTTAAAAGCATTGGTAACTGTCGTGGATACGCACAAGTAGCAATAGTTATGCTACAATGGACATGGCTCCATAAAGATGCTGAGAGCTCCGTTGGTTCAAGTCACTGTTTTATTTGTCTTCGTTCTGATCGTCCATGCTCCTACCGGAATCCAGGCAACTGTGGTATGACAGTTCTTAACACTTCTTGGCGCCTATCATTGAAAAGCTTATTCTGTTATTCGTCACAACGTATCGACTGCCTGATTCTAAAGTGTAGGACAAAATATTTGATTGGGTACCTTTCAATTTACTGATCAATATTTCTAGGTCGTCCAGCTGTTCCAACTTAGAAGCAGCCAACTTTTACACTGACTTTATGGCTGCCGCTGTTGGACAAATCAATCATCACCTGTGCTTATTTTCTGGTGATTTCGATAGCTTTGATGCCACATTTCTCACAACTCTCGGGAAGAGAATAACAAAGTTAGAAGGAACTTTGTATTTGGTATTTGTCAATAATCTGAAGATATTTTTGGTCTGCAATCGTGCATCACTTGGCAATTCACATCATTCTATAGTCAAGCTGTCCCACGTTGTCTACAGTAAGACGAACCAAAAGGATGCCACTCGCTGCGATGCTCGTAAATGGAAATGGAGACAATTCATTTTAAAAGCAGAAATGGTTGCTTTCAACACATTAGGTTGTTTTTTGACACAGATGTATCTACATACTGTGGTCAACCAACAGGTTAGCTGAACTTCTGTTATGATCTCGTAGTGAAGGTCGCAAACGTACGCTGCCAGTATGTTGCTACATTGGATTTTATTCTTGCTTTTCTCTTCCGATGACCCTTTTTTTACGGACGATACATTTCCTACCTTTTGCTCTCCCTGTGAGTCACGTGAGTCACGTCTGATCTTGCTTAACTACCCTGCATTCGTTGTAGCTTTTGTCAGTACAGGTTGGGTCTAGCCCATCTGACGGTTCTCCGTTTTCTCGCATTTGGCAGTCCTTTTATGTGTCACGCCTTGCGACAATTGTCTGTGTAGCACCCTACAATCTCGGCTGCTCTACAAAAGCTACCTCCATTTGTGCTGATCGCTTTTCTTCACCCCATATCAAGCAGCTTCGTAGACTCAAGGAAAGATCTTTTAAAAGCAAAGATAGTGCTTAGTGAATTCCCTTTCTCCTTATGTAAAAGAAGCAATGCATCATCTCAATCATGTTTATATCCAAACAAATTTGAGAAACAAAAATTTCATGAGATTTGGCGAACGGTGAAACAGCTCAGCTGAGTTATGCGTCAAAGCACACCATTTGTTTTGGACGCAGAGGAATTAAATCGCAACTTCAGCTGCACCAGCAACGACTTGTTCCCTGACTCAAGATCTGCACGCCTCCGGTCGCCGTTGTATCAGTACACAAGAAGGTAAGCCAGCTACACTCAGACATGGCATGCGGACCAGAAAGGTTGTTATCTATTGTCATCAAGCAGTGTGCCGATTCATTAGCTTGGTTTCTGGCGGATGGTTGAATGACTGCAAGCACAAAGCCAGTACCGAAGAAAGGGACGGGTTAATAACGGCCTATTACATGTACCACAGTGGTTTTAACGGTTTTTGAAAAAATCATTCTCAAAAAACACCGTCCCATTCCCGTGTGGATGACCCATATCAGTATGCGTATAGAAATACAAAACTCACACAAGACGCAGTGGTTTGTCCAGTGCACATCCACACGTATCTGTTTTCTCGATTACAGCAACGCTTTCGGCTGTGTTAACCGTAGACTACTGTTGCAAGATCTACGGAAGTCTGGTATTCCACCTGTTCTAATCTTCTTGGTAATTGATTATTTCGCCAAACGTACTCAGGTCAATAGGTTTGACGGCAATAGATCCTCATCACGTACCACAACCTTCCATTGTATTCTCTACTTACGCTAGCTCTATATCTGTCTCGGAAGAAACCATTCCGCTAAAATATGCTGATGATGTTATCATCGGCATGCATTAGCAAACCCTGGCCTCCTCTTTAACCAAGCTATTAAGTTGTTTGGACGAATTAGTGCAATGGTTAAACACCCGCTGCTTGACGATGAACACGTCCAAGTTTAACGACATTCTGTTTTCACTTCATGGAATACCCCAAACTTCAGATTGAATGTGACCATTTGAGGTTCTGTACGTCAGTGAAGTATTTTGGAGTTACACTAAGCTACGGTTTGTCGTGGTCACTCCATGTGATTTAAATATTCACCAAGTTCCGCAACGTTCGTTTTACGTCGCTTGTTTGCCATCATCCTGCGTAGCATACAATTTGATTCTGACCACGCTGAACTTAGTCCTCTCCTTGGATTTTTCCAAGCCTACTGTGTAAGCATTCCAATCTTCTTGACAAGTAGCTGAAGCATTTGTCTTACACTGGTGGTATTCCAAAGCCAACTTTAGCAAAATACAATCGTATCGACGCACGTAAATTCATGTACTTACTTCGAAAATACTCACTGACATTAGCCACTCCCTTCACATCGCATTTGCCAACTGCATACCTACCTCGTCGACCAGATAAAATACAAAGCATTCTATGCCCCCACGAGAGCTTATGGTTCGTCGGCCATTTCTTAGCCAGAGATTTATTTGACTAATACGTTGCTACACAAAAATGACTGGTAAATCTTTCCAATGAGGCTATGATTTTATTTGAACTTTTCTTTTACTGTTGTTCAGTCACTTTTGAATTTTTCCGTTCTGTCACGTCGACAGCCTGTGTGTCATGGCTGAAAATGCACCCGTTATGAACGCAAAACGATGCATACCTGACTTTACTAAGCTTCAATTTAACGTCAATTCTGAAGCTATAAACTAAGGACGAGATTGCGGGGTCCAGTAATACAGGAAGTCCTTACTTTTTCTCTTGCTCATGTGAAAGAACCACCAGAAGACCGTCTGGAGAGCCCGCGGCATTGTCATTTTGCTGTATAGCGGAGTGACTGGAAGGGTGGCAATCATAGCATGTGCACACAAGGTAGACGCAAACCATCAAATCAGATCGCATGGGACATTCCATCCCTAACTCAGATACTAGGACCAAACTGTTCAGTGCCGTGTAAAAACGCTGGCTAAAGGGACTGTCATTCGGCTCTATGACCATGACCAAGGCGCGTATAGGGTAATTGTCCGGAAACTAAGCCGACCCTGGCCCACTCACACACTGATGCGTAAGGTGGATCCGCACGGCACTGGCGTACCCTCCATCGTTGTGGAACCCATCACCCAGCTTGGTCAGCCAGAACATCAAAGGCTATGAACTTTATTTTATCTGTTTTGCGTTCAGATAATTCATTCTTGATTAGCCTGATGAGGAATAATTGCGAATAATCTTGTTCGTTAAACTGCTTCTGGTGCCTTCGAGGGGAAAATAATATTATCTTAACTGAACTACTGCCAAATGAGTGTGATGCGGGTCTGAGCATCGGCATATCACGTAACGCAACAGCTACTTGCAACTTATTAGGAAAATAGTAGATGGCAAATCAACCGGGGCGCACCCATTTCTCATAACATCAAACGCCCCCTGTACACCACCGTTATTGTATTCTGTGTGAAGCAATGGACTAGTCTTGTCGGTGTGTAGAGGATTACCCAGGTCGATGGCAGTAGTTTTTTATATTAATGATGATAAAGCTAAGTAGATTTTGCTTAGTATGCATTTATTACACAGCTTTCTGGGAGCAGCCTTTGACAGGACACTGTCTACACAATCCCCTTGCAGTTCACGAGCTACCTCGACTGCAGTCGTATATTCGGGCCTATGGGAGTTTATGCAGAGCCCTCACTTGGTGGAAAGTTTTCGATTCATGTAAGTCTCGGAAAGTTAACAAGGTTGATAAAATATAGATTAATGGGTATACTTCAAGTGCCACTAGGATTAGCAGAATCTATAATATGGCGGTAATCCGCCTTCGTAGGAGTTTTGCAGTTGCATACCAAAAGTAGTGCACATGGTACGGATGAGAATCAGCTGGATCCATCAAGTCACTGCGTAATGTCTGAGTGTACGTGTACAAGTCTTTCGTTATCCCAACCATGGAACTGTGAAACCGCTAATGTCAATCCGAGTAGGATATTCTCAAACTCCTGAAGCAAGTATCCTCTGGCAACTAGTGTTTTACTCAAACCAAGATCAGCACATACAATATGGCACTCCTCTGTTAACGCAGGAATTTTTCCAGCTGACTTGGGTAATATCCAGTAGAACCAACGTGTTTTCACCTAGCTTAGTACACGGGGCAAAGCTGTTGCGACTCCTTTAGTATGAAGACGATGATATTGTCGTGTTTTGATAACTATGGCCAGAATAAATGTTTTATTATATCAAACACGCCATGCCATCGGACTCGGATATACCCGCCTTCTAAGGAATTAACCCCTTGATTCTAACCCGCTTGATGAAACTAAAGTGTTTTATCAAGCACAAGTTTTTAAAGCATTCAAAATCGTCTTCGGAATCCTCGAAGGCAGCTTTAACGTTTTTCTCCGTACGAATGTTGGCAATAATTCTGTTGTAATTAGTTTCCGGCTCGCTACGTAAACCCCGGTGCTAAAACAGGGAACCGTACCACTTATTCGCGATAAGTAGTGAAATAAGCTACTAAGTTCAGGAGTGAAGCAACCTCTCACCAGCAAATTTTGAAGTCAGCCTTGTTCAGATTGCCATACCGCCGACACCGAACGTCGTTTTAGTTACGGTGCTGCCATCAATGGCACAAATTGAGTCATAGGCAGTGTTGAAATTTGCACAAATTCTGTACATCGGCACAAGGAACAGATGTGGGCTCACCCCGTTGGGTCTGCAGATTGGGAGCAAAATCAAATCGGTGCTATCAGGGAGGTAAAACATCCCTTGAAAACACATGATTTCATTTGGAATACGAATTGGGCCAATCGTGTACAGTCAAAGCTTCAAGTCGCTCCAGAAACATTCATGTCCAACACGTGACACATTTCGCTTCTTCCCATTGGCTGACGTAACTGAACGGACTACTCCGAAATGCCCTCGCGGATTATGTCATAAATATAAATGAATTTACACTACTTTCGTCCCATTCAGTAGCTGCAGTTAAACGCCATGCTTTCAGGCAATGGCATTATTTCGGCTAGGATTTGGAGCTTGCAGGGAACCGCACAAGTGGTAACAATTTCAGGGTAACAATTTCAACTGTGGCCACTTGATATCGTAGGGCAATGGAAAATTCTAGTAGGCAAATTGCGCTCATCACTGGCATTAAGTTAAACCAATCTATCACTTTCGGTGGGTCAAGTGGGAAGGTGAAATATGAAAATTTGGTAAAATTGGTAATAAGTAGCTAAACAGATTGTGACGCATCCGGTAACAGGCATACAATCTGAGGGAGAAGTGACGGAACTGGCTCACTTCGGGATACAAAAGGTGATACCAGAGTTGTTCATCATCATCATCATCATCATCATCATCATCATCATCATCATCATCATCATCATCATCATCATCATCATCATCATCATCGACAACAACAACAACAACAACGACGACGACAACAACAACACCAACTACAACAGTACACCTGTCATTTGGGCTGATCCTTCGTTACCGAACAACCATGGTGACCCAGCAAACGAAAAATAAAAACAGGGAGCGAAGATGGACCTAGCATGTAACCTTAGTGCCCAAACCAAACATTTAATATCAAGGTGCTTGTACCTTGTCAGAAACAAAAAATATTTTACTTGTGACTTCACTACCCCGCGTCATAACCAGCCATTAGCACGCAGATAACGCAACACCATGCACATTTCAACAGTCAGTCCGACTAGGAGACGACAGCAAACGCGCCACCGGTGCTGACTGCGAGCTATGTCCGGTAACATGAGTCACATGGACTGTTGCCTGGAAGACGAGACAGACCAAAGGCAATCAGTTTTATGGTCAGTGACTTCATTTCCCTCTGCCAAGTTTATTTTTGTCCACCTCGAGGCTTGCGCCAATCCACATCTGGCTAACAAAACAAAGTTCACCTCGAAAACTATTAACCGTGCATAGGTAGTGCGTACCCAAGCCAACGCAACTTACCGTATATTACCGAATATAAGCCCGTCCATGGATAGACAGACAGTATGACTGAAATCACAAATTGGTCCAAAGTCGTAAGCTCCTATATTAGCCGACCCACATAAAATCTCCCGGTATGTGCTTACTGTCGTATTTCCCCTGTTTGTGTGTGATGGTGTTTGGTTCTGTATATTCCCGCATTTTTCTGTTTCTGTCGTCCGTCGCGAAGGTCACATGTACAATGTACCATGAATTTTTGTCACAAAATTAATGTGCACAGTTATAGTTGCGATGACCACAGTGCTGCGTGGACACCGTACGAAAAAATGAAGTACTTAAAATCCCCGTCTGGAATACCGTCCGTCACTATCCGGTAATGCTAAGGGGAGAAAGGAGCGGAGGTGTGCAGTGAATTCCTCGAATTGCGCATAAGCTTTTTATAAGTCTACCCCCAACTGTTCAAAAACCATCGGTTTATATTCGATAAAATACGTTATTCAGTGCTATCTGGTACTCTACTAACTAGCCTGATTTCCACTCGGCTATGTACTGACGTACATGCTGTACATGCGGACATGCTGGTACCACCCGACACCAGAAATTTTTCGCAGGCAGCGATCATCAAAGACTTGAAACCGCCTCGGATCTTCAAACCGAAGGGGCCAAGTCCCACCCCCATATAGTAGAACGGTCCTTACTGTAGCCTTGTAAACACGGTCTTTCAGATCGACGAAAGCCTCTTTCTTACGACACAGATGTCACCTAACCTATGGGGGGTACAATCAATTCGCGGGATTGATGCTTATGTGGTAATAAGTGTGCATTGCTGACCAGTCTCGAATGCATCACAATGAGATTAAAAGACTTGATGCTGACGGCTGGCTGGTTGGATTAAGCTGGACTAATTTATCTTGCAATTTGGTTCAACGTAATAGTGGTCGTAATCGATGAAGCCAATTTACAAGCAACCAATACTTGGTTCCGATCTCCGGTGAGACTATTACCAACTTGCCCTCTTGGAAACCTTATGCTCTATTTTCTACTACCGATACTTGTGTTGTGACGTGCAGCTGCTGCGAAATCGAGCCCAAGCATTCGTGATAAAACGCCGCTGAGCCAAGTTGTTATCAACATATCACACCACACCATCAGCCGTTGCACATTTTTTCACCCTTGTGCGAACCATTAGCCTTGCATCCGACACAACGAGTATGCAGTCCACCGTGCTGAATGACCCGCTGGCCACCAGACGGGAGGGGTCAGGAACGTTGTGCACCATGTGAAGGTTAGACACCGGCGCTCGCTCAATGCGCGCAGTGTCGTCTGAGCGACTTGGCGATTGTTTGCTCAGCTTATCGGCGCTCAAAGTTTGTTGGCGCATCCACCGAACGCCGCACGAATGTGTCCCCAACCTCGGTCCCAAAGCTGAGACCTGTCCACCGTTAAACACACCGGCAGCGTTGTGTACGTATGCTGCCAACTAGTGCGCCGTGCCTGTTCGTTCGTTCGCTTGCGCCAGAGGGTGGTTTGAAGCGGCACATCCACAGGTCAGACATACGTGTCCGCACGCGTATACAAGCATCTTAATGTGTCGAGTTGCTGACCGAGAGGACAGCAGGTTGAATCGAGTTGAGTCGAAGGATGAGAGGGGAGAGAGGGGACATGAACGCCCGAACAAAGATAATTTGTAAGAACGGAAAGGTGAAAACATCGGTTGTATGATAACTGTAGGCAACTTTAAGTTCCCTTGGTATAAATCAATAATTCTTTGGGGTTGTTCAGATGCTCACTCAAGTAGGGCGTAAGTTAGGGAAAAGCTAATAAGGGATGACGCTGGCCTATTGAGCGCACATCAGATTAACCCATTTTCTGTTGGTAAGCCTTTTGTGGATACTTCAACATATGATTTGAGGCATTGTATCCTTCTACTATTTACCATTTTTTGTCGCAATTTCAGTAAATACTGTTTACAACAGATTTTATTTTCCTATTTGATCAAAGACTGCGGGCAAAAAGGGAAATGTGAAAAGACGAATCTGTTAATTAGTTATTCCTTGAAAGTACAAATTTCTTGCAATAAACGTGATTACATGTCTAGAGCGCATTATCACCCTTTTCATTTAACAGTTTTGATAGCTGTTGCGTTTATGCGCTGCAACCATCTGTCCTGCATGAACGACGTCAGCGACAGTTGATACGTTGATAAGTATGAATGGATTTACATATTAAGATAATACTATTTCACATGATACTTTGTAGTCAGTACTCGATTTAATCAGCACGAGAAGAAGCTGTTGGAAAGTAACATTTACATTACCCATCAGAGTGATGGACAAGACTATGATGAAGAGGGTGTCAATGAAACGTTCAGAATGCTGGATCTCTTGAAGATTTGACAGGGTTTGGTTGAGTCTAAACATTACCTGAGGGATAAGTAATAATAGCCATCATGGTGAGTGAACCAACTGAAGAGGATTCAGAAGGTAGCAATGAGTTAACAAGAAGAAATAGCAGTCTCTATAGTTACGTCTACAATAAAAATGCAAAAAGCTGCCAGACCAGACTGTGAAGGAAAAGAGACCTATGTCCTGAATCACAGAAAAAAGTGGTCCGAAAATGCACGTTATTTCTTAAAGGGAGATTTTAAACCGTCATTTGAACGCTCCTTTGATGACTGTTATTTAGCACATGAGAATCTAAACGATTAGTACGCCCATACCAAATGTATCTACTCCTTTAGTATAACCAGGCCTGAAATGTGTGCTTTTCTGGATATTCTGTATATGGCTGGCTACAATGCATTGCCACGGAAGCTCCTGAATCGTGATCCTGAACAAGACATCCACAACGCAGTCATCAACAAAACAGGGTCAACGCAGATTTGACATAACCGTGAATTATCTCCATCTGACAAATAGTGGCATTTACTGAGTACATGGCAAATTTACAGAAGTTAGACCACTTTTACCTTTCATAATGCAGGCTTTGTAAGATTCTTCCCCATGGAAGAAAAAATAAGCGACATTATGGCCTAGATGGATTGAAACACTGCATCGGACGGAACTTTATTAGGTTCGGGTGTGAACAGAATATAACTGCACCCAATTAGTCTATGCTACATTTGTTGTGTTGCCGCTGACGCCTTCACCCCACGACCGCAAGAAGAATCCCAAAAATTGTACTGTTTGCCGACGTGTTTTGCATTGCGATTACCTCCGGCCACTTATTGTAGGCGTCGACAATAACGAGGAAATACACTCCTTCGACTGGTCCTGCGAAATCTATGTGTATCCGTTGCCGATTCTGAGTTTGGCCCTTGTGCAGTTGCCGTAACACGCGTGCTCTGAGTACTTCTGGAATGATAATGCGATCTCCAAAAACAGGCAGGAATGAACTACAGACAAAGAGCTGCGTCTTATGAAAAACTGTCTCAAAGCTTCCTTTGGACACTTCTTTGACCAGCCCCGTCTTGTTTGGGTTAATATCTCTTGCAGCAATGCATCCTGTTCAGTGGCTTGCTTCACCATTGTGCCATTGACCGGTAAATTACTCACGGAGTCATGTACCATGTAGATGATATCCGTTTCGGTTGCGATGGAGGCAATGACTACGTCTTCTGACTCACGTTGTTCGGTATCGATTAATCTCGATAAGGCGTCCTCCTGTCCTATAGAATCAGTAGACAAGTGTCGCATGCTGAAATCATATCCCAAGAGCAGAGTTGCCCATCGCTGAAGTCGACTGGCCGTATATGCGGGAATGCCATTTTTGGATACAAAGATTGCCAGAAGCGGTTTGTGGTCAGTCACCAAAGTGAACCGTCGACCATATACCATCTTATGGAACTACTGCACTGCAAAGATGATAGCCAACGATTCTTTCTCAATCGGACTATAATTCTTCTCGGATGCCGCCAGCAACGTACCGTGCAACGTGTGTTATAGCCTTTTCGGATCCATCTGGAAAACGATGTGAAATGACAGCACCGATCCCATAGCTTGAAGCATCCGTGGCCACGATCATCTCCAGCTTCGGATTATAATGCGTAAGCAATAAGTCCGACTTCAGCAGAGGTTTCAGTTGCTCGAACGACTGCTGACACTGTGCAGACCATTTCCATTCGGCGTCTTTCATCAGCAGGTGCTTTAGAGGATGTCGCAAGCGATACATGCATGGTAGGAATTCACTATGGTGACTCACTATCCCAAGGAATGACCGTAAAGTTGTGACATCCGCTGGCGCCGATAACCGGTCTATCACTTCGATATTTTTGGGATCGGGTCGTTCTCAATAATCACGAAACCCAGGAACTTAATTGACTTCAGGAAAAATTTGCACTTGTCCGCTTGTAATCGGAAACCAGAATCTTTGATTCTCTGTAGCACGTTATTCAATCGTTGAAATAATCTATCTTGCGTCGAGCCCATTATAATGATGTCATCCTGGTAGGCTGCTGCTCCCGTTACACCCGTCAGCATGGCATCCATAACTTGTTGAAAGATTGCCGGTGCCGTTTTGTCTCCAAATGGCAAACGGTTGTATTGGTAGAGACCGCGATGCGTGTTGATTTTTAGAAGCGTTCTGCTTTCGGGTTCAACTTCTAACTGCAAACAGGCGTCTGCAAGATCAAGCGTAGCAAAATATTTGCCTCCGTTCAGCTTTGCGAACACGTCCTCTGGGAGTGGAAGCGGATACTGATGGAGTTCCAGTGCAGCATTCAGGCCCGTTGAAAAATCTGCACACAAACGAATAGAACCGTTCGGTTTCCTGATCACAACAATAAGCGCAGCTCAAGGTAAGAAATTGACTCGCTCGATCACTCCAGCCTGCTGCAATCGATCAAGTTCCTGTTCAACAAGTGCTTGGGAAGCATAAGGGACAGGAAGTCTGGGTCGAAACACTGGTCTGGCATCCGGAATCAGAGTAAGTTTTGCCTGCATTTTCTTACAGCGTCCAAGTTCCGACTGGAATACACACGCATACTTCGTTCGAAGCTGTTCAGAGATGCTTTGACTCGGAGGGGTCGGTATGGCTGTATGGTGTACCGTGACATTCCATTCAGCACAGACACGATTCAGTGGTAGGTTGAATAAGTTCAGCTTCTCAATCCAATCGATTCCAAGAAGATTAACGTCGGTGCATGAGACTAGGTAGATCGTGCCACTGAGTAGCAGTTCCTTGATGCTGACCTCACATTCAATCTCTCCATCAAATCTCAGCGGTTCCCCGGATGCATTCTGAGCCGTCAGAGCTGTGCGCTTGAATGGCGGTCTTCAAAGCTTCCTCCATGAGGATCGCAAAATGATTGTGATGTCGGACACCCTATCTAGTTACAAGGTGACTGGAATATCATTGAGTTTTACTGTTAAATACTTCCTCTTGCCAGCGAATTCCTTGCGAAACGCAGCGAGAATTACCTTTGTGGGCGATCCATGAAATTTAGCCCTTTTGAAGTTGATATCTGTGCGCAATCTCGAAGGAAATGAACGTCTGAAGTTGTGCGCAACTCGACAGTGGGTTTCCTTATGACCAAACCGCTTGCACTTGTGACATTGATACCCTTTGTAGATACAGTCTCTCACAAAATGCCAAGCGTCACAATGCCAGCACGCAGTCGGGGGCTTCTGAGTTGATCCATTCCGGTTCATCACTGTACCACAGATAGCTGTGCGACAAATCTGGGGTTCTGTCCTGTGATTAGCAGTTTCAATCATTTTTGTGTCGTGCTTCTAATTAATCAGTCGCTGACATTCGGCTGTAATCTCTTGCAGCTTCAACTGTGTTTCTTGTTCGAGCTTGTGGAGAATTCGTGTTCGAATACCGGCATCAGCGTGGGACTGGAGACTGCACACGAAAATAAGACTCTTGAATTGATCAGGTGTCATCATCCCCAGTTTGAATCGTTCACATTCGCGGTTTACGGTCCCGGCATGTGTGACAAAATCAATGGCATCGTGCTTGACTAACTTCGAACAATTGTAGCGAACACTGAACAGAGAGGCCTGCTCACCGAATATCTGCGTCAGCATTTTCACCGTCTCATCGTAGCTGAAGTCTTTTGCAATCCTCGGCAACACGAAATTTGTGTAGCGTTCATGCTCGACTGCGCCAAGTTTCATCAACAACAAACGAACTTTCCAGGCATCGTCTTGGTCTGCAAGTTCCACTCGAAAAATATCTTCATACTTTAAGAACCAGGATTCAAATGTCAATCCGTTCAATCCATCGAAAACAAATTCTGTGATTGAAGTCGCAAGGGCGTCGTCGGGGTTGTCGGGGTTTGTCGTCGGGGATTCGCTTTGAATGTTCAACTTCTGAGATAGCAACTCGATCAACTGTCGTTGAGATTGTTCAAACTGCATTTGTTGCTGTTGAAGAAGCGTCTGAATTTGCTCGAACGAAATCGACATGTTTACCGGAACCTTCGTCGCCAGAAAGTCTGTTGTCGCCTCTGACGCCTTCACCCACCACCGCAAGAAGAAGTCCAAAGACGAGCCAGAAGGAGACTTGTATACATGAAATCACAGTTGCTTATATAGTTTTGAAGGCAAAATGTAGCGAAGCTACTAAATTACACTTGAGCCAAGCAACAGAAGGGAAAACGTAAATGCAACGGTGAATAAACAACCGTGTACTCAAGGGCGAATCGCATATGTCCTTAAAATAGCATCACGGGACTCCAAGCGTTAAGCGAACACCCATTTACAGTGACGGGCACTGGCCAACCAGAATAAGGAAACATAGCGTTTAAACAAATGTCACGAGACAAATGAGAATAAGAAATGCAGACTCAAAAATGAAAAACTAGTACAATAATTGTGTGACAACTAAATATTCCTTTAACATAACCAAGTAGAACAGTGATGAGGAGAAAAACCAATGGGATATGTTCTTTCAAATGGCACTGCTGAAAAGGACATGACGCTGAACGTCCATTAACAATGACGTGTGTGGGCCAAACGGGCTAACCCAGTAGAGCGTTTAAACAACAGTCAAGAAGCAGAAAAATAGGAAGAATAAAGAATGGATATTAAGCTTGTTCACAAGAACTGAATGTCTAATAGATATTCTCTTAATAACTTATTTGTATCTGCGCCTTGTAGGTTCGGGCATGACATGACATGAAATGACATGACATGACATTTCATTTTCTTGGGCCTAGTGGACAAACTCCCGAAAGGACAGCTCTATCACATCATTATTACAATTTTATGGGCTTACCACTCATTGAAGCTTTAACCAATAAAACCGTAAAAGCAACTGGAACAATTCGAGCAAGCGGAACGTACAAGTACCGGATCGGTAGGAAGGCTCTGGTACGAATAAACAATAGGCTAATGACTACATTTTTGACAGCCGGAATGACGTTGTGCTGGAAGTGTAAACTCCGTTGTGACTCATGCTAGCAGTTCTCTTGGCGCATACCCACTGGTAAAGGTAAAGAGGTGGATGGCAAATATCAAAGCACGTACTTCTTGAACAACCTTGTACAGCTAGCAAGTATAACACTTTGATTGGAGGAGTGGATCGAATGGACCGAAATGTCGGTTCACATAGAATCATTATTAGAGCAGTAGGTGTCGGTGCCTGTTGCTTAATTTTCTCGTTGATGGTGCGATGTATACTGATTGGCCTTCGTGCAGTACATCACCTGCACATGACCTTGAGCAGCATGCTATGATTTCCTTCAAATAAGCTGGAGTGAAGTGATAGTTGCAGTTGCATTTAGGAAACACAAAACTCCCACAAACTCTTCGATTCAGCATTAACTGGCAAAAAGTTGAATACAGAAGCACTAAGTCTTGATTTAGACACCATTTGGAATCAATACCAAAGTAAAGAAGATGCCTTAACTGTGGGGAAAATGCTAATCTACTCTGCCCAGTGGATAATGTGCTATTATAAGTAGCCTTCTCTGCAGCATACTATGCAAAAAAGAGTTCTGTAAATGCGGCCTTCATATACTTTGTAATGTGTGAAGGTCTGCTAAATAGTCTATTTGAAATAGATATTCAACACTGGTATGTTAAACCTAAAAAACTTTTATTTGGTCAGAAAATGTCATTTGTATTTTTTTCTAGATGCCCATGTCATAGGCTGAGTCTTCTGATGGTGTCCTCAAAAAAAGAATATTTTGCTAATTCGTCTTATTTCCTATAATCTTCCAATTTTCAAGAAACACATCGCAAGTAAGTGCCTTTTACTCGAACGTTAGTAAAAACGAGGAAAATTTAACGCCTCAGCAGAATTTGGGTCACTAGGCTAGTTAATGGGAAAATTCACACTAAATTCCACCGATTGTGTTTTCTCCTCACAGGTTGCTGTTGAGTTAAGCGAAGTAACCAAGTTAGCAGGTGTTTAACCGTAAAAAGTTTTGTCATCGTCGACTGCCGATTAATGGGAATATTTGAGCGTGCGAAATGTAAAGAAGTGAATCTTTTACACTCTGAATGAACTGGTGACCCGAAATGGGGGGCGTAACTTTGTTCTAAATTTTCACTTAAGGAGTTACGTTCCCAAGCAGAGGCGTAGCATGGGGATCAGGGGAACAGTCTGAGTGAAATTTTTACCGCCGCCCAAAACAGCAAAACTAGTTGCTGCGCCACTGTTCTGCAGATGTGTGAGTAAGCTGGACTGTCTTGGCTATTTAAATAAGGTACATGGCACATAGGAAAATAATGCATTAAGCGTGATCCCAGAATACTGCAGTAAACCTAGTAAACTAACGGACAGCGTATAAGGGAGCGGTTTAACTCCACATCTTTAGCGGCGTGTCACTGCAGTTTTCATCAACTAAAGTAGTGGCAATTACACTAGTATAAAGAACCATCATTGCCAGAAGACTTACGTATCCCAGACCCTCTGAAATCAAAGTGGTTCAATATATAATTGTTGGTTATCTATTCAGTGAGCAGTCGCAAATTCCGATCTTGAACAAAGCAATGGATAAGCTGTGGAATCTTAAATTGACTACACTTTAATAACCTTATCTTCTCGGATTGGGGCACGACTGTTTTGCTTTCTTCTGCTACTGTGTCTTCCGATAGGGCGGTTAGAGTACCCATACCTATTAGTCCCTCCTCGTTTTGATATTACTGTGTTCACATTCATCCAGCAGAGGCAGACTCATTTTGGTAAAACCCTAATGCTTCCGAGACATTAGTGCGCCCATCTGAGTTACCACCTTAGCTAAAGAACAGTGACCTTTCACCAAGATTTCATGTTTTACTTCCACCCTGTACAGGATGTAGATATTTTGTGTGCCATCTGCAAACATCTTCACCACTTGTCTCGAACGAAAAGAAAAGCTTCATAGAAGAGTGGTATTTTATTCATGCAGCTTCCTACAGGCTCACATGAACGACCTAGCTTTGTGACCACATTTACCTAATACACCGATCGTTAACACGTTTTCCCGTTCAGGTCACGATGATAGATAAGTATAATTCTTCAAGCTTAACCTTTGGTATCATTATGGCCACCTAGCTTCGGGGGTGACTGCATCAGAAGTAGACGAGGAAACTCCCTTTCAATATTGGACAAATAATTATTGCAAACAATGTAGCAGAAATGGGAATACTTATTCTATCAACACATTTCTCTGCGTAAAAATAAATCCAACGTAGTTATTAGCAAGGAGTTAAGATTGCTATGCTCAAGGCGTGTAGTGCATACGCTTCAGTGTAGTAGACTTGCGTTTGTGAAGTGAAATGACGCATTTAGATGTATCCCGAGATCATTTATTCTCTCTGCTCCGTTACTCTAATCGACTAAAGGTTGAATCAAATGCTAGGTTGCTTAATGGAGGCTCGTTCACCTGGAACAAGACAGAGTTCCCTACCCTCTGCAACATTTTGTGTGAAACCTTAATTCTTATCATTTTGAGGTTATTCTAGCAGTCAATATCGTAGATAGAAGAAGTGTCACATTATCGTGATCATTTTAACAAAACAACCCTTCTGGTTCGGCACACTATGCGGCTTTTAACAAAGGACGTCGACACAATTCATCATTTCAATTGCAACTGGACGTAGGTCAGGGAAATGATCACAGTGAGAGATAACCGATCGGTAAACAAACATGTGCTTCGTAAAGTCTGCCATTGTTCATTGAAGTTACGTAACCAGAACGACTGAATTCCGATAACTTTTGGTCTCCCCCGTTGTCCCATCGCAGAGAAGCTACAAATCAAATATCTCTCATGAAACTGATGCACTCAATGCACGGGCGCAAGGTTGGGCAAGCTAACAGCTTAAACGCTACTTGATGTGATGAGGATCATGGGGTTTTAATTATCCTCCTCTTACTTGCTACCGGGTCACAACTATTGCCGTCACCTTGTATTCGCATAAATTCTGTAGTCTGCGCTTCTACAGTTTTCGCGGTCATAAGGACTATAAAATATTCAGCAAAAGGTGCCAGCGGGAGAAATCAGCTGTCTGCCGGATACACAGTGACAAACCCGTCCTAGGAGATGGTTCCACATCACATTCTGAAACAGGATTAGTTCCAGTATACTGCACTGACAGCTAACACTTGAGTCTAACTGGAAGCAAACATGAGTCCAACTAGTGTCCAGTAAACGCTCCAGCCAAACACTTCAATCATTGCAGTAAAGCATTATATTGCATACGTACTAACTAATATCTTAAGTAAGTCTTCTTATTTTGTGGAGCTCACACTTGAGAACAAATTCTGAAGTCAACTAACCGGCTCTTAGCAAAGACCAGGAGCAAGTAATTATTGCTGCTGCTTTTGGTATACTGACGCATTTAAGGAACGTTGGTGCTGAAATCCCGTTGCTCAGTTATTAACATTGCTAGATAGAGCAGGTCTACCGACTATGAACACCGCATTGTTTTTGCTTGGTTGACCTTTATATAATCTCAGATGCTAGAAATGATAGCAACCCCCCTATGTTTCGGTTAGGATTTTATGCCAGTAAGCTCCTGGGTCGGTACTGTGAGTGCTACGCGGTAACTTGACTTTTTGGCGTGCCATACTGATCGAGATTTTTAGTTGAATTAACGTGGAAAACAGTGTTTGAATAAACACTTGAAACGAAATTTGACTATTGTCAAATTTCCTCTGATCCAAGATATCTTGGATCGATTAAAGTGGTTCTGGTCAAAGCGTCTTTGGCGCTTACTGGTAATTTTTCCAGTTTTTCCCAGTTTTAACCCCGTTTTAACCCCGTTTTGCACCCAGTTTTTTGCCTTTTTATTGTGGTCATTTATCTATTGCATACGTGTTATAATCACTCTGTTTTCCACTATGTCGGTCTCGCAATGCACCGAGGCTGTTGTTCCTGATGGCTCGGATTCTGAGGTTATCGCACTATGTGGCGGACCAAGCTGCAATGTACCAGTAACTGACGATTCAGGCGGTATGCAATGCGATGTCTGCAACCGATGGTACCATCAGCTTTGTACGGAGCTAAATACCGAGCAGTACGCAGCGCTGGCCTCTAGCGAAATGTTGCTGTTCAGTTGTGCCAATTGCTGCAGCCGCCGGCAAGGCCGCTCAGCCTTTCGTACGAGAGATGAATCTCTTGATACCCGGCTGCGAAATGTAGAGCGTTCGTTCTCGATGATCTCTGATCTTCGCTATAAGATTGATCTGCTTATGATGACGCTTCCGGTCTCCAACAAAGCAGATTTGATCGCTTACACCGATGATCAGCTTGTGGCACCTATCATTATGTTACCGGTCCAGATGGCTACCGACCACCAAAATGAAGCAGCTTCGGACGTCGTATCTACACCTACGCTGATCGACTCCGAATTGCTGGTTCAAGGGTCACTTCGAGTTAAGCGAAGAAGAGCCAGGAAACCTCGTAAGCTCTCTGCTAAACAAGAAGTTGTCTCGGCACCGGAAACAAGCCAAGTGTCGTTACTTGGCAAACCGTCTGAAGGTTGTGCGAAGGCGAAGATCACAACACGCACTACTTATCAGCCGAAGTTGCCGGAAATCTCGGTTCTCACCGAGAAGACATATTCTGAAGGTGTGCTTGATTCTGCTCAAAGCGGAAAAGCCTCACGGGACCCTACTCCTGTTATCAAGAAGAAAAAGCAGATAAAATCTGCTATAAAGCCTTCCGGTGAAATCGATGACCCTAACAAAAGTAAGACATCGACAATGGAGCGAAAAACATACGCTGCCGTTGCTACATCATCGGAGGGGCTAAAGACAGTCCCATCACCAGTAGTGAAGCCACCTGCTCCGAGTGCCGAATCAAAGACCCGTGGGGTTAATACACCCCGTCGTGGCGATTCTTTCACGGATAGTAGCGTTATATTCCGTAACGCGGCTGAATCTACTGCTGTCCTTCCCGCTGATCGCATATTGGACGACCTTCAATGGTTTAAAATGTGCGTAACGAAGCTTCTTCCGCCTGGTTTTCCAGGCGTTACTGTTAGGAAGCTGATTAGACTGGGGAACGTCCCAGTTAACGTACCAAACCCGCGACCGCGGCTACTTCGTGTGGTACTCTCTACCCCGGAGGAACGCAATGCTCTCATGCGGTTTGCGTTTAAGCTGAAAGGTACAAATATTAGCGTTCAGCCGGACCTTCCGCTAGCCGATAGGCTGAAGCTAAGGGAGGCCAGCAAGGACCTCAAAAGCAGGCGAGCGGCCGGTGAACAAGGTCTCCGGTAAGTGGGTTTTCGGGTGGTCAGCCGGCGGTCCTTTTCCGCCCTACCAGTGCCAGTACTGGTAGCGCACGACCCAGGTCTGGATCTAACGAAAAACTTCAGATAGTGCTAAGTAATGTGCGCAGCCTAAGGAATAAGGTGTACGAGTTAGGTCTGCTTGTAGATGGGTCTCATCCCGATATACTCGCATTCACTGAAACGTGGCTGTCTCAGGACATAGTGAGGTTGAAGCAAAGTTCGTGGATTTGGTACTTGAAACTGGTGCATCGCAACACATATGCCAGCCAACACGCATATCAACACGTTCAAGCTCGTCCTGTCTCGACCTGATGTTAACGAGCTACGAACAACGAGTGCGTGACGTTAGGATCCTGGAGCCCCTGGCTACGAGCGACCACTCAGTACTGATAGCTGATATGGAATTATCTTTGCCGTATTCACATCCGCTGCAACCAGCTCCCAACTACTGGAAAACGAACTTCGATGGTCTTGCTCGAGCCGCGAGCCGACTGGATTGGTCTCTGTCACAAACTGCATCTGTGGAAGATTGTTGGATATTTATAAAAGAGAGATTAACATCATTGTGTTCCGAATTTGTGCCATTGAAATGTCGAAAGGTTGGACCGATTAAGCCTCATTGGTTTGATAAAGAGTATAGAAACCTGGCTCGGAGGCGGCGCAGACTGTGGGACAAATTCCTTCTCTCTGGCTCTGCCAATGATTACGAAGGGTATAAATGTCAGCGGAATCTCTGCAACAGTGCAAAAAAAGAATAAACGCCGACACTTTGAAGAGCAGCTCGCATTAGCTGCGAAGACCGCCCCCAAGAGAATCTTTGCATACGTGAAGCGACGCCTGAAGCCGGCGGGTGATGTGCCAGTGTTGGATGGCACGGATGGACAGCCCCTAACCTCCAGCTCTGAGCGTGCGTCCGCGTTGGCGGCGCACTTCGCTTCTGTATTTGCGAATAACCAGGTGTCTGTTCCGAGTTCGACGCGTACCGCTTTTACCGAACTCGATAGTCTGCATTGTGGCGTCGAAGAGGTAGCTCAACTACTCGCCAACCTTGACGGCACCAAATCTGCCGGACCTGATGGGCTTCACCCACTGGTTCTCAAGTCACTTTCAACCATCCTCTCTCCTGTCGTGACTGACCTTTTCAACAGGTCGCTGTCCGAAGGTTTGTTGCCGGTTGACTGGAAATGTGCGGTGGTGAAGCCTATTCCGAAAGGCGGCGACCCAAGTAAAGTAGACAATTACAGGCCAATTTGTCTGACACCTATATTGGCAAAGGTTGCTGAGAAAATTGTGAAGAAGAGATTGCTGCAGTTGCTACAGTCAAACGAGGTCCTGACGCCCGCACAGCACGGTTTTATGCAAGGTCGCTCATGCATTACTAACCTGCTTGTGACGAGGCATGAGTGGTTGAAGGCAATAAACAAGGGGAAGTCCGTCGACGTGATATTCATCGATTTCAGTAAAGCGTTCTACAAGGTCAGTCATGAGGTTCTCCTTCACAAACTCAGCATGTGTGGCGTCGGTGGCTCACTGCACCGGTGGATCCGCGACTTTCTTGTTGGACGAAAGTGGAGGGTACAGGTCGACGACCATCTAACTGACTGGTACCCCTCTACAAGTGGCGTGCCTCAAGGCACTGTGCTGGGCCCCACTCTGTTCCTGATCCCCATCAACGATCTACCGCAGCTTCTCCGGTCGCCGTGTGCCTTGTTTGCGGACGACATGAAGATTTGGAGAGAAATCGACGCTCCCGATGACTGTGGCCTACTTCAGCAAGATCTCAAACGCTTATCCACATGGTCTGCAGAAGTTCTTCTCCCGGTCAACCCAGCCAAGTCGGTATTTATGAGTCTGGGGAAGGGTGCAGACGGCCGAACCTACACCCTTGACGGCCAAACGCTATATCCCACACCCTCCGTGAAGGACCTAGGTGTACTCTCACGCTACGATTTGAAGTCCGTGGACAACACGAACAGGCTATATCGGAACGGACTGCGCATGCTTTGGGCGCTCAAACGTAGCTTCTGCACATGGTCTGAAGAGGTTGCCACTCGCCTGTTCTCTTCTATCATTAGACCAATGCTAGAGTACGGTTCGCCCGCCTACTTTCCGATTACCCGAGGCGAGGCACAAAAGATCGAACGGGTCCAACACGTTGCTACCAGGCTCATCCCGAGTTTACGTGGCTTTGGGTATGAAGACCGGTGCGAGAAACTAGGACTCTACACCTTGTCCTACCGTCGGGTGCGAGTCGACCTCATTATGACCTACCGAATTCTACATCTCGGTGAGTTCCCCATGTTAAGGCCAATGCTGCACTTACGAGGGCCATGCAGCACACGCGGACACAGATACAAACTTGTTGTGCCGGATATTAAACGTGTTCCCCACCCACTGTGCTTCGAACGGAGAGTGGTAAACATTTGGAATAGTTTACCCGAACATGTGATTGGGGCAACATCTGTGCAACAGTTCAAAACGTTTTTAGATTTGCATTTTGCCTCTATTCGATTCAGAGAACGACTGCACACTTATGATGACATCACATTTGTGAATCCTGAAATATCGTAAGTCGAATATTTTAGATATTACATGAGAAAGACAATGATATTCAAGGTTGACAACCTTTATAACGTTTTTCGCCATATTTCGAAAGAGTTGTACAGAATCCATTTCTACTTGCTCTATAATACAGTATTCAGGATTCAGTATTCAGGACATCACGGATGGTGAAGTATATCTACCTGGCTACGCACTATTTAGATGCGATCGCTCTGCTGGCCGACAGGGAGGGGGCGTCGCTCTTTATGTGAGCTGTAAACTGGACGTTTTGAAGACTTGCTTATTTCAGTCGGCAGACAAAACTGTTGAAGCTCTATCGGCTGTTATTAGCACCTCCTTGGCTCAGGTTACAGTTGTAATTGTGTATAGAAGCCCTGGGAGCGTATCCAAAGAGGTACTTGAATTCATCCGCTCCCAGTCCTCAAATAAGTGTTTGGTGATGGGCGACTTCAACCTCCCAGAGATTTGCTGGGTAGATCTTTCTTGCGACTCAGCGTCAGGCACATTTGGCGCTGATCTGCTTGAACTTACGCTCCAAGTATCTTTGCACCAGTTCATTGACCTCCCCACTAGGTACATGGACGCCCAAGTGCCGTCTATTTTGGACCTTGTATTCGCTAAGTCACTCGATTTTGTTGATGACATTACTTACGGACCTCCACTGGGTTCCAGTGATCATGTTTGTTTGCTCTTCAATTGTACTCTGTCTAGACGCTACCAGAGTACGGTTGAGTCTCGCCCGAACATATGGCAAGCAGACTATCAATCAATGAGAGCCAAGGCTTCTGGTTTCCATTGTGAGATCTCAGACGACGATACTGTCCAGGTTGCCTGGGATAAATTTAAGTCCTACCTCACAGAGGTCTCTGCTCCCTTCATACCAGTCACAAGGAGAAAGGAGGCCCGAGCACAGCCGCCCTGGATAGATCCCACTGGCAGGCATCTGCTCACAAAGAGGTCTAGATGTTGGCGGACTTACCGAGACGCTCCGTCCACCGATACTTATGACAGGTACCGTAAAGCTAGAAATAGGTGTAAGCAACACCTAAGGGATGCTCGGCTCAATTTTGAAAAAGGGTTAGCGGACGATGCTTCAGAGAATCCAAAAAGATTCTTCGCTTATGTCAAAAGGCGCTGCGCTTCGAACATGTCAATTCCAGTGTTGATGCGTGATGACGGTACTCATGCGCATACGGATTATGACAAGGCCTGCGTACTCAGTGGGCAATATGCGGCAGCGTTTGTAAGGGAAACCTCTTTGACAGGCGTTGAGCTGGTTTGCAGGACCCCAGAGGGTTCAGAACTATCTGAATTTATTGTAGCGGAGACTGCAGTTCGTAGGCTGTTACAAGGGCTGAACCCTTCTAAGGCCTCTGGGCCTGATTTAATTCACCCGAAACTGTTGCATGAGTTGGCTGCGGAACTAAGTGGACCGCTCGCTATTGTGTTTCAGAAATCGCTTGACAGTTGTGCATTGCCTTCCGAGTGGAAGGAAGCTGTCATCTGTCCCATCTTTAAACATGGGGACAGGGGTCTGCCTGCAAATTACAGGCCAGTTAGTCTGACGAGTGTAGTAGTCAAACTCCTCGAGAAACTGGTGAGAGATTCATTGGAGAGTCATCTAAGTAGATTTAATCTACTTAGCAATGTACAACACGGATTCCGGAAGGGATTTTCGTGTCTGACGAATCTGTTGGTAGCTCGCGAAAATTGGGCGGATGCAGTGGATAACGGCCACACACTGGACGTGCTTTTCGTCGACTTTTCGAAGGCATTTGACAAGGTACCCCATTTGAGGCTCGCGCAAAAGTTGTCCTCCTACGGGGTATCTGGCCGCGCCCTTCATTGGGTGACTGCCTTCTTGGAGGGTAGAGAACAATGTGTACGGGTAGGCCGGGGTCTATCATTTAGGCAATCTGTCCTCAGCGGCGTGCCGCAGGGCTCGGTCCTTGGACCGCTGTTATTCTCTATCTATGTGAGTGACCTACCCACGGAGCTTGAGGTACCATCGCTGCTATTTGCTGATGACCTGAAGCTGTGGAACATTGTTGATGTTCCTGGGGGTTCCGAAGCTGTTCAGCGAGCATTGGATAAGCTTTGGGACTGGTCTACTTTATGGTTACTGCCCATAAATCAGGCAAAGTGCTCCGTTCTTCGAATTGGAGGAGGTTGTCCTCCTGCGAAGTACTTGGTCGGTGGGGTCGAACTCCCCTGTGTATCTAGCCAGCTTGACCTAGGCGTCGTACACTCTTCGGCTTTACACTCCGGCGACAACTGGAAGAAGGCCGCAAGCAGAGGTTTCCGCATGTTGTGGTTAATCCGACGTTCTTTCGGAGTCTTGACGGGCGGCATCTTTACGAGGCTGTTCTCGGCTTTCGTTCGCCCTCATCTGGAATACTGCGTCCAGGCTTGTCCGCCCTGCCTCGTCCGGGACAAAATGGAGCTGGAGAGGGTTTTACGAGTGGGTACTAGGTTAGTCGAGGGATTACGGGGACGGACGTACCCCGAGCGTCTACTTAGTTTGGGAATGCATTCTATGCACTACCGAAGGCTTAGAGGAGACCTAATCCTAACCTACCGTATCTTGACTGGGAAGGTTGGTCCAGATTTATCTTGGCTATTCAGTCCCGCTAGATTGTCTGTTCTACGCGGTCATTCGTTGAAGCTGGACAAACCGCGGTCCGATCGGATTAGGGCGGAAATCCGGCTGTCACGCCGAGTTATCGACCGCTGGAACATGCTTCCGGAAAGTGTTATCAGGGAATCTACGGTTAAGGGGTTTGAGCGGCAACTTGACGCTCTTGGGTGGCAACACGAAACCTTTCCATTTTCCTGAGTAACTCGCATCTTCGTACTTCGATTTTCTTTTCTCTACTTTTCTTCACGTATTGGTATTATTTTCTTATTTAAGTGCACTTCCCTATTCTGTACCTTCGATTTCTCTTCCTATCCTTTGCTTATTTCACGTGACTGCCAAAGCAGGGACTGCTAGGGCAGGAAACGTGGGCATTAACTGGTTGGCCAGGGTGCGATACGGGTGTTTCCGTTTTAGATCCATCAATAACTGAGCACTTCATCAATTCCTGGCTCAACGATCCACTCAAGATGGAACACTCACGGGATTCTCCTATCGTTCCAGTCCCCATCTGAACTGAACTGAACTGAACGGCTGATCATATGCGGAATTGGTGTGAATGGAATTTCACAAAAGTCTATCATTATGAGCAGGTGTTTAGGGCCATGTATCTTCAAATTCACTAAAGTTGCAGGTGAGCAAACCTGTTGTATCCATCCTCTGGGCGCTCCTGGTACGCCAGCGGGTCGATGACCATAAGTGAGTGAAAGCACAATGTGAAGATTAGGTCCGATGAGTTTAACAGCGTGACAGCTTGGTATCATTGATGTGACCAGTTGACATGATGGGCAGTCTACATGGTTAGCGGTATCTGGTTTCGAATTTGTCTGTCACCGTGGCCTCCACAGGACGCCTGCGCCTACAGAGGGACCATGGGTGGCTTGCGCTGCACCACCCACAGCTCCAACCACACACCCCATATCCAGTGTAAACCTGAAGAAATAAGAATGGTAGGCATGTGGATGGGAGCCACCTTTCATCAACGGAGCCAGCCCACACTCCTTCACAGGCAAACACAAGCACACTGTATTTGGGAATCAAGCGCACACAAGGCGGTGGCTGGACCGTAGTCCGCTCCACACTGAGTGCATGGAACCACTCTTCGAGCCTACCACGGCCACAAGGACCGTGCACCCCATCTCCTCCAGCAATGACCAACTGTCTCCTGGACCCAGTATGGACGAGGTGGTGGGTACTAGACAGGTAGGCACCTTGTCAACACGCACACGAAGCGCGGCCGCACCGGGAATATCAACCAACAGCCAATCATTTGAAACGACAAGATGAAATAAAATAAATCGAATAATGTACGGTGGCACAACTTTTCGCTAAATTAGCATATGAAATGAGTTGATTTGGCAACGAATCTGCGATAAGTACAAAATGTCCACAAGTTCTTCCACAAATGACACAAACGCAATAAAGTTAAGGAAGATACCTACAATTAGCGTAAGCGACATGCTCAAGTTAATAGAAGATCATTCAGGTAGGCCGAACAAACCAATTAAAGTGGAATGAAAACTATCCAGTTTAAAAGACCTAGTTTAATTGGAAGTTTGATTTAGCTCAACTGCGGTGAAGAAGCATCATGAATACAACATCAGCCTCAGCATGGTGTATGCGGCCTATGTAGAACAGTCACAATGCGCAAGCGCCTACAGAGGGACCCTGGGTGGTTTGCACTTCACCGCCAATAGATCCATCCACACATGGCATATTCTGTGCAAACCCGAAGGAATAAGACCGGGAGGCATATGGACGGGAGCCCCACTTCCTCCACAGAGCTCGCCCAGACTCCGTCATCGTGCACAGAAGCAGCATCCCTGTTTATCTAATCTGGGGATCATGCATATCAAAGGTATACAAGGCGGTGGCTGGGCTGTAGCCCGCTCCACCCTGGATACATTAAACCAGTCTTTGGGCCTAGCATCGTCACGAAAACCGTGCACCCGGTCCACACTAACAACCATTCACCGTCGCTTGGATGCAGTAATCGAGGTGGAGGGTGTTACACACACCTTGTCAACATTCACATAAAGCGCAGCCACACCAGGAAATCAAACAACCAATATGGCATTTGAGGGAAAGCAAACACGCAGTACTGACACAGAATCTGAAGCGGAATAACAGAACCAAGCAAAGTGCTTAAAGTGGAATACTATTATCCAGGTTTAGAACATCTAGTTTAAGTGTAAGTCGGTGTAGACCAATCGCGATGAAGAATCATGTTGTATGCAACACCAACCCCAGCATGAGGCATCATTTAAATACGAAAGAATATGAATGAAAGTTAACACGCAGACTGGAAAGTAAATGTGCATCAGGATTACAGAACTGAGCGAATCAAAAAGTAGATGAATTTAGCACATCTGGTCCTAGGTTGAGTTTTTCTCTATCTGTAGAAACAACGAAGTGTTTCCCTGCAAGTTACTTTTCGTAGTTGTGAACAAGCTTGAAATTGCAAGGTTCTACCGAGCACAAAGCCACTGAGACCCTCGTTTGCTGTGGGCCTAACACACATTCCCGATACACTATGTTCTATCTATCATTCCAAGTCCTCTTCTTCCTTATAAGATGAAGATTGAATGGTCAGTTCGAGTCCGTCTGCACTAGTATTCTAGCCATTGCAGATGGTCATTTCTTTCTACCTCATCCGTTTCAGTTTTACCAAGATCTCCTGAGCTACTTAGGACAATTTACTACTAAAATCGGCATTAACAACGACGCACCAAGCGTACGTAAGTACAGAAAACCGCAGTAGAGCCATGGAAATCTGCTCACATTTTGCTAAGCGGAGAAGAGAAGCCCACCTATTACAGTATCGTCGGTGGCAGCAGTCATTTTGAAGAGCACAGCTTGCTGTGGGAACAGTGTATACCACACGAAGTCTTGTATATGAATGGAAGGAGCGATAATAAGGAATGGCTCGGTGTCATCGTGTTGTAATGATCCAATTGAGGGATCCCAAGCACTTAGTTGACGTTCTAAGAAACATCCTTTCCGCAACATACATACTCTTGCTTCAGCTGCAGAACCACGGGCATGGCTAACTTCCACGCAGTAAAAATTTAAATTTTGTTGGCAATGGGTTGGTAGAAGCTGAAATCGAAACGCCAAGAAGTCTACAATAGAGTACCAAACACAGCCGATTTCAGTCGCCTCCAAATACTCCGAACGTAGCGCCTTGCCCGTCTCCGAGTAGGAGGTGGAAACTGAGTTGCATTGTATGGCTCAGCATCCGAAGTAGCAAGTTATGACGCGTTAGCGAATGTATGGAATCTAATTTGTGTTGCCCTTGAGTAATTGATAGAAATAAACAAAAGATGTGAACTAGGATTGACCTGATGTTGACTAACCTGGTGTCTTTAAACAAGTTTTCGAAATGGTCATCTACATTCAAAAGTCTATATGTTCCAGGATCTTGCTATCAATACGATCGGTCCCTTTATGGACTCGGTTTCTCTGTATCACGATAACTATACAGCCTTATTATCATAAACAACACCGTTAAAATGATGAGTATTCGGAATTTCGCAACTATTGGAATTTTGTCATATATTGTCGAAGAGATGCCTACACAGTTGACTTGAAATATTATCATCAACTGGTGCTGTTCTTGAGCAGTCCTGCCTGAGTTGAAAAGAGAGGCCGTAAAATTGAGGTAAGACAACAAGCGTAATATGGAACAATGGAACAATAGTTTATTACGGATAAAAAAGCATTGCTTAAAAAGTCCCGTGGGATACAAATTATTGCGAAAAGTAAATTGCATGATAGTGAAAAGCTTTTTGGTGGACTCACCATAGACTTATGTAGAATAGCGGAGATGTTCGCGTATTAAACGTATAATTCCATAAATCCATTGGTTTGGAGTTTGGCAAGGCACCGTTTGATTGCATTTTGTAGCCCCTGACTAGCAAATCCTAAAATGTAATGTAAATGAGAAAACGCATCGTCGACTCGTTTTTTAAATATCGCCAGATTGGGAGCAGAGACGACATAATTAGGGAGGGCGTTCCAAGGCTGTCACGCGCGGAGGGAAAACAAATTTCCACGGCATTCAAACCGGCTATACTGTATTGTCAGTTACAAGAAATGACCTCTTAGGTTAGTGCTGTGGTTCATTTCCAGCAGCGGACGGCAAATGTGGTTTGGGTTCTTCAGAAGCTGGTAAACCATTATGAGCTCCCCCCGCAAAAGCCGATAGCGACTGTTGTACATTCTTAGAAATTTCAGTCTAAGCTGGTAGGGCAGATGAAAAACGGCCCCTGACGTTCTTGTTTGCCCTTTGTTGAGGAGTTTTAATAGCAACAAGATCCTGTTTCTGCCACCGTTGCCACTCCTGAATAGCATATTCCACGTGAGGTCGCACGTAGGCGTTAAGCATTTGGGGAAAGATTGAGGGTTCAAGCCGAGCGAAGGCTCTGTGAAAAAGACCGAAGTGTCGATTGCCGGTTCTGGTCGTCCTCTCTGCTTGTTTTGAACATCTGAGATCTTCCTGTACCAATACACCCAGGTCACGCTACTGAGAGACCTTCTCGAAGATGTGGTCTCCAAGGTTGTAAGCGCTCACCGGTTGGTGACCCAGATGTATCATCTATGTTCAACTAGAGCAGGTTCCTCTTTAACCATTTGTAAATGCAATCTAGGTCATGTTGGAGTAGATGGTGATCTTCACTGTTCCTAATCGCCCGCCATACCTTAGTGTCATCGGCGAAAAGCAGGAAATTTGGGGAGATAACTCTTGCCAGGTCATTGATAAATACCAGGAATAAGCGCCGTCCCAGCACTGAGCCTTGTGGGAGACCACATTCCACCTCAATTGGGTTAGAGAGTGATCCCTAACGCGTACTTGCAGCTTCCGTTGTTAAAGGAAGTTGCAAATCCAAGCAAGTACAGGATCTCCGATTCTGTAGCTCTGTAGCCGTTGAGGTAGTATGCGGTGATCCATGCCGTCGAAAGTTTTGGAGAAGTCCAGATAGATGACGTCAACTCCGACCCCATCATCAGCCCCTTCCGTCCAACTACCTCGTGCAATCAGTAGGTTGGTGGTGCATGACCGGTGTTGACGGAAGCCATGCTGCTCCGGCGCCAAGATGTTACATTTTTCAAGGTAGTCCATTAAAGCCTCAGCGACGATCGCTTCCCTGACCTTCGCGAGCGCAGGGAGGAGAGTCACAGGGCGAATGTTTACAGGATCTGAACGGCTACCGCCCTTAAAAATTGGGGTGATAATGTCACGCTTCCGCATAGTGGGGACTTGTTGTTCATCAAAGCACCTTTGATTAAAATGTGACAATGTTTCAGCTAGCTTGTTGGCTACAGCCTTCAGTGCCTTCGGGCGGATGTTGTTTGCTCCCGGAGAGCTACCATCCGCAGTGAGAGTAACTTCCTTAGCATATTTGATGGGTTGAAAATTACATGTGTGAACAGTGGAGTCGGTAATGTGCATGACATTATGAGATAGGTAGAGGCTACAAGTTCGAAAATTGGGGCGTATTGTAGCCGCAGGGCATTAGCTGCTTCTTCGCCGCTTTGTACTCTACCGCCTGTCGTGAAAAGTGGAGGCATTCTATGCTTCACTTTACGAAGTTTATTGACATGCCTATATAGCAGTTTGTTGCTTGTTATGAATTTTTTGTCTAGGCACTGTTGATGAGTTACTTTGTCCTCACGGACAAGTGCAGTGCAATGGTTGAGATGGGTCAGGAAATTTCCCCAAGTCTCTGAGTCGGGGTTAAGCTTGTAGGCACGCCATGCTGCATCGCTTATCGCCAGGCATTTTCGAGTCCTTTTCCTTAGAATTGTAGGCATTTTTGCGGGACGAAGGGGTTTGGTCTCTGATGCTTTGTTGACGATGTAGCTGAGTCTATAAACGAACTCTGTCCAAACGTTGTCAAATGGACTGTTGTTTGAGAATTCCCAAGCAGCTGCGTCGGCGAGTTCTTTCAATACGTGGTAGCGTGTGATTGTATGAGTTAGTTCCGAGAGTTCAGTTGGATACTCTGCATAACGCACATAGTTGAAGGTTATTACTACATGGTCAACAAGTTGTCAACCATGAGCTCTTCATTCGTGAGCACAAGGTCCAATATGGACGGTTTGTTTGCTGTCCTGAATCTAGTGGGCGAGCTGACATGATTGTACATGGGATTATTAACGATCAGTTCATGCAAGTCTGATTTGAACTACTCACTGGGTGATGCCGATACGGGAGACCCATAAACTTTCAAGTACCTTTACTCCTCACAGGCACAACTTTTCCATGCCCATCGTGAATGAATGTTAAGTAAGAAATCTTAGTTAAATATTTTTAGCATGTGCCAGCAGAACAAATACCGGTAAATTTTTACACAGGCTGGAAGCACCGTAGCGGCTCGTGTACATCATTGCTACACCAAGCTTCTTACACCCGGTGCCGAGGCCGCAACCTGAAACTGGTAGTCGGACGCTCCCACTTAGACTGTAGACATTCCCTTTACTCTCCTAAAGTCTGCTCACACTGGGACGTATTAAATACACCCAACATCGTAACCTTCGAATGACTATTACTCATTCATTTAATAGATAATTTTTACCCACAGTATTAAAATGTGCTACATCTGGATTTGACTAATACTATTAGTGCTGTACTACACCTTATGTTATAAGGTTTTAATGTTATTTTCATCTTCTATACTGTGGAGCTTGCAAAGCTGCTGCCTTTTATTCCAGCATACACTACTGAACTATTGATTCCGTTTATTAAATTAGTACTTCCAACTCAAAATGATCAGTGTTGCATGTTCTGTGTTTTTAGTAATTTTCAGTGGCATCAAGCAGTTTGTGCGGTGATCACTTTAGAACAGGTTGCCAAGCATAATAGCAACAATGAAGTCACATTTCATGTGATTTTGTATTCACTACAGCTAATCTAATTTTGAACTTGTAGTCAATCAGTTCTGGTCATGAAGCATCTTGTTCACGTTCCGAACCGTACCTGGCAGTGCGGATTCAAAACAACCTGGTGCACCGCAATACATCTTTCACGTATCTACAAAGTGGACCCATACGGCTCTATTAAAGAAAAGCGGTCGCACCACCACCAACGTTCTCCAGCACGATCGATTGGGTAAACATGGTGCACTTCAGTAGTATCATGTGTCACGCATCACGTTGGCATCCTGTCGACTCCGGATCGTTTGTGAGAAGACGGTTACTCTTAATCCATAAAGCGATGTATTCATGGCACGTGGTTGGGGCATGTCGACGATCACCAGAGTCGGCAAATCACACTTGTGAACACAGTAGACATGTTGGGACATAGCGTTGTAATGTAATTGGATTTCTACTCGCATCGAGACAGCGTTAAATGTCAATGAGATGTACACATGCAAGAGTAATAGCATTCTAGCTGATAGTGGTTCATCGTAAAATAATGTTATCCTCTTAACAGAGCAGAGAAAAACCAGCCATCACTGTGTATGTAGTGCGCTAGGTAGGGCTACACCAACTAGCACTACTTTTTGGGAATCGACTTTTGGTAGTGATCCATCGGTAAACGGGCGCTTGGCCACACAGCGGCAATTCCCTCACTTGCAGTCTAAGAAGTCTGCGATGCTCCAGTTGACTTGTCCGTATAGATGCAGCTGTATTAGACCCACAAGTGGAAATGGTGAGTGGAAGATTCATGCGTGATGGCCCTGTAAACGGTAGTTAACATCATCAAGTTATCTCCCCTATACTGTGAGAAAACGGTCACCACTGCATTTGTGCGGCACGAATTTTCACCAATCCCCAGAGCAAACTGAGCTTAGTGTTCACTCTCATGTCAATCCACGTGGGAGAACGTAATAGAAAAATAAATCAGGAAAAGCCAGCACTGCTAGAATTCTGGCGTGAGGATCTGCAGGAGGACTGGTGCCATGTGCAACCTTCGACATTTTGGTATTCAGCTAACCTACGACTAATGTACCGTTTGTACTTTATGATAAAGCTCAAGCTTACTGTCACTGCTTCTCAGACAAGCACCAGGTTCCTGCTATGTGAAAGCTTGGAATATTCCCCCCGATTCACAAAGGCGGAAGCATGGCGGAGCTTTCAAAACGTCGCCCAGTATCGCTTCTCCTTATACTGCTCAAATTCACTGAATCAATCAGTTCCGATGTGTTGGTATCGTGGCTAGAAAAATGCAACCATAGTGCCCCAGAGCAGCACGACTTCCGCCTACAGCGATCGGGCGCAATGAATTTACTAATATCCGGAAGCAACTGAACCGCTCCTGGGGATGACGTTAACTAGAACTATTTGGATATTTCTAAAGCATCCAGTCGTACAAATCATTGGCTTCTCCCTTGAAAGCTCCAGTTTTACAGCATCAATGACCCTCCCTTTAGCTGGATCACCAACTTTCTCCTTCAACGTCAATAAATGATCAGAGTTCGAAGCTCCTTATCTGACCTCTTCCAAGTAGAAGTGGGTGTGCCTCAACACCCTCTTCCATATCCAAGTTTATTGTCGCTATTGATGATCAACCTCACAGAAACGATCGCTTCAAATTGATTACTGTTCCTTGACAACAGCAAGATATGGCACAGGATTCAGGTGAATGCTGACCAGCATATTTTTCAGCTTTAACTAAATACTGTGCGTCAGTGGTCAACCCGAAAGTTTTTACTAGTCAACATGAGCAGAAGCAAGGTACGCTTTATAAGACACCACAGCACTTATTCCGATAGGTTAGAAACACAAGTACTGCAGCGAGCTTTCGTCGAATGTGACCTGGGTATGCTGGGTTGTTCCAGACAATGTGAAAATGCATCGAAAGCTGGCAACCAACACGTCGGTCTGTTGAGATGAGCATTCGACCGTAACAAGATCTCATTTTTCCGACAGATGCTTAATGTTTTGTTTGACCCAATGTCGTTTAAGCAACTCAAGCATGGAAGTCATGGACGAAACGAGACCCCACCGCACTGGAGTAGACTCTACGCCGGGTCTCCACGAATGTCATTGGAATGCGCCATCTCCTATACGATCAGAAGCCGAAACGTTTGAGTGTATTCAGCGAATGGTATTGCCGATTCCTAGGCGACCAGATAATGGCATCCTTGATTGCGCACTATTGCGATTATATGTGCCACTCTGTACTGCAACTCAGCAGTAACACAAACTTGAGAGTTCACTCCTTGAAACTGGCAGAATTGTACAGCAGCCTGGAGCACCACTGAAATTGCTTTTCCTTTCGTATATGTCACTTGTGGAACGTGCTTTCCGATTCGGTCGTTTCTGGATGGACACTTTCCATGTTTAAAAGATGGTTTGATGACGTACTGAGCCAAGTACATCGTGTTGCTTAGCCCTATCTCTCCGTTCTTCTCCTAGAAAATACCTTAGGTTTCTTACCTGTCACCTATTGGTTTCGTGAAACGACATGGAGTGCAGGACTAATCCAGTACAGACGATAAGTCCTTTATTTTGACAGTAAAGGTACTAACTCTTTTTAAACATTTTTCGCTAACCCCACGAAACCAACCAGCGGGCTTGTAAACTAATGGTTCTTAACCCGTATGAATACATAGTTCATTATCCACAGCTCTGGATATGCCGTACCGCTAAACAAGCGGTAATATTCCATACTATCTTGTATTCAATGTTAACACTAGGGAATTGACGGTGGATATTGCACTAATCTAATTGATAACCACATCTTTTGTCTCATAGCCCAGTAAGTTGTAAAAGCTGTGGGGTCAAAGAGAAAGCCATTTTAACCGCTTGTAGATCAGCAGAGATACTCTTTTCGCGAGGATCAGATCCTCTAGGGAACACCTACTGCGGCCATTCGGATTTTGGAGGTTACACTTATTTCTAATGCAGATATACAATTTCAAGCTGACACGATTTATTTTGGATTGTGTTCATATTAACATCTCCAACTACGCGGAGTGAATAACATGTTTTGAGCTTGACATAGAAATCCGAAAGCCAGGCAGGTCAACTATTGTATAGATATTCCACCACTTTTTCTTAATCATACCATGCAAATTCTTATTTCACCTCTTTTACTTTCATTTCAGCAGCTTCTTGAAGTGAACAGTGACTTGCAGCTAGGTGACGGTGGGGAAATTGGCGCATCATGCAGTGACCAAATATTTCTATTTCAAAGGGATGTTACCATCTGAAATCCACCAAGATGTGCTCAATAATCGAAAGGACAATACTCCTGCATATTCCACAAGGGGAGGCGGCATTTTTAGTGCCGTTAATTTTTCGATACCAAATATAAGGGGCAAAATTCCAGAGGTTTGAATATGTTAATGCTACTCGGTATAACTAACAGCAACTTTGCGCCTGTGCAAACCTTCTTCCCAGCGATCCCATTGTGGTCACTTTTACTACATTCACCTCAGTGGCTCGAATGATCATTCATTTCATCAAAAACTAAAGTGCACTTCACCCTGAGCCGATTTTGAGGGTCTATGAATTTACGAAAGTAGTTGCTACGCCATTGCGAGCAACACCAAAGAATATCGTGACCTATCCATAAAAATGATCGCACAAGATCGCCGATTATCAACAGGTCAGATAGCTGAGGTTGGGCGTCTCCTACGAGCCATCAGATAACATTCTAACGTAGATGTTAGTTTGATCAAAAGTCTACGCTCGATGAGTGCCGCGTCTGCTAATCAATAGCGCATCTGGTATACGATGCCAAAGAAAAAGCTGGAAATGTTCGAAGCAAAGGTCCATAAATTTCTTGCAGTCTTCATCACTATGGATGAGTACTGGGTTCATCACATACAGTCAGAAAGAAAATAGCAGTCAAAGCAGTGGAAACGCGCGTCATCTCCTACACCAAGGAAGGACAAGGTTACTCCGTTAGGTTGCAAAGTGATGGCATATGCCTTTTGGAAATACCGAAGTGAGGTGATGACTAATTTCTATGAAAGAGGGTATACCCCAAACGTCAAATATTACTGCAAGATGCTGTAACGTTCCAGAGCGAAAGTCGAGAAGAGAGAAAGATGACGAGATGAGCCAATTTCCACAATATCAGTGCTTCAGCTCACACCTTCTTCATTGCTCAGAAGACAGTATATGGTTGCAGCGTCCGCCAACCACTATATTCACCAGATCTGGCTGTATCTGACTTCCACCTTTTGCCAAACGAGAAACAATTCTCTAGCAGGTCATGTATTTTCAATGGAAGTCCATGATGTCCATGAAATCGTAGAGTACTTTGGATCAAAATTTGAGGAGTTCTTTTGCATTGAGATAAAGACGCTTCAGAACGACTGCAGCAAGTATGTTGCACTTGACGGTGATTATGAGGAAAAATAAAGGCATTTAAGATTCCATCTCGTTTGGTTTTTTGAGACTGGAAACTTTTCACTTACCTTTCCTACGTCTATAACAGATACGGAATTCGTGATTTTGGAAAAGCATGAAAACATTTGGGTAAGGTCTGTTTTCAAGCTTTCTGCAATGGGAACCGGAGTTGCATCAGTCAATTGGGTTCCATCTGATTTGTACATATTTGCAGTTCCACTTGCCCCCAACGTTGCATTTTCTGACCGTTTTCGTCCAGCTTTCAACTAGCTATGTCAGAGTCTGGTTGGACTAACAACTGTGCAACCCCATCCTGAAGAGCCAAAACAAGAACTAAACTGGTCTAGAGATACCGTGCTGTACAGGGGTTGTACTTAGGTTGCTTTGCTCAAATTGGTTAATTGTACAGTAACTTTAGCTAGAGGCTGAATATTATTTGACTATTCTCCGTACCTTTTTCGCCACTATGTAATTCCCGTATTAGTACACAATAAATACTGCTCATCAGAACTTTCATTTTGAACATCCTTTTAACTTTGGCTGCAGCTGTGGCCACACTGAGGGAATGTTTGTTATTCGAAAAACACCTCTCCATTACCTACTTCTGATCGTTGGCCGTTGTGTCAATATTGGGCATGTGATTTTTGCATAAACAAAGGGGTAGCTTTGAGTATGCGTAAACAATGACCATGTAGGTTAAACGGCCCGGAGCTTCCTTAACTGTTTCAAGGCAAATCCACGCTCACTCTTCTAAGCTTTGGACTGGTCTATGAGCAGCCGCAGGTTGAAAGGCGTCATCATGAGCTGAGAGATTCACTGGAATAGGCATGATAGTGAATGCAAAAAAATATGTTCCTGGAATAATTTTTATTGGCTCTTCTTCTGAACTGGGCTCTTTATCGTACCTGTACCAAGGAGCTCAAGCGCGCGCTCGAATTTTGGCTATAACCCTCCCAGTTGCGGTGATCTTAGTGATTTAACCTACGTATTGACCGATTTCCTAGAAATCTCCCTTATTTTCATGGCTTCTCCAAATATTTTGCACCGCTTCACATTTGGCGGATTTCTCATGGCTGCATTCTTGTCCCGAAGCAAGCAGAGCAAATCATATGTTGAACTGTTCGGATCCCTGGTTTCATTAGCTGTACAAAAAGTGGACGCTGGCAACTGAACTAATCCGGCGAAATACAACTTCAACTCAATATCTATGAACGGTTATCCAGTAGGAAAAGGCTGATTTATGTGATACAGTTCCTGTGATCTCATTGTTGTTTAAATTGACAGCGAATCTCCGGTTCCAGTACCATTGGTGTTTGTGCTGTTTTGTGAGGCCGTTTTTGTCTCATCCTTTACGGTCATTCTTCGGCTTTGCGACGCCTATTATGACTCGTTAAAATCGATCATTTTTTCGACGAAATATGACCCGAATATCAACCGCGAAAGCCATGAACGAAACATAACATTTGGAAATTTCAGATGAATCATTTGAGGTTAAGGAAAGTAAACAATTTGGAAAATGGATAATGTTGGACTCTGAAGAAATGCAAGCATGCTTTTAAAGTTCACTTCCAGGACACCACTACCACATATCTGTGGACCCTTAGCTTTTAGCATATTCACATCTCCTTATGCGAGGGCAAGGTACCTCTGTAATATTCTAAATGTGCGCGTGTGGGTTCGACTCTCCAAGCCTAGAAATATGCCATTTAATTTTTAAGTCTCAGATATCAAGGAGTGCGTTCCTGTCAACAGTTGAGCAACGAGACTTACTTGACAACATTCTATGCGCCTTTGGTCACATGCCAGCCCTATCCAGGAAGTCAGCATCTCAGCGCCAAATGGGTCAATACGAAGCCAGGATGGCGCTTTGTGGAACTATTGTTTTACCACTAGTAAACTGCAGAATGATGCCGTCTAATAAACTAGGCAGTTACCTCGTTTGTTCTTGTTTTAATTATTCCTTGGAAATTTTGTTAACAACTGTAGCTGTCTACTCACTCGCGAACATTGTGAAGGGAGCGAAAGTGGCTCATCTTTAAAGTTTGGCCTTTTTAGAATGAAGTTTCGCAATGGGGGAGGGGGTTGGTGCCTGATTTGGTTCCTGAGATAAAGACTGTCATTTGACGGATACGTAAGTTAAGCTTGCATTCTAGTTGTTTGTCTCTGAGCAAGTGAGCAACTTATACTAACACGCAAACGCTGGATCCCAGTATTGTTAGTAAAGACCGAATGTTTACAGATAGCACTTTCATCCTTTAAGCCTCCGGAACCATTTCGTGCACATTAAATAAATAAATAGGTGGCATATTCCTCGACAGTGAGATACACAGTCCAACTAAGTGATCTGATAAATAGTGACGACACCATAAAGAGCGACACGTGGAACATTACCAGTCTCAGCATGTCCAACCGTGTCAACACTTGACAGCGAACTGACTCTAGCAACAGGTCGATATTGATACTTAAGGTTCGTCACAGCCAGCTTCCAAATCAGATAGCCATCCAAATTCCCGGAATAGCAGTAGACTGCAGTTTCAGCCAGCTGGGCGTCATCATAAGTGCGAGTCCATCGGATCCATCAGGATTCGAATCCATGACCAGCAGCGGCTTGCACCGATAGTCACCAGCTTGTGCCACTGGGCGACTGGAGGACTGTCTGAATTGAAAGCTGCCTGTGACGATCCCCAATTATCTATATCAAAAATCCCCTACTTATGAGTTTTAATATTGTCTACTTACCCCACCCTGCAAACACATGAACGGATCCGTCGCGTCCGCGTACCAGTGGGGCAACTGCGCCCAGTCTCATGATCCACAATTAATTTGCCTCGGGTTTGCAGCTGCCGTGGCCAGTAACAAAGGGCTAACATCACGCTGCAGCTGCTGATAACCGGGAAATAGTTTTAACGTATCCGACAAGCGATGTACGTGTGGACTAACGACTCTACACACGACACAAATAGACTGAGCCAGCTAAAGGGGATAGACACCCCATCGGCTTACGTACGAGTTTGTAGGTGGACCGTCGAATTTAGTTGTTTAATTTCGGCTTAATGTTACAACTGAGAATATAACCAACGCTGAAGTGCAGTTGGCGGTACATATTGCCTCGCTCTAGTGAATAAATAGATGTAAGTTTATGTCAGTTGTTTGCAAATAATGACCCACCGACATCCCGGCGAGTGTATTTATCCCGGCTGGTTTTTCATTGCTATGGCCATAGTTTATGACTCATCTAACCCAAGACTCATCACTTTCTGTTTTAGTAGCGTTGCTACCACGCACCCATGGATAGTTTAATCAAACACAGTTAAACGGCCTACATTGACCAAACATTGTAAGCAAACAACAAGGTCAATTATAGAGAAAATATTTCATGACCTATTGTGTGCGTGAAGCAATCGCGAAATATTGAATCCACGTCACCAATCCAGTGTTCTAGCTTGGAACACAGCACAGTTAGACTTAGATGGCTTCATGATTGCCACTACCCGTTTCGGATAACGATGATTTAACATTTTTGCATGTAGACTTTTGCATAAACAGCTGTTGGTACTCCTCAGACACTGACCCACCGAAACAAGAGCGATCGAATCAGATATCTCATGCGATCTGGCTGTTGGACAAATCTGAATAAAGGCGAGCGAGTGGTTTGGGCCCAGTTGACACACAAGCCTGCTCGAACAAGAATTAATTGAATGAGTATGTGTGCTTAAGACGCTCGTTAGAGAAGTTGGAGCAATGGCGTATTCATCGGTGCTCACCTGCTGCTCCGTATTATTCAGCTCCAAATGACAATACTGAGAAACTTGACATGTTGCGTGTGATTTCTAGCATGGGTAAATCTTGTGAGACTGAACAACGAGCTCATAAATCACGTTTCAGAACTTGCTCTTCCTTACTGAAACTACGGATTCTGTGTATGTGGTTTGCATTGCGCTGCACGGCTCCCATGCTGGGGTTGTTAAGGGGACATCGTGGTGTATGTAAGCACCAAACTCACAACGTCAGAATATTGCTTTGAAAACACAGGAATGCCAGTTCATTTATACGGCCTCTTGTGTGAACGGACAATGTGTGCACCTAAACCACTGCGTGAGAATGTCGCCGCCACCAGTGCACTCCTTCATTCGGCATCTCAACACCGCGAAAGGTTCATTCATCCAGCATAGTAGATGGATTACTGTAAAGATATCATGATATATTGACATGTTCCCTTAGTTGACTCTGTCCCAGCAACGACCACTGTTGCACTGGAACCACTGAAGAGATGATATCAACGACCGGCGTGAAGCCTGGACGCTTGATGGTTGTTGCAGTCTCAAGATATTACAATTACAGGCCGCCACCGTAGTCAGACACTTTGGCAGTGGCGCGGATTTTCAAAGCCTGTACGCTTTTGAATCACCCAAGGACGAAGATAACAGTGGCACAACGGTAGAAAATATACAGTTGACCGTTGATGCACCAAAAATAGGCCAATTACAATGTAAATCCCTTGACAGTAGACTGTCAACTATCAATTTATTTCGGTTTAGTCTACTGTAATTCTCCTTCACCGCCATAACTAAATTTGTAATTCCGTGTGACTGCATGCCCATTTTCAGCCTGTTTTGGTGAGCTTCGGTGTAACGCGAGGCAAACATGCTCACTAGTTCCACCAGGACTAGCGTTTCAAACTACGTTAAACACATAAAACCTTAAAAAACATCTTCAGTGTCTATCGCGTTCCGTATTTGGACTGCAGGTCGCAAGCCATTCACATAACAAGTGCTTCAGTGTGACCCCTCCAATTAGCAATTGGTAGTTGGGGCACGCATTGTCCGTCATGACCTGATGTCCAAAAGGCTAGAAGTTCCAACCAGCATCCCCCTGACCCCGGGTTCGATTGCCTGCTAGCTGTACCTGATGAGATCAACTAAATTCGAAAGCGGTCGTGGGGTGTAGTGTTTTCGGGTTGGCAGCACCCAATATCACTCCGTTGGGGTTACCGTCCCAGTGATCTAATTGGCCAAGGTTCATTGAGATTGTGCTTCGCACTCCTTTTACACAACATGTGTTTCGGAATCATCCCTTCATTTAGGCAGTGTGTAACTTATGGCTGCAAAAGTGGAGGATCCGTTTGCTCCATACGAATTGAAATGGTCAGTGGGAGAGTTTTGACAACTATGTGCCCTGCAAAGCTCCAACGGACATATTGCTAAAAGCTGCAGAACGTTGTGCCTCAGTTGGTTTAACGTCTGAACATCAGATTGAGACACAGAATGAAGTACTCTAACTAGTCTCACGGCTGTCGGCTCATCGCAACACGTCGCGAGTTCTACAGGATTGAGGACGAAGCAATCTTTTTTCTTATTGTTCCACACCTCCACTTTAATCGTATGACTTTTGAGTATAGTCCTCTTGCTGAATTCTTACTACGTACGGATGGATTTTGCATGAGTCATTATAGATCCGTAATTTTCAGCTTAGATGAAGCCCAACGGAAACCTCGGAGCACACTTGGACAACACAGAGTACAAGCTTTCGGTAGCCGTTCGGATGACGTGGAATGCACGGCAATGGTTACCCAAATCAAAGCGGCCCAGTGAGATTTACATTGTCGTGGTCAGACAAGCACTCACTCACAATGCATACCTGTACAGAATTTCCGATGATGGTAGACGATGTGGTTATGCAAATTCTCAAGTCTATGCAGGTTAGCATCAGGTTAACAGTGACTGTCGCTCTGTAAACTGGGCTAATATGCGTCTACAAACTGGGCGAACATCATGAGCTCGAAATACCCCAAAATAATTTTAGGAGCAGTTAACAAATAATAAACGTGAGGTTTGGCATAACACAATTCCCTATGGCTAAGGATCAACTCACGCACTTAAGAACAGAGTAGTACGGTACAGCGTTCCAATACGCTGTAGCTTGAGAGCGTTTCTAAAAAGAGCAAATATTTTAGGTCACAAGCCATTCGGAGCCAGTTGCCCTGAGAATCGGTTGGGGAAACGGAATTCTTGTAATCAGCACCTGCAACGGATGCACCAAACAAATCCACCTTGGGAGTTTCGACTTCACTTGTCGTATGCCCTGCAATGCACATTGTCTTACCCATCTTGAACTCACCAAGCGCTGGTTAAGTTAAATGCATTCGAGCACAGAGGACCTGTGGTAACTGACCTAATGAGCGGACCAGTGTTCAGTGTCATGAAATAAACTTGGAATCCCCTGGGAATTCGTGTTTGGATGGTTTTAGAACACATCAATAATACATGAATTTGAAAAATCGATTTGTGTTCTAAAACCTTGCGAAATCATGAACTGATCACGGAGTAACTCGGATCCACTGCTAACCTCGAAACACAAACGAAATTTCTGTTGACGTACTGATAGTATTGCCCTGGGGACTCACTTTAGTATGGACATGTGAAAGAATTCGTCAGCAAACCCGATAGATAATTTGTACTCGCTTACCTATTGTATGGCTACCCAATCAGGTTTGCACACCCATTCTCCCGTCCTGATTCTCGTAGGTGGCAAGTGCGGTTGTTTCTCCAATCCCAAGTCGCGAGCATAAAGAGGAACGCTGCTTAATCTCTGCCAGCAATAAAGGGTTATTTATGCTAAGCCACCTAGAGAGTAACAAATTCATTGTTGATGAAATTTTTCGCGTAGCAAACACTTCGCAATGGTAATTGTGCGCAGCTCAATCAAAGCTTGGGATTCGAAGTAACAGCCAGCGATATAGAAGTGAAAGCCTAACCGCTGCATCAAGCTGTTCCAAGCCGCCATATCACTAATCACCAGGCTCTTAGTCGCTGTAGGTAGACCTCCAAATCTATGACTTCAGCGGCCACCTCTGGTAAGGCTAATAGGCAACGAGTAAATTTGTCCTTGAGTAACTGGAACAATACGGCTTTGATCTCTCCATGTGACTTACACTACTAATCGATTTGGGATGAGTCATCAAACCGTAACTTTATCCCCTTAATAGGGGAGTGTGTGAGTTCCGCAGTTGTGGACGTCTCACGTCTGGGTGACGCAGCACACAAAGCGACACAGGGGCCCTGTGACCTAGCATGCGCATCTCAACTGCTAACTCGACGTACGTACGACTCACTAGGCCCTCGGACACGATGCTAGACATGTACTTATTACAGCCTTTTAATGGCGGACTATTAGGCTTCCGTTTACTTTACAGTCATCTTATATTCAGGCTGGGGAATTCAAGCTAGTCGTACAGTCTTTGAATATGAAAGCGCCATACGCGAAAAACTGCTAATTCTGAGCAAAATAATAAGATATAATGAGTCACTATTCAATGTGACATTTGTTAGACATCTTGGAATTATGAGTAGAAGTCTGTACATTCACCGCATGAACACACCATTTTAACAGGTGTAGCATATTGAAATACACAATCATCAGAACAGAAATCGGATGTGAGATTTTGAAGTTCACTCCAGATACTTCGCAGATGATGCATAATAAAGGTAGGATATGAGCAGCGTGCTTAGGAGTTGTACTCCCTTTGGTTCCTAAATAACGTGAGGAAATTGCAAAGAGGGACTCAGCTACATGACGGCATACAGTGTGTTGGAGTGGAAACCACAAAGTTTGAATGAAATGCAGCTCGAGATATGACGATTTGGACGCTATTCGACGATTTTCGGATTGGTGGCTTCTGTACAGATTGAGCGGGAGAATGAAGGAACCATTTGACTACGTATCTTTCTTGCTGTCATTCAACGGAGCATGGCGTTTAGACCTGGAAACAAGAAAAGTGAATGAGCAGTTTTGGCTGCTAACAGTACGAAGATAATCACCCAACAAGGCCGAACAAAATGCGTAGAGTTCTTCCGTGCTTGCATGCTATAACCGGCTACTCCGCCAAGATCAGAGAACAATGCAAAAACCCGTGAATTCACCCAAAGATGAAAATCAATCGCTGACTGCCGATCCTCATGTGAGGATTTCTTTTGCTTTGCACTCGTTGTCAGACGCCCTGCAGAAGATGACATCTAGCCCATGGGGTGGTGCTGTTGAGAGGAGCAATACCGAAACCTCTATTTCTATCCAAATGGTTTACACAGTGTACGTTCAAACAATGGAATATAAAACGGTCAAGTTAGAGGTGGTCAAGATATGGAGGTGGCTAACTTCGGTAACAACATTTGTCCAAGTATCTATTTCTTTGGTACAGCTGCAACCTCTTCAAGAATCAGAGCGGTTCCTCATACGTCCTTTCCGCAATCACATTAAAAACACATGAAGCTGTAAAGCCCCTATTTTCATCCGAGACGTAGGCTGGTAAACCGGACGATTTTATCTAACATGCGGTACATACCGCATCTCACTCATACTGAACCGTGTTTAATCACTCAGTGGACTCCTGTTAGATCTCAAGGATTCGGCTGGCCTGATGTCGAAGCCGGCCTTGATTAAACAACTTGCTGCATGTATTTAACAGCATGGCAACAATTGCCGAGAAAATGAGCCAGACAGGGACATTCGTAACAATAGCACTGGACCGAATCCAGAAATTTCTACGATCTGTGCTTGGTAATGTACACTAGATGGCTTCTTGTATTTCGTCTGAATGTCATACATTCTTCTTTTCATCTACTCGGTATGGATGGATTCTTAGGTCAGGGTGAACGAAGCATTCAATAACCATACATATGTAGCCTTGGGAACTACATTAGTCCAGGCGTTTGTCCAATATGTTTTATTTGTCCTCACCTATCAGTAAGTATCAGCACAATGTAAGGAGCTGCGGCTTAGCGGTACCACACCAAGCTCCCATCTTGCTAAGGTTGAACTCTGTACTAGAGCTTACCCAATGGCATCGAATTAGTGGCATGTTGATTCGAAGCTATACAAGGCGCGAGCAAGTCGTAAGCGAAATGCTTCAGGCTGTTCACTTGTTTTAGTCAGAACTAATCCCATCGAATCAAACGGTGGACATCCGGTTAGGTCCTGTTCTAAAGAGTAGCATCATTGCTAATCAGGTACAGGTAGATAGGAACACTTGGCCTATGGACATTTTGAAATGCTAATGCTGCCACCAATATATGCAACCAATAATCAACAGCAAGCACAAAAACATCTCATCATCATAAGGTTTTGTCTCCTTACAACTGTGATGAAGTTCAATTCATTGTGTGTCAGCAATAGGCACGTATTTAAGTACTGTGGAATCGTCCATTACTGCTATGCGTTTTTGTTCACCGCGAATACTCCAGTTTTGGTCAACAGACAGGTGATACTTTAAGACAGCCATAAGGAACTATTCCGGTGAAAACCAATCTATGTTATCTAAGCCGATCGCATATCAAAGAGACTGGAATAGGTACTTGCTACGTCTTCGTCTCGGTACGTAAACGTTCCACAGCGTATGCTCTATACAGCCGGTAACCCTGGTATAAGAATAATACGTGTAGACGGAAAATGATATAATCAACAACGGACTGGACATCCTCCATTGCCTTTATTGGCAATATGAGGAGGGTGGTGCATGTCCATGCGTGCGTGAGTGCATATATGTATAAACGGTGTCCGTCAGCAGGAGTGGATTTAGGCCTGAACTTGGGTAAACATGCGACAGAACTTGACTACGAATTCCCATCTTCAACAAATTTAAACCGACAAATAGACTTTCCCCGGAATTGGGAGGCTCCAATAAACGTTACTAAAATAATCGACCCGAAGCGGCGTCAGTTATCAATCTAGATAAACGTAGTTACGCTAGCAGTTAATCCTCTGGTTCCAAATAAGGAAGACGCGGAGGATGTCACTCCATGTGTGCAAAGGGTTAAGAGCGGTGTGACTTGTCGCTGTATGCGGTTAGGACACCGCTTTTTCAACTTGGGAATTGGGTACCGCAATGTAGAAGCACAGACCGTATTTCTGAAACCTTACGAATTGCGGTTTCAATGCATGAAACCCAAACCCATTTTTTCTACTGTGTCTAGATGTTACTCAGATTTGCTGGAACGCCGATCGTTATTCACAACGCTTGTGTATTTGTTTTACAGTGATCAAAACAGTTGAAGCTGTGATAATGAAAATGCACCCTTTACTAAGGCGGTTTGGTGTGTATAAATTGAACGTGTTGTATACCTCACAACCAGTTGACAACGCATTGCTTTTGCACAGTAAAACGATGACAACAAATCCACAGTTCGTGACGTCAGTGATGATTAAGACACTCGGTGGTTTTCAATTAAATTTGTGTAGCCGAAACCGCTTGAACACAGCCATGTTTTCAGGTGACATTGCACATCGATTCAAAAATCGACAAGCAGATGGGTCTCCTTCAAGCGAATCATATAATCGACTACACAGTAATCGTATGAGAGGTGGAGCCCCTTTATGCATCCAAACATAAAAACGTCATCGACACTACAGTATTATCAGCTGCTGTAGTTGCGGAAGTCTGCTGCATCTCTGATGCAACGTCAATTCTAAGGGGCTGTATGCCGGTCTGAACCGTTCTTTATTAACAGTTAGAATCCCCCTATGAATGCTGATTACCGATAACTGTCAACAGCCCGGTGTCGTGTCGGCACACTATTTCAAACTTGATCTGCCTTCACATGGGACCAGGCTCGTAATATCGAGAAGTGCATAATTTCTTAGTTATTGCTTTAGCTATGGTGCAAGTGACAGTTATTTACTAATAATCTTTTCCGTCCTACGATTTTATCACTAAGTCCTTAGGTTACTCGTTAAGCTTAACGAAACCGCTCAACAGGAATACCGTCTCGATTTATTAAGCTCCGTTTAAAAGCCTTCAGTAAACAGTAACCACCAAGTAAATTGCAACCCAGTAAATTTGTGTATTGGTATGTTAGATAACCAGTGTCAAGGTGTGTGGAGCCATTTGGGTCAGCATGGTCGTACAAGCCATTTGGTCTTATGGTCTTCAGTTATCAAAGTCTCCACACCAAGCACATTGACCAACTGCTACGGAAATCGAAATATGTTTCTCTGTCACAATACTGAAGGCCTAGTGAACTAATGCTGCATCGTAAGCATCACTTTATACACACTTTCACCAGTGGTCACATTAATCGGATCTCAGTATTTCTGACATGAATATCTTGTGCCCCCAAATGCCGTGATTTTCGTCCCCCTGTTCGAGTTCTTCATTAAGAGGCAACAGAAACGATGGTTGAACTGTCTACTCTGCTGAATAAATTCCGGCAGTACTCACAGGCCTTTTCCCATAGATTGGAAGCGTAGAGATACAAGGATTTGTTGGTTGCGAAATGTCGTTTTCGGCTCACAGTATGACTAACCGGCCGGGAAATTGCAGCAGAGCGAGAACTACCCTTGGGCTTCCGCTCTAGGAACAAAGGACACAAAGTCTCCTCTGCAACTCGGACCCAGTCTCAATGAATATCGAAAAGGGCTGCCATAAATCTAAGTGGATTGATTAGGTTCCTCAGAAGTATTGTCCAAATGTCTTACTTTTAGATGTCATGGTGCAGGATGCCAGCAATCTGCCTACTGTGATAGACCACAAACTCGTTTTGGAGTTAAGTATTTCATTCTCATGCAGACTTCCTCGCATTTGGGCGCAACCAACTTGTACCAACCATGAGTAAGATGGTTTGAGCCGGACTAACGTTCACCAATAAATAGCGCCATGCTCATCAGTCAATCGCGAAACCAGCTGAAAATGCTTACATTCAGACTGCATCTATTGTTCGGGAGTTACGTTCTCAGCTGATATTCCGATAATAACCGTTATAAGCAGACCAAGACAATTAGCCAGGGAGCATTTGGTGGTCAACTATGGACACTATATACTTCTAAAGAGATTTTACGAGAGACTCGCAACAAGCACCTCAGCAGCGTACCTGTAGCCCCCGTCGACATAGTGCCTCCAATTACTTTGAAGGATACATTTCCCTTTAACAAACCAAAAACGCTCCATATAAATCAGGTGTGCACAAATCCACTCAGCAGATGGTACAGTATCCTTTGAGTTTCGCAGTGTACTTCAATTGTACTGAGAGATTCCATGGTAAAAACCTTCGAGTGGATCCCATTAGTCAAAATCCAACGTACTTCTGCACATTTTGTGGAACCACTTGACCAGTAGTTAGTGGATGCGTGTTGCACAGAGCTCTGTGTAGTACCGGCTATTTGGGTCATCGTTGAATGAATGAATGTATCGTCGACTGTACGCCGTAACGGCGCTTCGCTGCCGCGCGACCACCACCAGCCGTACCTGGGCTGTATACCGCGAGGACACCTTTTCCTTCACGGATTCGAACAGGTGACCTTATGATTGCAGCGCAGGCCTGCGGACCACTCGGCCACCGGCCGACATCGTTACCTCTCATTCAGCCAGTGTTGTATTTTTGATCATCAAAACCATGTGCTTCATCTGCTAAGTGGGTCCACCCGAAGTGTCACTGTTCTTTCAGAGCTTGAAATAAAGCATTAGTCTATGTTCACAAGGTGTGTAACTGACAAGACAGACTAAGCCGTTATTTTACCGAGTGGTCTTTTTGTCAGCGGAGTGTGATGTTAACAGGGCTATGCTTGCCGACTGCTAGTAATCTTTCTACCTTGACTGCATGAAACAGATGGGTTAGGCTGAGGCCATAACCGTTATTCAAAAAGCTGATAGCATATTATGAAGACCAAATATTCCGCATTGATTTATCTTCTGTGCCATTCTCGTACGACCCGATGACAGGGTTGTCCTGAGATTAGAACGTCGCCTCCGAACCACCGAGTCCGTAGTACGGGCCAAAATAAGTGTGTTCAGCCTTTGTACCTAGCAATGAATATGGATCACTGAGCTGAAATATATCCAAGTCCATGCTAGGATACGCTTAAGTATAGGGTACTGCATGTTGCAAGACAAAGACGCCGTAATCCAAAACCGATTTCACCGTTGCTTTGACCATTCAGACTGAAGTGGCCAGAGCTTCAAAGTGAACCCTGCTTTTACTGGCGGCTGCGTGTCATAATCCACACATATGGCTGTCACTTCAAAAGTTAAAAGTTAATGATCTGGAAAGCAGTTAAGATCTTCTGTCACCAAGTATCGAATTTCTTGGTCTCCCACGCTATCGATGGGCAGTGTTATTGCGGCGTGGGCAAGACAAAACTTTCGGTGTGTGTTATAAACACATTATGGGTAGAGGTGCGTCCATAAGAGTCAACTCATAAGACTGGACAATACGGAATATGTGCAACTTCAATTCATTGGTCGAGTCTCAAAGCGAAGTAAATCAAAGACCGCTCCCTGACTGCTCTGGCATTTGCCAGTTGGTTTATTAAACACACGTCTCATTAACACCAGCAGAGTTCAATACAATAGCTATCTGTCTGGGAGCGATCTAATTGTGGTCAATAGAATTTGGACTTTTGTTATACCCAACTATTTAATACTAGCCGGCTGCATTATCAGCTAATATTTTCTGTCGTCCCTCATGGTCTTTAGTGTAATCGAGTGAAGAGTTGGGGGAAGTTTACGATGTCACCAAGAACGGTGTCGCCGTCGGACTAGACATGTTTGTGTATAAAAGGCTCACCATCAATTTTTTGGCAATAACGGAACCAAAGAGATACCTTTTACTAGCTTACCAATGTGATTGACAACAGACAGTCAGACTCAGTTAAATGTTACGACAACGCCTCATTACCGTGGCACATGGGACTGCAGAGCGCTTAACGTAGTTGCACACTGAACTGCCAGATATCTTATATTGTAATAAGTTAGTCTGATTGCGCTGTCTATTTGTTTAAGAGCTGGGACCTCCGCATTTAATTGGACACTTCAGACGAATTGTTTTAACAACAATTAAAATGTGATGGTCAGAAAGATTCTGTGTCCTTTGTATTGGCATTTAAATTAAGGAGTTGTATATAGTGAGCACTTCATAAAGCGTGGTGGGTTAATTTACACAGGTAAAAGTCTACAGCTGAGCAGTCACTAAAATTCACATTCATGAATCTGGGTCATAAAAGAAGTGTGTATGATTCCAGAATAATGCCCAATCATCGTTCTGCGTGTAGTAAATATCATCGACCCGCTGCTCGACAATCTCCTTCGATGGGAGTCAGGACAATACACGGCTGCAACCCTACCATTTCTTGGCACCATCTTGAGGGATAATTTGGATTGTGGACAGTAGCTGAAGAGAAAATAGAGAAACGTCTACGGAAAATTTCATCAGTTTCATTTGTTGCCTCGCAAAAGTAGTGCGCCTGTTCATATGTGACTAGATGTGACCAATACGAACTGTGGATATTTAACGTTAACGGATTGGAGTCGGCTGTAGTGATGTCCATTCCAAGTCGAATAACCTTACCCTAACTTCTAGTGTGACCAATTTCAACGAGTAACATTTCATAAGGAGCACTCAGACAGTATGCAATTTATATCGTTTACTGCCTCAGTCAATTTGATACGTCACTCCTTAGGAAAACGCATAATTATTTACCCTAACGCTTGTTGCAAACACATTGATTCAGTAGACACTTCAGTTCAACTTCCACTAGCTTACTGTTTTCTGAATCAGTCTTCTAAATGCAACTGCTTGATGTGTTGTACCGAAAAGAGATTTCGCAACCGTGTCTTCCGACATTGCTTTGAGTATTAGTTCAAACCGTTAAGTAATATAAATTTATTTACTTATGCCATACACTTATGTGTCTAGGTTTAACTAGATGACGGTTTGCTTTGCTACTCCATCGGTGCGTCTAAGGCAGTCACTGAGAATGCTCAGCCTTGTTCGATCAATGAGAAGATAAAAATCGATAAACTCCGTGTGCTCTTCATGCATCCATTCTAGTGTCCCAATTTGTTCGTTATCTTCCAGTTTTGAAATCTCTAAACATGTCTGTTTGCACAACGCTCCGAACGCTTTAAGATACATAAACTTGATGCGACACACATGTCATGCAATTTGCACTTTGGTGGGCAGATGCACTGATCAGATTTACTCCATAGAGATATAATGCCAGTTCACACACGAGTTTCTCATTCACACTTTGCCCAGATAGCTGTTATCTTACAATCCCGCACCCGCAAACCTGATTCCGTTCATTCGAAATGCCTGTGGCTGGTGATTAGTTTACGAAGGAACACATATGGGGAAGGATCTGCCGCTCAAAAACACGCTGACATAGTTGATCGAATTACCGTTACAAGCAATGGAATAATGGAAATGATTCCCGTCCCTTCAGTTAGTTCTTTTTAAGCGTGCCAGCAAATACTCTGAGACCTGGGTGCAAAAACGATGAAACGAACTTGGTCGATGCTCACTTTTTGTGTTTGGAGAACAGTAGTCTAAAAGGCAGTGTCCACACTACAGACTTGTATCTATGCGATGGTGATTGTCAACTATGCGAATGCATGCATGCTCTGCTACCCACGGCAGATAGTGTTCGTCTGGGGCATTTCCGGGCTGGGCAAACAACCTTGTTGATATGCGGTATTCTTGACAACTTCGTCAGAAGTTCTGAATGCGTACGTTTGGTTCACCCCATTATTTTCGTTTACTTCGAAGTCAACCGTTGTTACAGCGTGATTTTTAGAGTCTGAACTGACAGCTAGATGCCTAACCAGAATATTTTATATGCAGTCTCAAGTATAGCCAAAGAGCAATTCAATAAAATGATAAAAACGGGCCAATATTGATAGTTCAAAGAACGTACATGTCCAGACGATAATCGGTGGGCAGAGTTCTGGTCTCGGAATAAGATCAGTTTCGGATACGTTCCCACTGATCGGAATGACACACACAGACTTCAAAGTAAACCATGGCCACAATTGAGATTGCGTGTCACAGTCCAAGGCACAGCGTGGGTACACTGAAACCCGACAGTCAAATTCTGACTGCTGTGTCAAACTCAGCTGCTGGAACTTAATGGACTAGTGATCATGACGATAGCCAGCAACCACTAGGTACCGAGTTCCCATCTCAGCTCAGGCTATCTCAACCTGACGAGCCCAAACCAGGAAGAAACCTTCGGCCGTGAAGTGCATGGATGGCAGACAGCCACACCGAAACTCACCACCGGATACGGTCCCAGTACTCGGAATGACACAAGCTGATTTCTTGGTCAACCGTGGCCCCAATTGAGATTGCGTGTGGCGATTCAAAACACACGGTAGGTACTCCAAACTCCAACAATCAATTTAACGGATAAGCCCCAACATCTGTTTGGTTGAGCCAGCCGATAACGACATGGCACCAGCAAACAGACGTGAAATGTTTCGTAGAGAGTGAAACCTCAACGCAAGATATCCATTTGTTCGGCCATAATAACTGATTTATCGAGATGGGCATTTTCTATACTGACCTCAGAGGTGCGCGAACACCAAAATGATAGGGTTGATGAGGACACATCAGTGTTCACAATATTATTGTTAAAGGCGCCTGACTGCAATTGAATTTGACCAGCCTCCGTGTCACTTCCAATGTACAGAAGCATAAATTTCGGTTACCAAAAGTGAAGTGCCGTCACAAGCCAATCCCCAAGCAAAAGGACAATACGTTTCTGGTGAATCGCTGCCTGCTAAGGGAGCTAGTGCACATCTAACTGAATCTAAACTTGGTTGATCAAAGGCATAAAGCAATCTAGAGGTAGTATAAGGAAACTGGGTGTTGCCCGCCCGAAAACATTGCATTGCATGGGACGTTTCCATGTTATTTCACCTTTTCAGATAGAGATAGCAGGTATCGAACTTCGGACCATTGGGATGTTTGTCGGGACCGTTACCCTTAATCCAGCCAATTTCAATCTGCTGCATCAGCCACGGTCCAAGTGAATGAATGGCTATTTCATTCCAATGGGAAGCGCGGTCCACTTTGGGACTGCGCGGCGCCATCCATCCAAACAATGTGCACTTCAAAGTGACCCTCCGATCAGTCACTAACCGTTGTGCCAATCGGTGCCCATCGCGACCCGGTGTCTTAGGGATAGCAGTCATAACTAACATCCCAATAGTCCTCGGGTCGATGTCTGCTATCTCTATCTGATGAGACGACATACTATCGAAACACGGCATGGAGTGCAGCGTTTCCGCGCGGGAAACATCCAGTTTCCCTATGCTTCATCAGCTATGGTCTTAGTGATCTAGTGATCAAGATTCACTTCAATGGGAACCGTAGTCCACTTTGAGATTACGTATCGCAATCCATCCACACGATGTATACTTCAAAATGACTCTCCAATCAACCTCTAGGTATCTAAATCACATTATAGAAAGGCAACAGACAACCGCGTGAAAATTTAATAAACTATAAGCCAATTGAAGTGCAGTTTGTTTGACTGAGAATTTAGGATTCAGTGTTCATACTTTTATCTTAACTAAGCATTTAAAGCAACCAGGCTGGACAGTGTCTGAATAAACTTAACCAACGATCTCCGGAAGTCGGAGTTTTGACTATTTCGCGAGGCATGTGAAGCTTTATGCCTTTCCACACAATCATCATCGTTAGCATAGCAGGAAATCGTCTATTTGTAAGAGGCTCCTACGTGGAAAATATCCAGTACACTCCCACTATCAGCAAATTCTACCTCTTTTGGTTTTACATAATCGAACTCCAGGCAGTTGTTTCTTCGCTGATGAGTTCTTGCCCTATCAAAGAGTCAAGTGGTGCTCCGTTGTGTGTGTAAAGAAGCGTTCCTGTTCGCATCCAGTCATATTATCTGGATTGAACTCTACTGCTGCCGTTCAGCCCTGGTGAGGTGAGTTCAAATCTGCCCGGCCGTTCCAAAGACAATGATGGGATCCTACAAGGTGGCCCGACTTACACCGAAAGGCCGATAAGGCGCGCTCCGACGGATGTGGGGTTGGCTGGGGTGGAGCAACTGGGGTGAATGGAGTGGTTAGCCACCTGTCGAGCTCACACGATAAAAAGCTTGACAAGCTTATCTTCAGCCTTTAACTTGAGGAATGTTATTAGTTGATAACATTCCTCTGAATTGAAATGGGCTATTGAATCCAGCACGTGACACAGAACACACCAGTCAATAATGGACTGCTACAGTAAAGAGCGAAACAAGTCGGAAAATGAAAGTTATCAGGTACATCAGTAGATTCGATATCTGTGTTCGAAGCCACGTAGCTGCCGAGGAAGTTTGTCCATTTGGCTTTGTTTACAATTTCATTCAGCTTTCAACGGGTGGCATCTTCGGCAGTAATCAATGCATCTCAGAAATACAAAACGGAGTATGATGTAACCAAAGTATACCTTTTGGTGAGAGACGATAGCGGTACGAAACTGCTGTGGCGACTATGCAGACTGGTGTTCCAATATATCAAGATTCCAAAACTGTGACAAAAATCCACCGCCACGAGTGCTGTCTCCATATGGCCAGAAGCTGCATGATAGGGATTGGTCTCACGGCAGTATAGTCAAAGGACGAAAAATGGTAAACTAGTAATACCGGCATTCACCAATACCTTGAGTGCCACTTTATAACCACAAGCTCCTTCATCCAGCTGGCTCATGACAATGACATATTAAATAGAGTATTGAGTTAACGTTAGCCTCACCTATTCTTCTCCAGGGAGGTACCAAATAAATTGCAAGCTACTAACTTGCTCTTCAAGGCCATTCAGAATAGTATCTTTAGGGTCGCAACCCATTGTCTGAAGTAACGAGAGCTTGGATCTTTCCGTTTTCTGTTATGTAGCAATACCATTTTGCTCGACATACTGCTCGTAAAGTTGGACTATCGATTCCGAAGTGCTTGCTACTAATTCAATTAGGCTTACATATTCCGGAAGGACGCAGTTCGCCTATGCGGCTTGCGGGTGGGGACGTTTATTGGCTAAGATCGTGTCCATCAGATTTACAGGTTAGCTGACTGTACAGAGTGCGTTTTTTAGTTTCAACAGGTGCTGCTGCACTTTCTACTGAGCCGAGTTAGTAAAGTGAGAAAGCATTCATGAAGTATGAAAGTTTAGACAGTGTTGAGTAAGTTGATCTGAGTAAATGTGTACTAAGTTGCTAGAATCATTTTACGAAGTTGTTACGTAAACGCTGTCTGCTTTGCCTGAGGAGACGTTATTCATGAGGTGTCCAATTCCATGGAGTTCCTCAACCTGCATGAGCAGCTGAGTTGCATTAGAGGGCCGTCGTGTTTTCTTTCCTGATATGCCATCCTTGACTGCGTGCGATGCACTTAATGACAGCGTAGTTACTCATCCTATCCCATGACGACGGTTACTGCGTCCACGAAAGTACACGCCGCTGAGAGCAGTTTCAGCACGTCTTACATTCTTGAAACAACTTGGCTCAGAGTTGCTTTTTTCACAGGAAATTATAAACTGGATAATGCCGTGCGTACCACCGATATTTATACTTCCAATAGTTTTACATTGGTGCCTGGTGGTCTAACGCCGCTGATATACCTTAAACTTGTAAAGTGCGTGCAATAACTATTAGGATGTCAGAATCACTCATGATGTCATCAGCACTTTACTGGTACGTACTGCGAGCGCGTACAATTTCTCTTTTCTGCTCCAAACAGTTTAGGATAGTGATGATGTAGGCAAAGAAGTGGGGAGCCATTTGCATTAAACCAATTAGTATTCGCTTGTTGGCTTTTTAGGCTAAATGATCAAACCCGCAGAAGATCGACTTCAGACACGTTGTGTTCAGTGGAGATCCTGTTCCTCTCTCCACATGGAGTGCAAGCATGAGACGATCCACGTGAAAAAAAATTCAGAAACTGTCAAGGATGTGACATTTCCAAATCGTCTCATTGGTTTCGCAGACTATCTGTAATTAGGTTTACTTGGACGCCTAGTAAAGTTGCCGGCGTTGCCCCATGGATTGTTTGCTTACGTGGTGTTAATAAAAAATTCAACGCTTGTTTTAATCCGTGGCAGTTAATTACTGCCTATTTGACCATGCGGGTAACCTGAACATCCTTCAAGATGTTAGCCAGGGTAAATTTTCAATCCGTCGAATGAATCGTTTGCTGTGGTCACCCCAATTGGTGAACGGAGCTAAAAATGCAGGAAAAATAAGCAGGCTGTGTTTTACTAAAACTGCATTCTACACTGCAGGTGGATCACACTGGTAAATGCGCGCAACACGTAAGTCTAGTGAAATGATATCGAGTGAAACGTGAAGCCAGTTCGCACGCAGTCACTCGTCCGCGTGGTACGCTTGTCTGAAACGTGAGTATATGCTGAACGCAGTCACGTCAATCCCATTTTTTATTTCCACATCTCGTGGGAATGTACTGAGCGGATCTGCTGGTCGCTAAATCAATCGTGTAGGCCAGACACAGCTAGTAGGTCTCTCCTGTGACCCTATGACAAGACGTTAGTATGTCCTGCTTAGAATGACAAACGTCTTATGAAGGATACACCGCGGTGGAGCAGAAATTGCTTTCATTAGCTCATTTGTCAGTGTGTAAGGGGCAGTGTTTAACACAAGAGCTCTAGACGGGTAGAACACACATAATTTTCTAACTGCGCCAAAGATGATATGTCACCAAAACGGAAAGTTATCAACACAATAATACTCAGTGAGTATCTGGAGGACATGGCATTCTGAAATTAGGTACCCATCGCACGCTCTACGTTTATCTCAATAACGTCAGCTGCTGCCGAATTTATAGTTTCTGAGGTCATTTAAACACGTGGCAATTTGTCATGTGGATTTCTACCGCACGATGATTGTTCGCTTTGGGACAATATCCAGCAATACTTCTACGTACGAAGAATTTATTGGACAGATGTCGTAAATTACTAATCTTTCATGACTGAAACGCACTGGCCCTTCTGCTTCCGAAAACTATGTTATTTTTTGTGTGCAACATCCACGCTTAGCACACGGACCGACAAAGCTACTGTGCACGACTCCTTTGGTGCGCATTTCCATAGCTGTTTCAGTTGCTTACGGCAGCCAACTCATCTATTTGAAGCATTTATTCAGACACTTTCGGTATTTTATGGAGAGTGTAAATATCGACAGGCTAGCAGTGAGTACTCGACTGTAACCCAGAGCCTTGCAAATCTACGATACTGATATATAAAATAAAGCCTGCAACTAGAAATAGTAAGTTAAACAATCCATATCAACAATTCAGCAACACTTCTTGCTGTGTCGAACTGCGTTAATTTCGCATCTATTTACACCGTGCTAAATCACAGTTCAGCCTCGATGGTACTTCAAATTTCCGCATGCCGATACGCGCAGGCGGATGTCTACGATAAATCTGTTCTACTGGACGCGATGAAGTTAGCAGGGAAAGATGGTGCATGCAACTACCATGGTCTACATCATCAAAGGAAAGGTTACCAATTTCGCGTTGGCGACGCAACTCGCTTAGGTATTCGCAACTGACCAAGTGTCTGTTTCCAGTTCAACGTGTACCGCTTTTACCGAACTCAAGAGTCTGGATTGAGCCGCTGAAGATCTAGACCAACTACTCGACAGCCTTGACGCCACCAAACCTGCCGGATCTCATGGGCTTCAACCACTGATTCGCAAGTCAATTTCGGCCACCATCTCTCCTGTCGTGACTGGCGTTTTCATCAAGTCGCTGTCCGAAGGTTCGTTACCGATTGACTGGAAATGTTCGGTGGTGAAGCCCATTCCGAAAGTTGGTGACCCCAATAAAGTGGACAACTACAGACCAATTTGTCTGACAACTATTTTGACAAAGGTTTCTGAGAAAATCTTGAAGAAGGGATTATTTCCGTTGCTACAGTCAAAAGAGGTCTTGACGCCCGCACAGCACGGTTTTATGCAAGGCCGCTCATGCATTACAAACTTGCTTGTGACGAGGCATGTGTGGTTGTAGGCAATAAGCAAGGGAAGTCCGTCGACGTGATATTCATCGATTTCAGTAAATCGTTCGACAAGGTCAGCGATGAAGTCCTCATTCACATACTCAGGATGTGCGATGTCGGTGGCTCACTGTACCAGTGGACCCGCGACTTTCTTGTGGGACGAAAGTGGAGGGTACAGATCGACGACCATCTAACTGACTGGTATTCCTCTACAAGTGGCGTGCCTCAAGGTACTGTGATAAGCCCATTCTGTTCCTGATCCACATGAAAGATCTAGCTCAGCTTCTCCGGTCTCCGTGTGACTTGTGTAAAGACGAGATGAAGATTTTGAGAGAAATTGACGCTCCCGTAGACTGTGGCGTACCTCAGTATGACCTCAACCGCCTACCACATGATCTGCAGAAGTTAATTTCCCAGTCAACCTAGACAAGTCTGTATTTATGAGCCGGGGGAAGAGTGCTGACGGCCGAACCCACACCCTTGACGGCCAACCGCTATATCTCACACCCTCCGTGAAGGACCGAGGTGTACCCTAGCGCTACGATTTGAAGTCCGTATACAACACGAACAGGCTATTATCGTAACCGACTGCGCATGCTTTGAGCGCTCAAATGTACCTTCGGCTCATAAACTGGAGAGTTTGCCACTCGCCTCTGCTCTTTCATCATTAAACCAATGTTAGTGTACAGTTTGCCCGTCTACTTTCCGATTATCCGAGGCGAGGCACGAAAGATCGAACGGGTCCAACACCTTGCTGCCAGGCTCATCCCGATTTGACTTGACTTGGGGTATGAAGACCGGTGCGAAAAACTAAGACTGTACAACTTGCCCTACCGTCGGGTGCTAGTCGGCCTCAGTATGATCTACCGTCTTCTATATCTCGGTGACTTCACCATGCTGAGACCAATGCTGTACTTACGAGTGCCATACAGCACATGCGGACACAGATACAAACTTGTCGTGCCGGATGTGAAGCGAGTTCCCCACCCACTGTGCTTCGAAGGGAGAATGGTAAATATTTGAAACACTTTGCCTGCACATGTGATGGAGGCCAGATCTGTGCAGCAGTCCAAATCGTTGTTGGATTTATATTTTACCATTATTCGATTCGGAGATCGACGGCACACTTACAATGATATCTCACATTTGTGAGTCCTGCAATACCGTGAGTCAACTATTTTGCATGTTACATGAGCATGATAACGATATTCACTGCTGACGATCTTTTTATTTTTCACTATGTTTCGAAAGAGTTGTACATAATTCCTTTCTGACTGCTATAATACAGTATTCCGTATTCTAACGGTTACTAAGGTGTCCCTACGGAACTCCACACAGGAATCTTTCATTTTGATATCATAAAATCTTACTTTAGTTTTAATTTGTAGAACGATCCAAACTTTTGTACATTAATAGGTGAGAAAGTTTCGGCCATTTTCTAGTTTAAATCACTGCATTTTCAAATGGACTACTAATGGTTATTATGGGATGATCTTTGAGCGCAATACGCGTGCACTGTGCAACAGCTTCTCTCTCCAGAAGCTTTTCCAAGCAAAGGGTACACCGCACCTTGGAAAGTAAGAGAGTTATACTCGCTGGCTTGACATCAATTAAAGGTGTAGCTTAATAAATGAAACGGAACTTTATGCTGAAATTACGAGTTATCGTTAGAGAGCAAGTCACTTGTTTCGAAACGACTACTCCAGGTAGAGAAGTGGGACGATTCTGCTCCACGGTAGAGAGAAATAGTGGCTGATCGGACGATGCTAACCACATACTCAGGCGATGTCTGCGAAACATCATCGTATGCCTGCTGGTAATCATTTATCGCAACCAAACGTCTACACAGTAGATGGATTCCCGTGTGTTACGATTAACATATAGCCACCTCATCACCCTGCGTGGCATCAGTCCACATGATATATAAGCTTGGGTATCCCCAGTGAGAAAATAAAGACCAACCTATTTGCATTTATTGCATAGCTTTCACTGTGCAGCTAGGTCAACTTTCTTGGTGGATTAATGGCGAGAAGCAAACCATCGGCACTGAAAGTAATGCTAGCGAAAGAAGAGCGTATGAATATCAAGGTATTGACAGAATTTATTATGCCTCAGTAAGCAGGCAAAGTAACCAATAAGTGGAAATAGGAGTGACCAATGGACTGCCGCCTAATGACCAAATTTCTGCCCCCGGCTTTCCTAACATGACAAACATTGGACCGTTGTCAGTCACTGAAATAATCTATAAATCCTTAAACCATGCAATAGACGCCATTTACTGGTTGCAACTGCCATCCGTGCTAAGCACACATAGATATTCAAAGCGTCAGAACACAGTGCTAGGCAAAGATTTTCTTGGACATGGTTACGATCAAAAACAGATCACACTGGGACTCACATAAGTCGCAAATTGAGCACTCGCGCAGATTGGACATACGATGTTATCGAGAGGAACGAATTATAGGTAGTTTCCTATGGGGTCCACAATGTAGTTCATTATGTAATGCCATATTTAGACATTTTATTCATTTTCTTTGAGCACTGCAAACATGCCGATGCTGGACGGTCCGCCATCTACTGCTCTAACAAGAACGTATTTAAGTGTGATTTGAATAATGCAAAATGAACAATGAGTTTATACGGGTTAAGAAACGTTGCGTTACGAGTCCCGTTGGATAGTTGGTGGGTATATCGAAATAACAATGATGATACTGATAATAATAAAATAGCACTTTCAGTATGAAGATAAGCATGTCCAAGTCCAACTATGAAAATAAGCACTTGTCGTTTGCCCCGCCGCAGTTCTGAAGTCCGTTTAGATTCACAGCACTCACAGTTAACATCAAATGATTCCATGGTAAATTCCAGGTGCAGGATAGAGACGTAGCGCCAAGTGACAAAGTGTAAGTGGGTGAGTGCGTCATCCAACCGTTTTTTAAATATTCTTAATGTCGGTGCAGAGACAACCGATTCTGGGAGAGCGTTCCATGGGTGACAGACACGAATGGAAAAGGAATTTCTGCGGCACTCCAAGTGGCTATACTGTACAGCGAGTTTCAATGAGTGGCCCCTCAGGGTTGTATTAGTGCTGAGTCGCAGTAAGGAGCGGCACACATGATGTGGGTCTCTCAGATTCAAGTATGCCATAATCAGGTCACCTCGTTTTCTGCAATAGCTTGCGCTGAATACCCCCAATCGTTGCAGCCTCTCCTGATATGAAACGTTGCGCATTCCAAGCAGGTTCTTAGATAACCGATGTTGTGGCCGCTCCAGTGCATTAAAGTCGTGTTTCAGACACGGATGCTAGGATTGAATTGCGTATTCGACATAAGGGCTAACATTCGCACTGAGCATTTGTCGAAATATGGAGCTGTTTATTTGTCTAAATGCCCGTCGCAACAGCCCGACGTGTTGGTTACCAGTCTTCGAGGCCTTTTTGGATTGCCTGGAGCAACGCAAGTTATCTTGAACCAGGACACCAAAGTCACGTTCGACAGTAGATAGTTGCAATAAATTCGTTCGGAGCGGGTATGAGTAGGTGCTCTGATGTCGGATGGAAATTACCTTGCATTTACTGACGTTGAAATGCAGTAAGTTTTGGGTTGACCATTGATACACCGTATCTAGGTCACTCTGAATAAGATGATGGTCGCGTTCACCTAAATCCTACGCGAAAACCTTTATATCATCGGCAAACGTTAGGGAGTTTGAAGCAATTCCCTGTGCAAGGTTATTAATAAACACCAAAAATAAACGCGGACCTAGTACTGAGTCTTGCTGCACACCACACTCGACTTGTGTGGGGTCCGCTAACGAGCTCCGAACTCTGAGCACTAATTGCCGTTGAAGTAGAAAGTTGGCAATCCAGCTTAAAAGTGGGTCGCCCGTCACGTAACGCTGGAGCTTGGACAGAAGTATCCGATGGTCTAGACGATCGAAAATCCAGCTAGATCACATCAACGCCTTCTCCAGCGTCAGCTGACTCGGTTCAACTACTTCGTGCGATTAGTACCTTCGTCGTGCATGACCGCTGTCGACGGAAACCGTGCTGCTGTTACAGTTTTCTAGCTAACACACTAGTGCTTCGGCAGCTATAGATTTCAGGTACTTGGAGAGTATAGCAAGAAGGGATACTGGGTGGTATCTGGAGAGTTCAATCCTGCTTCCACCTTTGTGAATCCGAGTTTTGGTTCCAAGCTTTCACGTAGCAGGAGCTTGGTTCTGGTCTAAGCAGCGCCGCAAAAACTGAGCTACAGTTCCTGACAGTTGGCTTGCTGCTGCCTCCTGTGCCTCTAAACGAATGGTATCGACAAACGGCGAGCTGCGTTTGCGTAGAGACGTCAGCTTTTGCAATACAGACTCCGTGGTAAACGTGATGTAAGTTATTCCTGGCGGATAGACGACAAAGGTTGAACAAGTACTTGGTGGCAAGACCCTTTGAAACGCGGGGGCATATTGCATCCGCAGCGCGTTTGCTGCTTCCACAGCGGTTCTTGGTGGGCCACCGGCCGTCCTGAGTGCTGGAAATCCTTGTCTCACATTTCGTATGCTATTGAAGTGCATGTACAGGAGTTTGTACTTAACACTGAAGGTTTTTGCGATATTCTGATGATAAGCGGCTTTGTCTTCTCTTAGCTGTTGTGTGCAGTGGTTACGTTGGACTAGGTAGTTGTCTCAAGTTTCTGGTGCTGTAGCTTCTCCGTACACTCGGCATGCTGCGTTACGTACTGTCATACATATTCGAGTTCTGCTCCTAACGAAAGAAACTGAGTTACACTTATTTGCGAACTCTTATATCTGAAGCCTCTGCAATTAGCTGACTGAATTTGTTGACGAAATCGAGCCACGCGTCTTTCAGGGGTTCCTCTGCAAGGAACAATCAATTTGTAGCTCTGACAATCTGGGCTAATCGATCGTAGGTTGTGATGGTTCGCACAGTCTCATCGTTCTCATTCTGATATTTCGCATAGCAGACGAAGTTGAAACTGATGACTGCGTGATCATTGCGACCCAACGGGCAGTCTAGATCCAACACATCTATCATATGCTCCTCGTTGGTAAGCACAAGATCTAGCACAGAGGGCCTGTTACCTGTTCTGTACCGAGTGGACAAAGTGATGTGATTGTACAGAGGAACACCGGTTACGAGATCTTGTAGATCGGCTGTGAATTATTCTCCGATCGTGGCAGGAGTTTCTACACAATGTACTTTGAAATCACCATGATAAGTATGTGTTTGTACTTTCGCTGTAAAATGCATCTTAAAGCTGTCTTGTGGTGGCAGACGGTTTCGGGTGTAGAGTTAGGGGTAGTACACCAAGACAATAAGACAAGCGTCTCTACCTTTTAACTGCAAGCACCACCAAAGAGAGTCGGGTAACTGCGAGTCTGAATTCTCCACGGCTTCGCACTGTAAGTCACTTTGATAATACAGGATTACCCCACCTACTTTTATGAGCCTATCGTTCCGGATCAGCTACATGCCCGGTAGCGGAAATTCAGCGTCCGTCATCCCGTGTGCAACTAAGTCTCGGTGATACCAATAACATCATATGACTCGAAAGATTGGCTATCTTGCAGTTCGGACAGTTTATTAAAAAGACCCAGAGCAATCGTATACAAGCAGGCCAGTTTCTCGGTCTCTATGATTCCACAGAGAGCTAAAGGGTCAAAGTGTGGGAGAATGCCGACCGATGGGAGGTCGGCACTTACACGTTTTTTATGCGATAATGATGCCTCGCCTGGAACTTGATTCAGCCAAGCGGCGACCCAATCTTTTTTTAGACCTGCCTCAGAGTCAAGTAAAGCAGCAGTCAAGATAAGCTGCTGTATCATCGTTCGTACATTTGCTGCTTCAGGTGCGTTGATATTTGATCTGGGCAAAGGTTCTGCGACCATTAACCAAGATTCAGGTGGAAGACTTTTCAGATTACTCTGCCATTGATCCAAAACATCCATTGCTTTATGCTCTGACTGAAAATAAGTTTTGGAATTCGAGAGCCGCATCCTCTGTAATTTGGTGACAGAGGTATCCTGGTGAGCGAAATCGACACAATATTATCCAAAGAAAGTGTTTCACGAATGAACCGCCGCTGTTCTAAATAGTGCTTTCCGGTTTCCTGAACATCGTCAAAAAAGACTTTTTGGCAAGCCATGTATGAAGATTGTGATTAGGTGGTCTTGCTTGCTGTGCTCTCTTCGACGTTTCTTTTTGATTATCGCCGCTCCAAGGGGCATCAGGATAGATACGTATCCCACATGTTCCGTGTGCCAGCGCTCTTGCGGAGAGCACGTTTTCTACGTCGGTGGAGGATTCTAATGTTACTCGGATAAGTCTGGGATCTCCATAGTGCTGCGAGTTCGGATGATGAGTATTTCGTACTAAATTTATGGGCTTGGCTTTGAAATTCATTAGCACGCACAATGCGTTCTATTAGTATTGGTCGTCTGATAACTAACCCCGCAATATGATGGCGGTGGGTTCAGGGACATTTGAGCATACATCAGTCCGGGCATTACTGTTGGATCCCATTTTCGTCGATCTACAAGGTAGCGTAATCGTTTGTCCTGACCTGCTGACAAATGTTGATTATTTACCGTTTGTCCTTCTATTCGCGTTAACGGTGTTTATGACAGAAGAGGCCGTAACCGCGGCATCCCGGCTTGCATTTGTCTCACTCTCTGCATACGCAACCCTGGTTCCCGGGGGCTTTGTCTCGACAAAAGACATTTGAGCTACAGGTACCGAGGGTTGGTGCTTCATCCTTGTTAGTGCTAGATATCAGTTCTAGTGGAAGTTGCTTAACCAGGCATTTCGAGTGGTGCGTGATTTCCGTTGCCATGAATACTGCTTGACTCTTGTAGGTACGGTCAGTTTTCGCTCCGGGTTCTGTCAAATTTGGAGAAGACATCGGAGGTGGGTGCGTGGCTGATTGCGGTTCAGCGGAAACTGATTGTGCAGCATTCCGTTGCTTAGAAGTCGCTACACTTCCGTGGTGCATACCCATTTCCATTAAAGTAATCTTATCGTTTATCCTCTGCTCGGTTTGTGCGTTTAACCGGTCGCACATCTGAACTAGGATAAGCAAGCACTAAACAAGTGGACTGGTGGAGCAGGCTATTTCGCTCTCGTACCGGTTATTAGGACAGGTTCGCATCTTTGGGATGATACCATTCCAAACAGTGTGAGCAAGTCAGATCTATTTTAACTAATCGATGACATTTTCCTAACGCGTAGATGCCTTTTGCTATGAGCCTTTTCGGATTCACATTTCTGCCATTCATCGTGGTTCCGTTACTTGACCCAATGGATTGGCTGGCATCCTGTGCTTTTCCAACTTTTAGAACGGCGCACGTCGGTCAAGCGAGCGTGGTGGTTGCAAGGTTAAATGCGCGGTCAGCGTGATCGCGCGGTCCGTGTGCTGGGCTACGCAGGCGCACTGGCCGACAAACTCACCAGGAATGGCGAGTGACTGGAGCCTGCTAACTGAATCTGAACACGGCGCTGAAGACAGATTGAGAGTTAATAAATGCTTTCACAGCGACGTTGAGAAACGCCGGATCGGAATAAGCTTAGGCTTTTCGTACTGCCTCGAGCAATCTGTATGGAATGGTGTCACATAGAACGGCAATCGGCTCAACCTGATTGAGTTATCCGCTTGTGCTTAATCACGGATGTCAGTGAAAACGGTCAATGATGGCACGGGCTTTAATCCTAGAAGATATTTGTACGTAGGATGGATCATTGTGTAGGGCTGGTAAATCCGGTTCGAATGAGCGTACAGTGACAACGCTGCGAGAAAATGGAGAGAGGATGGAGAGGAATAATCCAAATGACCCAGGAGCACGCGTGTCACGCATGTGTGTGGATGACTTTGATCGAGCAAGGAAATACACGAGCTAAACGCATGCCATGACTTTCTTCCACAATCCACTGAGGCAACCAATAGTTAATTTTCAATAACAAACATTTGTTCAATGGGTGCTCAACCAGTTGACTAAAAACGCGTCAAAAACTAAGCGTATTCGTTCCACCAAGGCATTAACTTTAGCGGAGGCAGGGTTCCAAAAAGTACCTCCTTAAGGGACTTAGAGTGATGTGTTTAAAGACAAACCCTAAACCTAAAGAATGGAAAGACTGCTTGCTCCATGCTAACTAACCTACCACACTTGTACGTAAAAGTACACCGATGGTGGCGCTTGCCTGGAAGGATTTGTATACACAACATGATACTATACATTCATTTGAGCAGCTATCTTAAAGTGAGGTGTGACATCCTCTCACTAATATCGGTAAATGGCCGCTGCAATGCACCCGAATATTCCGACGTGATCCCAGCCAATGTTGCATAGCTGACCGTTATTTGCACGCGTTTCATGCTTTGCACATCATTATTGGCTGAAGAACTGCAAGAAGAGATTTCTGTTGTGTGAATGGACTGACATTCTCAATCTGGATCGCGATTCACTTTGAAGTGACTCTGTCAATCCCATCGGTGGGCTTTATCTGTGGCAATTAAATCTTAGACACTGTCAATTCGCAACACCGCACTCATAAAGTAAAGACTATTGGATTGCAGCTCAAACGCGAGACCATTAGGTTTTCAAGCGGAACCTTTATCCTCAATCAGCCTAGTCACGGCGAACAGCACTTGTCAAAACAGTCTGTGACCAATTGGTGAAGTAATTAGAAAGTAATCACTATGTGTATGGATTATGATCTGCGATCCCAATCTGGACAACAGTTCCTTATATATGAAACCGATGTTTGGGTAAAGTGTCTTTTATTGCGTGTAACACCCAATGTCTGTCTACTGAGAAACGTGGGGAAATGCTAACATCGGAGCATCCGAGCATCATAACTTCGCTAAATCCGGTCTTGCGTTGCAAACCCATTGGCTGCAAGAAGGGTTACATTAAACCGCAAATAGTGAATCCAGATTAGAAGTCGTTAACGTAATATTTTTGGAAGCGCCGATCGCCCGGATCACCGCATCCTTCTTCATAGGCTGCAAAGCTGCCTTCGTTGGGATACAGGCATTTCACTTGGTACAATGGATTGCCTGTCACCACCATACGTTGAGCAGCATTGAGAAGCTATTTCTTCATTTGCAAAGCTCCTCATACTAGATGGGCCAATGGTTAGATGTCATGCAATTCAGTCTCCTAATCGCCCAAGTTGGAGTTGAAATTAGGGTTGCTTAGAAGGTTGCTCTCATTGCGCTAACATGGCTCTCTGGGCGCCGACAACACCCACCCGAAAGTAATGAAGGCTGTGACCACTAAGGTAAACCAGCTCCGGTCACGGTTCTTTCAAAGATGCATCGATAAACAACCAACTCCCATCATTTGGAAGCACGGCATTATTATACCAATTTTTAAAACGGAAGGCTTTCAGAGCTTGCAAATTAGCGCCCAGTGACGCTCTTTCTTGTGTTCTCGAAAGTGGTGGAAAAGGTCGTCGTTAAGGTCTTAGTGGACTACCTGGAAAAAGTGCAACATTTTAGCAGCGGAGCAGCATGGCTTTCGTCAACACTGGTCATACACCACAAACCTGCTGATGGCACGTGGTAGTTGGATGGAAATTGTCGATGGTGGGGTCGGAGTCGACGTAACATATCTAAACTTCTCCAAAGCTCTCTAGCGCCTGGATCACCGTATCGTACTTCACAAGCTATAGAGCTATGGAATCGGCTTTCTTATATTTACTGGGATTTCCCAAGTTCTTTAACAACGAAGGCGGCAGGTTTGAGTTAGAAGATCACTCTGCAACCCAATTGAAAAAGACATCAGTGGTACGACAGTGCACAATATCGACGTTTCGCTGCAGCGCAACCACCACCTGTCACACGCGGGCTAAGGATACTGCGAGGATCGCCCTGCCCATACGCAAGCTGGAACCCGCGCCGTCAGATTACAAGGCAAGCTCCTTACCCTCAGGTTACGGGCCCGATTTAGGCGGAATAATGTGTTGCACAGGGCTCGGTACTGGGACCACACCTATTCCCGGTGTTTTTCAACGACCTGGTAAACATTAAATGCTTTAATTCCCTACTTTTCGCCGATGATACTAAGATATAGCGAGGGATTACTAGCAGGAAAGATCATGCTTTTCTCCGAATTGCCTTGGAGTTTGTTCATGAGTGGTCAACGGGAAACCTACTCCAGTTCAACACCGCTAATTGCCAAGTGATCCATCTGCTTCATCTGCCGGTAATTGTTTACAGACTTGGCGACCACACCTACAATGGACCTGTGAGGAGCGTGACCTTGGGACAGTGGTGCAGGGCGATTTATGATGCTCAGCCCAAGCAATGAAGGAGTCGAGAACCAGTAAGCAACACTTTAACCTGCTTTGCAGGGCGTCCGGTAGCTCTGACGCACCAGTCCTCCCACAAATGTTTAACACGTACGTGAGCCCACAAGTAGAATACGTCATCCAGGCATGATAACCGTGGTGGAAACAGAATCTAGCTGCTCTCGGGACTCCACAACGAGCGGCAACTAAGGACATTAAGGGCCTCTTTCATGTACCAGGTCAGCTTGGATTGAAGCTACTAAGAATATACAGTAGTTGATATCGGCACTTGCGGGGACTTCATAATGGTTTACCAGGTTCTGAATAACCCAAACTACATTCGCCGTCTGCTACTGGAAGTGAAACACAACACTAAATTAAGAGGTCACCCTTTGCAGCTGACAATACGGTATAGCCGGCCGCAAAGCCGCAGAACTTTCTTCTCACTTCGAGTGTGTCAGCCGTGAAAAGCCCCCCAATCTAATGATATTCCAAAAACGACTTGCCGAAGCATGGTCCGAGTCGCATTTCGTTTTTTGCCTTCTGTTAGTCAGGAGGCTACATAAAGCAACCAAAAGGTGTTTTCACGATTCCAACCAGCTGATTTATACTTTTATCATACGAACGTCTCAGCACTTCTACGCATGTCTATGTACAACCTCTATGGTGGGTCAGGCAAACAGAGGCGTAGCATAGGGGGTGCGGGGACGGTCCACCCAGGTCGCCAGGCGACAGGGGGCAACCTTTTTAGTATCGTCGATTGTCGGATAGCAAATCCAAAGGGCAAAATATCCGGATAAACTGAGGGTTGAAGATTTTAGTGTTACTGTGCATGACCAACAATACATTTGCGCCTTGTGTAAACGTCCTTCTCGACAATCATCTTACTTCTCTCATTGTGGCCACTTTCACCACATCCATCACAGCGTCCCAAACGATTATCTTTTTCATCAAAACTGATGTGTACTTTACCCTGAGCCGATTATGTGGCCTTCAGTCGCCTATTCTGCCCTTAGTCATGGTGAGACTCTTACCACCGCCCCGGGAGACAAAAGTAGTAGCTACGCCACTGCAGGCAAGACCCCTCTCATCTTATCACGAACTTTTTTCCTCAAAATTTTCCAACCCACGGTACTTAGTAAGCGTTGCCTTTTACCCATAACACACATTGTTCCCTTGTTCCATTGCTTAGCATAATCCTCCATAACGATTTCAACCTCGATGCATTACAAAAGGAGCGTCATATTTTTCTTTTTTTTGCTTTTTAGGTTTCGTTTCTGTCTTTTACGATTATGCGACGTTATTGTATGGCGGCAGTGGCTGAAATGTTCCTCTAGCTCAGCTGTTCCTGAACATTCTGGGCCGTGGACTACAGTTTAGTGGAAGATCGAAAGGCGGACCCCTTGAAATATTGTTGACTACAGGACTAGACTTTAGTAAACTGAGAATGAGGCGGAGTGTCCTGAAAACCTTCAATACTGTACACTTCATTAACACGCGTGTTCATCTAAGTTGGTAAAAAAAGAAAGTGATGAATGCAGGTGGGGGGAAACAACGTACAGCAATCCTTAATTTGACGGATGAAGTTACTGCTGACATACAGTGCTGAATTCTTTGATGTTAGGTGTTATTTATGAAACTATGACCTCATATTTGGTTGAGCTTCATGTCTGTTGCGGCACTTTTTATGTATAGGTGTAATGCAAAAATACACGTTCACTCGAATAAGTTGTTGTATATGAAAGTAGCAAGGCGACAGCCGTCTTTGATATACCAGTCTCAGTCGTTCGTTGTACACCAGAAATCAGACAGTAACACTTTGGGAAGCGCTTTCTTAAGAGAAGGCCGTATTACCAACTACTACGGCATCAGAATTTGGCACTGAGTATTTCTGTGACACCTTTACCAGTATTCTTGTTTTCAGATAACCACTTATTTTTATTTATAAATATATAACTGCTAAACTATGAATAAATAATTAAACACTGGAATTGCAGAATGAAACTCAAACTTGATTGCTTTGATAGTCAAACTTGGAATAAATTACAAAATAAAGTAAAGAGAGCAGTTACTATTTGCCGTCGCGTAGGTAGTTTCTCTTCAACTCGTAAAGTCGAATAAGCACATTCATCAAACACTGAAACATCCACACTTTCCTTCTTGGCTCCCCTGGGTGGAATCACATCAATGGGCCTCTCTATCGGATTGGTCGATATAGGAGACTAACAAGTTTTGAAATGACCGCCAAAAGAGGCAATAGCTCATGATTTACTTTTTGTCTCCCTCAGGGACAAATTGAGTTATTTGAGCTTGCGTGGACGGAGAATGACCAACCCAGCCTTTAGTCATCGAATCACAGAAGATTACTGCACTACCATTTCTGACATTTGACAGCTTCATTCACTGAGCCTATAAGCTTCTACCAAACCAATTTTCCTTCTTGGAAGGAGGTTGCTTTACATTAGCGAATCATGAGGATAATGTAGACCGCCAGATATGATGTAACAAAGCTTAACTGCAAGTTTTTCATCCAATAATGAAATAAAATGATCCCGTCCAAAATTTATTACCGCACTATAAGATTTCGGGAAATCCCGCGGGCCACAATTGGAGAAACACTACTCTAGCTAAGGTTGCTGCTGCTGCTGATGTTGATGATGATGATGATGGTGAAGGTCATGTGATTTCGTATCATGTCTTTGGTGGCTCAGCAATACTTCAATTCGGCTGAGGCGCCAGCTGTGAATCCGCAGGTCTTAACCTGGGGCAAACGAAGAAGCTTAGGATGAGATTGTCGCAGCTAGCCTCAGTCAGACATCCACCACACATACAGGAAAGCGCTAGACGGCCGTTTCATCCTGTTGGGACTCGTTAGGAGCGCGCACCCGCTGCAGCCTGCTGCATTCGGACCCACGAACTTACTCGCGCATCCTGCGGCGGGTGCGTGCTACTGACGAGTCCCAATGGGAAGAAATGATCGTCAAGCAATTTCCTGGATGTGTGTTGATAGTCTGCCCCGGTCTAGCTGCGACTAAACCACCAAAACCAAATAAATCCCCCTACTACTCACTACTTATTAGTAATCGTTTTGGCTACTTACAGGCCGCCGCGATTGGTGGCGGCATGCAAAAGAAGTCTTTGATCTGGGGTCCAGCTCTGTCCTCTGCACGTTCATAGCGTACACGCCAGTGGAGGATGAGCCACGATATATCGCAGTTAAACAGCAGTTATGGCATCCCGCCGCATGCACCCATGGCCCGGCGCTCAAGTCAATGACTTGTAAGAGTAAGGTCATGGGTTCGAATCCAGCAGGATTCTGCGGCTGCGCACTACTGACGAGTCCTAATAGAACGAAACGGCTGGCTAGCGCTTTCCTGGATGTGTGGTAGCTGTTTGATCCATTCTAGCCTGGATTAACCCTTCCGAAACAATGAATCCCCCACCCCCCTAATAATCAGTAACTGCCTTAGAAGCTAACATGCCATTTCTATTGGTGGTGGCTTGCGAAGGTAGTCCTAGAACTGCAGGCAATCTCTGTCGGAATGCAGTTTTATGTTGCATTCCACATAATTCATTGTCTGGAAAACGACTATTCTTTGTGACAGCATGTGCTCATGCTTGTGTCATCGCTCCGAATTTATTCGTTTTTTCTGCGACTTTAAAATAGTTGGAGCGATTGCTAGCAGAGATCACAAATTATTCTAATATGACCCTTACAATAGGTGCGCCCGCGTAATTGAACGCGGCTAAAACAAGCGGTACACGCACGTTATCTGCAAACTACCACGCATATGCTTGAAGGATACCGATTGTGGAAATTTTCTGGTAGAGTGACATTGCGCTACTGGCGCGCGATAACATAGGCTGCTCAGGACAATCCATGGAAATGTCTAAATTTAAGCGCTCAGCAGGTTGCTGCTTTGAGAAAAACTTCCGGGACCACTGGAAATTCCACCAGGCTACCTTGGCAGAAACAGCACCGCGATACGCTCGAGACTTCACATCGAAGCTCGACTAAGAATTTCCCATACTTCCTTCATCCCCAATAGCTATTTAGGCCGAAATCCGAGTAGCGTAAGCCTAATGACGTAGCACATCTGTCTGAGTGTAAACCGCGTTTACGGCCACCTGAAGCTCAACCACAGAATCGACCTGGTGGAGGGGGACAACTGGGCGAACTTTACCTGGCAGTAAATCCGAATGTGGTATCGCCAGGAGCTCACTCCCTCTGCAAGTGAAATCCTAAAGCCCTCCATCTCACATACTTATTGCTCACAAATCATTGACCGTTAAAACAATTTGACAATGAATTAAGCCATTATGTGGTAAAGCCCGGGTTTATTTGAGTAAGAAGTGGCAAAGCAAACCATATGCGAAGCATATTTATCATGAAATCGACTTATGCGGATTCATGCGATTGTTGGGGCGGAAGGCATGATGAGCCCACCAATGTAGAACTTGTTGGGTGTTGGACTAGCTGCCCATAATACACTATGTTCCATCGCTCCATCAGATAGGCTGCAAATACCGTGCATGAATCCGTATAGGTGACTTGCAAGGATGTCACCAATTTAAGCACAACTGATGTCAGACCCCTGGCCTTAAAGTGTGTATAAGTTTACCTGGTCAAACTCGGTCAGTTGTGTTACCCCGCAGTCCAAGAGCCGGTGAGGTAATAACAGAACACAACTTTGTCAGTCTGGTCGGCAACACTAATTGAATGACAATCACAATTCGCACTAAACTCTACTGTAGTTGTGCAGCTAACCCCGATGGTTACTGAAACTCTAGTGAAAAAACTAAGCTCTTCTCTGCTCTCATGAATTCCATTTTTACTTCATCCTCAAACCCTTGGCGATTAGCATGAGAGAAGGCTGTATCGCATGTCTGAACTTGTATTTCTATTGGTGGATTAATGAAATCCAACACTTGGCATATCCAGACCGACGAGCAAACTATCAGCACGGAAATTAGTACCTGCGATGGAACAGCTCATGATTGAAAATGTATTAATAAAGAGTTCGTTATGGTTCAGTAAACACGCAATAATACTGTGGAGTTATCAGTTTTATGGTAATAAACCAAAGAAGAAGAATATGGTTACGAAACCCTCTCTAACTAAGCAACAGCCTGCAGATTTTCGTTGCCAACTGCTTAGTATGGGACATATTCTAAAACTTTCATTTACGTTCATTGTTTTACGAAGTGACTGAGCCTGGCTTCCTAGTTCAGTCAGCTGGAGCAGAATGTCAGACCGGTGATATCAGCAAGAAGCATGATGTTCCCAGTTTTCGCGCACAGTCATCAGAAATGGTCAGTATAAGTGTCTGCAAACGACCACTTAGCTAAAGAAAGTGAGTGCAGCAAAAGGGAAGAGCCCCTAAACAGAATTTACTCGCACTCGTCTGTATGAGACTCAGGTACATCAACCGAGACACGTCATCAACAATGGGACTGCAGGAACTATGAATTTCGGCTGCAAGAAAGTTCATTTTGTTGTGCTGAGATATATGCGTGTATCTGTCAGTCTTGGTGTAACTTTGAAGTCTCCCACAGAACTTCTGTGCAAGTGGAAACCCAGCCAGGTTGCTTATTTACGACCGCTTTGAGTCAGTGTTAGAAAGAACCATCACAATGTGTTTAACTGTGTAAAAAGGTTTCGAATCTACCAGTAAGTCAGCTCAATCCAGCGAGGGGTTTGAATTCCAGCGTGCTTGAAATTTTGTGAGCTAATCTGCCGTAACTAAAGGGCTGATCAATCAAGTATTGACACATAGTGGACAGCACAAACCAGGGTATATGTGTCTTTTTCCACAGTGTTTTCAATATGCTTCATCATCCGTTTCATTTAGTCATCGTTCTGACTGGCTGAAATCTTGTCGTTTGGTAGTGTGTTCAATAAATTTCCATGATTAGTTTTATGCGGCATGTATCTTTCTATTCTGGGCAGAATGTGTTTTCGCATATGGGCACCATGCAGCCATGGGCTAGCTTATGGGTACCGTTTATTAGTTCGGGGGCAGAACGCCATGACCTTATTTGGACCACGCGCACTTTATACAGAAATCGTAGTGCATTCGGAAGAAAAGGCCAGCACTAAATGAACAGAATTTCCCACTCGGGGACACTAATGACCTACCCACACGATGGTTGATGCTGTCTTCCGTTCTAATCCCCGATTAAGACTATGGTCGGTTAAGAAGATGTGATCGCATAACGTCGACAATTGCCTCTGGGAGTCCCTTCTCATGAACCACTGCAAAAGGTTTATAGGGGCGTTGCCCGAAACTAATAGTTAACTATTTTCTCATTTATGACATTAGCATAGTTTAGTTGGACCTTTGCTTAACGTGCCGAGTAGTATGGATAAGGCCGCTTCATCATTTCCGATTGAGTAGTTAAGTTACAAGCACCGACCACGGATAGACTATGATTACCTCACCCCGTGGTAGTGAGACAGTTACTAGACATACCAATGAACCATCGTCCCGCTATGTGCCATTACCCTCCAGTCATCATGAACTCCAGCAAGGAAATATGAGCAGCCAGGATTCAAAATCGCGTGGCACACTGTCAGACAAGGTGAATCAGTGGCACACGTTTCATTACCCTTTAGCAACTACACTTTAACTGGGGATCTTATGCTGCCATCGCAAAAGTAAATATGAGACTGTCTTAACAGGGTTGACGTAGAAATCCATTGAGAAACTAATCTGGTGAACAAAAACTATATTGAAAAAATAGTGTTCGGCGCTAAGCTGTGCTATAAACCTCAGGATGTAATCAATTCAACATGTACAAGCACAAGAAGGGCATTTAAAAGGTGGCCCTAGTGAGCTAGCCCGAGGCATTTCAAAGTCAGCAACTTGAAAATCCACCAAGATCTCTCATATGGAAATCGGTTGTAAAAAATCGGTGAACTTCTACTTCATTTAAAGCACTGCATGTGCACCCTGCCAGCACTAACCAGCCAAGATTAAATCAGCTGATTGTAGGTAGAAAGGAAAATGTAGTAACCTCTTGCAAAAGTTTAATTTCAGTCAGAATTGAGTAACTGGAGCTGACCGAGTCTGTTCAAAAGATTACATACAAACTTTCGCCAAAGAACAGAGTAAGGCATGTAGATAGTTATCTCCGTTTTGAACCTGTCAACCTGAGAAAAATTTCGTTAAACATGTTGCAGTTGTGCCTAAAATGATAAATTTTGGCTCTTCTTAGTAGTGAGCATGAATCTAGTTGTTTAATGGTTAATTGCACTCTTGCTCGTATAATTCGGAGGCCACTTGTCTTCAATGTATCCCAGAAGTAAACTAGTTTCGCGCCCAACTCGTGTTGCCAATTAGTGACGAAATATTTAATCAACCGAAATGCTGCCATTGTTAGGGTTTCAGTCGCATCGATACTTGTGCTTAAAAGCGGGGAAAACGGCTGACGCCGGGAATTTATGTGAACCAATAATGATGGAGGAGTAGACATATGGATTTTCAGCCGGGGAATCTGCAGTTTTGGAAGATGACTTGGGCGCGCAATAAAGTGCGTTATTGTAGTCGTACAAATAGATGGAAAAGTCCCTGCTAAATTAGCATCACTTTATGTCGTTCTAATCACTTCAGCGAAATTCTGTCCTGTTGCCAACAATACCTTTGGGCGTGGCCCAACCAGAACCAGGTTTTCGGCTTCTGTAATCTAACGAGTATCCGTTGGCCTAAGTACAGCGAGACAGCTCTTATTGGACGAGGTCTAAGGTTCCGTGTTCCAAACTGTTATCCCCACAAGCTGAGCTAACAAATAGCTTAAATGAAAAGCTGATAAGTCAGTGCAGAAAGGAACGGCAGCTCACTTCCTCCACAATTCTTTATAGGTTCTCCAGCTTACATCCCCTTTGTCATCTGGATGGCTTAGTTTGTTTGCAGAGCTTTATTTTAATTTAGTTGTGATCATAAACTGGTAACTGCATACGGACCAAACATACATTGTTCGACACATCAGCGGGCCCTAGTTGTTAGCCACATGCCGCCTTGTATGCCAACTTCTATCACGCTTACAAGCAACCGTTTAGCAAAAGTTTGGTTTTTACCCCGATTACCGAAGCCATGTGGCTATCATTCTGTTGCCTTCACACGCAAACTTCTAGCGATTGAAAGTGTCTGAATTATGTCGATGTTCTACTACCCGAATGTAAAAGCAAGCATTGTAGATACATTGTGAACCCATGATTATAGGAATGAAGAGGTTACATCGCGGTCAACTGACCGCTTCCGATAGCAGACTTTCAGCCATGAGGTATGCTCATGTATGGGGTACTGCATACATTATCTCAGGGCTTATGTTGGCGCTTCAGGCTCACCAGAGGACTGCACCACTTGGTTAGTCGTCACTATACTTTGCCGACGATTTAGTCAAAAGAAGTCCCCGAAACCAGAGTCGAGTCACCAAAAGACATCATAAAATCTTTACCGATTTGGGGAACTATCTTTAGGATACCTTGCACCATCAGGAAACAATGCGACTAAACAGTTCCAGGATTTCTTCGCAATACATTTTTGAGTCTGGCACTATATTGTTGAAATCGACCTGGCGTAGTACGTTAGAAATAGCGAAGTTTATCAACGCTTTTCAAGAGTCAAGCAATTAAAGTAGACAGCGGATGACATTGCGCAGTGGGATAATTACGCCAAAGCCTTCAACAGATAATTGAGGAAGGACCAAACTTAACAACTAGAAAGTACCGACTGCCAGTTACCTGTCGCTTTGCATTATTAATTCGGGTTCACATCTTGACTGTCATCCGCCTCCACCTTCGTGTATTTTAGAAAATCCCACGCGATTGATTTATGGTATGTACTGACTTGAAGCTGAGCATCCATAGTAAACCGTTTACCGGAAATCCCCAGCTGTTTAGTGCTTCCAACAACCAGAGTAAGCTGGGCTGTGGTTGACGAGGAAGGTATATTTATTAACTTCAATGCAGGGGAATGGAGACGGGAGGCTCTCTCTTTTATATTAGTAGCGTACACCTCCGCTTGCTAGCAAGCTAGTTTGCCTAAATCATTGTGAACGAGACGAATGCCATAAGTTGCGAGTGGGGGGCAAGAGGTATGACACCAAACATCATCTACCTGCATCAAATTTGAGCATAAAAGTCTGCCCTGCAACCACCTCAGTTTAATTAGTACCTCGACGCACTCCGGTTCCCCCGGTGGCTTCAGCTGTGGGATGATTCTTCACCATTGTACCATGGTAAAGAAATCCTTATTTTACTTGCGTTCTAACAAGCCGTTTTTAATGTCCTGTTGCGAAATATTCCCCTTCGTTTCGTACCACAGTTTTCCTTTCCTGTGTGTAGCCCATACGATGAGTCCTTCAATTAATCTCAAGCGATTCTCGGTTCCGTCATATTAGGGCAGGTTACATGAGACGCAACTCCTTCCGTGTGTTGACTACGTAGTCAGTTTAAACTTCAGAACTTTAGGCCTGCATAACTAGTTTGTTCCGTTCAATGTCATCGAGGTTTCCAAAAATTTGGACAAGTGAAACCAAACGCACGCCATCAGGTGAAGAACCGGCAAATGGCCGCGGTGTTTCCGTTTTTGTACTACATGCGATCACATTTCATTCTGCTGAAGAAAACAAGGATGAAATAGGGGTTGTTAAGAGTAGTGGTGGCTTTCACCATACCCGCCAGCAGATTATTTCCTAATGCATCGTATCTTCTGGCCAGATGATTACTGTACTTAATCGCTGGGACTACCATTTGGGTAAACGTCACCGAACACTTTCATAGGTTGTTAAGGATTCCAATCTCCATCGTTAGACTGCTCATTTGCACGCTGCCACAAATCAGCCTTCTATCGATTCATCCTTCATATAGGGTGCTCGGAACGATGACAATGTTTAAATCGTGAGAGACGCAAGGGACTATAGAGCAACTCGACGACGTGAGCTAGTGGAGCTTCAAACGCGACATCCAAGGCATAGTAGCTAAGCTCGCCAACCCAATGCGAGTCACCAGTTGCCAAATTTCAAAACACTACGTTGTACTGAGGCTTCTCCGTGTTGTACTAAATTTTACCGATGAAGCAGAAGCATCACCATCATCATCAACAGCAGTACATCAGCCATTTGAACTGATGCTTCGCTGTCATACAACCATAACGACCTATGAAATAAAGAATAATAAGAGGGAGAGAAGGGCGACTTACCTGAAAACATGAATGCCCTAAGCAAACATTCAGGGTCAAGGCGCCTGCACATTGTGTAGACAAAATACCGTCACAAACAGCTGGCTATCGTGCAAAGATAAGGCGGCATCGGCGAGACAGCTTCCTTGCGGCTTTCACTGCCACGCGTCATAATCAGCCATTAACCCGCAGATAACTCAGCACCAAACACACTTTAAACAATCAATCGGATTAGGAGAAGGCAGCAAACACGCCACTGGTGTCGGTTGCGAGCCATGTCCTGTAAAGCCTCGAGCCAAGCGCAAGGAGAGTCACGTGGACGCCTGCACGGAAGGCGAGACGGACCAACGCTACCCAGTTTGGTCGTCAGTGACTTCATTTCCCGCTGCCAAGTCAACTTCTGTCCACCTCGAGCCTTGCGCCACCCTACACCTGGTAGACTGAACAAGACCCTCCTAGGTATGCGGTGACCAGGAATACGTAGCAGGTGCCCGAGTCAACGCAACGTATTCAGTGCTCTCTGTTATGCTATGGAGCCATCATGCTTATCACTACTTAGTACTCACCTAGGCACATCATCGTTGCGGACACTGGTGCCATCCGACTCCAGCAATGCTTCGCAGACAATGATGATCAAAGAATTGAAGGTGCCTCAGATCTTCAGACCGAAGGGGCCAAGTCTCACTACCATAGAGCAGAACGGCCCTCACTGTGGCCTTGTATACCCGGCCTCTCAGACGGAGGGAAACTCCCTTCTGTCGCCAAAAATGCCGCAGGTTCAAGAAGGTAGCTCTGGCTTTTGCAATGCGTGAGCTGACGTCAGTTTCTGTGCGCCCATCATTGCTGATGCAGCTGCCAAGATAAGTGAAATGATCAACCACCTCGAGTTCCTCGTTAGCAAGTGTCAAGGGGTCATCAAGTGGCTGGTGGTCCTGCAGCAACACTTTGCACTTTGGTGCAAAGTGCATACCAAATAATGGGACCACACTGGACAGGATAATCAAGGTTGATTGTGCCGTCACAACATCATCCAAAAGCAAGATGATATCGGCCGCAAAATCTAGGTCAACTAACCTTTCACCAGGCAGCACTTCAATGTCTACATCGTGAGATTCCCCAAGGGAACACTCCATGATATAGTCCACGACGAAATTGAACGAAAATGGGGAAATCGAACAACCCTGACGAACGCCACTTGTGGTCGGAAAACTATCCGATAGGACACCGTAGAACCTGCCGCGGCCTGTAGTGTTCGAGTACCGAGCACGAAGGATGTTCACATATTCCGTGGGAACACCTTTCCGCGCAAGTACTTCGAACAGAAGACATCGATCGACTGAATCGAACGCACGCTTGAAATCGAGGAACACAGCTATTGTCGATCTGCGGTATGCGTGACGCTGCTCTAGCACCTGCCGCAAGTGTACATATGGTCTATACATCCACGTCCTGGACGGAAACCGGCCTTCTCTTCCCTAATCCGAGCTTCCCGTTCCACAGTGAGGCGACGAACGATAATCGAGGCCGATGATTTTGCCACAACTGGCGTTAGACTAATACCCCTGTGGTTAGAACAGTCTGTGCGACCGTGCTTCTTCTATATTGCCACTATAATCGATTCGCTCCAATTAGCCGGGACACTCTCTTCCTTCCAGGTACATTCGAGTAAGGAGGTCAGTGCTTTGCAGAGGACCTCACCCCCATCCTTAAATAGTGCAGGTGAGAGGGAATCCGGGCCAACGACACGAAAACTATTACGGGCTGGGATCGTGTTTCGGACCTCGGACTCCGACGGAGGCTCTAAACTAACCGTCCATGGCTCGTGCTGCATCACCTGAGTAGGAAGAGGTCCGGGAGCAAGGGACCAGCTGAACTGATCTTGAAAGTGTTCCACCCAACCAGCCATACGGCGCTCCAGCGCACCCGCGCTGTCTCTGATTGTCTCACTGACGCCTGGTTTTCTGGGGTCAGTGGTGCGGATTAGCTGGAAGAGCTTGCGGCAATTGCCTACTGCTCCTGCCTCCTCCATTTCTTGAGCCCTACTGGTCTACCAGGCTTCCTTGTCAGCACGTAGGCTCCGCTTCAGTTCGCGCCTAATAGCGCGTCTGGTCACATTGTGCTCAGAGCCAGCCAGGCGGTATCTTCTGGATTCCAACATATTCACCGGCCTCTCGGATATCCAGTGACTGGTGCGGTGACGATGGATAGTGCCACAAGCAGCTGCTCCTGCGTCGTGCATAGCAGCGGAGATCCTATTCCACTGAAGTTCAGTGTCATTAGGACAAGACAGCGAGAGTTCGCTATGCAGTGCTTCTTGATAGGCTTGCCTGACCGAGGGCTGAGACAATTTCTCCGTTGCCAATCGGGGGAGACGCTTTGTGCGCCTCCCGGTACAGTTCATGGAGAAACGACAGCATACCAAAGCATGAGCGTAGTCGACACAGGTACTCCAGTACGAGCGGCAATCCAGGATGGAACCACGCCACCTGTAACTTATGGCTATGTGGTCAGTTTGGGTCCAACTCTGGCCAGGTACAGGAGGACGCCAAGTGGCACTTCGGCGCCCACTGTGTCTAAAAGCAGTGCTACTAAGAAACAACTGGTGTTCCGCACACAGTTGCAGCAGACGCTCACCGTTGTCAGTCCGTTCGGAGTTAAGCCCATAATTACCACCCAGCTGAGCTTCTGAATAGCTCAGGCACCCTATTTGTGAGTTCATATCCCCTGCAAGTACTATGATAGCTGAACTAGTAGCACTCTGTAGTAGCGCGTTCAGTTCGTTATGGAATGTGTCCTTGACAGCATTTGAACTGCAGTCAGTGGGAGCATAAGCGGAAACCACGAACAAGCAGCGTTTTGTACTACTTTGTGAAGTAACCTTATTGGATGTCGTCAGACGGGCTGCACATAAACGGCTGTTCACCGGAATCCAATCAACCAACCACGGCTCAGCCTTGGAGCTTAGAATGATACCTACACCAGCTTGACCCGTGAGTGCTGCTGCATCGGCGTCTCCGGATGCGTGCAACCAATAACGAGAGGATAAGCCGGGTGCAGTTAATTCAATAACCCCTCTAGGGTCATTGATCCTAGTTTCGGACACACAACACAAATCAATACCCAGTGTGTCCAAGGTGTATGCGAGTGTATGCGAGTGCAGCCTGTTGACCTACTTTTCTTAGAGTGCGAACGTTGTATTTCGCCATGGAAACGGGTTAGCGTGGCTTTATAAGGGACTTTTGCCGATAGGCATCCGATAGGTGCGGTGGGATGGTGGCTGCAGATGATTCTACTCCAGTGGCACTTCGGTTGCTGTCAATTAAGCTGGGAAGTACAGATGGAAAGTTAGTAATGGGGGTTGGGATGGGAGTAAGATGAACAGGTGGAAAAGAAACAAGGGAGGCGCCAGTAGCAGCATGTTTTCGCTTATGCGCCCTGCTGTAGGCAGCAGATAAGGCAACGCTTGATAATCTGCGCGACGGCCGGTGTAGGATGTAGTTTATGTTTGAAGAAAATGTCATGGGTGTATGTGGGCTGATACTGCCAGGGCGCCCAGACCTAGACAGGAGGACGATTAGGGTCCTCATCCAAAGCCTTTGGCTCAAAAGCCTGTCCGCAAGGCAGCGAGGAGGTGGCAATGATTTAGTTTTACCGAAATGGACGCCATCCCATTTCAAACCCCAAACCTGGAGGACCAGGAGACTGAGTTTGTCTGACCTCTCACCACTGACCAACGTGGTAGGAGGTGATGCCAGGAGGCATCACCCAGTATAGCTCAATGGGTCAATGAGGTACGCAAACCGTCGCACCACGTTGAGATCCAGTCCCGTTGCGACGGAAGCAGAAGCAGTTCTGGTTTTAAAGCTAATCTCCGGAACGGGCTCTGTTTCGTCTGTGTCTTCCCGGTTAGTTCACGTAGCCAGCGTAAGCAGGCGAAGCACAGCTGGAAGAGTACCGGAAGGAGCCCGTAACCAGGACCCTCCTTGCTCGCGGTGTCCCCCAGCTTGGAGGACATAATGAGAGTGCTACATTCAAGGGACCCCGTCCTTAGCAAATGTCACAGTTCAGTGTATCTCGAGGCAACCTGGATTGCTAAGTAACAAAGGATATCTCCCGAGGATTGCATAGCTGATGCTTTAATGCACATGGAAGTGAACAAGTGTATTGGCGTGCTGGTATGTGTATAGCAGAGATTACCTTCCGAGCACCTACGTAAAACGGCGTCCTCTAAGCAACCAAATGACATGTGCCATTTAATTGAACCACGTAGTGACAACAGTTCAGACAACACTAATCAGCTAGGCGCCGAAACCGATCAGAGCTCGTAAACAATCACCCAGTAAGTATCCTCCGGTGCTCTCAAAGAAAACAGAGCAGATCGTAGCTTAGGCATTAAAAGTTTGTTTAAAACGATCCAACATCGAAGCACCGGATTGGCAGGGGTTACATTAACATTGTTCCATTGTTCCATCTGTCACGTACTTACTGACGGTGCCTGGAAGTTGCATCGAAACGGCTGAGACTGGGACCGGAACAGTCGTCTTCTATCTCGGCTTTTCAAAAACCTTCGACCGCTTACATCACTATATGCTACTCCAGAAGCTGCAAACTTACGGAAATGAGAACCCTGTCCTTAAACGGATCCGAAACTTCTTTCTTCAGCGGCGGCTACATTGGGGGTTCTTGGCTCACTGTTGGGTCCGACTGAGGTGAAATGTGTTGTTCCGCAAGCGTCAGTGATGGCACCGCGCTTATTCTTTTTTATTAAAGACCGTGTGCGTCTTTAGATGGAACTACTTGCTTTTTGCCGAGGATGTCAAAAGATAACGGGCGATCGGTAATGAGAAAGATCACAAACTGCTACATAGAGAAATAGACCGTGTTTTGAATGATCAAAGCCTAGTCTGCTACTGATTAGTGGGTTATTTTGTAACACACGTTGTGTGAATGCATGCGACGCGCAGTATCAGGGTGGACCGCGATTCGCATTGAAGTGAACCTTGACCAATTCGATCACTAGGACGGCTACTGATAAAGCAGATATCTAGTGGATGTCACCCGTCCGAAAACACCGCACTCTACTAATCTACTTCCGTTCAACGCGGATAAGTGTAAACTAGTATATCCACACCACAAGCCGGATAACAAAGATAGGCTGGGAGACAGTCTTGCTGACCGTCTTACATGAGCGTGACACTGAAGTAGTGATGTAAGACGACCTCGACTGTGCGGAGTAATCCTTGGTGGCTTCCAAATTCCCGAACCAAAATGTTGGTCTCATACAGAGGATGTTCGGATGGTTCGACCTTTCCATCTTCCCGCAAATACTCATTACATATGAGAGGCCACATATGGCAAACTTAGGTCAAAAGTGACAGCACTGCACTGCAGTACCCACAGCGAACAGCAACCAAAATGTAAAGGGCTTGTGCAACTTCTTATACTAACTACCACTGTGAGCCCTAAGAGTATACAGGGAGGTTATTGCCGTCTACAGGGCGACCTCATTCAAAGGTATCAGGTTTTGTGAAACTCCGGTTAATTTTGTCACCACCATTTGAAACTTAGATGCAGTACAAAAATGAGGGGCCATCAGCTGAAACTGATCACCCAGTACAACCGGCCGGAATGCCACCGGAAACTTTGTGGTAGTACGTTAACTAATAATGGCGCAATACTCTTTAACTACTGTCTTTGCTATTGAACTGCCGACGCTGTATCCCCGCTTTGGAGTGAGGTGGCCACAGCTGTGACTCCACCAGCTGAAGTTGTTTGTAGAAACCCACGAATAAAACTAGTTGACTCTCACAATGTAACCCTAACTAGACTGCTCAAATGAAAAGACTCCAAAGGAGAATAAAGTTAGCATTGAAATGCCATGTGATGGAAGCATACATTATTGCAGTGTCCACAAGTCCTATGGCCACCGCTAGTGGTTGTGACAGCGTTTCGATCCTACACAGTTTAAGTGTTCACTAAGTGTAGAACATTTTGCCGTAAGCGTCTGTTTGTGAGGCTGTCGACAATAATTTTGAGTAAGGAGTACCTATAGTTCTAAGTTGTGAACACCTACAGCAACGTTAAATATTTCAAGCGAAAGAAGATGTAATCGCTGAGACACCGTGAACTACCTCAGTAACGCAATGATAATTATAGCTGCCAAACAAACGGCTCTGGCGACTTACCTCAACCACGCTGCTGTTTTCAGTCATTGACAACACACAAGGTGGATTTGCTTAGGCTTGGCCCGATTGAGCTGGGGAAATTCGGTATTCCCGTAATAATCTCCACATTATCTGCTTCACGCACCACATTAGTCCCACGTTCACCGTGGTGAGCACCTCCAATCTGCTCTCCGATTGCCCGTCTGTGCATCAAACGATCTATGGAGAAATTTGGGCTACTCGGATCGTGTCTCTCATGGAATACTTCAAGCTTGATGGATGATTCCACTGTATTGTCATGCGAGCGTCCGGTGAGCCAAGGGTTATGCGGGCTGAGATTTGATATCCATGTGGGCACCAATCCCCTCATTAGTTCGTCTGTTGATAACATGCCATCTTGCCTAGTTACCGCTGGTTGAACAATTTCCGTTGTGCATTCCTTGGTTGTGCTGTCTTGGTCCACAACTGTTCGCCTGGGTCGCTTTGCAGTGTAACTGGTTGTGTGTTGCTTGACTTGTGCAGATGTGTACAAAGAGTCATGTGGTAATACTACAGTGTCTAGTGAGTTCGGATGACACTTCTCCGTCGTCCGACACTTGTTTTTGGTAACTGGACTGTTCGTCTGTAGGTATGGTTCTGTTAAGTCTGGAACAAGGCCACACTGGGAAATCGTAGTCAAATCCGCCGTCAGATCGAATGAGCACGAATCATAAATTGAACCTGAGTAGAGTGCTGACCCTCTTCCTTTGTGTTCTTGGGTTAAAGGTAGGTGTTTACTGCTTGAGTTAACCAAACAGTCATAAGGTCCAGGGAAAACGGCATGCTCTGAAGCATACCACCTGTACTCTGAATGAGGAACCGACTGTGACACTGGACAACGTGTACCGGAACAGCCGGAACACTTTAAATTGTGTGTATGGTTATACGATTCAGAGCGCGCTAAATTAGGTTGCATCCATTCATTTTCGTGCCAGGTAACTGGTCCAGCTCGAGAAGCAGTGTGCAACTCAGTGCCCTCAATGTTTTCGCACAAACACGGACACGAAAATTGAAGTCCATCACTCTCTATCGGATGACTATGAACCACCGAACGAGCCATGTACATCGGTGTGGCTTGAGAAAACGGAGTTACAGCAGTTGCACCAGTACCATCATGTTTCAGATTGGTGGCCGTCAGCCGCATTGCAGCCTGGAGATAATCGATTCTGGTTAGATTTTGACAAATCTCCAGTTCACCATTGTATTCATTTGCTAATGATCGTTTCCCGGAAGATTTATCCTTCCTCTGCAACGAGTATCTTTCGTCGAACACAGACATGGTATCATCCCCATCTGAAATATCATCGCATTCCTCGTGATGGGGTGTATTTACTGATCCTAACCCCTGAGAGTGTGTTAAAATACGTTGATTCCTTCGGATTATCTCGCGTTTCGGGTCTTTGAATCGCTTCTGACGTCTCAAATAACATCCGTTCTCAAACATGTTTCCCGAGTCCGGATGCAACGTCCAGTAAGAGCCTTTACCTGGTTTATCTGGACTCCGTGAGACCTTGACAAAACAGTCATTGAATGACAAGGAGTGACGAATCGAATTTTGCCACCTTTGCTGGTGCTGACGATAGTACGGGAAGAGGTCGATTATGAATTGATAAATATCTGACAGAGTACACATACGAGCCGGGGAATTTTGTATGGCCATAGTGATCAGGCTGATATAAGAATAAGGTGGTTTCGCATGACATGACTGTGGTGGTTGTTGCTCGGATGCGACCTGAGTTCCCTCCAGTGTATCGAAACTAGTTTCGGCGGAGTCGCGTCCCATTAGCAGCGAGGGACTTGTGGATATTGAAGGTGGTCTTGGGACTAAAGTTTGAAGTGACTGCGGAAGGTAAGTCGATTGAGCGTACTTGTACACATCTGACATCGGTGTGCGTTCCATCGAGGTAGAAATGCACAACTGATTGTGGAATGCTTGTTCAGGACTTACATCTTGTGTTGACGCTGCTCCAGTGGACATTGACAAAGAGTCAGAGCTGTCGAGATGAACTTGAACCGACGAGGTAAAATCCGTCACCTGAGTTGTGTACTCATGTGTTCTGCGGCAAAAATTACGATCATATTCAGTAGAGTTCAACATATCTGATTTCGGGAAGTTGCGTGCGTTTGTACGCATGTTACCTGAGCGTAAGAAGGTCAGTAGATTGCTGCTTGTTCCTGGGAGAGGATCCGTCTGGGAAATTTCTTGGCACATTGACACATTTTCCTCTGCTGGGTTGCTCAAAACATGGTTGTAACACCCGCTATCCTGTCGGGGATAAAACGCTCTTCTGCGTTCATCTGCGGTGCCAGGCGAAACATAACATGCTGATGAATCGAATCCACCTAAGCCGGAGGTGTTCGACCATGAAAAGCTACAAGTTGACGGCCACGTCTGCCTGGAGCATATAGCAGTGCCCGCTGTCATGGATGTGTACCATGAAATGGGCGATGAAATCGGAGCTACCGAACCATATACGAGCTTGTTCTCGTTCCGAAAGTTTAAAATCCGGCTCCCCACTTCAGTGGGTTGTGTACCATGTAGACTGGCTGTTGCGTGGTGAATGCCCCGGCCGGAGAAATCGCACGTAGGTGGGACAAACGAGGAGCTTGCTATCTTCGATGCTTCGGCTGGCTGACAACCGCTTGCAGAATACTCCGGCTGCGATGATAATTCGGAAGGATTTGCCCAACAAGTGGCTTGTGAAACTCGACAGGGCAGTGTGTTTGACTCAAAGCCATAGCGGTCCAGTAGAGGATGGCCAGGCAGATATTCCACTCCCACATGTCTGGAGAACACAGTTGGAGTGGGCGACAAATTCAAGTGTTGCTCCATTGGATTCATCCTCCTGGACTTTCGCACACAAAGAAACACAAGCAGTTGTGTGTGTGTCTAGGGTAAACACAAATGAACTCCGTCCTCTCGACGTATCTGGGTCTCTCTATTCCGCAAATATGCGCTGCACGTATACTAGGGAACGCTGTTTCTTTGGTTTGAGGAGGAATTTATTGCGTATGCACAAGCAAGCGTGTAAGTCAACAGTTAGCAAGCAAATAGTGTACACACCGGATGGCTTTGTACACAAGCCGGACGTCTGGATATCACAGTGCCGATGATAAGTAATATCAGTAAAATGAGCCTAAGTTCCTGTGCTACATCCTCACAAGGATGCTGCGCTCAAAGTAGATTGGTGAATGTTCCCAATCAATCAGGTTAAGTCAATCACAACGGCCGAGGTCTATAATACTGTGACAATTGGAGGAACTGACCAAATCCGACAAAATGAAGAGACTAAGTGTATATTCGTCATTCGAGTGGTGATCAGTGGGCCGTTCCTCTTCGATTTGCATATTATGAAAATCAACCAATCCGAAGCTGCTTCCGGATCTACGCGGTGTGTCTATCTTAGCCGGAGTAGGTAAACAACGCAGCCGCATCGCCCTGAGACATCTAGCGAGGAATGCTCAATTGTGCGTGTGTACACACAAGAAAAAAAGAAGTGAGCTCAGCCGTAGGGTGTGTTTACTCTTCATCCACCCCCAGTGTGATCTCCGCTGGCGTCCAGCTGCTCAGCCAACCGCGCAAGTTACTGTCTGTGGCACGGCGGTGAACGCGACCAACCAAGGTTTAGTCTGGCCCGCCCCACCCCCACGCGAGCAACTGGAATCGCGGTATGAACCTAAAGCACAGCCCGGATTGGCTGTGCTCAGAAACTGCCACACCGTGCTCCATCGTCGGTGTGGTGAGTCAGGTGAGACGCAGACAAGTTGCGACGCGGTGTTAAGGTTATCGACAGTCCGCTGTCACCCAATGTACAATTGCTGATAGCGATCACGAAATTGACATCATAATGTGAGAACGTGCCGACGACATCTCAAGAATGGTCAGTTGTACACCTGACAAGCAGTAACCATTACGCACTGGTTAAAACTAAAGCTGATCATTTACATCTAGTTGAGTGATGAGGGGTGCAGGCGGAAAAAGGTCAGACTTAGACGTAAAGTGAAATTGGTTTTATGCTCGGCAGAGTATGCTGGCAGATCGCCGTATTCGGTGTAAAAATAACGACAAAACTACACAAGTGTGTACTTCAAACTGTTGTGGAAAATTCAACGTTCGTTTAAAGGTATAGTGGATATTTTTCTGAAGCAGCAGGATATAGTCAAGCTCAACCGGCTCCATCGGTAAACTAAAAAGTATAGCAATTGGGAGGCCAAAGAGTAGCTGTATACTTTAGTTTCGTGACCATACCATGTGCGTTAAAATAGCAGCAGACGAAGCGGAGAAACACCGAAACTCTCCGCTTGTATGCATTTTCTTACCCGAGTAAACACAGGTACTTGGTATTTTGTTGGCCTACTATTGCTTTTTTTGCCATTTATTCGGTTGCTGAATGCGCCATAGACTCAATTCGTTGGCAGTCATGACTGGATTTCGGTCATCGAGAACTTATATTTAGTGTCGTTAAACCAGCTGCTGCTGCTGCTGCTGCTGCTGCTGCTGCTGCTGCTGCTGCTGCTGCTGCTGCTGCTGCTGCTGCTGCTGTTATTCAAACCAACCGCCATGACGCAATGAATGTTGGAAAACGAATACCGCTTCGCTAAATGTAAACTGATTATGGAGAATGGATATTACTAATTTGCACTGTCTGCCTATTATAACGTCTGACTGTAACAGAACCCACTGCGAATAGAAAGCAAGAACATCAGCGCGCTGGAAGAGCTATATTGAAAAACTGAAAAAGCTGAGCTCCCGGGATGCAAATAGACCAATAGATCAATAAGCCAACCACGTGAAAGGACATTGTCATGAATGGTGTGCGGTCTAACTCTGAACGGTTGTCATGCCTGTGTCCAACACAATCACGTGACCGGACAGTCACGAATGTCAAACTATCTAGCTGTGAGCGACCGTGAAGTACTAGCCCGTCTAACATCCTCCATTAAAGCGAATAGCACGCTACGTTTGATTCGTATGCTTTACGTCTTGGGTTAACCTCGCATTGAGTAACTTCGATTTGTTGTTACGTCTTTTGTTTGGACGACGGGCTCTTCCGACGTAGTAATTTGGTAGGCATCCAGCAAAATATCCAACGGTACGAAAGCTTCCTGTTTTTCTGCGATGTCCCTCCCACTTCAAAACGGGGTATAATATGGGTTACATGTCTAGTCCATATGATGGAATCCACTTGCATTATTTACAAAACATCTGAAATCCCTTCAACAACACGGCCAGGAATCCAGGATGATCTTCCGTCACCAAAATTCTTTATGTACACATGATCACCAGGCACGAAATGCCAGGTGCGTGCTCCATGATGGCGATTAAATCCAACTCCATGTTAACATTACCCTGTCCCTTATGTAGCGATGGTTTCAAATCATCAACGACCGTCCTGACACACCTAGCGAGAAACGCTTCGGATGGAGATAAGTTATGTGGTACCGCTGGACCTGGCGCCGTACTGTAAATCTGCAAATAATTGTCGATGATTTCTGTTTATTTCCCTCTCCCTCCAGTTTAATCATTGCTCGCTTAAACGTATCGGCAAAACGTTCATTCTGCCCGTTTGACTGTATATAGTACGCTGGAGTGCGGATGTGTTCAATCCTATGTGAGTTACGAAAGTCTGCAAGTTATTTAGAAGTGAATTGGGAACCATTGTCCGAAACTATCGTTTCGGGAACACCGAATTCCAAGATAAGATGGCGGAAGCGGTTGCGTATCTCATTTAAAAAATTTTGGGCCACTATGAGTAAGCATCGACAATTACCGGATAGTAGAAAGCCTCCAACGGTCCGGCAAAATCAATATGAGTGCTAGACCTTGGTCCACTTGGAGTTATCCAAGGATGAAGCTTACATTGACCACTGACCAGCCTCCCCTATCCACTCAGGATGAAGACTCACAAAATATACAGTGGACCTTATCGGCTTCTATGGGGCAATCTAATAATGGTGCACCAGATCCTAAGAAACCCCAACCACTCATGCCATTCCCTTCTGTCAAAACACCCCGCTAAGAGGTCATCAGTTTAACCTGGTCACCCAGTACAGCCGACAGGAAAGTCGGCGAAACTTTTTCTCCCTTCGAGTGTCACAGCCTCGGAAAGTCCTACCGGAACAGGTAATTAATGCTCCAACCTTATCCCTTTTCAAAAAACGCCTTGACGAAACTGTCACATTTACACTACGTGCTATAGCCCATGACCACCAGATGCTGACAGTAATGCACAACAGACAGTGGATAGTGCCATAACCCTACTCGAGAATGAGTCACGCCAAACCCCTTGCACACAATTTGATAAACTCTACTACTGTAGAAACCGGATTTCTGTATCCTGTCGACCCGAGATAGCTGCACAGGAATAAGCCTTGTCCTTGCTAGTTTTTATTTTTTCTCGCTTGTTACGTAATCAATAACCACTTCCCCAATTGCTTTGTGTGCGTACATTCTCAGTTCAAACTCCCTTTCTAGGGCAGTGCAGTTAAATCTGTAATCGCCCGAACCGACGATTCCATTATCCCTTGATCTATCTTTGCTCACTCTAATCACCCTACGGGACATGTCAAGCATCTGATTTTATAACCGTTATAAATCATTGTTCATTGTTCATTGGACAGGTAGTTTTGTTGCCATAGCACAGCTGCTACAGGAACGAACAACGTTTTAAATATATTGGTCCATAAATGGCCGGTAGACACAGCTGCGTGATATGGATTTCATACGATTGAAATCACGAAGTGCAACCTCACAGTTGAAGTGCCCAAGAGAGTAATTCTGAACCGAACGCGTCGTGAGCGACTTGTGATGTTTGAGCATTTGCGGGTTTACCGAGTTTGCTCCATGTCGACTCAAAGAATATTGTAATAACGGCCGCCGTGTCCAGTTGAAGCCGTACAGAAGCGCCGTTTATCACAATCGTAACCTACGTCCGCAGTGACTGATAGTTCGGGCTAATGGTTGCAAACACCACGTTTGAAACGCAACCTTGAAAACTTGGAGTTCTGGAGAAGGTTCGTGCCGGTTTCCAGAGGCTCCCTGCAAATATCTGGCTTCCTTATGTCCGATATTCCCCCAACGCTAGCAAAAATATTGTCTGTATACACAAAATCGAGCGAACAGCCGCTGATCGCAAAGCCAACAAGCAGTAGGCGAGTGGTCGCCGTCTGCGAAGCCGGAAAGACGTACGGAGAGTAGATGAACAACCTCACTGGCCACCGGCTTCTCTGTGGACTGCTACTGAACACAAAGACGGTGAAAGAGCCACCTGAATGTCAACGGTCTTCGTTAATTGCCCTGCTGCATTGCGCGTTAAGTCTTCCGGCCAAAGGCCTGTGGTGGGGTCCCTTAAGTCAAACCTCTACCTCGGCCATAGCAACCGGGAAGTTCTCTGCCCACAAAACACATTAACCTAGTATACTTTCAAATCCTTTCACTTGATCACCCGTTTCCCTCCTTTGTGTTGTTGGTAACTGTGTTGTAGCATTGCCAGTTGTACATTAGTCAAGTCTGGATAATAATAATAATACTAATAATAAACATTGAATTGTGCGATTGCCTGGGGCGTGTAGGAATAGTATTAACATCCACCACGCAAGACCGTTGTGCCGTTGCATGAGTTCTGTGTCATGCTTCCTGTAGCAGCTCCTGTAGTGAGACTTATGGATAAGACTCCAAACGAAATAACGCACATATTCGAATCTCCGCATCTTTTGGAAAAATCAATCCATAAACAAAAATGAGCGCTTTAAACTGATTACTAGTAGTTGTGCTAAGCTGAAAACGTTCACATTCCTTGTTAACAAAAACAGCATAAGTAACAAAATCCTACTCCTGGTGTATAACAACTTGAAAACATAGAAAACGTGTGTGGAAAGTTAAGTTTAAGGGCTGAAGGTTTTGGTCAAATGTTTCAGAGTGCCGTCTAGTGATATATCGCGTGCGTATTTGGGAAGAATGCAATCAGAGAAGTATTCATGCAATTGTGGACCTACTTTCCTCAAAAGAAAACGAACGTGTGCAGCATGGCATAGCTCACACCCATCATTTTTTAACAAGTCTTTCTGGCGACAAAACCATGCAATGAAAAAGAGGTAATTGTCCGGCTGGTAATGAAATTCTGCCATTCGGTGCGCCAGCTTGTCTGCGGAAAACCGTTGAATACGTAGATGCTGACAGTAAATATAATGGTGTTGTCAATGTTAAAATTAAACGTTGCAGATCCACCTAAAACTGCGATCGCTGTCTGTAGAGCATTCCTGAAACAATGCCAAAGAGATCGACGTGGTTCCCCATCGCCAGTTAGTCCCATAAGTCTTGTCCCTTTTTACTCTGTTATTCTGGGATCAAGGGTCACGCCTTCGGGTGAGAGGAGAGCGCACTAAATTGCTAACTGTCCAATTGTAGATGTTGGCCTAACTCCAAATGAGATCGTGCGCAAAAGGTAGAAAGTTTGAGGTCAGCACTCCAGCGAGGTCGATTAGGACCACTAGGAATAGCTATGGTCCTAGTACCGAGAATTGAAAGTAGCCAGAGTGTAGTGTAGTTCTAGTTTGGTTACTGGACATTCAAAAAAGGAGAGGACGGGCGGACGGAGGGCATTTCATGCGCTATGATCACTTGCAAATGAGCCACGTACTAAACGATCACTGAGGGTAAGAATCAATAAGTTGAATGCTGACAGAAGGAAGGAGTAGGTTTGGCGGGCAATCAATTAAGTACACGACCACATAGCAAGCAGGGTGATCTCAACGGGACTTACGATTGGTAAGCTCTGAGTCTGCATTGGTTTGACACTGTCAAATATAGTATACTACGCATACGTCATCAAAACATCTATGAATATCCGCTAGGATGCGCAAAACAGACGAAGAAAGCAGTGAAATAACGTTAGCAAACATTTGGTCCTATTGCGGAGGATGCCTGGTTGGTTTGATCCTACGTGATTTTCTTAAATGTTTGGCGCTTACACTAGGCCACATCGAGAATAAATGGGGAAGAAACATGACTTCGTTGCTCTCGAGAATCTTTAATAGAGGGTGAATAAAAGCTTATGGATTGGCTCCGCCTCTTTTGCCAGTTTAGACTGAAGATTTTAAGAGCTTGCAAAGGACAATATCATCGCCTTTGAGGTGATCTCTTATCTATATATCAGATATTCAGGGATCGTAACCATCCATGCCAGAACTTATTGAAACTCAGCTATAACCCACTACTGAGAGGCCACTAGTTGTAACTGGCCACACGGTATAATCGGTTGGAATGTCGCGGAAATATTTCTACTATTCGTGCATCCCAGTTGTGGAAGTTACTTGCACATTTTCTTTTCTCCACTCCTATTTAATTCGAATGCAAAACTAGACATGAGGATACATTGCATGATTTAATCCAGGTTACTGAGACATGGGACGACGTAACCAAACTGTGTGTATAGATGAAAATTACGATGAGTGCACCGTTGCGTCTTACATTTTCATGAAACACTTGTTTTTCGGTCTCACTCTTCACCTACGTAAGTTATTAACTTTGGTCCTTATTTCCTGAAGAATACATTCTTTCATAGCTTTCAACAAGTTCGTGCCATACTTTATCAACTGCCTACCATTCAACAAGCGTTATCTCTAGCTCTCTTCATTTGAGTAATGCCTGAGCATACGATTTACTGTTTTTGTGTTTAGAAATTCTTGGATTCTGCCAGTTCCTGCAATCCACATTAGCAGAAAAACTAGACTGTCTAGTTAAAAACCATCCGCAGTCTGGAATGAGATTACGCGATCCACGTTCGCAGTTTGTTTTCTGCTCCATAAATCCTGGAAAATTACTTTTTCGTCAGCCTCCTAGGATCATCTTTTGTTTTCGCTCTAGATTGCACTACTTCATTGAACTTTTGATTGAGGTTCCATAAGCAATCAGATCCAATCTGGGCAAGCATATCGCGAAATTCACGATTAATCCTAACGGGCCGGAGACCGATATCCGCAAAATCGGTCGGTATACCAGTTATCACACCAACTAGTTCTGACCGCTGTTCTTTACTCTCTTCCTTAATTTATCGTTATTTAAAATCCACCTAACGATTTTGAAATTGAAGCAAAATGAAGCTTGAAATTTTTTAATTAAGGACAATGAAACGAGAACAAATTTAAGAGTATGTAGGGGGAACAAGACTACATAGCGCTCGGTATCGAACAGTCATTTATCATTCTACGGAGATTTAACTAAATTATTCGTTAAATGAATATCGCCGCCTAAAATTTATCGCCCAGGACGTGCCCTCACTAGCGCCTCTCTTTGCTACACCACTGGATACGCACTGAAGGTTCACTTGAAGGTTCGGAGTTTTAATTTCACATCACTAGAACCGCTGAGACTCCCGCTTGTGTTAACGATGAAGAGTGCAACAGTGATAGGTCGCATTCCCCTGTAAAATGACTTTTGTATTTGCGCAACATCCGTCGTTGGCATCTATTGCCGATGGACGGCATACTGCAAATTAAGCAATTGTTTCGTGAAAGGTGACGTGCTACCTGTACAGTTTGCTTAAAGTAGAGAAAGTAGGATGCTCCTGTACTGATTACCACCATTATCTGAATCGTTGCTTCGGTGCTGTGTTTATTGCAGGCAGCGCTTTTAACTCTCAGACCACGTATCCACTGCACCGGGGACATATGGATCGGCCTATGGTTGCTGCATTCTGCACATATACTAAGTACGCGTTCCCAATAGGTCATGTGAAGCTACATGCGTATCAGGGTCATTCCGCCTGGTTAAGCATTTCTCGCATCGGCCAACTATTACCACGGCTGGCCTTCTGGGCCGAAGGTTGAGTTAACTAACTTGCGAACATGTTGACATAATGTGCAAGTGAAGAGTAAGCTTACAGCTGATCTTACCGTCGACCAGCTAAGATCAGTCGACCCGCAGTTATGCACCAGTTCACATCAGTAAGAACTGACGCAAAGTATCAACATGCATCAGACAAAAGTACAGAATCTCTGGCTCCGTTGTCTTAAGTGGGCAATTTGTGATGTACAGAGTGGAAGATTAGTCACTGAAGTCCACTAAAGCATTGTCGAGAATGAAACAGATGTAAATGGTTGGTGTTGTGGTATACTTTTTTGCTATCTCGTTATTGTTGAACACCGGTGGCGATGGAATTCGGTTGGCTTGAAATAATAACCAATAACAATGTTTCCTTAGTTTACACGAAGCACAGCCAAACATACGTCACAATGTGAATTCACTCCAACCTGTCACGGTGACCACCTGTCTATAGCGACCACCTACCCCTGGTGACCAGTCAAAAGTATCCCCAAAGTTTTTCCTATATTTTCCCATCGGTCTAAACCTGTGTATGGCATCCACCTGTCTAACCCAACCGCTACCACGCTTTCTTGGTTCTCACGCGTTCTAGCACCTGTTCTAGGCGGGCACCACTGGCACCACTGGCCGAGATTGCGTAGAGGTGTCATGAAAATCTGCTTCCGTATCGCACAGATATCTTAGATTTCGTTGCAAGGTGTTCTAATTGCCATAGCAACCACGCCATATACTCTGTACTGATTCATTATCACCCAGATTCAAGCATTCTGTGTCTCCTTATTCGATTCCCCATAGGCTTTTTAATACCCCCGATGTCGCAATGGACCATTTCACGTTACGTAACTCCCTGCTGCTTTATTCTCACCCCATGGGTTACACAGCCTTCACACCAAACTTGTCCACTGACGCATTACCCCCTTGGATATCACCCTATGTAACTAACGCATGGACTATGCAGTGAACCAATCGGATAGATCCATGTTAGCCAACACATAAACCATGGGACTCCCGCCGAGCACACTGGGTTTCGTGAGACTGTTGTACAGCCGCAAGTACTGTAACAATCACTTTTGTATTTGTTTACTGGGTAACCAGTGGGTTGTCAGCACTGAGCGGGTACTTTTGAGGTACATCCTTACGAAATATGCTCGTTTTTATAGTTCTTTTTGGAGATTCTTAAGAAGCACAAAATGTCTAGTTCCAGATCAACGAAACTAAGTCATTAACACATGAAGACAAAGTCAAGAAGGAAAAAGTTCGCGAACATTGGCGGAAACTTTCGGAGTAGGAAGGACACAAATCCTTCTAACTTTGAAATGGAAAGCCGACTTTTTGAATGACCTTGGGAACAACGCGTAAAGAATGAAAAGAAAAAATAGTAGAAAAACCGGGAACGCGCTTTGCTCGAAATGGTGTCAATCAGCACTGGTGAGGAAAAGCCCCTTATCTAGACCCATGATTCAAGAACGAGAATTGCAGTTCGAAGCATTGCAAAACCCAGACTTTATAGCGTCAAACGGGTGGCTGGTGGCTTTTGTCATTAGACGCAACCTTGTGTTTGCAAAGCAATGGGCGGAGGCGGGGAATCACGTATGTGTGCTGCATCTGACTGGACAGCAACATTACCCGAAATACCTTCTCGCTACACAGCTCAGGACATTTTTAATTTAGATGAAACTGGTTTATTATTCAGAGCGACTTCAGAGAAAACGTTATTTGTCAAAGCAGAGAAATGCGTAGGTGGAAAAAGAAAAATGGAGCGTATCACAGTTGTCATGTGTTCTAAGCTGTTGGGGGAGTGAGAACCGGCTTTAGTTGCTGGGAAATTTGCCGAACCTAGAATTTTTAGGAACATCAACATGACCAAACTACCGGTCGGTTCCAAGAATAATAAAACATGTGGATGACTGCAACACTTTTCGAAGATGGGCTTCAAAATTTTGACAGAAAACTGTAGAAAAAATGTTCAACATCATACGTGGTTGATAAGATTCGCAACCGACAAATAAAACATTATGTCATTTGGTTGCTCGGTCCCCAATGAGTCAATTAAACTTAATGACAGATTATGTCCATGCTGCAGTCAATTCGTGATTTTGGAATCCACTACTCTTCCGAATTTCCTTTTGCTAAACAAGCCCAATACCTCATATTAGCAGTTGCTAAACAATCCGTGCCACAAAGGCGATACAGCTCCTCCCAGATTGGAATTATTTAAAACCCCCACTCGTCCTATTCTCGATTACTGCAATTTCCCCCTATGGCAACATGCGGAATTTAGATCGGAAATATGGCGTAAATTTGTTGAGATCCTTCATCAAACCTTTGTTCAATAGCACATGCACTCTAAACTATCGCCAACATGGCAAACAACTTCACATCGAGGCTCTGTGGCTGCGGTGTTTGAAGCAAAACTCTATGCTCCTCCACAATTTGTTGCACCAGTAAACCTACTCTTACTTACATAACCTAAAGGATAATAACCATCACAGACACCGTAACAAAATATTTACGCCATGGGTACAAAGGACTAGAACATCAACGCGGTCCAGCTGTCTCCCCGTCAGATACGCCGTCTTATGGAACAGCCTACCAACCGTAATCGGGACATGTGAAAACCTCACTACATTCCACACTAAACTCGACAGATTCCTTGATTTAGTAGTAATATCACCCATCTTCTCATGTGACAACTCACCTGATGAAATATTCCAGGATGGTCCAAACATATCTAAAAGGCTAAGAATTGGCGCTAACATGCACTCATGCAAGAGCATGAACATTTCTGTACATACTGATCTGTTCCTAATTTAGGAACAGTTTCTCACTTTCGAGAATTTTATATATATATATATATATATATATATATATATATATATATATATATTATGCCGCATGCTGAGGCTGATGTTTCATTCTTGATGACTCTTTACCGCAGTTGGGTTAAACCAACTTACATTTAAACTAGGTATTTTAAGCTGGATAAATTTCATTCCACATTATTTGGTTCGTTCTGTCTACCAGAATAATCTTCTATTAACTGGCCACGTTGCGTGCGCTAATTGCGCTTATCTTCGGTAAGTTTGTTGCGTTTGCAGCATTTTTAATCAGTTTATGGACATATTTTACTTATCGCGGGTTCATTGCTAGCCAACATAATTCACGTGCTAATTTAGGGAAAAGTTATGCCAACGTGTCTGTATGCGTTATGCGATTTGTGTTATTTCATCTTGTTATTTCAAGTGATTGGCTGTTGCTTGATATCCCCGGTGTGGCTGCGTTCGATGTGCATGTTGACAAGGTGCCTACCTGTCTATTACCCACTACCTCGTTCATATTGGCTCGTTGCTGGAAGGGACGTGATGCACGGTCCCTGTGACCGCGCTAGGCTCGAAGAGCCGGTCCGTGCACTCAGTGTGGAGCGGACTACGGTCCGGCCACCGTATTGTGTCTGCTTGATTCCCCAAATAGAGCATGCTTGTGTTTGCCTGTGAAGGAGTGTGGGCCGGTTCCGTTGATGAAACGTGGTTCCCATCCGCATGCCTCCCGGTCTTATTCCTTCGGGTTTACACTGGATATGGGGTGTGTGGATGGAGCTGTGGGTGGTGCAGCGCAAGCCACCCACGGTCCCTCCGTAGGCGCAGGTGTACTGTGGCTGGCCACATTGACAGGCAAATCCGAAACCGGATGTCGTCAACCATATATACACATATATATATATATATATATATATATACTATTTGTTGACAATTTTACTTGCGATCCAAAATTCCAACTACTTAATATCAACTTGGTTCCTGCCATCCAACATCACTTCGTTAGTTCAGCCCCTCGACCAAGGTGTCATTCAGGCGCTAGAATTGAAGTTTAGGAAAAAACAGATTCTGCATCTTATTACAATCATGGAATCCCACAAATAAATGTCCGAAACTGAACTCGTGAAAGGAGTCAATTTATTGGATGTCGTTTTCTGGATAGCCGCCGCTGGATGGAGGTGGAAAACACAATTATCTCTAAGTGTTTTTATAAAGCGAGGTTGCCTTGTCCTGGAGAAATAGATTATGAGACAACAGTGCAAACTCGGCCTGAGACATTTGAGCAAATAGTATCTCCTACAACTTCTATTGCTTTGGATACGCTTACAAAGGAATTGTTTGGATGATAACTGGCTGACAGCCAAACGGTTGATTCTCATCTCCAACCTACAACACAACAGAAATAAATTGAGATCTGTCTGCCACATCGTTTTTAGCAGCTGAGGATGTGAATAGTTAATCAGACAACCAACAGGGACAGGATTCCAGGGACTTTCTGAAATCGTTTGCATTCTGAGACGCACATGGTGCTGTTGCTTTGTTGCTCTCCTACGCAATACATAGCGGACACACTGATATGCTTGCATTTCTCATGAACTTGAAGGAAAAATTAAATCCATATTTCATTTCTACTGCCAAGCAACGGGTTACTACACTTAATTTTTTCAGCTTGTGGGAAATGATTGACACAAGCCATATGTGTGTATGATTTTTCCAAAGCTTTTGGATTTCGGTGATTTGCAAGTCAGTTTGTAAAATTGTGTCTAATAAAACTGTAAGTTCCTGCATTCTTGTTACGCATACATCCCACATTGTGCACTACCACTTTTATTGCCTTTTATTATAAGCTAAAACGGATCGTAGAAGCCGTCGGTTTACAGATCTACTTCAAGATTTGGTGTCGATCATGATTAGTGTCGCTTAAGCAGGAACATGCCCTTGGCGACGACGTGGCCAAGACGACAACTTTGTCGGTCCCTAGAGTTGTCCCCTTGCAGCTTTGATTGTACATGGACAGGGAACAATTGCACCAAAATCTAATCGACAGCTTGTCCATTCGCAGGAAATAATATGCTCGCAACAACATGGCAAATAAATCTGATAACTTGTAAAGCTTCAGAGCATATCACATGTCAAGCATGGTGTGTATACCAACAATGCTAGTAATTTATTAGGAATCGAGTTTCTCCCATGTTGGCACTAATCAGTCGTACAGTAAATATTATTGCCCTTGAGCCGATTGTCGACACGTTCCGCGGGAAAGACAGTTGCTGTTGTCAAGATCTTGGTTGCAAGATACGTAAGATGATTCAGTAAAATTTTCTATAGGGTTCGAAGATAGCTCTGTTAGTCAGACGATGGCGAATTATTCGCCGACGGAATAGGTAATTCTTTTAACAGTTACAGAAGAGTAGTAGTGGGAGTTGAATGGTGTAGGTAGAAATTCGTCACATCTAGACTTACTCAGACAGCCGCCACACGCCCGGAAAAGCACTGTACTCGCGCTTCATCCTTTTTGGGAATCATCAGCAGTGCGCATTCCATCGGACCCTTGGTAGGGCTCGAACCCGCATCTCGACTGTCGCCAGTCCGTGGTTGAGACCACTGAGCTACGGGGGACGGCAACGACCATCGTGAATAAGTTACTAGATGTGATATAGCGCCGCTCACTATCCACTGACTTACACGTTACTGCCGTGCAGAGGACAGTAATAATTCTTCTCAGCTAGACTCATTGCGTTTGTAAATCCGAGTAAACACCACATCGTCGGAAATGATTGAGATCGTCATGATTAGCTGGATTATAGATGCAGTGTGAGATCCTGCTATGGCATGATTTGTGATTACTCCGGAGCAATTGGTGTGATCGACGGCAGAATCGTATAAGAAAGTTTTATCACTTGATCGTTGTGAACATGGACTGGAGGTTTCGCTTCAATGTTACTGTAGATTGCGTAGCCAGATATGCCCTCATGTAAGTTGTAGTCATTGGTTTTTGTGAATTCAAGGAGCAATCTTCTTGGGCATTTAAAACTGCTCCTGTCCCATTTGCGCTTTACTTTCCACAGCTTCTGATCTAGCTATCCTCTAGCTTTGTGGGTCAGAGCGGTGGTAGCAGCAATGGACTCACGATTAGAACCACGACAAGGCCAAATTTCTCAATGCGATTACATTTAAGCGTTTAAGCCAAGGATCTAGTTGGGGGCTCCAGGCGACTCCTCGATGAATAACTTTTTCCCCTTCATGCAAACATGGTAGTCGTCAAGTCTCCACAGGATCCCCGATAATCTTCCGATGAATAATTGCAGACCTCATGCACTACTGTACACGACAGAGAACCGAATAAATTGACTGGGGTAACGATTAATTTGTATGCTTTAAACAACTTTGCGGTAGTATAAGAGTAGAATTTGGAGAAGTTAAATGGGGAGAAGATGCAAACGCTACTTCACTTTTAGATTGGTCCTGTTCACTTAACTAAGAAATCGGGCATCTTCTACGATCTTTAGGCATTACTCCATATGTGCACAAAATCCAACCTTCAGTATGTTCACAAATTAGACAACTTCTGATTATGTCTGTCCGAAAGAGTAGTAAGCTAATTTCCATCTCCTTAGCAGCATATTTACTACTGGCCTTGAAATACTCACAACGAGACTCCCCACAGAAATTAGCAGTCCCAAAGATTGCCTAAAATTCATTCACAATTTCGTGATAAAGCGAATCATGCAACCTTCACAAACCCAGCACATGCATGGATGGAAAGAGGCATAGGTTCTTCTCCTAAGACGCCTTGTAAGCCAACGTCTTCCTGAAAGCAGAGGACTCTCAGAGTATACACGCACAGCACCTTACTTGAATACTGAAATGGCTATATTTTCAAGGAAATGGAAGATTACACACTTAAATTACTCAGGTATGGGGACTAACTGCCGCTTTTGCCGGCCATCTATAGCTCCTTCCTCTCAACGGCTGGTTACGCTTGTGAGATGAGACGCAACTTACAGAGGTGGCAATGAGATACCGGCGAATTTTGTACCCAACCCGTTCCAGTCACAAGGCCTCCAGTCCCCCATTTCAGTTTAATTTCAAGTTACTTTTTGCTAGTTCATGTTTGCCTTGTCGTGGTTTACCTAATTTTTAATTAAAAGCAACTTTTAACATCAGGGAGCGATGAACCGTATCTACGCTTTTGTCAGCAATTCAATGTTTCATGAAATCAAAGTTAACTTTTAGTTGTGGTCCCATATCAGGATTGGGGCTGTTCTCTATCCGGAGGACGAATGCTACGCGGTGTGCGTTAAAGTTTCGTAGCTTAAGATGAAAACGAGTTGTAGAAGGCATTTTGTACTCATGAATCTTGTTCCATAGCTTTTTGACTATGACAATTTTCTCTGCTAGTTTCGTTTTGCCATCTGCCAAAGTTTTTGTTCCAATTGAACTTGAACATCTTCTGTGTCAACCACGCCAGGGATATATGCTGTCACAGAAGCATGCGTTTTCCATGTAGTTACTGTATGGACAGGCGAGTTTTGTCCGACCTCTAGATTTGAAATACAACGGATTATGATTTGTCAAGTTTGATACATCCTTCCCATGGTAGATGCGAAGGTAAATAAGCACGTACATTCAGTGGGTAGAAACCCACTTCATCTGAGCTACCCGAGTAACGTAGGTCAAGAATCACAGTTAAAGAGGGTTGGAAGCAATGCACAGAAATGTTCGTTTCACGACCTAAGATGCGGATAGACTGTGCTGTAAATCTTTTGTGTCCACCATTAGGACTGGTTATGTGCAAAGTGCCTCATTTTGCTGACACGCTTTCGTGTACATTCTTTGCTAGTTGCGATGAATCGTGAATCCTAAATAAGTTAGGCACGGTAATTGTATTAGACGGCTGAGAATTTGTGGCGGAATGTGGAAACTAGGTGGTCTGGCGAATGTAAGTTGATTTTCACTGCGCAACTTACAATTCATTACGGAATAGCAAGACCCACTGGATGACTTACGATTTCACAACCGTATTGTTTCCTTCACTAGATTCCGGTTGGGAAACGAATCACCCATCTTCGATCTGGCGTCCTTGGGAGCAGAACTTAGAGTAAACGCTTGCTAGTACAACATTATTGTTCGGTTAGGTCAGTTAAGACGGCATTCAAAAGTTGACACCAAAGTTAACGTCCGCTCCTGCTTCACCATCACGATGATGGTCTGGACATGATGACTCAGAAAGAGGTCGCCTGCTCGGAGCGGCCCAAAATAGCACCAGAGAGGAACATCTAAAACATAGGTCTCTTAAACGGAGCTTTTGACTGCTTCGAATCTTTGATTTTCTCCCAGTTGCTTCCTCCATACCTATTCCATTACGTGGTATGTACGGAAAAGCAATTGCCCAACTGCGATGAAGAAGCGTCAAGAATGAAACATCAGCCTCAGCATGATATACGAACATCCAAAACTGATCTGAGGCCTCCGTATCAACACCTACTGGGACATAACCACAGCACCAGCAAGAAACGATGCGAACTGAACTTATGAGAATAGCGTAACCAAGGTACTTTCGTTGTGAATGCTCTTTTCATATATTCTGTGTGTGGAAAAGCAAACCGGCAACGGTTCCGGGGACCAAAGCACCAGTTGTTTCCCAGAACCCGCTCAGTATAGTACTCGCCTAACGGCTCCAGCGCAACTGACCACTACAAGCGACGTCATGGCTGTTCGTTTCCAAGGCGGTGCACCTCTAGAGTGGTGAGTGGCATATGCGCATCGTACAAAAACGCCCTCTTTCTTTAGACCATCTTCTAGGCGCCAAATTTTGTTATTACACCTAGTAGAAAACTTGTCGAATTCAACCAGAACAGCACCCAGAATATATGGAGAAATCTATTATTTGCCGGTGAACGATGCATATGGCACTTTGTAGTCCTCGGGAAACAGCTGTTCGGCATTTACTCGGAGCTGCTAACCTACATTGACCTGACGCTGTCTGTTCTCCACACGTGGCATGAAGCGCTTGCCTTCAAGATAACAACCTTGTGCTCCACACCTGTCACTTGGTTGATCGGTTTTGATGCGCTTGCAAATGACTGCCGATTAGTGAATCATTTCCCAAGCAATCCACGAGTTTCTGCGAATCACTCACTAAGTCAGCGTGTATGGTGTTGGAAAAATTTCGAGGTGGTAACTTGTGCTGAAGCATCCGTAGATCACAGAGATTCAGAAGAAGAAGGCCACATTTCAGGATGCAAAGAAAGTGTAGCAACTGTTTACTGGAATCTCATCTGTGCTATTGGTTATTACGGGAAATATCTCGCTATTAATTCGCCTGGCATGTAATAGCAATCAACTCATGTTTATTTTCCTGGGTGATCCTACTAACGTTGTTGTTTCTACGCACCACTGCAGTCCTTGCGTGCTCTCAAATGGTACTGTTTGTACTCAGACGGCGTAGTTAAATGCTATCTACTTGTCGTAGCAATGATTCATATGCGGATCGCTGGTTGTTAGCAGTCGCTTGAAGTCAGATTGCTGTGCAAACACCTTAAAACCAGCCTGAAACTGTGATTCATGTCTGCGTCACTGACGGTGCATGCTTTCAGATGCAGCTAATTCCATTGATTGATCTATTTTAACTCCACTAAGGATTGCATACATTAACTGCGGTGAAAGCTTGGAAGAAGCGTGCACTGGGGAGGTGGAAAACCTCGATAAAACAATGGATTTCTGGACAACGCTGACTTTTCTGTTTGATACCCTATCCCATCAGTCAAAATTCCGTGCCATGTAAGTCGATAGAGATGAGAGCATTGAAAATTGAATTAGGCTGTATTTACTAGATGCTTAGATGACTATAACGTAATCTGTTCAGATATGTGACATTGATGCGTGAAACATCGTCCAACCTAGATTAAAACCTTTTACTGTGATGGAACCACAAAATTTTCCGAGGAGATAAAAGGTACGCACCCTGGGAGGCGCAATTAGTTTCTTTCATGCATTACCACGTAGCCAACGACAAGTTATTGTCGATGAAGTATGTCAAAGTGAGTGTGGAGAAGAGAAAAGTTGTACAGAGTGATTGATGGGGGAAGAAGTTCAACCATGATAGCAGAATCGCACCCATCACCTTCGACAGCACATGGACAGCATGGATAGCAGCTTCATACCCACACACACACACACACACACACACACACACACACTATACACGTTAGCTAGAGATGGGAAACACCTCAGCTACTGTGCCGCAGTACCTAAAAGAAAAAAGAGAATAAAAATTAACAGGTGCAAGCCAGCTGAGCTACCGGTAATGGATGGGCATGGTTCCGGTAAACTATCCGCCGGCTACTATGCAGCGAAAAAGTAATTTCCTATGCAAAATTATAAAAGGTTAAATAAGGAGATGCTGGTTGGAGGGGGAGGCTAAGAGGATTTGGGTGAGACAAAGAAACTCACAGCACGAACCTCACTGAGGTCGGCTCCTAGCCAAATCAACAAGTGGATCCAGCCAAACGTGTTTATCATCTTTCTGCCCCAAACCAGGGAGCCGAGGCGCTCCAACTGAGGCCCGCTTCGAAGTGAGGGCCTTCATTTCTCTCGACCAAGTCATCGCTTGGCCACCCCTCCTCTTTTTCCATCCACACCTCCGGCGCGCAAATAACGCACGTCGCGGGAGTCGGTTGGATGGAATGTACGACGCGTGGCCGAGCCATCGGATCCTGGTGAGTGAAATAACGGTGCTGAGCGGTTCATTTCCACTTCCTGTGCCGTAAACAAGGCGTCGAACACGCTCATCGCTCACGTTGTGTTACCACCAGATGTGAGCTAAATTGTGAGGGCACCGGTCGTCGAAGGTAACTAGCCTCTTTATGTCCGCTGATCTAAGGGTCCAGGCTTCACAACCGTACAGTAGGGTCGAACGTACCGCTGCATTGTACACTATACCCTTCAGAGCGAGAGTGATGTCGCGCCGGCGTCATAAATAGCGAAGATCAGCAAAAGCTCCTCGAGTTTTCGCTATACGGTTCGTGAGCACATCAGCTTCATTGTGTTGCAACTGGAGTGCTAAGCTATAAAGGTATTATGTGGTTGCAGTATGACTGTAAAATTTATAAATATTTTCTATTTGTAAATTTCACACTGACCCACAGGAACTGTTAGTTGATCATTAGGTAGAGACGGTCTGGCTTGGATATAGAAGCAAATGTTGGTAGCTCAGGTTGTTTAGTTGATTGGCTGATTGTTCGCTGAGCTCGGCAGCCAATCAACGGTCTGGCTTGATACTACATTTTCAGCTCCCTGTGCCGGGTTTCTTCCAATCTGTAATAGACCGGTGACTTTATCTTCTGTGGATAACTAAACAATATGGGATCATAAAAATCCTGCTACCCATGCGGTTTAGTTTATTAGGATAACAAGGTAATCACTAAGGATATAAATCTTCCTCGGAATCAGTGGACCTGTTGCACTAGACACTGAAATGCAAATGAGGCTAACGGCTCACAAACTGCAACCAAGTGCTCACATCTCCCTATTTGATCATATTATGAAGAAACTTTCCTAAACGCTTCGCACTGTGTTAGGTTGGTGGATCAAAATCCTTCCTAGTTCAGGTTTATTTGGCATGAGTGACATGTTCCACAGTAATTACAGTCAGGTGGCAATTGGGCGGATTTGCAACAGAATGCATGAGTTTGTGAAGCTAGCAAGAGGATTTCGTCTGCCATGTCATCCGACACAATTAGTGCTGCCTGAACATCGGTGTGCCATGATCTAACTCCGATCAAGTCAAGTCGTGTAGAGCTAAAGCTAGTGGCTATTAACTATAACCCATAAAGGTCAACGAGTGAGTAAACCTGTGAGTTGTGCAGATGTTCCGGTTACGAGAGTCTGCTCTATGTTTCCTAACCAGACAACCAATATCTAAACTACCTCGGAATACGCTTGTAGCTAACTGGAATCCAAATGCCATACAGACGTACGCTAAACCCATTGGTATTTCAAACCTTCCCAAATTATTATCTCAACTAATTTGCTGAATGCATTACGAAAGTTTTCCCGTCTCGGAATATCAAACGTGTACCGGGTGAATGAGCAACTTAGATTATTGCCCTGTCAAAGAACGTATTCTTTCGGATCTGTTCTGCTAGTTGAACTTCAGCTTTTGCACTGAGTACAACTTCGACACCGTGGAAGTCTTTAACCAGGCGGCGGTATGCTTAGCGCTAGGTCCACGGAGAATATTATCCTATCAGCGGATTCAGAGATGGGACTTTGAAAGCTTATTAAACTACCACAGACTTCTTACATGTTTCAACTACAGTACATAACCTTTCAAAGAGATTGATCTGTTGACCGATCTCACAGATTGTGAACGACCTGACACGAAACTGTACGCTTAGTTTGCAAGAAGAATCAAGTACGACACTGGCATAAATTGTAAATTCAGAGATGGTTGTTCGACGAATGAATGCAACATAATAGGAGGCAACAACCGTATTAGCAGTGATGTTTGATGCGCCTCAACCTCTGTCCATTTCTTAAGAAGCAATGAATTTCCGCCTTTTTAGTTAGGGCTGTTCTGAACAGTGGCCCGCGGTATCAAACCAGTGAGCAACGGTTATTTTCTCACAACGTCACAGACAATACTTTATTGGTGTGCCCGTCGTGTTGCACCTATGAGCTTTTGATCCTTAAAGTGTTGTTGCCCACGGCCCTTCAGATGTCGGATGAGCAACCTCTACTCCCGTACCACCTTTGTGGTGCACACTACTGAAGAACCTCACTGAACCTCACTCATTAGACTATCTCGTAAGAATGACTTTTAACTAACTGAATGGGCTGTTCAGCGCCTAGCATTGGCTCATACGAGCCACACAGTTAATCGCAAATTCTTCGGGTTCAGTTTCGCCGTTATGGGTTCCTCAGTCATGACCACAGCTTCAGTCGTCTGATCTTTTCCAGCAGTATGTCCTTGGTGCGTTCAATTTCACCGCTACCGGGGAATATTTAGACTGTCATCCCCTGCAGTAGGACTGTGTCTATCGACTAAACCAACTACCGGTACAGCAACAATTTCAGGGCCTTCAATCTTAGTAAACACAATAAGGATGAAACAAGTTGTGAACTGCTGTGATTGGTTATCAAGAATCACTGAATGTCGGGTGATGCACCTGACTCGTATGTGAATAAAAATGCGTGTAAGCAAGTGGACCATAAGTTTTGAGCCTGTCCTTCTATGTGCTGTGTTCTTACCAACAACTACCGGCAAATTAGTTCAACCCACCGTGGTCTCCATCGGAAAATTAGAGGAGTACACTGATAGAACAGGTTCTTTGGAATGTTATGTTAAGCGACGGAACCGCTTTTTCTTGACCAGTAAACTTACTCTGGATTGAAAGTAGCAAATGCGATCACCAGAAATTGCCTTTGGTTTCCAACCTGACCGGACGGCTATTACGGTCCCAGTTCGCCATAAAATGTCACTCCAAATGTACACTGATTCAGCTGGCCTGACGAAGCTTTTGTGTCAAAAGCGAAAGCTTGTTCAACAAGTATGGTAACCAATGTCTATTTAGTCTGAACTCAAAACCTATTGCAGTGGGTTGCAGCATTTGCGATGTGCGCGATTGTATCTCAGGTTGAGGACAGGAGTTTTCATATCCCACGGACATAAGAGAAAGTTATTTGACAGGTGCGATTTTTATGACGAAACACTGCAGAAACGCCACATTAAAGTATTTCCGGTTAGAGTCAACTTTAATGGGCCACATTCTGGCATGTTGACTGTGTGGAAAATCGAATATAAAAGAATAAAGTAGCTGACACAATATTGATTAGGGGACGAGAAGTGCTTCACTTCGATTTCACTTTAGATACATACCTTCCCTTTTTGTATTTGTGTAGAGCGCAACTCAGGCACTGGTTGCGATGAGGACCAATAGGAACAAATAGGAATGTCGATTATTCAGCAATGTGAACGTTGTCGGACCCAACTTGCATTATACAGCTACAATGAGCTGAAAACTGATTAGCAACAGCACAGAGCAAGGTAGCGTACGAATCACAGGGAATTCCAACGTGAACGGGCTGAACAGTCAGTAAGATAAATGGACGAGCAGAAATTACAAAAAATGACAAAATCCATTGTCGCAGAACACTGAAAGTATGAATACTTCATGTTCACCACAAGGGTTTACTCTTAGAAGACTGAGTGAGGGTATCCTTCAACAGAGATATTAGCTGTGGAGGTAATGTGAGAATGGAAGATTCGGAAATCAAATGGAGTGGGAGCAGACATCGCAGAAAAGAATCGCGAGGAGTTAGTTGGGTTCGTTATTCATTGTTATTTATTATTTATTGGTTGTGTGGACTGGAGTGCCTTATCGGTGGGCCGTCGGAGCGGGCTAGTTGGACTGCAAAGCTGACTAATCCAGAAGAAGGCTGAGAAGAAATCTGCTCCGTTGCTGGCTCAGTGGTGCGCTTGAGAGGTGGCACTACCCCAAAGGCTAAGATGATCCTTGTCCCACGAAGAACCCCAGGTATCGTCGTAGGAAAAACGTAACAAACGTTCACGAGCCAGGTTAGCTGCCGTCGTCACTTGTAGAGTGAAGATGACAGTCTCTTGGAGCCAAGATGATGGCGCTGTGGCCTCTGCAAATTGGGCCATGCGATGTAGTGATTTTTTGTGTGACCTGGTATCTGGAATGTAGGACTCGGGGAGGATGAGATGTGGTCGACAAAGGCGGCGTGATGCCGAATAGAAAACGGGACAAGTATACGAAAACTAAAGGAGTACATTTTATTGTTTCGTTTTAAAGTTTTGGGTTTTGTCATTTTGCAAAACGTTTATGGATAAAATACACGCAAATCCTAGAAGCTGAATACTCGCATGTTGAAGTAAATAGCAAAGGCTAAGAAAATGCGAAAAGGGGACAGGACGTTTGCCCTAGCTACAGCGTCGGTCAGTTGCTCCGGGTTCTGTACTAAAAGCGTCAAGTGTAACGGAGGAATCTGCGGTGTCGGGTGCGGAAGAGGCTTCCGCAGGTGGCCATACCTGTCCGGTTGTACCTGGGGAGGTGGGAGGCGAGTCTTCGAAGAAAGCCACTTTAAGCAAGTTGATGAATACTGTTGTTCGCTAACCATTCGGGTTTGAGTTAAAGTACTTTGGAATTCTTTGAAGAAATCTTAAGGGCCAGTGTAAGCAAGCTGAAGGGGACGATGTACTGCTCCTGCGCGGACGAACACGTGAGTGCAGGTAGAGTCCGCTGTGCATTTGCGTATCTCCGTTCTGCTCACGCGGAGCGGTCGGAAGCTGTGAAAGCATGCGCTGAGGAAGGGAAGATGTGAAGTTTAACCCTAACATACAAGGTAGCGAGGGGGTGAAATGGATCTTCCAAACGGGTTAAGTATTGAGCCGTAGACCAGCTTTGCTAGTGCGCCCTACAGTCAGCTTTGGTACTGCTGCGAATATTTAAAGTACAAGTGAAATTTTTTCACTCCTATCAGGGTCAGAAGTGGCAAGGAGAGATGAATGGAGTTGGCGATGCAGGCCTTCGGCTAGGCTATTAGCTACGGAGTGATATGCCATCGTGTGGATACAGCGACATTCTGAAAAGTTCCAGAACGTATCGAACTGCGAAGCTTCGAAAGGCGTTCCATGGTCAGTTGTGATGGTGGGTGGGAAAGCGTAGTGAGACACCCAATGGTCCAAGGTGACCAGGCGACAGTTTCGGTCGTGTAGTCTGATACAGCAATAGCTTGTGGCCATCTGGTGAAGTGGTCGATACGTGCCAGTATGTATATGAGTCCGTGAGAAAGGCGCAAACGTACTATCACGTCTGACTGCGAATCCGGAGCAGGGAATGAGCCGAGAGGACTACGGCTGTGTCGATGTACCTTGGAGCGCTGGCAGTGCAGACAAGTTAGAGTCCAGGTACGAACGGAATTGTTTATGCTTAATGAACAATTTTATAAATGCACGAATACCAGGATGAGACAGTGAGTGAACTGTGTCGAAGGCTGTACGTTTGAAAGAAGAGGGTACGAAAGGTCCAGGACAGCCTGCAGAAATGTCCTAAAGGATTGTTTCGTTCGCCGTTTGGAGAGGAACGGGTTGTAGGTGAAGTGAAGTGGACTGCTGGGTGCGTTGAAGTTCTTCATCTTGAGCCTGAGCCGATGAAATGGCGATGAAGTCTACCGTAGGCAAATTGAGAAGAGTGTGGTTGATTTGAGAGAGAGCGTCAGTGACGAGGTTGCCGACAGCTGAGACATGACGTACGTCAGCAGCGAACAGCGTAAAAAAAGTCTAGTTGTCTAGTTGCCCGTCGTGAATATTTGTCAGCAGATGAGTTGAAGTTGAAAATGAGAGGCTTGTGGTCAGTGTAGACTATGAAAGCCCGACCTTCTGATGTGTGTCTGAAGTGATGGACAGCTAGATAGCCGACAAGCAGTTCTCTACCAAACATGCTGTAGCTGGATTCTGCTGGTTACAGGCGTGTGGAGAAGAAACCGAGTGGTTGCCAGTACCCACCAACGTGTTGTTGGAGAACAGCTCCCTCCGCCACGTTCAAAGCGTCAGTTGTAAGAGAAATGAGAGCAAACTGTTCAGCGTGAGCGAGGTGAGCTGTCAGAGATAACACCCTTGAGCTCGGTGAAAGCCGTGTGTTCTACGTTTGGGAAAGCGAACTTACGCTCGCTTCCTCTGAAAAGGTCGTTGAGAGATTGTATAAGTTAAGCGCAGCCGGGGATGAATCATCGAGATTATTTGACTGGACCACAAAATCGATGGACATGCTTGAATGAAAGCTGAGCTGGGGAATCTTTAGTAGCCTGAACAATGTCTACAATGACTACGATACCAGACTATGAGACGAGGTGGTTTGAGAATTCTACCCTGAATTTCCCAGGTTCGCACTTAGTCGGGGTAACGGTGACAGCCTATTGGATTAGCCGTCGAAAGAGAGATTGAAGATGAGCGAGGTGCACTTCGTTGGATGAATTGGCAAAAATAATGTTATCGAGGTTGGTACAAGCACAGTTTAGGCCACAAGTGACGTCGTGGATGAAACACTGAATAGTTTGTGAGACGTTCAACAGTCTAAAAGGCATTTTTAAAAATTCGAACAAGTCGAAGGGTATGGAGACAGTTGTTTAAGGCATGTCTGTTCCCTCGACAGGTACTTGGGGATAGGCATGAACAAGATCGCTCTTGCCTCAGACGGTTTTACCTGTGAAGCCCACAGTAAGTGTGTTATGAGCATGGTATTCGCCTACACATTCGGAACGGACAGAGAGAAGTCCGCTCGAGAAAATGTCCGCCGCCAGTCGAGCTGCTACTTCTACGCACGCAAGCGAGAATCGCTTAGTAGGCCAGCACGATTAACTGGCACGATGGATGCTAAGTTTCCGCCAGCGGCAGCCAACCAAGGAAAAGCAAATCGGGACCGCTCAACAGAGCGTAGGTTACATCATACATAATGCATTGCATTCTGATCCAAACAGATTCTGGTCGCAGCCCAATTTTCGTTTTGCTTCTCGGAGGGGTGCTACACGGCAGTGAGGCCCTGCTTGTGTGGCATGGGGTATCTGACGGGGACCGTAAGTTTATTTAGTGCCTTTTAGTCACCGGAAGGATGCCATTCTTCTTATACCTTTTGGGGCCATCTGAAGTGGAGAGGACAAATGACCAGCTGAAGGACGGGTTTTTCCAGTTTTGAGCATATGCTCGAATTCCGCCTTAGCTAACTTGGGCTTTGCCTGTGAAAGTCGACACGTGCTTGATGAGACGGGTGGGCCGATAGTCCGGATATACTGTGTGAGTTGAGGTCCCACGGGGAGAGCTGGTTTCATTGGGTAGTGAGAGAAAAAGTTCAGCGTAAGCGGGAGAGTCTGTGGGCAAATGTAGACTGGGGTGATGCTTGTGATGCCGGCGTAGGTGCCAGCGATGCTGAGCGTTGCTGCGGTGTGGACTCTCCTCATTTCTTACGCACCGACCAAGAAGTAGAATTGTCTACGGAAGTGTATGCAGATAAAGACAAACGGAACGGCAGCAATAATGTACACCCAGCGAGATGTTCCACGGTTAGCGGCGTCCGGTCGGTTATTTTTGGCTGTGTTGCTAAGATCACTTTATGTTGGATTTCTTCGTGCATTGAAAGTATTTCGTGGAAATTTGGATACAATACAGTTTTATTTCTGATTCTGAATTGTTCGACCATAAATACTTGTGTTTTCACCGCTTGGTTTGTGAGATTTTGCAATCGCCATTTTCTCCAGCTATTGGTCGCTATCTTGTTTTCGGATTATTCGCAGTGCCGAAGCAATCACCCTGTGGTACTTGTTCCAAGATAGTTGGATAAGGTGCAAATGCGCTCACGTGTGTTTTGTGCCAAGTTAAATACCACATTTCATGTGTTGGATTATCAGTTGGGCATTTTCATCCTCTTGGTGAAATGCAACACGAGTTCGTTCAAACTTTGTGCGAAAATTGCCGAAACAAGGTACAGCCAGGAAAAGTAAAGCCGACGTGTAGGCTTCATCATTCCGTTGCTAACAGTTCCGCGTGTTTGGCCCAACAACCTAGCCTGAAGAGCCTACAGGTTTCAGCTCAGTCTTCCTCCTCTACCCGTGCAAACTCACCGGCATGAAGTCCAACCGTTGTAATAAGCCCAGTTGGACCTGGCATAAATTGTTTACCTTTGTTGTGTCCAAAGGGCAGGTGAAAGTCTGAGTGCTGAAGATCAGTGGAAAGAACAAAAAAAAATTATGAAGGAATGTTGGGCGTTTAATTTCTGTAAGTAAACAGTTAGCCAAACCACGTGTGGCTGGTAATATACTTCACCCTGAAAGGTCAATCTCGACCGACCGGAGGCATTATAACCTCGTACTGTTCCACGCTCCGGAGTTCAGAGATTCATCGCCCCAAGTGCGCTCCGATCACGATGTCGAGTTTTACAAGATCTAATTGATAAACTCCTCGACCCTGGTAAGGACTCCGTAGACGTGAGGCAAATTAACCGTCTTGGAAAGCAAGGTTATCAACAAAATCGGTTTATGAAAATCACTTTTAATGGACGAAGCCAGTTCAAGGCTGATGTTATCCAGCCTAATTAGGCTGAAAGGTTTGAACATCCACGTTCACCCATACCTGGACTCGGTAGACTAGGAGCTGCTGAAGTCTGCCATTATTGAGCTGAAAAACGTACTGGTGTGGGAAAAACAAATCTCAGTATCGTAAATTTTCGGGTGCTTTCTAAGAAGCTGCCAATCAGAATAAACAGGTTGCTCACACTTCAAGCATGCCCGGCAGCTCCTGCTGCGTTCTGTGAGAAGGCTTCACAAACGTTTGCAGTGTTATGGATAAGCGCGATGAGCTTTGTTGTTTCGTTACGTCTGAGCGGCCAGACGTAGTGGGACTCGCAGAGACATGCTGCCTCCAGAGTTATACTCCCAAGAACTTGTACACAACGGTTACTTTTGCTTCCGATGCGATAGACTAACGAATGTCCTCGGTCTTCCCTGTGTGGGAGACTTGTGTGCACCTACAAAGTGACGATGTATTATGTGAGCTATTGCGGTGCTCCTTCCACCTCAGGCGTGGAGAACTACTTGTGGGCGCATTTTATCGCAGTCCCCTGAGTCGTTGTTTGGATTGGCTGCCCATTCTTCGGACCCACATGAGTCGTCCACACTTTCTACTTATGGGCGATTTTAACTGTCCTCGAATACGATGGCCTGATATGCATTTGCTACCTGGATATGGTGAGGCTGAAGCAAACTTTATGGAGTTGGTAGTCGAAACTTGTGCATCTCTTCACATATGCCAGCCAACACGTTTTACACCACCATCAACCCTGTCCTGTCTCGACCTAATGTTAGCGACCTTCGAACAACAAGTACGGGACGTTGGGATCCTGGAGCTCCTAGCAACAAGCAACCACTCAGTGCTCATAGCTGATATGAAAGTACCTTTGCTGTATTCACGTCCACTGGAACCAGCTTACCACTAGTGGAAAACGGAGTTCGACCGTTTAGCTAGAGCCTCGAGCTAACTGGATTGGTCTCTGTCACAAGCGTCATCTGTGGAAGGCTGTTGGATATGTACAAAAGAGAGATTGACATCATCATGTTCCCCATTTGTACCTTTGAAATGTCGGAAGGTTGAATTGATTAGGCCTCAGTGGTTTGACAAGGAGTATGGGAATCTGGCTTGGAGGCGGCGCAGAGTGTGGGACAAATTCCTCATCTCTGGATCTGCCAATGACTACGAAGGGTATAAAAGTCAGTGAAACCGCTGCAACTGTGCAAAAGGAATAATCACCAACATTTCAAAGCGTAGCTCGCAATCGCAGCGAAGAACGCTCTAAAGAGAATATTTGCTTACGTGAAGCTACGCCTGAAGCCGGCAGGTTATATGCCAGTGCTGGATGGCCCAGACGGGCAGCAGTTAACCTCCAGCACTGAGAGTACGTCCGTGTTGGCGGCGCCCTTCGCTGCTGTATTTGCAAATGGCCAGGTGTCTGTTCCGAGTTCGACGTGTACCGCTTTAACCGAACTCGACAGTCTGGATTGCGGAGTTAAAGAAGTATGTCAAATACTCGACAGCCTTGACACCAGCAAACCTGCCGGACCTCATGGGCTTTACCCACTGATTCGCAAGTCAATTTCGGCCATCATCTCTCCTGTCGTGACTGACCTTTCCAACATGTCGCTATCTGAAGGTTCGTTGCTGATTGACTGGAAATGTTCGGTGGCGAAGCCTATTCCGAAAGGCGGCGACCCTAGTAAAGTGGACAACTACAGACCAATTTGGATGGCACGTAACTTGGCAAAGGATGCTGAGAAAATCATGAAGAAGAGATTATTTCAGTTGCTACAGTCAAAAGAGGTATTGACGTCCGCACAGCACGGTTTTATGCAAGGTCGCTCATGCATTACAAACTTGCTTGTGAGTAGGCATGTGTGGTTATAGGCAATAAGCACGGGGAAGTCCGTCGACGTGATATTCATCAGTTTCCGTAAATCGTTCGACAAGATCAGCGATGAAGTCCTCATTCACATACTCAGGATGTGCGGTGTCGGTTGCTCACTGCACCAGTGGATCCGCGACGTTTTGTGGGACTAGAGTGGAGCGTACAGATCGACGAACATCTAACTGACTGGTATTCCTCTACAATTGGCGTGCCTCAAGGAGCTGTGATAGGCCCACTCTGTTCCTGATCCACATCAAAGATCTAGCTCAGCTTCTCCGGTCGCCGTATGACATCTGTAAGGACGACAAGCAGATTTGGAGAGAAAGTGACGCCCCCGTAGACTGTGGCGTACTACTGTATGACCTCAACCTCCTATTCACATGGTCTGCAGAAGTTCATCTCCCAGTCAACCCAGACAAGTCTGTATTTATGAGCCGGGGGAAGAGTGCTGACGGCCGAACCCACACCCTTGACGAGCAGTCGCTATTTCTCACACCCGCCGTGAAGGACCGAGGTGTACTCTCGTGCTACGTTTTGAAGTCCGTGGACAACGTGAATAGGCTATTATTGTAACCGACTGCGCATGGTTTGGGCGCTCAAATATAACTCGGCAAGTAATCTGAAGAGGTTGCCATTCGCCTCTGCTCTTTCATCATTAGACCAATGCTAGAGTACAGTTCGCCCGCCTACTTTCCGATTACCCGAGGCGAGGCACAAAAGATCGAACGGGTGCAACACCTTGCTGCCAGGCTCATCCCGATTTGACTTGACTTGGGGTATGAAGACCGCTGCGAGAAACTAGGACTTTACATGTTGTGTTATCGTCGGGTACGAGTCGGCCTCAGTATGATCTACCGCATTCTACATCTCGGTAACTTCCCCATGCTGAGACCAATGCTGCACTTACGAGGGCCATGCAGCAAACGAGAACACTGACACGAACTTGTCGTGCCGAATGTGAAGCGAGTACCCACGCACTGTGCTTCGAACGGAGAGTGGTAAATATTCGGAACAGTTTGCCTGAACGTGTGATGGAGGCCAGATCTGTGCAGCAGTTCAAATCGTTGTTGGGTTTATATTTTGCCATTATTCGATTCGGAGATCGACTGCACACTTACAATGATATCTCACATTTGTGAGTCCTGCAATACTGTGAGTCAGCTATTTGAATATAACATGAGAATAATGACGATATTCACGGCTCGAAATTGGTGTAACATCTCTCACTATATTTCGAAAGAGTAGTACAGAATTCATTTCTATTTGAACTATAATGCAGTATTATATATTCAGTATCCATGACCTAATTTAATGGTTTAGGAGCGTTGGTTGGAAGTAGGGATGAGGGGGTCGTTGGTGGCACGTAGACTGAGGGTGGCCGGCTGATACGTCTCCGCAGGTGCGGGAAGGAACTACGCTTAATTCAGCCTCGCTGCCAACCAGGGACCCGGTTCCAGATGTGCAGTCCTGAACGTAAGCATGTGCCTGCTTTCGGATGGGTCAATGACCTTAGTCGCCTTTACGTACCGGCCAAGCGTTTCCCTGTTGAATCGAATAAAACGTGCAGGGTGTAGTACAATGTGTGGCCTGCGCACCAATGCGTCTGTGCTACAAGCCGTACTGATTATCATCTGCGAGAACGTTTCTATTAAGTGATTTGCTGAGTGGGCGGCGTGCGTTTTAGTTGGAAGGCTTATCATTAACGTCGTGGACAAGAGCTGCTAACTCTGCTAAAACAGTTGTTAAGTCTTGTAAAACTGGCAGATGGCGTGGCGTGTGAACAGCAAACGAGAGGAACAACATCATGGTTACAAAGTGTTTGTGTCAAGGATGGAGCGACGCAGTTAGGTTGAGAACGAAGACGATCTACTGTTTCGTCTGCTACCTGATGGGCACCACTAGGCGATTATAATGTAATTGTTGTAAGTATACGTTGCGCTGTTTTCGGTAAACTCTATAACCAGAGTTCATGCAGTACTGATTCGTCCATGGATAATGTGTCGAGCATCTGGCACATTTCGCTTAACAACTTGGAGGGCTTGTTGTCACCGAATTGCAGCCATTGAAATATCTGCTGAATGTGGGTCCACTCAGAGGGCATGATTATCTTTATGACTGCCTGCTTGAGTGTGTCATATCGCTTCTCAGAAAAAGGACGCCTTAAGTATTTCTAATTACAAACTTATGTTCCTGGGCAGGCAAATGAGTAGGCGACTACACTTTGATGCATCGGTACTCCTGTGGCTAGTGAACAATAGAAAGCAAAACTGAACATCACTGCTTATAACCCGTGTGACTGGAAGCATAACAGCATTGAAATCAGGATTGAAATATGTGACACCACGATGTAACATTATGAAGAAACTCTACGCAAAAAGTAACCGAGGAAAACCAAACAAATTAGAGAGGTTCGGTCGCACCGGGATGCGGAATTCATAATGGCTGTGGTAGAGTTAGCAACTTGGGTCACCAATTATATAGCGGGACGCTAGTATTGGTTGCGACGAGAACCAGTAGGAACAACTGGGGACACCGATCATTCAGAAGTGTGAACGTTACCGGACCCAGCATGCATGGAGTTGTAATGAACTAGAAGCAGATTAGCGAAGGCATGGAACAAGGTAGCGCACGACTCACCGAGAATTCGAATGTTCACCAGCTGTACAAGCAGTAAACTAAATGGATTATCGGAAATTACAAACAATCATGAAATCCATTGTTGCAAAATGCTGAAAGTGTAAAGCTTTCCTGTTCACTACAGATGTATGAAAGTCACTGAGTCTCTGCTTGTGAGGTTACTGGCACGAAGTTACCGGTTAGGTTTACACACGGTGACGATGACAGCAGTCTTGCGAAGAAAATGGGAAATTACCTTTACAGCGGACATCAAAAGACAGGGCACTTGGTGTTTACCTTTGTGTTACCCACTTATTCCCAGAAGCAACGCACCAAAGATCGTAGTTGAAAGCAAGCTGACTGTAGAAGCATCCAAGCGGAATGCCTCCTGAGGTCGTTTGATAAAAGAGGCCTTTTTCTCAGTACTTCATTCGTTAGAGTTAACTAGAGGGAAGAGTCTATGATGGACCACCTGTGTCAGTTTTATTTGAAATGAAGTGGCAGTGGCTTAGCATTTGTTTTTGAAGCCCAGGGAGGTCATAAGAATTTATCCCCCCTGACAGTTGTAAACTCGTAAACCAGCACAATTGTGAACAACAATTTAAAATTCCGCTTCACGGTGATTGTATTCTAAGCGTCGGAAACTGCACCATCAACATGAAATAACAGGTCTTGATCTCATATCACTTACTGAAACTTGACTTTCAAACGACATACTTGTTCCGGAGATTGAAGTCAGTGAGATGTCGGTACTTCGAAACGATCCTCTATCTCGCGGGGGCGGTGTTGTCATTTAGTATCGACTCAATAGTATCGAGATTACTTGAAATGGGAGGCCTTTAGCAAACATCCCCTTGTTATTTTTGATGCCTTAGTTTGCCGACTTCACCTAGCAGGTCGAGACGTTCACAGAAGAAGATGAGTGAAGCTTGCCTCTTAGCAGTTATCTACATGCTACCGAAATCGTCGGCAGACAGTGATAACCTTCAGTTAAACGCGCTATGCTGTTTCACAAAATTGCTCATACCATCATATAATGGGCGACTACAATGTACCTCCACAATAACATTAATGTCTCCTACCTGTTTTATCAGAAGTGATGAAATCGGTAATCGCAGTTGGATTGGCGCGATACTTTGGAAGCCCACAAAGAATTTATAATGCTCAACATGGCTTCAGACATACACGATCAGGCCCTATTAATTTGCTGTTTACTCGAGACTTGTGGACCACAGCGACTGAAGAACGATTCCCCATGCGATTACGTATATTTTTCCAAAGCACTCGACTGGGACAATCAATTCGTTCTCCTCCAAAAGCCTGCTGCCTACGTATTAACGGTTCCCTGCTCACCTAGTTGGAAGACCATTAACTCGACAGAGCAGTCAAGGTAAGAGAATCCGACAATGACTCCGGAAGCCCGTGCGTCTCCAGTGGTGAACCGCAACGATGCGTCCTCGGTCCGCTATTGTTTCCGATCTACATCAATGACCTTCCAGCAAACGTTCTATCCCCGATGCAAATATTCGCAGACCATGCTAAAATATGGTGAGCAATCCGCTCATCATCCGACCGTCTCTACTTCTAGGAAGATCTGACTCGGGTTAACGAATAGGCAGAAAGGAACCAGCTCCCACTGCACACTGCAAAGTGCCACTTGCTGACGGTGCGCAACGGCTTCGTCAACACATATCTCTTGGGGCAACACGTCCTGCAAAACGTGACTAGTGAACTCGATTCGGTATCATCCCGCAAGAAAGTCTTGGCAATTAGCTCCAATGTTCTGAAACAGCAAGTGTGGCTAACTTGAACTTGCGACTTGTGAGGCGAGCTCTCGGCACCTTTGAGCGACGGCTATTACCAATGCTGATTAACTCCTATATTCGTCCTCACGTTGAATATGCGGTTCAGGCCTGGTGTCCATGGTTAAAACGAGACATTCGCCTATTGGCGAAACCCCATTGAAGAGCCACCAAAGAAACGCGTGGACTATGCGGTCTAAGTTACGAACTGCATCTTCGCGTATTCGGTGTTTTCTCCTCCGGCAACCTATACCTTCGCGGTAAACTTATTCTCACATACCCGACACTAACTGAGCGCGGACACCCATGTACATCACTGTTTACCCTAGCCCCTTACAAACAAAGCCAAGGCAACCACCTGAGACTAAGGAGGCAACACTCCTCTTTGAATTGTAGGAAGTATTTTTACTCAATTATAAACTGTTCTCACTGGAATGCATTACCATGTGGTGAATGTACCAGACATGACGACATTCGAAAGACTCTTAGACTTTCATCTGAATGATAAACGCTATAGTACAGTTTGATAAAGTGCAATGATTTAACCACTGCTACTTCGCATTCCACCTTGGAACATTTTGCTTTTAGTTTCCTTGTAATGTTATGCTTATTATCCCATCATACACTGCCGAACTATTGAACCCCAAGCCGAATAACACAACCGAGATCAAGCAAATCAAGAGCTTTAGAACAACTCCGGGCGGATCGGATGCAAGCTACGGAAGCAAAGGTACGGGATCAGACAGGCAACCTGGGCCAAAAGGTGCAGACCAACGGGGCATGAACAGGACATGATGTGATGTGGGACGGAAACGCTCGATAAATGCGCGCGTGCGCGCAGCGTGTGAAAAACCGTGGTCGCGTGCAATAAAGATTGTGTTTTCTTACCGCTTCGTTCATGCTACAGTATGCAAATGTGTGCACAGTCTTTGTAGCTAATTTTATAGAAGCAGCTGGTCGTCCTATTTGACGAAACTGTTGTGTCAAATGCGAAGCCTTGCCCTCCAAATTCACCAACTGGTTGTTTTCAAACCCTTCTTACAGACTCATTAATTGGCCCACAGAACTATTTACAGTGACGTGACACCGTTGCAAACGCCTTAAAGGCGACGGTACGTTAACTTGACGGGTAACTGCGACGGGAAGCTATGTGACGGGAAAGATGTGTGCGAAAACATGAAGAAACAGACGTCAGGAAGGTGTGAAGGATGGTGTGAATTTGGTGTTGCTTTACAAAAGAAATATCGGAGTGTACGGAAATTTTACCGTTTATATATGGTTTGGAACAATCCTCTCATATGAAACCTGGTGCGAACGGAGTTGTTAATCGTGGTAAACATCATGAATCTGGAAAAATAAACATTTCAGCTCAAAGTGGTAGGGGAGTTGAATGATTGAAGTGAAGATTCGTCAAATCTAGATTCAGTCAGACAGCCATCAAACGCTAGGAAATGCACACTGCCACCGGTTTCTCCTTTCGGGAACCGTCAGCAGATCGCATTCCATGTGTCCCCTGTAGGGCTCAGACCTGCGACCCGAATGTTGCCAGTCTGTGCTTGATACAACTGTGCTAAATGAAGAAGGTATTCATTGGCGTTTTGAACGTCTACATGGTGACTCAAAACACAACACTAGACTGCTCATCGGAGTGCCAGAGAGGATATACCCACGTAGTTGGAAATAACGGTTTGTACGCCAGTGTTCTGCGGGTATGATGACTGCGAGTAAGCATACCGTTACATCTGGCTGTAAGAGATGCTTTTGTGCCAGTGTTAGCACGGCTGGTGTTTGCCCGCACCGATGAGGAGCTGGCTTCTACTGAAGACCGCACTGTACTTACTATTTTACACACTGGACTAGCTACCATTTCTAAAACAGTGTCCGGGTAATATAACTTGGCCACTGTGTCTCTATCTAGGCGGTGGCGAACAAGAGTTGCCTGAATATTATTTAGGGCTGTGATGGTGGCATTATTTGCATCGATAGAGTACTGGCATAAAATTACATACTACGAAGGTAGGTAGCTGGTTGAAGGCAAGAATGAGGTATGAGCAGCTTCATAATCAGCATCTCAGTTATGAATGTAAGAGATCTGTGGCTGTCCGTAAACCACCAGGATGAGTCAACTATGCAAAGCATCGCTGTACTTTTATTGTGATCTCACTAAAATGCATGCTTCAGTGACCGAACTAAACGCATAGAGGGCGCTAGCTAGAATTTCTGCCCGTAGCACTATCCGATGCGCCTATAAACTCTGAGGAGAACAATGCGGACCATTAAGCACCCTTCCAGTTTGTTGAACTTTGTGACAATGCGTTCGAGGTTGACAGTATACATATTTGTGCTACCAAGACCGTACTTTTTCAACTAATTCCTGGCGTTATCAGCGCCACGCGAGTCCTTGAGACCACAGGGAAACCAAGTGGGTACCTCCTTAGCACGGTGTATCTGCTGGTTGTTGATAAGGAGGAAAGAAGAAATTTTGCATTGGTGACGGCCGCAGCCGCATCTTGCCACTAAACCCAGTTAAGTCAGCTACACTTGACAGCCTTACCAGTATCGACACGAAATTGGAAAGTAAATTTTAGGCTGACACATGTTGGGAGTTAACCCCATCCGTCCGGTTTCTCACCAGTTTATCTTCATTAGGTAGAACCGCGGTTAGAGCCTGAATTAAGGAATACCAACCAAAGGCCATACGCCTACGCCATCGGAGCACGGAAAAATACCTTCAGTTTTTGTACTCCGTCTTACGAATCACTCACAGATAAACAAACGTGGTACGCTATATAATTCATACACCACACTGGAAATAGAATAGCTGAAAGCAAACTTCCTTCAACAGATATAATAGCTTACGCAGAACCCCTTCGAGCAAATCTTCCTTACTTTCTAGAAGTGCGTCACACAAGCAGTGGGATGATGCCAAATCAACCGTTGATAATTTGTGGAACTCTTCGTGAATGACTAAAACACAAGTTTGTAGAAAGCTGTAAAACGATGCTTTGCGTTTAATTTTGATGAAAACTTGTCTCAACCACACTCAGGCAAACATACATCGCATTTCGGAAAAGGATTAGGCAGTCGTTTCATCTTTTCGGAAGTGCTCAGCAGTTCAAAATCCATTTGTACTCTTTGGGGCTTCAATCCTCTACCCGGACTCTTGGGAGTCTTCGTTTAAGGCGGACATTCCAAGGGGATGAGCAGTATAAGGTATGATCAGGTAACTAATCATGTCTTAACTTGATCTTCATCCGTCACTGCTATGTGCTCATCCAAACTTTGGAGGACAGCATCGGTCCTCTGAGCGGTAACTTCCTTTGCTAAGCAATCATCATATGATGGTGTTCCAACCCTAAAGGGGATAAATGGAATGCCTACGGCTGACGAGTATTAAAAGAGTGAAATGAACCTCCAGTGGGTTTGTAACAAAAATCTCCTCCATTCACAACTGATTTCTGGACATGGCCGCATTTTTAAAGGCTAGACATATTCTGTATATCACCACATGCTTTTACTAAATAGGAAATATTTACGTAAATAAGCCTTCGAAAGGTTAACTATGTTTCATTCCATTTCTTTGGCTGATGATTGGAATTGAGTTTGTTTTTCGAGCTGGACAAATTTATATCCTTGAAAGCTGGCAGGAATCCATAGCGCTCAAGTGGTACGCACGAATTATTTTCTTTCCCATCTTCGACCTGCCGGAGAGACAAACGGAAGCGCGAAGTAGTTGGAACTAAGCCGAACAGCTGTCAATGTGGGGACAGTTTTACCTTCGGGGCAATTAGAAAAGAACCGCTCCGTTAACCACCCAACCAGCGTGAGATCTGCTTGTCCCAGTGCAAAATCAGCCGTGCTATCATCTCTTGCTGGTCACTTATTGAGTGAAATTCGCTGAAGGTTTCGAAGTCCAGCGCATTCAAATGGTTCATTGACAGGCCAGTATCAGCCTAATTACTGACTGTCTTAAACAGTCCTCGAGTTTACTTAGAAACGACTGGTCAGGTTTAAATAGATGGAAATCCGGTGGAAACTGGAGGCAATCCAAGGAAGCCCATTCGCTTGTTCAAACAGTCTCGTACGAACCCGACTGATAAGGGGTAGTAGAAAGCACTCATTCTGTACGTTCCCATTGTCAGTAACCATGGAAGTTGTATACTCTTCCATCATGATACTACTTTAGGTGGAATAGAGGTTTATGACACACTTCCATCACCTCCAAATTGTATGGTTCCTTTGAGTCTGATGTGTGGTTCGGTTGGACTACCAGGATTAGGAAAACTGATCCAACCGCAGCAGGTTGTTGGCGCTGGACTTGAAGTTATCGAACTAGTATATGTTGTAATGTTTACCAGTAACCTCAAATGGATTAGCAATAATCATCTAATATTTCATACTGGGCTGATATAGAGGTCTGTTCGAGCACATGGAGGGTCATTCGGAAGTGCACGTTGTGTGTGTGGATGGATTGCGACAGGCAATATCAATGATGACCGCTATTCCCATTGTAGTGAACTTTGGTTGTTCGATCACGAGGACCGTAGCTGAAGCAGATGGAAATTGGGTGTTGCACGTTCGAAAACATTGCACACCACTACGCCTTTCCAGCTTGTTGGATTACATTAGATGGAGATACCAGGCGTCGAATTCGGGAACACTGGGATGTTAGTTTTGACCGCTACCCTTAAGCCGCCGCGTCAAGGCGGGCGAAGTTTGGCATCACGGTTGCTCAGGTAGTAACCGTTGTGCTAAGGATTGACTATAGTGACACGCCGGCTTAGGTGTAGCGGTTCCAATTCCCGTCTCAATGACCCAGGGTTCGATGCCTGCTATCTCCATCTGATGAATCAATATAAGGTCAAAACTTGTCATGAAGTGTAGTGTTTTCGGACAGGCAGCACACAATATCATCTTGCGTTATACGAGTGCCTCAAATAATATTCCACTTAGCCTCTATGGAGTACTGCAGGTAGAGTTGGCACGTTGGTATGTACTAGATCAAATCTCTAAAACAATGTGTCAGCGTATCATATTGGAGAAACGCTTTCGCGCGGTTAACGACGGTGAAACGGTTTGAAGCCGAGATTTCAGGTACCTGCCCTAAAGTCCGAGCGGCATTGACCTGATATATGCGGAGATGTAGAAGGTATTCGCTGTACTATGACTTGAAGATAATTCAGTATTAAACAGCCATATAGGCACAATCTATGAGGAGCTTAGCGAGCATGTAAACGTTGTGTCACAGATCAAATTTCTCTGAATTGGCCATACACCCTTAGAGCACCACACCAATCTAGAAAGCATGTACTTACTTAACAGAACCCTAGATATGGTGAGCCAGCGATAACCAAGAGGGCATTCCGGAGCATAGCGGCCTACAGACGCACGTGGATTACGATTTGTCTGAGGCTCAAATTTAAGCTATTCGTTCAGCATGCTTCATCGTTATGCATTAGACTTATGATTTAATATGTCCCAATAGAACCGTATTTGCTATGGGATTTCTGGTTGCCTCATAATACTTTTGCTATCGGTTCTTTGCTGGGGTGGAACTCAGAGTCTAGTGGTTAACGACGGACACCTTGATCACTATGTCACTAAAATCTGTGGGCAACGCTTGGCACAGTGGTAAGCAATTCAAAGTTGGATTTGGAGTGCCCGCCGTTTGGTTGGATTACGACACGTAATCTCCATTGAGACCTCGGTTTGCTTTGAATTAGACTTCTGTCGTTCCGATCACAAAGACTGTATCATAAATGGAGATGTTTCGCTGTTATTCCCCCAACACTGACACCCCTAAAGTATTTGTGGATTTCCGTAATGACCATTTGACCAAGTGTTCTTGATGTGTTACGTGGATAGAGAGGCGAAGACGTAAATCGATGCCTCGCTTGTCCCCTTTTGGAAGGACTTTTTGGAAACTGGGAGAAAAGCGACCTAAAGCGACTGAGTTCTGTTCAACTACCGACAGCTTCATGTTTGCAGCAATTGTGAGATGGGGTCAACTAACGAGGTTTCCAACACTATGTAGTTAAAAGCGGAGTATATCTGCTGCCTGGCATGATGATCATGGGAATCGAAGGCGGTTGATCGTGGTGCATGGCGCGATCTAATCACGAAAGCAGTTGCTGAAGTGCGGGAGAAAGCCCTCATGCATGCAGAGAAGAAGCGGCAAGTGCGGAAGCGGCAAGCACCGATGAATTGTACTCCATCGACATCGAGCGCATTGTGCTGTAGAACATGCGGTCGCGAGTGCCTTAGTCCGGCAGGCCTAGTGAGCCATGAGAGAGGTCACTCGGGACCACTGCCGAAGCGACGACGGGTCCCGCAGTGAACGTAGGCAGCACCGGCGCAGCGTTTGTAGGCACGCTGAATTCGATTTACTAACCGCGTGGTTGCATGCTAAGTCTCTTTATTTCAGGTGGTGGGTTTTCGGTTCTCTCCTAATGCCTTTCTTTCTCATATAAATGTCTAGTGGGCCATGCGCTGTGCCATTTGGGGCCCCTACAGAAGCGACGATGGGTCCTGCAGAGAATTACGACGAGCCGGCGCAGCGTTTGTAGGCACGCTGATTTCGATTTACTAACCGCATGCTTGCATACTGAGTCTCTTTATTTCAGGTGGTGGGTTTACAGTTTTTACCTTAATGCTTTTCTTTCTCATATAAATATCTCCCTGTACTCTATTCCATTAACTTGCACACCTCGCCTAAGCCAATTGTATTCGATTTCCGTAGCATATTTGTGTTCGTGGCATTCCGTGAACTATACTTCCTGACCTCGTGCACTTAGCTAGGATTTGTTTGTAAACAACGTATTACATGTGCTATTTAATTAAGGTTTATGTCACCGTTTCCTTATGCATTATTCGAGTTTTTCTCTTTTTCTTTCTCGCTCTCTTTCAAGTGTTTGTCTATTGTTTGATATCCCCGGTGTGGCTGCGCTTGATGTGCATGTTGACAAGGTGCCTACCTGTCTATAACCCACTACCTCGTCCATACTGGCTCCAGGAGACAGTTGGTCGTTGCTGGAGGGGACGGGGTGCACGGTTCTTGTGGCCGTGTTAGGCTCGAAGAGTGGTTCCATGCACTCAGTGTGGAGCGGACTACGGTCCAGCCACCGCCTTGTGTGCGGTTGATTTCCCAAATACAGTGTGCTTGTGTTTGCCTGTGAAGGAGTGTGGGCCGGCTCCGTTGATGAAACGTGGTTCCCATCCGCATGCCTCCCGGTCTTATTCCTTCAGGTTTACACTGGATATGGGTGTGTGGTTGGAGCTGTGGGTGGTGCAGCGCAAGCCATCCATGGTCCCTCTGTAGGCGCAGGCGTCCTGTGGCTTGCCACAGTGACAGGCATATCCGAAACCGGATGCCGCCAACCATATCTGCTGCATTCGTATTACTTTCTTTTGGAATGATTCTGCAAATCAGCTATAAGGCTAGGGTATGGCATGAGATATACACACCGTTCTACAGTGTTGTGTCAGGAAAACAAATTGTTAACTTGGCAACTGGGGAAGAGGTATGCACAACGACATATCGACATTTACCGTCTAATACATACAGGATAACCGAAGTTATGTAAAAGTTCATGGTCGCAAGGAACCCTTCGAAATCAACAATAGCTTAGCAATCCTGGAGCAAGCAAACATATTACGGGTGCCTGCTTTTTCCGCTTACACTTGAATTACGTTTTCCATACAGATTTTCTAAAGGCTATGGCACCATTTGGGCTTTGGGCGGGTAACTAGCATCAAATATGGGACTGTCTATGTTTGTTTAGCTTAGAAAGCTTCTATTCAGGATGTTTGTCCTATCCTCACAGTGAAGCAGCTTCTCGTGTATCGACTAGTGGCTGAATCAACTCACTACTATAATTGCGTTACCACTTGTAGTAATGCACCAACAGTGGTCCGACGTTATCAGAGCCAGAAACAGTATATTCGCTGCCTGAACAGCGTACGATTTAACCTAAAATGAGACGCAGACAAGAAAATGTAGAGAGTTATGATACTCTTTTACTACTTCATTATTTTATGTTCCACTACCGGATGGAGCAGGCCGACCAACGAACTAAGCAAGTTAGACTCAATATTAGCTTGTTGCTTTGACCGAAGTTTGAAGAAGACTGTGATTCCGGGACAGTGACAGAAGTTGACTTACGATGCAACCTTCTTGATTAAAACTAAGCTTTACTAATATCTAAGCTTTCGATTATTAAACATTTGGATTTGGAATCGATTCGCCTGCGGCAAGCTTCTAGCCCAGGGACAAAATACGCCACTATAACGGCTTATTTTTTAGATGAAGCCCGGTTCCAGGTATACTTGTTCTCGTGACTATGAGTAGCTACAGTGCGACTCGTGGAAAAGAGGTCAGCAGCACATTGCGCTTAATTCACTCGTATCAAATCCAAAGTAAACATGACAGGCTGAAACCGGGGTGCATGCGGACGGGGGCCACATTAGGTCCGGACAACTTAGACCCTTCAAGATAGGCTTCACGTACCGGTGGGCGAATCTATATGACGGTTGTAAAGACTATACGAAGTAAAGAATAGGTAATCGCACAAGATGGGATAAGGAAACCAGGCTATTAAATTGCAAATATACGCGTGGTCTGGGCAGAGAACTTAAAACATAAACTCATGTTACCGTGCGTATAGTATAGGTTTAGTGTCCTACAATTCCCTGGTCCCATCTCGTGCGATTACCTAGTCTAGGCTTCGTATAGTCTTTAAATATTCGAATAGGTTTGCAATCGAAATAGGAAAGGGCAGAAACTGAAAGACGTGCGACGGCGTGGAAAAGCGGTACAGCGGAGCAGTTTGCTAATCAGCAGACTATAAAGGATGAACTGTTTGACCTTGAGGGGTCATGGATATGCCAATAATGCAAAGTGGAAACGTAAGCTGTTTCAAAATGAAAATGTTGGAAGCAAACATGCGTACATTTCTAAAAGGATATAAGTGAAAGGTTTGGGAAAAAGGGATACTAGGTCCTCAATAGGTAAACCAGTTTGGCCATATTCAGTTCTCTTTGCACTTTACAACGGTTACCCAGTGGAACAATTCTTCCGTGAGAGTTTAATCTGTGATCAACCATCAATTCGTTGTCACCCATTAGTATGAAATGTGAGTGCATATACATACAAAGTGTACGGGTTGGTTGCTGGGTCATCACATATTTGTACTGAGATAAATTTCCTGGGCGAATGTCAGAGAAGCTTTAGGGATGATTAATCCAAAATCTACCTTCACTCAATATGAAAAGGTGGAACACTTCACTTACGGAACAAGCTAGTGAACTGCTGTAAACTGGACAATCATGAGACTCCAAGATTCATCGGAGAAAATGAGCTAGGTGTTTTCATGCAGGATAATCATGACTGTTTGGATCAAGCTGAAAAGTTATTCGAAATGTTGGCCTCCTGCGTATGCTTCGATCTGTCGATTTTTCAACCATTTCTGGGCACATACGTACATCCACACAAGGAACATGCAATACTGCCGTGGTAATCATGGCTAACGGGAGATCTATGCTCTTGGAAGAAACCAATACGCAGCGCAACTAAAAGCGTCGAAAGCTCGCATCATTTGCCATATGAGCAAGTGCTTCGAGTGCTTGGTGGTTTTCAGCGGATGATACCGGTGATTGTGTGGGTACTTAATTTGACTTATCAGATGTTGATGAACCCAAAACGAGCGTGTGACCATCCGCTGGGGTTCAGTCATAACATCAATCAGACAGCCTACCGACTAAAGTGGATAGAGCAGTACAGTCGTTTGGAATACTGTCCGAATTTCTTTTCGCTTGGTGTTTGCTAAGCATGGAATGCTCTTCTGAAATCTATCATCGGTACTTACACACTGGTGAAATTTAAAACCAGAGGTGACCTTGCATTCCTTTCTCTGTACCATCACACATGTCTCATTGCCCACTTCCAAACATGAGGGTCTGCTAGAGAGTTCACAGTGGAGCTGCTACCAGAATGCGTCCCACCACTTTTACATCTTACAAGTGTTCACAAACAGGTGACACGATTTTTACAAACGTCGCAGTTGTCCTCCTTTTGGATTTCCAGTGGAACTGGAGTTGTTAATGCGTACAACTCGATGACCACACCGGTACGAAATCACACTTTGCTAACACACTTTCCATATTTTGCGATATTTACCCTGACCACCTTACGGGGCCTGTCAACTTTGAGCTATTTTGCCCAGCTTTTTCCCCAGTATCTAACAGAAGTGATCTGGAATTACTACGCGAACGCATGTCAGCACATGGTCAGTATTCACACATTGTACAGTATTATCAAGAGGATGTAGGCGGCAAACCTGCAACAAATGCATCAATTTACTCAGCTGTGTCTCAAAGCAGTTTCGTGGACAGTGAAGTCACGTTAACACCAGTAAGCATACAGGAGGACATACCTTGGACACGGATGATAGGATTACACACTCAGTAATCTGTTTGTGCGCTGACTTAAACTGGCGAATACTGACTGCATGGAAAGTGAAGCTCGCAATTTTCCGAACTCCAAGGGCTCCAGCAATACGAGATGAATACATGTTAATAGTGATGACATGCATTCATCTAAATGAAGTTCGAGACTGTTTATCGGCGAAGTCCCCTAGCAAGATATAAAATATAAAAATATGTAAAATGCCAAAAAAAGATATAAATTATGATGGAACCTTTAAATGCCACAAATGCCTTTGCAATATTATTAATTGCAACCCACTTCATTGGGTAGACGCTATTGCTATCTGCTTGACTCATTATTCAGCTTGCCTCGCCTCCGCGCATGCAAGCCAAGTACAGCCTGTCACAGACTGAGCTTGACCAAGTTATCGCTGCGGAAACTCAGTTGCGGCACAGTAGCTGAGGTGTTTCCCACCTCTAGCTAATGTGTATGGTGTGTGTGTGTGTGTGTGTGTGTGTGCGTAAACTCAGAAACAGGCCAAGTGTAGAGTACTACCCATAAGCTGATCCAAGTACCGGTCGACTCGGCGCCTTAAGTCTTTGACTGGGCTGCTTCACTAGCTTAGAAAAACATTATAATACAGAACACTGCTGGGTAGGAAGCTCATGTTATACGGCGGGTAGCAATATATTTTGCGAGCCAAAGAAATCAAGTGCTCCCAGAACTAGCTGCACGTTAACGGAGACGTTACAAAGGTTTGTTTCCATCACACAAAGGCTCATTGTGGGATTTTAGCAGACCCCAATGCATTTGCTTCATTGCCATGCAACTGTCGGCATTCATATGTGGGTTCGTGTACTGCTTAGTTGAAAGAGGCTACGCAAATGTGGATTAATGACGCGTGCACTATAAGCCAAGCGCGAAGGCCGCCCTGCGGAGTGGCCAGTGAGATCAAATCTGAAAGATGCTTATGCTCACGAGGAAATTACAAGTCCGACTAGACAACTCTTGTCTAAAGCGCCTTAAATGCATAGACAGAAACATATTAACCTCAGCTTTTAACTATCCAAACCAGACATTACAGCTCATTATGCAGCTACTCACCAGAACAAGATTAACAAGGAATGGTGAAGTGTGGTATAACTATACTTTTGCTCGCTACACGCAACGTTGGGGCTTTGTGATGGACTTCTTACCGATGTGTCATGATAATCAGACAATCTATTGGACGTTCTCCTTTACCAAGTGTTGAATATTCTCACTGTCAATCCGACGGACTACGAGGTCTGGTGTTTTATTCGACGGCTACAACCGTACCGTTGCTATCAAATAGGGCGGTTAGAATAGTTCTGGTTAGTTGCGCCGAAACCCACAGCAGCATCATCTGACCACCGAATTTTGAAGATCTGTTATAAGTGATTAGAGGATTTGAATCGGTTCTCATCACTCGTCTTGCTCCCACAAATCACAAGAGTTCAACACAAACATCACCTTACTTTTCTCACTGCGACATCACAATTGCGACATCACACATAAATTAGACAGTCATTAGTTGGAAGCTAGATACAGAAGCCGAACTAGTGAGCCTGAACAAAATCAGCACCGGTTGGTCGCTGCTGATAAGGCATTGTATCTAGACTTATTGGATTAGCCTTGTGTTGTTATAGAAATGAGTACACTAAATACAAGTGAAAGTACTGAGAGTTTTGCCACCGAGTCAGTCATTCATTACCTATATCCTATTAAGCAAAGACCTACGGAGTTTCGAAAGTGCTGATTTTAAGGACTCAGAAAAGAACTTTAAGCAATGCGCTATTGGGGTTTTAACTTCACTGATCACTGTGTGGAAAAGTCAGTCCCATTGAAGTTACACCTTAAGGATTGGCTGTTTCCTCACCCGAATATATGTTATTACACCATCTCCTCCCAATAAGTTGAGCAAATATGTGAAGCATACCCACCCACGTGTGGTAAGAACCATTTCCATGTTAAGACAAATATACGCCTTGCATGTCAGACCAACCACAAGTATGCTAAAATTAGTGTCCTCGTAGTAAAAATATGCTTCTTGCTAAATGACATTAAGCTGCCCCCATTTTGCGAGAATATGAAGCAAACATGCTCCTATGGCATTACATGTAATGTTACCAAATAAGTTGCTTTGTCGCGGAGTCATAGGGTTACTTGATTTGGATCAATACCATTCATTATAACTAACTTCGATCAGATGGCAGCATAAACCGAAAAAGAAAGAGACCATGATGATAGATGCGTTTGAATCGCGATTTACTTACAGCGGAATCTGGGTCAGTTAGGCAGGTGGGACTAGCTACTGCAGCGGAATAAATCTTGACTCCCCAACCGCTGTGATAATTGCTGACAAGAAAGGCCTGCAATGTACTCCAGCAATCTCCATCCTACGGTTTTGAAACCGATTCTGTTATCTCTAGACCCGTTATGTCCAAAGTCCGGCTCGCGGGGCAAACGTGGCCCGCGTTAACATTTCAATTGGCTGGCACCCACAAAATGAAATAACAAATTCAACCATGGACATTTTCCGTACGAACATTAGGCAAATTATAAAAAAACTAACGATGTTATGAGTGTTAAATTCAGTGGCGTCAGATGGTGGCAAAAAGCAACGATGTAGAATTTATTGAACCAACTAGGCAAAGTCAATTTAGTACTTTTACTGAAAGGGTCTTAACTAAATGAAAAATCGCGAAAGCTGGGTTCGTTAAGACTTTAGTAATATGACCAGCTAACGTTAGTCCATTATGAGAACGGGATTTTTGCTTTAAAGGCTATCAGTCTTTAAATTTTTACTGCGCCATACTTTTCTCCCAGGTACTTCCTTAGACACAGCAGTTTCAACTTTCTGAGTATCCACTTACACAAAAAGCAAACTTTTCTACCCTTATGAATTTCTATCTAGATGATTTTTATTCTTGCTCTAGAATGGACGAGATGAAGTGGTTCTCAATTAAATGAGGTCTTGCGTTTAAAAACCATTGTCACTGAGCCTTACGTAACCAGTTTACAGCAATGAAGATCTCAGTTGCACCATACACACTAAAAACTCACAATAAAACATCTATAAAGTAGGTTATTTTTGGTTAGTATCTTAATCTCAGACTGAATGTCGTCCGACATAATTATACCGAACAAAAGGTGGCCCACCTTGAGAAAAGTTTGGACACCCTGATCTGCACGAACAACGTATAAAAACAGGGGACCAATGGAATTAAATATTGTGAGTAGACAACATCTGACTCTTACCAAATGAAATGTCGTTTCGTTATTCCGAGGACAACCCGTAGTTTGCAGTCCTTTGCCACCCTGCGTGCCTCAAAGAATCAAGATATTTGGCCCCAGTTTTGCAGATGGAGACCGAACCTCATTGGTTGTCAAGTAAGACCGTCCTTAGTGCTTCCAGCAACTGCGTAAGTGTTTAACAACTGTTAACTGCCATTGAGCCTCATCGATAACACATGTGGAATTCATGTAAGCGGGTACTCCAAATCCCACTTTGAATTCCTTATTGCTATGCCAAGCGTTGCGCACTAATCTTAAAGCCACAGTAACCAAGGCGTCAGCCTTTAACCACTAGACCTCGAGTTCCACCCCAGCTCAGGTTCTCACCATCTGATGAGTCCAAAGGAGGAGGAAACCGGTTTTGTGGGGTCAGTGTTGGGAGGTGCAACACCGAACCACCTTACATAAGCCTACTTCACACGCAATTCATCATGGTTTTGTGGTACTTGATCGTATAAGTAACAGTCACCATATGTTAAGAGCTTTAACAAAACAAAGTTTCAATCGGAAGCAGACATGTTTTTAATATCGCGACTAAACTTCATTTCGAAGTTGGTCTATTGTTTGAGGTTCATCCAATTTGCGGTTGGGACGAATAACAAAATCTTTATTACTTGTGCGGACCCCTTTTGATATGATAAGCTTTACCTTTTTCTAAATAAGGCGCCACTTACAGGATCAATCATACACGATGTGGGTTTAGCGAAAGCAACCTTAGTTAGCTGCCCCACCAACACATCGAGTGCCGAAGTGATCTTACTTTCCGAGAAGAACTAAAAGTACGCATCTTTCAACATCCAGCGGGCTATCGGAATTGAATTCTGTCCTAAATTAGAAATCTCATTGAAGCGCATAATCAGCATAGCAAAGTAAGTTCAGCTACAGTGCAACTCTTTTGTTACCTCTAATTACAGCGTTTTCAAGTAGGAACTAACAGTTCCTTCTGCGTAAGATAGTTCACCCGTTTGAGTTCTCTTGATCATTTAGGGTGCAAGTTGGACACATTTCTTTATGCTTTGTTGTTAAAACTCAAGATTTTCGCATTTTTGGATTATGATCAGCCTTTCATCCATCACGTCCGTCTGAGCAACACATTTATTACTGAACCCAACTGGGCCATCTGTTGCCCCTGGGCGGTGAGGAGATTATGTAAGCATTTTGAAAGCTGCTTTCTCCACACTAACATTCCTCTAACTCATTTCTGCCAACGAACGCTTTTTCATCCGACACCTGGTGCGGGTGGCACGTTCGAAAGCCGGCAGACAGTTGACCGCTCAGTCGAGAGTGATCGCGAAACTGTGAAAGACAAAAGGGTTAAAGATAACCGGACCTCAAGTCCAGCTTGAGCACGTTCAGCGCTTATTGTGTCAACATCGAGCTGTCCTCGACCCCTTAACCCCATGGACATTGGCTCACGTATTAAATGAAACTGCTTACATGAATGTCCTCAAGTGAGCCCTTCAGTCGAGTGTGGTCTGAGGCTATTTCAATGATTATCGGAATTGTGTGTTCGACTTGAAAGGGAGTACCGTTTCATAAGGAGTGAGAACCAGTGGGTAGCGGACTGGTTTACGTTTGTCGGCTAGGTTATTCAACTGCTAAAATATTGATTCAAGCATTCCGTGGACTGTAATGGCAAAGCAAACCTTCACCTAACAAAGATAGCTATTCCACTGGATAATTTCCTATATTTATGGGAGTAGCGTCCGTGTTGTTACATTGCAACGCAGTATGCAAATACCGGGTTACTCTTGAGTGGAACTTTTCAGCTGAATGTAGTTCTACTGCAATTACAGTCGACGACTTATCACTAGCCAGCGATTGCTTCAACAACAATGCTAATCACCGTTGGATCCCACAAAGTGTTGGGTCAGGACGTCAGCAACATAAAACGTAAAATATATTTCCTATCGTAACAGCTCGTCTGAAAATTCTCCGTTAAATAAGTAGTAAGATTCAACCATCCACATCAATTCTTTCCCGAGTACCTCCAGGAAATAGGCACTAGAGCATTTCACAATGCAAGCGTTGTACTGCAGATACCGTGTAGACGCACAGATGTCGTTGAGATTCCACATCAAATTTCCAGTTTTATCAACGTCATGCATTAAATGGGAAACGTGATCTGTCCGCATGTGACAAAACTTTCTATTGTTATGACACAATTTACCTGTTTCGATGGTAAAGCTTTTTATTCTGTTAGCTTGGCAACGTTCACCATGAAAATACGAGAATGCTACAGCGAGCGAAAATGAATCCTTTGCTCTGACGCAGTTCAAATCATACCCGGTAAATCCTAGAAGAAGTAACACGTAAGGATGTCAGCAGTTCTGTTGACGATTGTTTGAAACTCTCTCTATGGATTTTCGATAATCTCATGGTTATAGAGATTTTACTACTTTAATGCTTGAATCGTCAAATCTTGATGTCTGTTTGTCTTAGCGGATACTTCAGTTGAATCTTTACAGTTATAGCTCCCCCTAAATCCAACATGTACTAGACAGGATAAACATAAATAGCATGATATTAATATCCACATGTATCTAGGTGTGAACGTTCCAACAAAACAGGATCTATCGATATTCCGTCCAAAGATTTAATGCAGAGGATTGATGGTTCCTAGGGTACATTATTACGGGTACCAAGATGTCATTGCATTAAGAAAGACCAACGAAAGCTGGCACTTTGTAGGGTAATTAACCTGTTGGGGCTGAAATAAACAGCGAAACTAGTCGGGATGAAAGATTTTCAGAGGCTGTTTAACCATTCTGATGATATGCCTCGCGGATGTCTCGGTGGGTTTTCTTGTATTAGCATGCTATGAAATTTTGCTAACCTCCTCCCACGCTTGGAACACTGACCGTGTTTTTTGCTATGTGAACGTTTGTCTCCTTGCAACCTTTTACCTGTTTCTGTGCCCGATGAGAAAGTTTGCCAGCTACGTTCCGCGTTCCGTAAACATTGACCCAAGAAGACAGGCAGCCTCCGCTGCTTATGCTTAAAAGCATACTCTTTACAGCGTAAGCGGAACCAGAATTGTTCCACTGTGGAGCCGGCTGCAGCCCATCCATCACTCTGTGTAACGCTGATACGCATGTTTGCCACAGAAAAACCTCTGGCATTACTAACTTGCAACCCTGCGTCTTATGGCGCCATTCGTAATTGCCGACATGCTTCAAGTAATCAGTCGCTCTGTGGTTAGAATCAGGAATACAGTGAATGCCTGAGTATCCTCTAGTACTACACGATTATGTTGCGCCTACATCACATGTCACAGGAGTTAAAGACCTATCGGCAGGTGCTTGAAGTAACAGTTGTATGAATGGATTGTGAAACTAAGTATAGATAGGATATGCGACTTACTTTGAGAACAGCATGAGTTAGTTTGGTTGGTGGAACTAGATGTGTAGGATCTAATTGCTAGGTGCCGCCTCCGTCAAATACGGCAGTTCACGATTGGTCACGGGCGTGTTTTGCAATGTGCTGAAAAATTCGCTCCAAGTGAGTACTTCAAACGAAGGTGAAACCGGTAACGGAATGTGGGCGGGAAAGTTAGCGGCATCCAAGGACCATGTATTGCAAAAGCTGGAAGTACTTCACCTAGGACTGAATAAGGAATACGGGTAAAATAAACACCAAAAGCATACAATCCATAAGCTTTGAAAGTTTCTGTACTATAATGAACTTTCCCTTAGGGCTGGTGTTGAGTCGTACTTGATATGTCCATAACATTATGCACAGAAGTCCATGTAAATAGCTGTGTATTTTTCGGTTGGGTTGCAGGCTTTACATGACGTCACCATGTCTAGTGCACCCACCCGTTCCGCTTGGATTCCCACTGGACACCATTGTTAAATCAATAAGAACCTACTCTGGTCTATGGGTTACGCAGAGTGTAACCAAACCAGTCTCACTGTGTCATGAATAGCAACAGGTCAGCACGCTTTCAACCGTTCTGTATCAATGTTGTCAGCAGTCGCAAGCTTTAAAGTTACTGGATACGGTAGGCAGCAGTACCACTGTTGGTAACAATGTGGTCTACACCGTGCCTCGTACCTACATCTGGGTTATTTTCTGAAGCTGCCAGAGCGTATTACTGGACCTTTGAGACTTATTCAAGTGCAGAAACCTTCATGTAACTATCATTCCAGCTGAATCCTAATAACTTGCCACGGCATCAGATGAGAACACGTCAATTGCTGGGAGCGATCGACTATCAGTCATTGGTGGAAGAGAGGAGTTCACTGTTCTCATGCAAGTACCGTGTTCACGAACCGTTTTCACCGCGAAATAAACCATGACGCGGCCAAAAGCAGCTGTAGGACCAGCGCGCAATCTTTATCCTGTTTTACCTTGCAGAGTAACTAACGGATATCGATTCTGAACCGGCCAAATATTACAAAATGCAACTATTCCCCAGATGGTGTACCCGAAACCCATAGGTTCTATCATTAACCTTAGGTGTTGTGATACACAATTACATGTCACTGTGCGATATGCACGATCAAAGGTTTGGAATAGAACTGTCAATCGAGAGCTTTGATTGCATGCAACATGGCCATACGCAGTGCATACGCTTAGATGCATATAATTGACGCAACAGCCATTGAAAATTGGTGGTGACAACTCATTCTGTCACTGAGGATTATTCGAAGAAGACGGAGGAGGTAATAAATGAAAATTGGCGCCCTTTCACCCCCCCCGTCCACTTTCAGAACGGATAGAGCTCATAATCAGGACTAGTAGTATATAGGGTACGTCGCGATAAAACAGGTCAACTAAAATAAATAAATAAATGAGTTATGCCCGACGGTGCGAGACACGCCTTCAAAAGCATGAACATGATAACACAAAGGTGCAACATGAGTAAAGGTACGGAAGTCGCACAAGTTAACCAGTACATTCTGGATATATGTGTCTGTAGTATATGTATGTGTGTATGTGCAATTCATCATTTGCGAATTTGTTACTATTACTGTGCATTTGTGAGTTTGTTGGATGAATTCTCCGGACCTGGTGGGCTACACCCACTGATTCGTAAGTTACTTTCGGCCATCATCTCTCCTGTCGTGACTGACCTTTTCAACATGTCGCTATCCGAAGGTTCGTTGCTGATTGACTGGAAATGTTCGGTGGTGAAGCCCATTCCGAAAGGCGGCGACCCTAGTAAAGTGGACAACTACAGGCCAATTTGGCTGGCACGTAGCTTGGCAAAGGTTGCTGAGAAAATCATGAAGAAGGGATTATTTCAGTTGCTACAGTCAAAAGATGTCTTGAAGCCCGCACAGCATGGTTTTATGCAAGGCAGCTCATGCATTACAAACTTGCTTGTAACGACTCATGTGCGGTTGAAGGCAATAAGCAAGGGAATTCCGTCGACGTGATATTCGTCGATACCAGTAAATCGTTCGACAAGATCAGCGATGAAGTCCTCATCCACATACTCAGGATGTGCGGTGTCGGTGACTCACTGCACCAGTGGATCCGCGACGTTCTTGTTGGACGAGAGTGGAGGGTACAGATCAATGACCATCTGACTGACTGGTGTTCTTCTACAAGTGGCGTGCCTCAAAGCACTGTGAGAGGCCCACTCTGTTCCTGATCCACATCAAATATCTTGCTCAGCTTCTCCGGTAGCCGTGTGTTTTGTTTGTGGATAACATAAATTTTTGGAGAGAAATTGACGCTCCCGTAGACTGTGGCGTACTACTGTATGACCTCAACCGCCTATCCACATGATCTGCAGAAGTTCATCTCCCAGTCAACCTAGACAAGTCTGTATTTATGAGCCAGGGGAAGGGTGCTGACGGCCGAACCCACACCCTTGACGGCCAACCGCTATATCTCACACCCTCCGTGAAGGACCGAGGTGTACTCTCGCGCTACGATTTGAAGTCCGTGGACAACGTGAATAGGCTATTATCGTAACCGACTGCGCATGGTTTGGGCGCTCAAATGTAACTCGGCACATAATCTGAAGGGGTTGCCACTCGCCTCTTCTCTTTCATCATTAGACCAATGCTAGAGTACAGTTCGCCTGCCTACTTTCCGATTACCCGAGGCGAGGCACAAAAGATCGAACGGGTGCAACACGTTGCTGCCAGACTCATCCCGATTTGACTTGACTTGGGGTATGAAGACCGGTGCGAGACACAAAGACTGTACATGTTGTCCTACCGTCGGTTGCGAGTCGACCTCATTAGGATCTACCGCATTCTACATCTCGGTGAGTTCACCATGCTGAGATCAATGTTGCACTTACGAGGGCCATGCAGCAAACGAGCACACTGACACAAACTTGTCGTGCCGGATGTGAAGCGAGTTCCCCACGCACTTTGCTTCCAAGGAAGCGTGGTAAATATTTGAAACACTTTGCCTGCACATGTGATGGAGGCCAGATCTGTGCAGCAGTCCAAATCGTTGTTGGGTTTATATTTCGCCATTGTTCGATTCGGAGATCGACTGCATACTTACAATAACATCTCACATTTGTGAGTCCTGCGATACCGTGAGTCAGCTATTTTGAATGTTACATGAGAATAATAACGATGTTCACAGCTCAATCTTTTTATAACGTCTTTCATTATATTCGAAAGAGTTGTACAGTATTCATTTCTACTTGTTCTATAATACAGTATTCAGTATAAATAAAGGGTTCAGATGAAATCTTTAAAGTGGTTGACGTTGGTGAAATGGGTAGTATCCTCCGTTTAGGCAATGACTTTGTTTGGTGGCGAGTCATATTCGCCAAGTCACCGTGTTTTTAAGCCGACATTTGTGGTTTTTTGTATAGGGAGAGTGCTTGCCGGGCGGTAACCACTCGTCCTGGAACACTGCCGCCGAATTATTAGTTGGAGACGGATTATCCTGAACCAACCACCTGGCAAGACGTGAAGGTTGTTGCGGCAAGCCAAAAGTTTGAGCATCTCATTGATCTATGGAAGTTATTGGGTGGTGCCATTAGGAGCGTTGTAAACTACTTTAACTAGGAGTGGTAATGGTTTAAGGGCGGCCAGTCTACGTCTCATGATCCTTCAAACAATCTGAGATAGGATGGCAATGACTTATATGAATCGAACAAACTCGTGAAAACTCTTTATACTCACTTTGTCTTTTAATAATGCAACTGAACCAAAAGCTTTGGATGCCAATCCGAAGCGGCTGATTGTTGAGACTATCGAGCCTTAATGATAGCACGGCCTTTATAGAAATGAAATTCCGCCATCCAATTCCTGATTCACAATTTATCATAAGTCCTTCATTCCCAAGTACCATCTTGCCTGCTGCATAAAGTAGATTAGATGGGCATAATGGGTTGTCGTTAATCCTCTTGTTCCTATCCGCCTTTTTTTCCTTCCAACGGAACTCAACTTCCGGCAATACACCCAGCCACAGTATCAATTATAAGTGATGACGGTCCTATGGTTATCAGGATTCTTAGCTGCATTCGTGCCCGAAAAGGCTGCATTACCAAAATCACTTACGAGGTCAAGCTGCCCGTTATCCTATTCTGGGTTCAACGTTCGCGATCCGATCACTCTTGGCGCGGACGTGTGCCACTTTTACTAAACTCAGAGTCAGGACTCTCACGCCGTTTTCAAACAATCTTCACGGATGCTATTCTCTCACCATTGGTTGCAAACATCTTAGGTTGCTGATACAAGAATCGCAGGTAAGTTGGGGGGACCTTGTTCTAATTTTCCGTACTTAGCGCACGCTGCCGAGCTAGGTGAAATCGGGTGGTCTAAGCTATTCAACAGCTCGGTTATGGTATACGTGCGGGTCTAGTTTCCAATGGTTACTGCAACTGTGTTGATCATTAAGGGATCGAACACTGCCTTCCGTCTCATTAAGCACCGATGCGCCACTAACCGTCCACTGATAACTCGCCAACAATAAACCCAACTACTTTTCACTGCGACTAATCTACGGGGTGTGATACTTCCCTGCACCGAAACTTTTCCTGGATGATATACGTCGAGTGTGAGCAATCTCGGATGTCGTGCTGCCCTTTCTTAAATTCGACTGCGGTAAGCAATAAGCGATTCTCTCCAATAATAGACAAAAACTATTTCAGCCTATAATTAGTCGGAACTACCACAATGTCCGGCAGACAATTCTTTCTGCAATTAGTTCTGCAGTCACTGCATTCCTATGGAATAGGGACCGTTGCTGAAATGCATTTCGCGTGAGTTACTGCTTTCAGCACCGTCAGCAGTCACTACAGCAGTCACCAGACATCCAGTAGGTTAGTGGGCATATCGAACGTCAAAATGTACATTCGTTGTTGGCAACGAGCAGAAAACCACCGAACAGGCTGCGTAGTGTTCGCTAAAACGGACTATGTGGCTTTATCGAGAAACTTGGCGGAGTCAAAGCCCAAGCATGGGGAAGGTGCGAACAGTGAACAATTCTGGAGGCTCCAACAACTAATCCGTTTTGTGTTTCAATACGTCATACGTCAGACAGCTAACCAGGGACAATGTTAGTGCTACAATGAGCAATAATCCCAAGGCGTAACTCGTTACTAGAGAACGATTTCGGGAACGAATCAGTTAGCAACCTTATGCTGAGAGGCTTCATGCAGGTATGACGCCGTTTAAACAGTGCTCAGTTCTAGTAAGGGCTCTATTTGGAAAAAGAGCGAAAATTGGTAGCTCAAGTTGTTCTGGTGGCAGGCGAACTGTTCGTTGAGCTTTGCAAGCTTGTTGCAACCATTCGTCACAAATCGAGGAGGTTGCCCTACGCTACGTTACTGCCTACAAGCTAGTCAACAGCGCATTGATAATGTCACCTCGATTGGTGATGGAACATTTGCCATAAATTTGCTAAGCTCAGCGAGCAGTTCGCCCGTCACCAAAGGCTCTATTTGGATCCGAAGGCCGAAAGGTGGCTAACAACGTTATTTTTCCGCTTTTTCGAAGCATCACGTACACGCAATACTTGGGGGTGGTGGAAAGATACTGTGCAAAACACTGACTTATCTAATCTAAATGGATTTACGAAGGCATAAATTCCTCCATCATGAATGAATCAGATGCAATATCAGCGTTCAGGAATGTACCACTGATGAAACTTTTTGGATCCCACATCGGTTCACAGGCATCGGGGGAATGGGGATAGGGACCAGAGAAAACGTTGCAGCTATTAGTGAATAGTAGGGGAATCTACATTTTTGAGAAGATCCGTCTCAGTTGGATGAAATCAGACAGCCACCAAACAAAATATGAACTTCCATGAATGCGTAGTGGCCGTCTGACTATGTTTAACAGCAAAGAAACAACTGATAGCAAGTGGAGGTGATCAGTATATAAATCTCACATCGGATCGCGGGTACCGTACTCCAAGTACAGTACGTTCGATATGTGTAAACCGACCTTTAAATTGCAGACTTGCCTCGTAATAACCAATGCCGTACTTTGCGCACCAATACAAAACCCGAGCATTCTTAACAGTTTCCCCCAATCTAATGGGCAAGTTGTGTTCGAGAGCAATTACACACACGCCTGCACCTGTGTTTGTGGTGCACAATCGCGTGCGGAGCCATGGATTTTGCTCCTGCCTTTGGTGTGTGAGTATATGACATGCAGCACAGCGCTGCAACTGAGTTAAGCGACCTCAAATTACACTACGTGTCAGTTCGCCAAGGGCTGAGCCACAGACAGACCACATGAGTCCGTCGTACCATCGATTGCTTTGGGTCGCTGCGTCGCGTTCTGGTTATCGTTTGTTGGAGCAAGTTAAGCTATACCACACAATAATTTTACTTGGCAGTGAGTGCGGACGTGTAGGGTACGTTGACGAAGCGTAGGCGACTTGCCATTGTAACGATTGCTAGCTGTCGTTAGGAAATGCTGGGTGAAACTAAAACAGTCGTACAAGATGCAAAAGGAAATGGACCAATACCGGGTTTATTGTTGTAGAGATGAAACATCGCGCTGTCGGACGAACGTCCCCGTGATCCGCAACAACCGCTGTTGTTTCCCCATGTTCCGTACGATATGTGGACTGTTGGCATCTGACATTTTCTGCCACACCAAAAAGTATGTTCCCATTTTTTTCGATGGACCAACCTGCATCTGAGCAAAGACTGCTCGACAAGCGCTTAATTCGATCAAGGTGAATGATAAAACGGTTCAAGCTAACCCTCTTGTAACCTGGGAACTAAATTGCAAAAAAAACACTTTAGCCAAAATAGCGTTACTTTCGATTATGATTTCCACATTATGCATCATAGAGGCTTGCTAGATGAGTATTTGTTCGCTTTCTGTATTTTGCATTCCTTTTAACTCAGCAGTATTCGTTGCAATTCTGATTCATAGTATCTGGACATTTTCCTTCCATGATATCTACAGATTACCAACAAGCGCGTAACCAATTCTCACGTTACCCTATAGTTCACCTCAGTTTAGCACATATTGGCAAGCTGTCTCAACCACACGAACCCTTACTACCATGTCTCAAAATTAGTTTACCGTGGACTACATTTTGGCGAGCTTTCTGTGCAGGCAGCGTTTGATAGGCTGCAACCGAGTCCGTAACCTCATATCTCATACGGTGGACGGTCACTGGTAATGTGTGACTCAATGCCATACTGGCTTGTACCTTGAAACCTCCAGAAACGGAAGTCTACTGAGAGTGTCGACGCACTGGTTCTCTTTACAGGGGGTTAGTTAAGTTTATACTGATGGCCAGTAGATTGCGTTGTTCATTGATTCATCTGAATCGATGCTTTTGACTCACACAGCATTCCTAGTATTAGCTCGTAAGGTATGTGTTTCAAAAGTCTGCTCAAATGGGTAATGGTGAAAACGAACAACTTCATAAATGAGCGCTAAGGCATACTGGTTCTTGAGAACTTTATGTTTGATTTAATTAAACGAAATAAAGATCAAATACGTCACATAGATTAGTCGCATTGGCACTTCTCGGTGTGCAAACGGAGGTCACTGCCACACCTTCCACTGGATCCTCCACAGAATTGTCAGCATTACCATGTCAACCAAGTTATGGTATTGTCAAACACAGCTGCCTAGGAACAAATGGTTTTGACACCTTAGTCAGGTTCGGGTAGTTTCTAAACATCAGGAGCTTAAACGATCTTTTTCAATTTTCGGTTTACTTATAATTTTCCCACAACAAAATGCGACTGCACAAACATGCTAACAGCATTCAAAAAGTTAATCATGTTATCCCCCACTTATCATGAGTCGAAGTGGCACAGAGCGCTGAAGAAGCAGCCAATGCTCCTAGAATTCAGTATGCACCGTTCCACCATGGACAACATTCGTCCGAGGAACAATTTAGCCTTTCCCAACCTTGTACTCAATGAACAATGAACAATGAATTTATCCGGGTTAAGAAGCGTTGCTTTACAAGCCCCGTTGGATAGTTGGTGGGGATATCAACATAATAATTATGATGAAAAGGATAGTAAAATAGTTAACACTTTAAATACGAAAATAAGGACTTATCGTTTGCTTCGCTGCAGTCCTGCGATTCACTTAGATTCACAACACCCACAGTTAACAACAAATAATTCCAGGGTAAACTCCAGGTGTAGGATGGAGACGTAGTGTTAAGTAACAAAGTGTAAGTGGATGAGTGCATCGTCCAACCGTCTTTTAAATATTGTTAGTGTCGGTGCAGAGATGACCGATTCTGGGAGAGCATTCCACGGGTGACAGACACGGATGGAAAAGAAATTTCTGCGGCACTCCAGACGACTGTATTGTTCTGCGAGTTTTAATGAGTGGCCCCTCAGGTTTGTATTGCTGCTGAGTTGCAGTAAAGGGCGGCACACATGATGTGGTTCTCGCAGAATCAAGTATGTCATAATCAGGTCGCCTCGTAGCCTGCGATAGCTTCCACTGAACAATCCTAGTCGTCGCAGCCTCTCCCGGTAGGACAGATTGCGCATTCCAGTTACGTTCTTAGATGCGCGGCGTTGAGGCTGCTCCAGTGCATTAAGGTCGTGTTTCAGCCATGGATGCCAGGCTTGAATTGCGTATTCGACATGGGGGCGAACATACGCACTGAGCATTTGTCGAAATATGGAGCTGTTTATTTGTCCAAACGCCCGCCTCAACAGCCCAACGTGTTGATTCCCGGTCTTCGAGGCCTTTTCCGATTGCCTGGAGCAACCCAAGTCATTTTGAACCAGGACACCCAAGTCACGTTCGACAGTTGACTGTTGCAGTACATCCGTTCCGAGTCGGTATGAGTAGCTGCCCTGATGTCGGATGGAAAGCACCTTGCATTTACTGACGTTGAAATGCAATAAGTTTTGGATCGACCATTGATACACTGTATCCAAGTCACTTTGGAGCACATGTTGGTCGGCGTTCGCCTGGATCCTGCGCCAGATCTTGATATCGTCGGCAAACATTAGGAAGTTTGAAGCGTATCCCTGTGCAAGGTCATTAATAAACACCAGAAACAAACGTGGACCTAGAACCGAGCCTTGCGGCACACCCCACTCGACTTGTATGGGGTCCGATAAAGAGCTCCGAACTCTGACCACTAATTGCCTTTGAAATAGAAAGTTGGCGATCCAGCTTAAAAGAGGGTCGCCGATCCCGTAATGCTGCAGCTTGGATAGTAGTATCCGATGGTCTAGACGATCGAAAGCCTTGGAAAAATCCAGGTATATCACATCAACACCTTCTCCAGCATCGGCTGCCTCGGTCCAACTACTGCGTGCAATGAGTAAATTAGTTGTACATGACCGCTGTCGACGGAAACCGTGCTGTTCAGGAGTGATGAGGTTGCAGTTTTCCAGATAGCACACCAGTGCATCGGCAACTATGGATTCCATGATCTTGGAGAGTATAGGAAGAAGGGTTACTGGGCGGTAGTTGGAGGGATCAGATCTGCTTCCACCTTTGTGAATCGGGCTTATTATTCCAAGCTTCCACATAGCGGGAACTTGGTTCTGGTCTAAGCAGTGCTGGAAAAACTGAGCTAAATGTCCTGTCAGTTGGTTTGCTGCTACTCCCAATGCCTCAGGACGAATGGCGTCGACACCCGGCGAGCTGTGTTTGCGTAGAGAGGTCAGCTTTTGCAATACAGCCTCTGCGGTAAAACTGATGTGGGTTAGTCCCGGTGAGCAGAATACAAAGCTTGGTAGATCGCTTGGTGGCAAGACCCTTTGAAACGTGGGGGCGTAGTGCATCTGCAGCGCGTTTGCAGCTTCCATAGACGTTCTTGTTGGGCCGTCAGCCGTCTTGAGTGGAGGAAATCCTTGCCTCACCTTTCGTAGGCTATTAATGTGCTTGTACAGCAGTTTGTGGTTAGCACTGAAGGTTTTTGCGATGTTCTGCTGATAGGCGGCTTTGTCTTCTCTTAACAGTTGAGTGCAGTGGTTACGTTGGGCTACGTAGTTGTCCCACGTTTCTGGTGCTGGAGCTACTCTGTACACTCGCCATGCTGCGTTGCGTACTGTCATCCATTTTCGGGTTCTGCTCCTAACGAAAGAAACGGATTTGCACTTATTGTAAGCTTTTATCTCTGAAGCCTGTGCAATCAGCTGACTGAATGTGTTGACGAACTCGAGCCAGGCGAGTTCTGGGGGTTCTTCTTCGAGGAAAGACCATGTTGTGGCGCTGACTAGCTGGGCGAGTCGGTCGTACCTTGTGATGGTTCGCACAGTCTCATCTTTATCATTCCGATATTCTGCATAGCAGACGAAGTTGAAACTGATGACTGCGTGATCACTGCGACCCAACGGGCAGTCTAAAACCAACGCATCAATCATATGCTCTTCGTTGGTAAGCACAAGATCCAACACAGATGGCCTGTTACCAGTTCTGAACCGAGTGGGCAAAGTGATGTGGTTGTAAAGAGGAGCAGTAGTTACTAGATCTTGTAAATCGATTTTGAATTGTTCGCCGGTTGTGGCAGGGGCTTCTAAACAATGTACGTTGAAATCACCCATGATAAGAATGTGAGTGTACTTTGGTTGTAAACTGCACCTTAAAGCAGCCATTAGGTGGTAGTCGGTTTCGGGTGTTGAGTTAGGGGCGCGGTACACCAAGATAATAAGGCAAGCGTCCCTACCTTTTAACTGCAACCGGCACCAAAGATAGTCGGGGAACTGCGAATCTGGATCCTCCACGGCTTCGCACTCTAAGTCGTTTCGGTAGTACAGGATTACCCTTCCTCCTTTTGTGAGCCTATCGTTCCGGATCAACGACATGCCGGGGAGCGACACTTCAGCGTCCGTCATTCCTGTGTGCAACCATGTCTCGGTGATACCAATGACATCATACGAGCCGGAAGCTTGGCCATCTTTCAGTTCAGCCAGTTTATTAGAAAGTCCCTGAGCATTTGTATACAAGCAGGCCAGTTTCTCGGTCTCTGGGAGCCCGCAGAGAGGTGAAGCTGTCAAGTGTGGGAGAATGCCGACCGATGGGAGGTCGGCAGTTATTCGTTTTTTTGATGGGTCAATGATACCTCGTTTGCAAATTGATTCGGCCAAGGTGCGTCCCAGCCTTCGTTTAAACCTACTTCAGAGTCAATTAAAGCAGCAGTCAAGTAACACTTCTGTACATCCGTCGGTATGCTTGCTGCTTCAGTTGCTTTAATACTTGAGCTGTGCGAATTGTTTGCGACCTTTAACCGAATTTCGGAAGGAAGATGTTTCCGATTTCTTCGCCATCGATCCAAAACATCCTTTGCTTGTTGCTCTGACTGAACCACAAGTTTTAGGATTCTAGGTCCGCATCCTCTATAATTCGATGAGAGAGGTATCCTAGTGAGCGATAGTGCCACAACATCATCCAAAGAAAGTGTTTCACGAATGAACCGCCACTGTTCTAAATCGTGCTTTCCGGTATCTTGAACATGGTTAGAAGGATGTTCTGGCACTCCATGTATGAAGACTGTGTTTAGGCGGTCTTGCTTGCTGTGCCCCTCTTCGATGTTTCTTTTTGATTGTCGCGCGCTCCAAGGGACATCAGGATAGATACGTATCGCACAGGATTCGTGTTTTAGCGCGCTTGCGGAGAGCAAAACATTTTCCACGTCGGTTGAGGATTCTAGTGTTACTCGAATAAGTCTGGGTTCACCATAGTGTGGCGAGTTCGGATGACGAGTAATTCGTAACAAGTTTATGGGCTTGGCTTTGATACTCATCTGCATACACAATGAGTTCCATTGGTCTTGGTCGTCTGATAACTTATCCCGCAATGTGATGGCGGTAGATTCAGGAACATTTGAGCATACAACAGTCCGGGCACTGTTGTTGGATCCCTTTTTAATCGATCTACAAGGTATGGTACTCATTTGTCTTGACTTGATGATAAGTGATTGTTTGCTGTTTTTCTCTCCATTTGCGTTAACGATGTTTACAATGGAAGAGGACGCAACGGCGGCCTCTCGGTGGACCCTTGCAGCAATCTCTGCATATGTAACCGATGTTCTGGGAGGCTTAGTCTCGACAAGAGATATTTGAGCTACAGGTACCAAGGGTTGGTGTTTGGCTGCTCCATCCTTGGTAATACTAGATGTCAGGTCTAGTGGAATTTGCTTAACCAGACGTTTTGAATGGTGCCTGATTTTCTTTGCTGTGAGTGCTGCTTGATTCACGTAGGTACAGTCTGTTTTCGCCCGGCGTTCTACCAAAGTTGGAGAAGACAACGGAGATGGAGACATGGCTGATTGCGGTGCAGGCGAAGCGATTTGTTCAGCATTCCGTTGCTTAGCAGCCGCTACGCTTCTGTGGTCCATACTCGCTCCCATTGAAGTAATCTCATTGTTTATCCTCTGCTCTGCTTCTGCGATTAACCGGTCGCATTTCTCAGCTAGGATAAGCAAGCACTTAACCAGGGGGATGGTGGAACACGCAGTACAGAACCAAAATGCATCTTGGGAGCTATTTCGCTCCCGTAACTGTTGTTGGGACACATTTGCACATTTCGTATGGTACCATGCTAAACAGTGCGAACAAGCCAGACCGATTTTTACTACCCGATGACATTCTCCTAACCCGCAAATGCCTTTCGATGGGAGTCTCTTCGGTTTCGCCTTTCTGCCATTCAATTCGGTCTCGTTACCTGACCCAGTGGGTTGGTTAGCGTTCTGTACTTTTACAGCTTTGCGAGCGGCGCACATCAGTCAGGCGAGCGTGGTGGTTGCAAGATCAAATGAGCGGTCGGCGTGGTCGCGCGGTCCGTGTGATGGGTAATGCAGCCGCACTGGCTGACAAGGTCACAAGGAATGGCGAGTGACTGGAACCTGAACAGAGCGCTGAACAAAGATTGACAGATCACAGATTCTTTCACAGCTGTGTTGAGAAACACTGGATCGGAGTAAGCTTAGGCTTTTCGGCCTGCCTCGAGAATTCTGTATCGAATGGTGTCACACAGAATGGCAATCGGCTCAATACGATTGAGTTAAACGCTTGCGCTTAATCACAGATGCCAGTGCAAAACGCTTATTGATGGCACAGCTTCTAATCGTAGAAGATATTTCCACGTATGATGGATCACTGTGTAGAGCTGGTAAATCCGGTTCGAATGAGCGTACAGTGACAACGCTGCGAGAAGATGGAGAGAGGATAGAGGGAAATAATCTAAATGAACCAGTAGCACGCACGGCACGCGTGTGTGAGGATGACCTTGATCACAGGATAGGTATATTAACAGTGACGGGTTAAACAATAAATAAACAAACAAATAAATAAATTTTTCATCCTCGACAACGCGAAGCACGCATTTACAGGCGTGATCATTTTAAGGTACGAAAGCATCCAAAAATACACGTTTTCTATAACAGTGAATATAGGCGCAGGGATGTAAATATGTATGTAATTGGGTATGTGTGTAGCTTTATCGTTTGTACTTGCAAGTGTGCCGCTGCATTCTTATCTGTTTACTAACATTGGCAATGTGAGAATTCATTATTGATATTTTCGACTCGTATACCATTATTCGGATATCCACGGGTCAGTGACTTTAATTTTTGGCAAATCACAATTGCCACATTGCAGGTGTTGATAAACAGACATTTGTGCCTATTTATAGGGAGAATGCTTGCCAGCCGAAAACCCACCACGTCCTGGAACACTGCCGCGGAACTATTTTCTGGAACGGGTTAAACCCGATCCACCCAGCTGGCACCACGTGCAGGTTGTTCGGCTAGCCAATCATTGATATCAGCGAAGCTGTTTAAAGTGTCCACCGTCGTTTTGCACGCAGTGAAGAAATCGGTTAATGAAGTTGAGTAGCACTTTTTCAAATGTCCGTCATGCTCGCTTGACATTGGTTCACAAAGATATCTTTCGTTGCAAAAGTGGATTTGACTTTCTTTTGTGAACTCTTCGTTTCAAATAGCTTCATAGAAAATATCCAACGGCTTCAGGCCTGGTGACTGTGTGGACCACTCCATTGGGCCTCCACGATCGATCCAATAAAGACCAAATTGGTTATTGTGATATGTAAGTACCGTTTGAGCATAATGTGTATCACTATCCTGTTGCCATCAAATGGTACCGCATACCACGTCTGCCTCCTACTGGAAGTACACGGTTTTGGAGCATTACCTTGTACAACCATATTATGACAAGTAAGAGGCGACCACTACAAAAAGCAACTTACCGGTCACAGTCCTAGAAAGGAAACATGACCCTACGACTTTCCGACCAGTTATTACAGTCCAATCCATGAGCTGTACGCTTTGTTGGATCTGCGAAGCACTTTATCAGCGTGGATTGGCTCTAGCCCGTGAATGCTATTTCTGTTCTTTGCCAATGGAAAATTGCCTCATCAGTAAAAATTAAGTTAAGAATGCTGCCGTGATCCCAAAAGCAGCTTCAAAATGTATTTTGTATATCCGTATCGCTGGGGTTCAAAACCTAAAGCTATAGTGTCCTAACCCTAAGTAAATTTCTTTTGTTATATTCTTGCAGACAACGTACCAGGTGTTATCACAATGTTGGGCGATTCTACGTATGCTGATAGCTTCCCTTTTGGATAATTCACGGATAACAACGTAAGCAGGAAAGACATCCGTGGTGGTGCTAGGCTGCCCGATTTTTCCGTCGTTGCAAACACGCAGTTTTATCTAACTTTTTAACAGAGTAAGCACCTAACGGCCGTTGTCTGGCCACCTTCAGCGTTGATAGTGTTGTAGCACCTACAGTTTCTTCAGCGTTTGCCCCGCATCCACCACACAGCCGAAGAATAAGCACGTGCTGACCAAGAGGCACGTACCGTAATTCAGGTTAGAGATAAGTTGTCATCGAAAGTGTACGCTCGTGCTGCATTGCTGAAGTAGTGAACAAATAAAAATGGCAGGCATCAGAACGTTTATGTTGCATCACCGACAAGTAAGGAATCTGTGCAGCTGCGAGCCAAAGTGACCGATGGTTCGACGGACTCCTGTGGTCTGTCTGCGCCTCATCCCTTGACGAACTGACACGTAGTGCAAGTTCAGATCGCTTAACTCAGTTGTAGTGCTGTGCTGCATGTCATATATATATATATATATATATATATATATATATATGCACCAAAGAGAGGATCAAAATCCATGGCTCCGCAAGCCATTGTGCACCACAAACACAGGTACAGGCGTGCGCGTAATTGCTCGCGAACACAACTTGTCCATTAGATGGGGGAAACTGTTAAGAATGTTCGGGTTTTGTATTGGTGCGCAAAGTGCGGCATTGGTTATTGCGAGGCACGACTGCATTATGAAGATCGGTCCATACATCTCGGACTCACGGTATATCCAACTTAATCGGTTCAAGCTAGCTACTAGACCTAGTCCTAAGTAGGTATGTGAGAACCTCAATGTCCCCTACGCAACCTACCAAGGCGTGTCGACCTAGGGAGAACTGTTCGTTGGTTTTCGGAATATCAGTACCATGGGTCAAGTAAGTCTTCTATTTTCGTGTTCAATCTCAGCAGGAACACTAATATGGAAAGTTTTTAAAATATTGCGCCGAACATAAACTTATGTTCTGAAAACCAAAACTGCTTGACCTGATTTGTCTGAATGATATCGCGTTGTTGTTTAAAAATATCGGTAGAGCCACTAGGGTAGTACTGGTCTTTAGCCCTCACATAGAGAACCCGAAGTGTAAGCTGTTGTAGCACGACCATCAGCCATTGTCCAGCATTATGGCAGTCGATAGCAACAAGTTGGATTCATTTGTCTACTTCACCTAGTCTGTCTATAAAATGGTCTGCTTTCTGAAGGAATCTTTCATTTTGAAAATTTAGCGCTGCATTCATCAGTCTGCCACATTTGCGGCTTCGGAATGGGGGGTTCTGTGGCTCGCAAGCCGTCCTCTGTGATTTGCAAAGGTGAACTCCTCGATCTTTCGAGTCTTCGAGCCTTATTACCTGCTAAGCATTGGTTCCGCAGAGCGACATGAGAGTGCTTGAAGCGCTAAGACGAATAGAAAAATAGTACACTGCTTTGATTGGGTGAATACCGCAGATAAACAGATTAAGCTGAATAAATTGAGGTTATTCAGCAAATTATGCGTAATTCCGCCCACTGCCTACAAAACAGGAACTTGCTGTGTTAACCGAACTTTGAATAAGAAGGACCTGAATGGACTAAGCATTGACACGGTGATGTGAAATGAACTTGTTGCTCCATAGAATAAATGGCGTTGGTCAGCTTCAATTTCAGTGCTCCGGTTCCAGCGAACAACTCTTTAACAATCTCCAGACATCTGTCAGTCACGCCCACTGGTGAAGTCAGTAGGGTCATCAGTGGTTTCCCCTATCTGAGTTGCCACTTTGGCACCACGACATTTAAGGCGTAGGATTGCTAACGCTGGCATGGAGTACTAAGAGCCCCAATGAACCTGTGTAGCCGATACTTCTTAACCTTGTGCGACGACCGGAGGTTAGTACTAGAGTGGTGTTTATAGTGCAAATACTCACAGGCCCCAGTTAACCTCGAGTACAAGCAGCTGGGGGAGTATACGCGGTACATTACAGCTGACGGCTAGTGTGAAGAATCGCGCTTTGCACAGTTGGACCACCATCGTTGATTTCGCTGTGTAGTTGCTGAACAAAAACTAGATGCAATCAAGTATTCGGGACCGGAAAACACATTATCACAAGATGAATTGTATCACCTTGTTTCGGATCCAAAGTCAGAAAAAGCAATTTTGCGGACTTGTACTACGTGAGGTACCGATTGAAGCGCTGGTTAGTTGGTCATCCTTACTTACTTTAAACAGTCAATTCAGTCCTTCTGCAACGCGACACAGACAATTTCTGACGGCCTAGTTAAGTTCGCGGTGAAGCAAACTAAGAAAATTTATGTGCAATGCTGGTTTGTGTGTCCTTACCATGTCCTACTGCTGTTTAATTCATGAAGAGACTATTGAAATCCGCAGTGAACACAACTGTGCAAACCCGTTTCTTTTTAACTGCCTTCAGAAAGCGGCAGAGAAGTTGGCCAGATGATCTCTGACTACGAATACCACAAAAGAATCTGTACAGTCTGCCGGAGTTCAAGCTCAGCTATAACCCCTTTGTTCGCGGAGAGAGAAGCATAAACGAAGGTCCCCCACAACCTAGCACACGGATAGAGTCAATCCGATATGAAAACAGAATTAAAGTGTTGCCTACTCGGGCAAATTAATGAGGAACATGCACTGCTTGTGCTAAAGATATGGGCAAGTAAGCGTCCACATTGTTTTAAGCAGATAAGTTAATCCGTTGTACAAACTGTCAACCACGATCAGGTCACATGCAGATGAAAGAGCGGTTGGTAAAGGAACTTGAAACTTAAGAATAATCTGAGATCTTTATAACTTGGGTTGGATGTTCGGATGTTGTGATATTCACTAAGCTGGGTACATCGATTGCAAACGCTTCGTCATGAATCATGGTGGTGTCTTCAGTGCGTAGTAGCAGTAGTAGTATTGCCTTCATTTGTAGGTAGAGAATTCGGCCAAATCCGTAAATGGATGGAAGCTACCATAGCCGGAGCACGGCTATAAACATTTTCTAGTCGTACAAACTGATAATCGAATCGCTGCGATTGGAAAAGTGCGTTACTGGTAAGTAGAATTGGAGACTATTTGTCAAATATCAAGGTCCGCAGCTGTTAACGAGCAACTCACGAAACAAGCCGCCCCTTTCCGGTCGGTTCCAGTAACCTATACGTTTTAGAAAAAAAATTGAGCGAAATGGAAGTATTGATATACTACCAAAGCCCTTCAGTAGATAACCAGACTTTGTCCGGTGGGGCGCGAGTCCGGTCCAAGAAGAAGAGTACCCAAACAAAATTCCGTTAGCTGCTTCCAATGTACTCTAGGATTCTGCTTACTTAACCGCTCATCATCAGTCTCCAGTCACAAACGCAACAAAGTATACAGAACCCATGCAAACGATCGTACTTAAACCCTTGAGGTTCTCAGCTGTAGCTCTTACGTGAGCCACAGTCTGGTGAATCGCGTGCTGTAGCATGAGTCAGCATAGGTAAATGTGTTCGCCCTCGCCTGAATCACTCATACCGTCAAGTTGCTAGCTCCTGTTGGAACTGTGCCGTCAAGTTCGACCACACTTCCACACGCACCTGAACGTGATCATGAGTTAGATACTTCCGGTCGCAGAAGCTGCGCATGCCTTACAGATGGAAGTCAAACGTGTGACTCTCTGGACTGCAGAAAACAAATAAAATCCACAAAAAACAACTCTGCCAAACAATCGGGTCAATTGACGATGAACAAAGTGAATTAACAAACGCCCCAAGCTCTTAAAAATCTAACAGGGTTGGATAGAACATTTGGAAGTAACGGCAGTTATCTAGATGCAAGAGCATCTCAACTTAAGAGAATTATTTAAATAAAAGAACAAACAAATTTCTGGTGGCTCAAAATTGATGCATAGTTAGATAATAAGATTAAAATTCGCGTTTAAGACACTGGCGGTATTGAGCTTTCAGATGTGATACTGCTACAGAAGTGAGAATGATCAATCGAACCCTAAATTCCTCCATCTTTCATTGTTGGCCACAACTGGATTGATCACTTGAGATGAAGGATTACTGCTTCCAAGCGAAAAAAAGTTGTACCCATGCAAAGCATGCAAACGCTAATGCACTGGCTTATTACAAAAAACGTGCCATACTTGAATAAGCCGCAGAACGGAAAGAACTGAGGCTTCATCGTCCATAACGCACACATAAAATCAGCCCTAAAAATCAGTTGTTAAACAGGTGGTGGCTTAATTACTTATTTGCCACGCCGGCATACAGTCCGTTGGAGCAAACAAGTGCGGAGGAAACCTATGGAGGAAGGATCCTGTATAGAAGTAGGTTCTCTGCGGATGGTTCCATGGATGGACGTATTACTTTACCTGAACTTTTGGTTAAATCTGAATTTGTTATTGTTCCCAGTTTATTAAGTTCTCCAATACATTCATAGGGCTGGTTTGCCGAACAACCTCCTCGTGGTGCCAGCTGGGTGGTTCGGGATTATCCCGTTCCAGTGAAAGGTTCGACGGTAGTGTTCCAGAACGTGGTGGGTTTTCGCCTGGCAAGCGTTCTCCCTATAAAATGCCACATATGACCGCTTAACAACACTGTGACGTAGCGGATGTGACTCGCTACTAAATAAAGTCACTGCCCCTTGCCTCTCTCTGAGTGGCATTGTAATTCAAGGGTGCGTTGGGCCCCTAGTCCTATGCGGTCCTAAAGGCGTATGAACCATTTGTTTGGTCACCGGCTACCAACGGGTTGCGATACCCTCATATCGCCCTGCTGCCTTGTAGGTTAGATCCTTAATCAAAGGCTCGGGGTGGGGCCCCCTAAGACAACCCTCTACTTCGGCCTGGGCAACCGGGTAGTATCTCGCCCACTGACGAACCATGGACTTACAACACGACCATTCACCGGCTGTCTTGCTGCTACCATGCTATTCACTCATGTTACTATGCCAACTGTACAAACACACGCCACCATTTTACCTACCCTTCCCGTGTACCATTCACACTCATTTTTACCTGATTCCTCCACAACGATCAATCCCACCTACACTGATGAACCTGTTCCCGTGACATCTGCCAACTCAACCACACAGTACTCAACAAAGTGTTGCCGGTCCTAAAGTCGCCCATCTTCGCTCCTGCAACCAGGAAGGCAGTTCAAACTTGTAGCTTTTAACGTACGCACATTACTGCAGATCGGTCAGCAAGCTGGAGTTGCACGCACGCTAGAGACCCTTGGAATTGATATCTGCTGCCTGACTGAAACACGACTCCAGGACTCTAACTCGGTCTACCAGCTGGTGTCACCGCTCCACCCACGCACCCGGTTCCATCTCCGCCTCTCTGGTGACGCCGAGTCTGCCGCATCTGGGCAAGCTGGCGTTGGAATCGTCCTCAGTGCTAGAGCAGAGGCTACTCTGATTGATTGGATTCCGATCAATAGTCGCCTTTGTGCGATGAGGCTCCATGGCTCTTGTAAATTTAGCAGACGTCGAGTAGAAAAGCGTGCTCTCTTCGTGATCTCTGCCTACGCGCCCACTGACTGTAGCTCAGACATCGTCAAAGACCAGTTCTACCAGAACCTTCATGAGCTGCTCCTAAGGGCTCCTAAAACAGACATCATTGTTTTGGCAGGTGACTTCAACGCGCGTGTCGGTCGTCTGCTGCCATGTGAGCGCCACCTCGGAGGACCGCATGGATATGATGATGTTCGCTCAGACAATGGAGAGAGACTGCTCAGTCTTTGTGCTGACCATCAACTATTCCTCTCCAGCACCAGCTTTCGTCATCCTGGACGCCAGTACGCCACTTGGCGCCCGCCATCATCAACCCAGCTCTGGTCACAGATCGACCACTTAGCTATAAGTCGCAGGTGGCGCGGCAGTGTACGGGACTGCGATCATTTTGGTCAACATGCGTCGACACCGATCATGCACTGGTGTGTGCGACAGTTTGCATGCGTTTTGGTGGTTCGCCTAGGTCAAAACACACCCGACTAAACGCCTAGAAGTTGGAGGACCCATTGGTGAAGAGAGATTATCAACAAAAGCTTCGCGAAAAGCTCCCTCTCTCTCACACTCTGGATGTTGATCAACACTGGTCAAGTCTCCAACAAGTCTTGTTGTCGGCCGGTTTGTCCAGCTGTGGCCTCACTCGCTCCACTCCCAAACGCTGGATCTCGGGAAGATCACCAGAATTGCTGGATCGTCGACGGGCGGTGCCTGCTGGCGCAGAGTACAACGAACACCGCCGGTCTATTCCGCAACAGCTGAAAGCAAGCCTTCGCTCTGATCGTGAATCTTGTTGGTCAAAACAAGCTGGTGAGATGGAAGCCGCTGCATCAGCTGGCAACTTCCGCCGCCTGTTTTACATCATCAGGGCCACTGGTTGCCATTTCCACGCTATCAGTCAGACGATTTGCGAGGCAGACGGCACGAAGATCACCAACCTTCACAGACGATTGGGTCGCTGGTCAGAGCATTTCGCCCTTCAATTCAACCACCTAACACAGTCCCTAGCGACACCTCCACCCCCAATGTATGATGCTTGGCCTGTCTCCACAGCCCCTCCAGATGAAGCAGAGATTCGAAACGTAGTCCAATCTTTGAAACACCACAAAGCTTTGGGTCCCGACAACCTACCCCCAGCTCTATTCAAAGATGGTGGGAGTGTACTTATCAGCGAAATCCAATCGCTGTTCACGAAAATTTGGACTGAGGAGAAGGTTCCAAGCTCGTGGGGAGAATCGGTCATTGTCCCGATTCGCAAGAAGGGTTCCCGCGCCGATTGCTGCAACTACCGCGGAATCTCCCTAATCTCTGTCGCATCCAAAATCTTCGTGTCGGTCCTACTTGGCAGGCTTTCAACGACTAGAGAGAAGTTTTCCCGAGAAGAACAAGCCGGATTTCGTCCAGGCCGCGGCTGCATCGACCAAATCTTCACGCTTCGGCAAGTTCTCGAACTTCGTCACATCCACCGTCGGCCAACAATCGTAGTGTTTTTGGACATCCGAGCGGTATTTGATTCAGTAGATAAATCGGCATTTACTGAAGAAAGGTGTACCCGACAAGTTTGTAACCATCCTGAAAGTACTTTACAGTCACACGTCGGGCAAAGTTAGGGCTTACGGCACGCACTCCTCTTCATTCGCTGTGACCAGCTGTGTTCGCCAAGATTGCCCTATTTCACCTTTCCTCTTCAATTTCGCCATCAAAGATGTTCTACAAAGAGCACTGGAAGGTGTCCAGGACTGCGGTGTTGAGCTTCTCCCTGGAGAAAGAGTCACGGACTTGGACTACGCCGATAATATCGCCTTGCTGGGGGACGACCCACAATCCGTCCAGAACGCTCTGGACCGCTTGGCGATGGAGGCCTATGCTTCACTCCGGGAAAATGTAAAACGCTGCTCCAGGATTGGCAGGTGCCTGAACCCGCGCTCACCACTGCTGGACATGTTCTGGAGCAAGTCCCTTGCTTTACTTACCTAGGGAGTTGCATCACGGCTGGTGGCGGTGTTGGAAATGAAGTCTCACAACGGATTGCAAAGGCCCGCCTTGCCTTCATCAAACGGAGACATCTATGGCGTCGTCGTGATGTCAGTCTCAAGCTCAAGGGCAGGGTGTACAATGCTTCCGTCCGTGCAGTACTCTTGTACAGCTGTGAGACTTCACCTATTCGCTCGGAAGATATGAAGCGGCTATCAGCCTTTAATAATCGCTGTCTACGAAGGATTGCTAGGATGTGGTGGCAACACCACGTAAGCAACGCAGTGGTGAGAGACCGCATGCTTGGGGCGAATAGTGCCAGTCTTCAAGGCGTTATTCTCCGACATTGCATGCGCTGGCTCGGGCATGTTCTGCGCATGCCAGCCCATCGCCTTCCACGCCGAGCGCTGTTTGCACTCCCAGGGAGCGATTGGAAAAAGTGCCGCGGTGGACAACCGATGACGAGGAGAAGGAGTATAAAGAAGGCGACCTCAAGTTTGGCAGCAGTCGGACCAGTCCGCCTTCCAGGTTGGGGACCACGAGATGCTGAATTGCAGTGGTTAGAAACACTGGACGTCATGGCCCGCAACAGACATCAGTGGCGGCAATGTTGTTCCGCAATTTCACCATCCCTTTGATACACATAAAAACTCACAAAACAAAAAAATACAAAATGGCGTCTGTAAAACCACAAAAAAATCGTTTCCTACATTTTTAAAAAATCATATTAGTGTTCCCATCTTCTTCACCTTTTTCTTCTGCCGTGGTTCTGATGGCACAATGTCTGTTAACAGACTGTGAATAAACATATATTTATATACATATATATATATATATAATACATTCATAGTGCAAATCACTTTAAAAATCCATCTGCGATCCATTGTATCAAACTCAAACGTTAAACTAATTTATGCGATCTGGTGGTACAAATTTATCAGTGCACGCAGTTGAACTGTGCCTCACGCAATCTATGAAGATACCATCCATTTATTGGTTAGACAAGGCATGCGCACAGTGTGCATTTACTTATCACCGTTTTCTTTGGTGACGGTGACCTTTTTCTCTTGACCTAAAGGTAACTGAAGTTATTTTTCTCGATGTGAAAACAGAATCACAGCCTACCTAATTTAATTAGCGAGTTCTAATAAGTTTTATAGACACCTGAAAGTCATAACCGGATGAGCTTCAGGCGCACACGGATTACTCACTTTAGCAACCAGCAGAAAGTGGCCCCATTAGCTTAACTCAAAGCCTGCAGAAACCCCGTATGAGAGTGGTGCTACATATCGTAGGGATATTATTTGGAGCCATGGTCAGAGTTGAGAAGCGTTCGATCCTGAAACCATCAAATATTTTACTGTGCGATAGAAAGTAGGCCACAATCAACAAGGGAGATTGAATCTATTGATCGCACCATTAAACTACTGCACTAAAACTGACCAACTGGGATCCAGGCACAGAACCAGCAGGAACCCTGGTGCAGTGGCTTGTCTTTACTACAACCATTGGTTAATAGCAGCGGTGGAAATAAGAGGAAAGGTGTGAACTAACTAACAAATTTAAAGCCAAGCGAGAAAATGGCAATTCACCATCAGCATCATCATAACACGTAAAGTCCGACCACTTTAGCTTGTGGACCGATTGGGATATCAACGCTGGTTTCTTGTTAATGGCATACCCTGTAGGACCACAGACCATGGAAATGGCACCTTTCTGAAATCTCGTACAGAATGAATTAATTCATCAATTTGACCAGGCCACTGCATCATTTTCTACCTTTGGCTCACCCCGTCATCGACTAGCCCCATCACAGTCTAGAGGTGACAAATTTCTACCTATACCATTCAACTCCCCTACTACTCATCAGAAATCATGTATTCCTTGTGATACCGAGAAATCGTATTTACAAAGTGGCGCATCGTATTTACATGTGCAACATGCTCACGCTTGCAGGTTGTCAATGCTTGGGGTTTTATGCAGGAATACATCAGGGATGTTTTCGTGAGAATCTTCTTTTGGGACTTTCACTGTCGTATCCTAGCAATTCAGTGACATTCACAGTTGTGTGATTCCGGCGCATATCGGGGTACTATGATGACGGCGGTTTCATAGAAGAGGAAGCAACAGAAGTACATGAAACGTCTGGAGTCAACAATTAATGTCAGACAACTAACACACAGTCGTGCGTAACAGACCAGAGTTATGTAAAAGTAACAGAAACCCTACACTTGGAATAATTGTACTCAGATGAGAGAATAAGGAGAAAGCTAGCATTAAAAAATAAATGTATCTCCATATGAAGCTTAAGGTAAGTCACACGTACTCATGGAATTCTCGGAAATATTCATTTAAGCTCTCTATTCGTAACGAGTATCGCATTCGTACGCATGAACTACAGTAGAAGAATCTCAGCAAGTTTGGATCGCAATGGCCAGGAGCTGTCTGAGTTGTAACGGTAACAACAAACCCCTAGGAAATAGACACTCACTCTCACACTGTTAAACATGACTTGTGACCTACTGGCAGTGTGGCAAACAAAGTAATTTCCTAATCCTCAAGTAGTCATACTTTTAGGCTCAGACATGAGGTTAGGTATCCATTGCGTTCAATCTATCTTGGAGAGGAGGCTGCAATGACACAAAGGTAAGCAATTACCATTAATATTTCTGATATATGAGCAAATAGGTGATATTTTGTATGCGCCATCCGTCCGAAAGAGATGAATCATGAAACTGAGTGAACCATCGTGCTGTTTAAAGGCAGTACTCATCGACAAGGCTTCATGATGTAAACTTGACTGAGAGTTTATATGGTTGTTACTAAATACACCGTTATCATGTCACCATGTGTGTTATCCCTACAAGCATAGTACCTTCATTCCAAAAGAACCGAGTTACAATATCGACTGTTCCGTTTCTGCTTTCCGGGAGTACCTCGAATTGTGGCCGGCAAACATATATACATCATTTGTGTGATTGGATTGCGACACGCAACCTCAATTTAATAGACTGCGATTCACATTGAAATGAACCGTAGTCACTGCGATCGCTGGGACCGTATTCAAAGTAGATGGAAATTGGGTATTGCCCACCCGAAAACACTGCACAACCACGACGCGTTTCGATGTAATTTTTCATCTCATCAGGTGGAGACAGCAGGATTTGAACCCAGGACCATTGGAATAGCAGCCAACACTGCTACCCCTTTGGCTACCGGGTCACGATGGGCAATGCTTTTTGTCACAACGGTAGATGACTAATTGGAGGGTCAAGTTTTGGATTACACGTTGTGTGATTGGATTGCGACACGCAACCTCCAATTAGTCATCTACCGTTGTGACAAAAAGCATTGCCCATCGTGACCCGGTAGCCAAAGGGGTAGTAGTGTTGGCTGCTATTCCAACGGTCCTGGGTTCAAATCCTGCTGTCTCCACCTGATGAGATGAAAATTACATCGAAACGCGTCGTGGTTGTGCAGTGTTTTCGGGTGGGCAATACCCAATTTCTATATACATCCTTTGTTACTTTAGTGATGGCCAGCCAAAAACCTGTATGGAAACCGAACTATCTATCTACCGACTCGCCCATTCAAAGGCATGTCGCGGCTACCACACTGTGCCGTTATTTGAACCGGAACTGATTAGTTCCATTGATAAGCTACTCCTGACCTCGCATATTCCCCGATGGAGATAGGTTGAACTTTTGGTATACTGTATTGTAACAAATGCAACTTTGGTTTGAACTGTTTCGGTAGCCAAAATGACAAGATCAGTGTTGCTAACGTATATATGGATTATAAGATTCATGACTTCGAGGATATATGCAGCGAAGAATTTTGCCACTGTGAACTGACCCAGTCTAAACAATGCTTCGGCGAAACCTTTAATGGTGCCACATACTGCGCAACTTGAATTGACTTCGAAATGTGATTACTACGGAGGTACAAACAACCTCATGGGCTGCAGTTGGTCCCCTAGCATTACTAACCTGTTTCTATCCAGTCTGAAACGTATATTTTTATCAATCGAGACTAATGTCCATTGGAATGCTGGCCTATTGATTACAAAGTGCTGTCCAGTGTTATTGTGACTAGGGCAATAAAAGTGACAGGACACACTCCATATTGCTCTAAATAGAAGGTTGCCAGTTATAGGAAAACGGAGTTGATCAAGGACGAAGGACTTCAACTGTCAAGCACCAGTCGTGCTACTTTGCTTGGTGCATTGAGCGTTAAGGATTTTCAAGCTGTCATCAGCATTAGGGGCCGTGATAAATGACCTTTTGTCACAATCGGACACATAGCAAGTCTGTCCCCTGCAGGATGATTGAAAGATAGAAGACCACCGAATTCAGAAAAAAGTACAAATTGTTGCAGTGTTTCTCATAGCGGATGATACCAGACTACGTGTGGCATATTATGGCGAATTACGCGTCACAACATGAATGGTAAGAGTACGTGAATTGTGATTCTCAAGAAGCACAATGGAGGGAGTCCAGCCGGTTGGCATCAGTGTGGACTAAATGTTCTTTGCGCATCTAGTAATGTTTAGAGAAGCGATATGAATGATCCCGTGTCAAGGCCACTTGTTTCTGAGTATTGTCATATCATTGGCCATGTCCACTAACATTTCGGTATTGCTTATTCGGTGAGAGGTATACACACTGAGACAGTCAAACTTTGGGACGCAGATGAGCGCCACTGCTGCTTAACCGGCGTTGGGCATAGTGGTATAGAGCTTTCCAAGTTTCTTTCGAAGCAAACAAGAGGTTTATTATTGTTCCCTTCGATGACACTGAACAAGTAAAGAGTAAAAGCTTTGAGTATATGCTCCGGTTAATTGCAAAAGTGAATCTGTTCGAACGGTGTATCTAACATTCAGTTCGTCTAAATTCCGCGGTTTCATTACAGTTGGCACCCGTAGTGTACGTTGTGATTGACGATCCCGAGACACGTTCTGACACACGATGCACTTGACTCACGTCTGTGTAAAATGCGTGTACCCAAGCCGAAGATGGGTTTTGGCCATGGGCACACATCACAGCCGTGTCATTTTCGTGTGTCGTGGTCCCAGTTACAATAGTACGCACTTGTGGTTTTCACAGACCGCAATAACCACAGCTTTGGTCCCACTTCTTAAGGTTGGCCGTGATATTTCCACTCATTCTTTTTTTATCTTCATCCCCACACGCAGATCGACTGGTAGCTGAAGTGACTACTGCGAGACGACAATAAGATTTCTGTGTAGGCTTTACTTCCTTTTCTTTTGACCTCGACACTGAGTGCCTGATTAAAGTACTCTGTTGGTTACATTATAGTGTTGCTCACCCCAAAACTGGCACCCGAAGACCGCGGGTTCGTCCTGGTTGGGACTCATCAGTTCGAGATAGCCTGAGTTGGGCTGGAACTCAGAGTCTAGTGGCTCATTACTCTGTTGGTTCCACTCAGACTACACCCTGTGACAATAAGAAACAAAACAGGGTGCAGTCTGAGTGGAACTAACAGAGTACTTTAATCAGGCACTCAGTCTCGAAGTCAAAAGAAAAGGAAGTAAATCCTACACAGGAATCTTGTCGTCGTCTCGCAGTAGACACTTCAGTTACCACTCGTCATTGAGTTCTTTCAGTGAATCTCTCAGTGACCCAATTTCTCCATAAATACCGCGAGCATTTGTGGGTATGTGTGTCAATTCATCCGTGCCACAAATTCGTGCTCTCGCAGCTTCTGTTATTCCCAGATTCACAGCAGGCTAATGACGCATGATGAGACACCCAGAGTCATGAGCTTCCTGGGGAACAACTAAGTTAACGGTTTTCGCACATCTAGGGACATACTCAAAGTAAGAGGTATGCAAAGAAGCAAAATCGATTCAAATGAGCAATTTCGTTAAAGTGGATGTCATACATTCCCCATCCTAAAATTAGTCAACTTACTACAGAGAAACCATAGACTCGAACTGGAATGATGCACCAATTGCCAAACACTATGCAGCAAACTGTTGAGCATTAAAAGTATTTCACTATAATTTAGTTAAACGTAAGGGATACGAGTAGACTTTGGCATACACTATTTAACGTGATGTTCAATCACTCCATACTAGGCTTCTCATGTTGCTAGTGAAGAGCATCTAGTCGTTCCACTTTTTACGCGTGGTATAAAATTAGACTAATTTACCAGCGGGTAAACAGAACACATGTTTGTTTTAGTCATGAAATGCTTTCGTCCTGTACACACATCAAATGGCAACTAGACTATCATGACAGGCGGAGGGCTAGTGCTAACCTGATGGATAGCGTTAATAGCTTTCACCTCCGTGGTTCCCACGGATTTGACGGTGGATCGTGGTCAACCCTGTCAGGATCAAACAGTGAATGACTGACATGTGTACCCGTTAGATGGTGCGCTGTATGGGAACCACGATATGCGTTTGGCAGCAATTGCGTGTATCTCCAGGGTCTGTGTGTGCATTCCAAATTAACCCGTCGACTCCAATACCTTCCACATGGTTAAAGTTCGTACACTCGGATAACGCAGCCACGCTGCAGCTGTTTTTTTCCCCGTCATTTGTGATCACAAGTGGCACAGACAAGTTTCAGGTAGACAGGTTGGCCCACCGCAGCGACCGACGTAGATTGTGGAATGCTCCATTGACAATTTAGCTTGCCAACAAGTCAGGTGGACTTGATTTTTACAAGATGCCCGTAACATGGCTTCTGAGCATAATAATGCGTATATCATCATAAAAGATTCAGCCGGTTTAGAGCTGATACATTTCATTTCTGTTGCGCACTACTGGTGCTCGATCAGTTTCGTTTCACGTGCTATCGCTCTTTTGCCCACATGTAGCGACTGACCATAACTCACTCCGGATGAGTTTGGGTCAGCCAAGTGTTGTACGAGATCCTGTTTAGTTGAATTGGTCACGCGCCACCTAGAACTCAATACTCCATTCTCTATCTGGAAAGGAAATCTTCACCAATTCAGGGTGCACATACGTGGAACAACTCTAGTGTTTTCACTGCTGAATTGATGCAGCGTTTAACAGACGCTCCATTTTAGCACCGGCACTCACTTGTTTAGGTGGGTGTAGCATCGGGCGGGGAAGATAAAGTTCGTCTTTTTCACGGAACAAGGAAAAGCGTTACTTGACCTGCGTGGTGATTGTTGAGTAAATACGCCAGCATTTCCCACGGATGTTCTTGATGGCGACAACATATCAGAGTTCAAGCAGGAAACTCACATAATTACACATGAAGCATTAATCTGGGCTAATTGGAGGGTAAAGTTTGAACTACACATTGTGTGATTGGATTGCGACGCGCAATCTCAATAGAATGGACCGTGATTCACACTGAAGTGAACCTTAGTCACTGTGATCACTGGGACCGCACTCAAAGCAGATGGAAATTGGCTGTTGCCCGCCCTAAAACACTGCTCAACTGTGCCCAATTGTTTAGTGTTTTCGGGCTGGCAACACCCAATTTCCATTAAGCTGGATGTTAGCAACACGCTGGTACAGGTAGAAAAGTGAGGTCTGGCTGAGGTGAAGAACGTTAGCTCCCAACGGGAGCGCTTTCATGCTGCGGGGTATGCTAGGGACCCAGTAAATCAAGAGCATTGGAAACATATAAGACTTAATGTCCTGGACTATCCTGATGGGGACTGTAAGCTGTTAAGTATGATCCCATATACCTCGACGGTGCTGGGAGATTAGGAGGCAAATCGGTGGGATTTGTCACCGAACTCAACAGTGGGTTTCATAATGACATGTATAACTTCAGTGTAAATGATGCCACTTCAAAGGCGACTGATTCGAACCACTGTCGTAATTCCAGTGGTTGAGTAATGCCGGAAGCTGCGTCAAGAAAGTGGGTTGGCGAATCTCGATTGGTTTCTTTTGATGCTTGACGCTCATTCACATGAAAGTACTGAAGAAGTATACCACTATCTCTTGTCACTAGTTGTAAGTAGGCTGCGTCAACACTTAATTCCACACTTGCAGCAAAGTAGCCGGGGCTTAGTAAAACTCACGAATGTTCATTAAATAACGCACTTCAGAATAGTCAGGCAGAAAATGGGTAATCGGCGACCATGGGTGTCTTCAGGTTAGAGTTTACATACTACTCACAATCCGCTGATGTGACCAGCCGAGAAATTAAATGGTCGGAAGCAGGTACTGAATTCACAGCGCTCATTAAACTTTATCTGTGTGCTAAAGACAATACCACTGACCTGTTGAGTGAACAGTTAAGTTCCAAACAAGAAGCAATGAAAGCAAGGTCTCCCACTTTTCTGAGTAGAGGAAGATGAATGAAAATAAAGCTGAGAAGCAATCTGCCTCTGGTTCGGCCAATGAGTGATACTTTGAACTTGTGGTCCAAAAACTCATCTACCAGACCAAATATTTTACGCTACCGAAGCATGGGTAATAAGGAAGATAGATGTGGCAGTAGCTAGTCGTTTGGGTGAAGGTATGTGACTTAATGTAGGCAGACATGACGTCAATCACCCGCTATATATATATATATATATATATATATATATATATATATATATATATATATATATATATATATATATATGGTTGGCGGCATCCGGTTTCGGATTTGCCTGTCACTGCGGCAAGCCACTGGATGCCTGCGCCTAAAGAGGGACCATTGGTGGCTTGTGCTGCACCACCCACAGCTCCATCCACACACTCCACATCCAGTGCAAACCCGAAGGAATAAGACCGGGAGGCATGCGGATGGGAACCACGTTTCATCAACGGAGCCGGCCCACACTCCTTCACAGGCAAACACAAGCACACTGTATTTGAGGAAATCAAGCGCACACAAGGCGGTGGCTGGACCGTAGTCCGCTCCACACTGAGTGCACGGAACCACTCTTTGATCCTAACACGGCCACAAGGACCGTGCACCCTGTCCCCTCCAGCAACGACCAACTGTCTCCTGGAGTCAGTATGGACGAGGTAGCGGGTAATAGATAGGTAGGCAACTTGTCAACATGCACAGCAAGCGCAGCCACACCGGGGATATAAAACAACAGCCAAACACTTGACAGAGAGCGAGAAAGAAAAAGAGAAAAACTCGATTAATGCATAAGGAAACGGTGACATAAACTATAAGTTAATGAGCATATGAATAAGGTGTTTACAAACGAATCCTAGATAAGTTCACGAGGTGAGAAAGTATACTATACGGAAATGTCATGAACACAAAAATGTTATGGAAATCGAATACAATTGGCTTAGGCGATGTGTGCAAGTTAACTTAATAGAGTACAGGTAGATATTTATATGAGAAAGAAATGCATTAAGGCAAAATTGAAAACCCACCACCTGAAATAAAGAGACTTAGCATGCAAGCACGCGGTTAGTAAATCGAATGCAGCGTACCTACAAACGCTGCGCCGGTTCTGCCTACGTTCTCTGCAGAACCCGTCGTCGCTTCGGTAGTAGTCCGGAGTGGCGTCGCTCATGGCTCACTAAGCCTGCCTGACTAAGGCACTCGCAACCGCATGTTATACAGCACAATGCGCTCGATGTCGATGAACTACAATCCATCGGTGCTTGCCGCTTCCGCACTTGCCGCTTCTTCTCTGCATGCATGAGGGCTTTCGCCCGCACTTCAGCAACTGCCTTCGTGATTAGATCGCGCCATGCACGCCGATCAACCGCCTGCGATTCCCATGATCTGCAATCAAGATTAGAACGTGTGAGGCTCACTTTAATCATGTCCTGGTAACGTAATTTTAGTTTACCCACATGCCGCTCCCCTATACTCAGCTGACCGTATGAGTTGATTCGGTATCCGCGTCGAATCCGTACGGCTCACATGACCGAGCCATCTCAGGTGTCGCAGTAAAAGTATGCAGTGGACGGCATACATCCCACTTCGGCGCAACACTTCCGTGTCTGCAACTCTGTCGCCCCAGCCGATCCGCAAAATTCGTCGCAGACACTGCTGATGGAACCGCTCGAGATATCGCATATCCCGACGGTACATCGTCCACGTTTCACTGCCGTATAGAAGAACGGACAGTACCATGGATTTGTACACTATCAGCTTTGCGCCAATGCTAAGCTGATGGTTGTTCCACACTCGGTACTCAAGCTTCCCGAATGCCGCCGCTGCCTTCGACACGCAAATACGCAACTCAACGTGTAGCTGCTGATCTGTCGACATCACACTCCCAAGGTAGAATAACTGGAAGGTGGTTTCCAATACTTCAGCACCAACGCTGATTCGCGGCAATATTGAAGATTGCACCTCCGGTGAAGGCTGAAAGAGACAGACAGTTTTGCTTGTGTATTTAGTGAGCCCTTATTTGGCCGCTGTCGAAGCCAGAATACTAGTCGTATGCTGCAACTCATCCGCGCTTTGTGCAAATAACGCACAGTCGTCAGCAAACAGCAACATACGGATAGTTGTCTCACAGAATAGAGTTCTCGCACCGAAACGACGGATGTTCAGCAACCCACCATCAATACGGTGCTCCACACGAACACCATGGGCACAAGACAACATTGCATGGAGATAGATATTAAACAGGGCCGGAGCTAAGACACAGCCTTGCTTCACACCAGAGACAACTGCAAAGTCATCCGAGGTCTCTCCACTCAGCTGCACCCTCGCCCGCATACCACTGTGCAGACATTCAAATAAATTTACAAAATTACGCGCGCAACCAAACTTACCCAACACCAGCCACAATGCCTCGCGGTTCACCGTATCAAATGCTTTGGTGAAATCAACAAAAAGCGTGCACAGAGGGTGGTGTCGTTCTCTGCATTTCTCCTGAAACCAACCAGCCGCAAACACCATATCTATAGTGCTGCGACCCGAACGGAATCCACAATGCTCCTCGGCCACGTTACTTTCCACAACCTGACTGACGAGGCGGTTGAGCATGATTCGGGCAATCATCTTGCCCACACAACTCAGCAAGTTGATGCCACGATAATTCGTGCCACATTGCTTGCTCCCCTTGCCCTTGCACGGTGATAGCAAAAGGGCATCCTTCAGCTCAGGCAGCACCTCCTCCTCAATCCACACGCGTTGCACCAAGTGGTGCAGCGCAGGCACCAACGAGGGTCCGCCGTGTTTCAATATTTCAGGCGCGATCCCGTCGGCCCCGACACATTTGCCGTTTCACAGCTGAGCAAGTGCTCTTTGCGTCTCATCCAGTGTCGGAGTATCCGAATGATCCGCCTTCACATCGTGCTGCTTCAGGCCGTTCAATATAGGCCAGTCGATCTCCGTACGGTTGTTCAAGAGACAGTCAAAGTATTTTCGCCAGATCTGCATTATGTCTGCAGTCTGTGTGCAGGTAGCGCCTGAACTACCATCGATCAGTATCCTCAGCGGCTCCAATCTCGGTCCATACTCCACTTTCAATGTGCAAAGAATTCCTTGTGTTGGCGGCATTCGTCGTAGCATTCCATCTGCTTCACCTTCTCCGTCCACCATGCATTTTTAATGCGACAGAGCTCTCGGGTCAGTCGCCGTCGAAGTTTGCGAAACTGACTCCTATTCCCCAAGTCACTGGGGTCTGCCACATGTGCAGCAAATGCTGCATTCTTCTCCGACACCAATGCGCCGATCGCCGCGTTGTTGTCATCAAAGCAATCAGGCCGCTTACAGTTTGCGCACCCGACGGTCTCCTCGGCAGCACTGGTCACCTGATCACGAATGTGGTGCCACAGGTCGCCCACTGTGGCTATGCAGTCCACATCACACAGGCGTACAGTCATCGCCTTCTCCAGCTCAATAACTTTCGTCACAGTACCGAGGGAGAGAATGTTAAATTTATGCCGGTTCACGGCGGGAGTGCAATAATTGGATTTACAGATTTATATGTACAATTTGGTCCGCACCAATTTGTGATCAATGCCACGCTCAGCTCCACGCAATGCAAGTGTCATGCGCACTTCACGCATATCACTCTGACGTACGATGACATAGTCGAGCAGGTGAGCGTGACCACTCCGTGGGTGCGTCCAAGTTGCTATATCACTCGCACTCAGTGCAAACCGAATGTTCGTGATCGTTAGGCCGTGAGTGGTACACAGTGAGAGCAGCCTGTCACCGTTCTCATTCGCTGAACCAATGCCACGCGAACCGATAACATCTGTCCACGCTGATGCATCACGCCCAACGCGCGCGTTGAAATCACCCAGCAGAAATAGTCGGTCGCCCATCGGCACTGACCGTATCACAGAGGATAGCTCAGTGTAGAACTGATCAAGCGTGTCATCAGGATAACACATGGTCGGAAGGTACGTGCTTGTAAAAGTAGCAAACTTACCTCTTCCGAGTCGTAGGCGAAGAGTCATCAGTCGCACACTGATGCATGTAGTCTCACCCACCAGCTGGCCATTCAGGCGATCGGATATTGCAAATCCGACCCCATGTTCACGTGGTGCTGCGGCGACATTGCTCACCCAGTAGAATGTGTAGCCAGCACCTGCTTCATGCAACTTACCTTGCTCAGCGAGCGGGGTTTCACTGAGCGCCGCAGTTTTGATGTGGTAGCGCGCCAGTTCCATCGCTGCCAGTGCGGTGCGTCGCTCCGAGCGCTCGCTGGAGTTCCGGTCCAGTAGTGTGCGCACGTTCAGCACCCGATGCTGAGTGCTTTGCGCGCAGGCATACGATTGCATTGGTGGGCAATCGCACGCGAGGTGGTCGTTGTGCTTCGGATGTTTGCTTGAGGACTCCACCCGGAGCCTTTGGCTCAATAGCCTGACCCACAAGGCAGCGGGTGGTTTGGAGGTTTGCTTGAGGGACTCCACCCGGAGACTTTGGCTCAATAGCCTGATCCACAATGCAGTGGGGAGCAGATCCAGCTCGGGTATGTGATTGCAGTGACAGATTGGGATCTGCTTGACGGACGCCACACGCACTCTTGGAGGTTCTGGAACAATTATTATGTGTTTTGCGACCGTAGTAGGATACGCACCTGCGACCACCGCCAGACGCAGGTGGGTTTTTGGCGGGTTTGCACCAATTTGACCAGGGGCTGCCTGGCTTGAGGCGGACAGTAGCAAACCATTGAACACCCGGAGGTGTCCTCCCACCGTCAGATACAATGCGTGGCATTTGTGCTCTACGCCAATCGGGCTGTGAGCTTATAACCCGTAGACCTGTTGTCTCCCATGGCTAGGTTTTACGGGAAGAGGATCATCGACCACTACCTAAGCTCCTGAGAGGATGGACTGGGATACTGCGAGGGCGTCCACACCTGACAGGAGAACGACTCGAGTCCTCAGCCGAAACCTTCGATTAAATATACACGCGAAAGGCAGCGGGTCTAGCACATGGTCAGTTAGCTGACTCATGCGTATTGGTGTCCTGGATCTTAGCAGGGAGAAGGGCGAAACCCAACTCCCACCCAGCGGTCGCCAAGTGGAGGCGCCCAGGACATGAGACTATGGCGCGACAGTAGCAGCAGTGGGTAGACCATCTGTCAGGATCTAGCCAACATCAGCCTCAGCGCACCATGGGCTCTCCCGCCATATATATATATATATATATATATATATATATATATATATATATCAGTCACCGGCTTCCCCTGTCACTGCAGCCTCCATTGGGATAGCAAAAAGATGTCTGCGCTTACAGAGGAACCATGCATGACTTGCGTTGCGCTCCACACAGTTCCAACCACACACACCATATCCAGTGTAAACCCGAAGGAGTAAGACCGGAAGGTATGTACATGGGAGCCACTTTTCATCAACGCAGCCGGCCCACACTCCTTCAACATACACAATAGCAGCGTACATGTTTATCTAAATTGGGGATCATGCGTAGCATACGTACAAAGGCCGGTGGCTGGGCCGTAGTCTGTGCCACACTGGATGGAACCACTCCTTCAGCCTAGCACATAATCGAGGCATCAGTTTTTTTTTAACAGGTAGGTACCTTTTCATGCTTGGCCACACCGGGGCTATCAATCAACAGCCAACACCTAAAATGCAAGCAATTCAACGGGCAGATGTAGGTACAGACCAAACGCAGAGATGATTTAGCACATGTGCCATACCGACTGCTCTATTGATCAGGGTTGGAAAATTGAGTCGGAGGCAGCGTACCTGTTAAACGCTGCGCTGACGCTGATTACCCACTCATTGACTCGTAGCCCCCTAGAAGTTGAAACCTCGTGGCGATGCTGGTGGCTTACCAAGCCGGCTTGACTCACGCACTCACGACCGCAAGTGTCGCGGCATAATGCTATCGACATCGATGGGCTGTTTTCTATTGGTTCCTGTCGCTTCCATAGTCGGCGTTTCTTCTCCGCATACATCAGTTATTTATCATGCGCGTTGGTGACTGCCTACTTGACATGCTGTTGCCATCGGCGCTGATCCACTGCCATCGCTTCCCAACACCTAACATCAACATCAGTTCGTGATAAACCCACCTTGATCATATCCTGGTGACGTAGCTTCGGGTTTCTAAAGTGCCGCTTCCATATACGCAGTTGGTCATAAAGTAGCTGTTTCCGCATGCGCATCGAATCCACGCGGTGAACATGCTCGGGTCACTTCAGACACCACTGCAAAAGTGTTAAGTCCACAGCATACATGCCATTGCGGGGAGGGGGACATATATGTGTCAACTACTCGATCACCCCAGCCGAGGCACAGAGTAAGAAATTGCTCCAAACAACGGTCGTCCTTCCAATAACGAGTGCAGACTTCACTGCCGGATAGAAGAACGGACAGAATCATTGATTTGTATACCGTCAGCTTCTTGCCAATGGTCAGCTGCTCATAGTTCCGCACCCGATTCTACAGCTTTCCAAAATCGGCGGCCACGTTCGCTTCGTGGATACGCAGCAGATCAGTCTGCAGATCAGTCGAAAGTATACCGCCGAGGTATCGAAATCTGTTCGTGGTTGCTAAAATGTCAGACCATTGTGAATCGGTCGCAGGCAAAATTATTCCGTTCCTTATGGACTCACTCAGACAGCCGTCCCACGCCCGGAAAAGCACTGGACGCGCTTTTCGTCGGTTCGGGAATCGTCAGCAGTGCACATTCCATCGGATCCTGGTAGGGCTCGAACCCGTAACTCGACTGGTGCCAGTCCGTGGTCTCAACCACTGAGCAACGGGGGATGGCAACGACCATCGTGAATTAGTTGGTAGATGTGATATAGCGTCGCTCGATATCTACTGACTTACACGTTATTGCCGTGCAGAGAATAGGGTAGCCCCCTCACCAAGCGACGAGCTTACCAAAATTAGGCCGCTAATTAATTTATGGCATTACAATCAGTTTGGTCTTCGTACTGAGTCTAGATGTGACGAATTTCCACCTATACGATTCAACCCCGCCTACTACTCCTCTGTAATCCGTTTCTGTTGAAGGCTGAAAAAGACCAAGAGTTGTGCTTGTGCTTATGGTGTGCCCGAACTTGACCGTTGTCGAAGCGACAGCCAGCCTGGTGCGCTGCAGCTCATCCGCAATCTGTGCACGAAAGAACGCACAGCCGTCGGCCAACAGCAACACATGGTTGGTTGTCTCACCACAATTCTCTCCGCGAAAGGACGGAGGTTCAGCAAAACAACCATAAGTTCTGCGCTCCACCCGGACACCGTAATCACAAGCAGCAATGCATTTAAGTAAAAACTAAACAGTGCATGGGCTAAGACACAATCTTTGTTCACACCAGAGACGACATCCAGTCATTCGACGTATATCCATTTATCTACACCATAGCCCCTATTCTACTATGCAGACGTTGAATTAAGTCTACAAAATTACTAAGACGAACAAACTTACCCAAGACAAGCCACTGGGCCTCACTTTTGCCTTGGTGAAATCTACAAAGAGCGAGTATATTGGCCGGTGTCATTCTCTGCATTTGGCCAGTAACTGGCGATGAGCAAAAACCCAATATATGGTACTGCGGCTCGGACGAAGTCCGCATTGCTCTTCCGCTACGTACGGTTCAAGAACCTGAGTAACGAGGCGGTTGAGAAGGATCGGTGCGATCATCTCTCCGACACAACTCAGAAAACTGATACCGCAATAATTCGTGGTGCATTACTTGCTCCTTTGCTCTTGTACAGTGATAGTACAACAGCAATTTTCAATTCCACCGGCAATTCTTCTTCGAAGCATACCCGTTGCATCAAGTGGTGTCAATGTGTATGCGCCGTGCATCAAAATTTTTGACGGTATCCCTTCGACTCCGGTACACTTGCCGCTTCGGAACTAAGCGAGTGTTCTCTGCGTCTCCCTGTGTCGGGTCGGCAAGACACATCTTCATCTCCTGCTTTTACAGCCCTTGTACTGAGAGATTATATTAGGGTCAGACGAAATGAAGACTTCTAACAAACTCATCTTCACCCCAAAATGTTTGTAGAAGGAAAATGGCCTGTAAACCGACACCTCACTCACATTAAATGCCTTCAGCATTACATTTGTAGCGTGGTAAATTTCTGTCAGACTCAAAGCTGCCAACATGAGGAATTCTTTGACTTCTTTAAGGCGGTGTGTGGACCAATCTTGCTGTACATCCATGAAGCTGTCTGTGAAGGCGGTGTCATACGTCAGTTGCTTACACGGTTACCCGTGTCGCCTCATTGCAAAGGTGGTGACCCAAGGATACTACAACTAATGGTTCGGTCACAACTGATGGCGGTGAAGTTAATCCGCAGCTGGCAGATTCCAGGCAACACACTTCCTTGGGAACTATGATTGAAGATAGCAGTCAGGGAACCGCAGTCACTTGATGTCCTCTCGGAAACAACACTACCCGCGACTCGATATAATCAAACAGCGGTTCAGAAAACTGCTCCAAGGCCAGTAGGGATCGAGAATGCTAAAGGTGGACTATATACCGCTGGTGCAAATGAGACAAAAGGTGATTGCATTTGGATCGAGATTTGCTAATCAGAATGTCGGGTTTTTTGCAAACTCGCCCTAGATTCTGGATTGGGACAGGCGGCCGCAATTGTGATCACGGTTGAATGTGAAGTGATCCTGTGCCATCCTGATCACTGGGGCGATGTTGGAAGTTTAGGATCTCCGTGTTGATCGCTCCCATTCATAGACTCCACGACCGACGATTTCTTCTTTGTGTGAACTCATCAGGCAGAGACAAAATCATCGTTTATGGAGCGGAGAGGTGGGATAGAGCAATACAGAAACCCACAACTTTTGAACTAAACAAAAAATAACTAGTTTATTCTCGAATTTAACGCGGCACACCAAATCAGGTATGAGCAAAATTTATAAGCAGTTATGTTTTGCAACGGACAGGTTGCTATGCATGTAATCAATAATGGCCGGAGGTATTATCGGCTGCAGAAATTGAAGAAGTAAGCGTGTGGAAAATGGACGCCAACGGATGACGATAATTTAAGTTCAAGTCTGCGTAGTGTAAACAGTCAAAGCACTATAAATGAAATGAAAATGGTAGACGTAGACAGAGTATCTTTTTCTTTAACGTGCCAAGGAAATATTGAAATATGACTGTAGTCGACTTGTCAGTATGTAGTTGTAGCCAGTGACTTTATTTAGTCGCGAGTCACATCCGCCAAGTCACATTTCCGCTTGCAAGGACCTGTGCAGTTCCTACCATCCCGTGGGGTCACTTCAGGCAATTTTCGGAAGCCCGGTCTCTGCAAATGAACGCCCCCAATAACTTAACAGAGTGACGTCTTAATTGTATGAACTGTTTGGCCGCTTTTCGGCTACCGTTCGTGATCAGGTATGGATGGCCTACTTCTATTTTTTCGGATAGCCGCCTGGTCACAAGATTGTTATGCTATTCTACACGAAAAGGTAGACGATTCAATGCATATTGACTTGGTGTGGAGAATCCTGTTAACAGGCGGGTTAGTTTCATCCTTGGGCTATCACTGAAGTACGTGTGCACTCTGGTTGCTAAGACAGTGTGCTTGAGTGTGTACGAAAGATAGTGAATAGCCATTTCCTCTACGGTTTCACCGCCGTACAGTAACTGCAGAAAAATCAGTCGTCATGCTACTTTCAAGGTTAATCCGCCCTCTTTTGCTTCAGGTTCGCGTGACCGTTTTTCGTGTATTGGTTCCGTAGTTTGTCTAAAAGAAGTCCCCCAAGATAAAACCATTCGATCCGGTTCAAAAGGCTGCGAATTGGGACTTATTTTGACACAAATGTTAAAATCCATGTGCGTCCAAATATAGAAAGATTTTGCAAACTAGAAATAACTAGACTGCGTAGCTGTAGACACTTCTACCTGAACGTGCACGCAATGATGTAGAATAGCTTACGCCCCACAATTCGTGAATGCAAAGCTCCTGAAGCATTCCATAGAGAATTCCACCAATAATTAATTGTTTCAAAACGGAATGCGGAGTGTGAAAAAAATATCGCAAAGTAGGAAGTGTACAAGCTGGGTAAAGAAGGTATTTTTGAAATTACCAGGCATCATTTATTCGCTTCACATGGTGATTTGGCAACTTTAGGCAGTGATAGGCGGATGCCAATACTCTATTGGACCCAACATTCTCTTACATCAACACTCTATACTATACTTTCGTTTTGGCTGAGTTGAAACTTTACCGCTTGCAAGCGGAAATAGAATTGGCTTGCAGCTGTCAGATCCAGGTACCGTTTCGCAGTACTTATTGACTGCCTGTATTTTCATTTCAACTAAACTGGCTGAAAAGTGTTACCACTGCCGTCTCTGTAAGTTGAGCGTCCAGAACTTATTGACCAAATCACCTCTTCACGACCCTCAGTTACAATACTCACATGCACCTGGTTCCAAAACTTACCATGCGCTTTCGAGACCACTGACGCAAGAATGTACTCAACAAACATCTATTTTTAACAGTTCTTGATCTCCCAAGTTTCACATATTATATATTCACTACCTGGTGTATGAGAAGAACGTCAGACGGTGAAATCAGTGATTCTATCGTAGGTTTATTGATCAGGCTGTTTCCAACGCTCGTCTACTTTAATGTGGACTTCATCATTGCTTCAGTCGGGACTGTCAACCAAGGTATGGTCCTCCCACAAAAGGCACAACTGTTAGCCGCGGGAACACAAGGCAAAACCATAACCCATTGTTCCATCATCCGATTCTCAAAAATTCTAGTGCAACACACTTTGGGTATTGCACTGCCACCATCCACAGTTTCTTTTATTACTATTATTTACTATTCTATCAATATTATTACTATTACTGTTCTCAACTTATTACTAGTTGCACGCCTTTACACTTGAGCATGAAAATGCATTCAACTTAGCAACCGTAAGAAGGAACAAAACCTTGGTGTATTTCGCTAACCTTTCCAAAACATTGCTACAGACTCGGTTTCATATAGTTATATCAACAAAGTTCATGTATTTCTGGTATGACTTTCGCAAACTCGTGTAGGTTTAGTGACTGGCCTATAGTTGCTGGAGGTTGCGCGTATCAACGGATTCCTAGGGTTCATTAGCGTCCACTAAGTACGCTGAGGACTGGCTTGCCTCACAATTTCCACGTGGTGTCAACTGGGTAGTTCGGGTTTCTCCCATTCTAGTATATGTCCTGGCGGCTGTGTTCTAATATGTTTCCGCATGTCTAGAGTCTTCTCCATAAAAGCCACATATGTCCGTTTAACAACATCCAACTTCGCAGATGTGACTGGCCACTAGAAAAAGTCAGCGCCGCTGTCTTCGCGCCGGTGGGTCATGGTCTTCCCTCAGAGCCTTATCAGTCGGGAGTGGGACTTGTCTGATAACGCACCAAAGAAAAAGTGTATGAACTGAGCAATCCGTCACCGGCTCCCGATTAGCGCGATTCCCTGACTTTGCCCACCCCCCACCTTGCAGGTAGGCTTTTCAGCCAAGAGCTCGAGGTGGTTTCTCCTACGCCAACTCAATACCTCGGCTTGGGCAACCGGGTAGTATCTTCCTCTATAAAGCCACCAAAGGATTCTCGGTGTTGTGTTCGGTTTCCTTTAGGACAACTATACTATCTTTAAATTTCTAATAGTTTGATGATCTGCGTTCATTGGTAGGCTGCATATATATATATATATATATATATATATATCAGCAGGAGAGCCTATTTTTCGTTGAGGCTGGTGGTGGCTAGACCCGGACAGATAGTCTACACACTGCTTCTACTGTTGTACCATTGGCTCATGTCCTGGATGCCGCCTCGTTGCGACCGCTGGGTGAGAACTAGGTAACCTCAATCTCCGTGCCAAGATCCAGGACACCAATCCGCATGAGTCAGTGAACGGATCATGTGCTAGACCCACTGCCTTTCGCGTGTAAATTTAATCGAAGGTTTCGGCTGAGGACTCGAGTCGTTCTCCTGTCAGGTGTGGACGCCCTCGCAGTATCCTAGTCCAGCCTCTTCGGAGCTTAAGAAGTGGTCGATGATCCTCTTCCTGTAAAACCTAGCCATGGGAGACAACAGGTCTACGGGTTATAAGCCCACAGCTGGATTAGCGTAAGGCACGAGCACCACGCATTGTCTCTGACGGTGGGAGGACACCTCCGGGTGTTCAATGGTTTGCTACTGTCCGCCTCAAGCCAGGCAGCCCCTGGTCAAATTGGTGCAAACCCGCCAAAAACCCACCTGCGTCTGGCGGTGGTCGCAGGTGCGTATCCTACTACGGTCGCAAAACACATAATAATTGTTCCAGAACCTCCAAGAGTGCGTGTGGCGTCCGTCAAGCAGATCCCAATCTGTCACTGCAATCACATACCCGAGCTGGATCTGCTCCCCACTGCATTGTGGATCAGGCTATTGAGCCAAAGTCTCCGGGTGGAGTCCCTCAAGCAAACCTCCAAACCACCCGCTGCCTTGTGGGTCAGGCTATTGAGCCAAAGGCTCCGGGTGGAGTCCTCAAGCAAACATCCGAAGCACAACGACCACCTCGCGTGCGATTGCCCACCAATGCAATCGTATGCCTGCGCGCAAAGCACTCAGCATCGGGTGCTGAACGTGCGCACACTACTGGACCGGAACTCCAGCGAGCGCTCGGAGCGACGCACCGCACTGGCAGCGATGGAACTGGCGCGCTACCACATCAAAACTGCGGCGCTCAGTGAAACCCCGCTCGCTGAGCAAGGTAAGTCGCATGAAGCAGGTGCTGGCTACACATTCTACTGGGTGAGCAATGTCGCCGCAGCACCACGTGAACATGGGGTCGGATTTGCAATATCCGATCGCCTGAATGGCCAGCTGGTGGGTGAGACTACATGCATCAGTGTGCGACTGATGACTCTTCGCCTACGACTCGGAAGAGGTAAGTTTGCTACTTTTACAAGCACGTACCTTCCGACCATGTGTTATCCTGATGACACGCTTGATCAGTTCTACACTGAGCTATCCTCTGTGATACGGTCAGTGCCGATGGGCGACCGACTATTTCTGCTGGGTGATTTCAACGCGCGCGTTGGGCGTGATGCATCAGCGTGGACAGATGTTATCGGTTCGCGTGGCATTGGTTCAGCGAATGAGAACGGTGACAGGCTGCTCTCACTGTGTACCACTCACGGCCTAACGATCACGAACATTCGGTTTGCACTGAGTGCGAGTGATATAGCAACTTGGACGCACCCACGGAGTGGTCACGCTCACCTGCTCGACTATGTCATCGTACGTCAGAGTGATATGCGTGAAGTGCGCATGACACTTGCATTGCGTGGAGCTGAGCGTGGCATTGATCACAAACTGGTGCGGACCAAATTGTACATATAAATCTGTAAATCCAATTATTGCACTCCCGCCGTGAACCGGCGTACATTTAGCATTCTCTCCCTCGGTACTGTGACGAAAGTTATTGAGCTGGAGAAGGCGATGACTGTACGCCTGTGTGGTGAGGTGGACTGCATAGCCACAGTGGGCGAGCTGTGGCACCACATTCGTGATCAGGTGACCACTGCTGCCGAGGAGACCGTCGGGCGCGCAAACTGTAAGCGGCCTGATTGCTTTGATGACAACAACGCGGCGATCGGCGCATTGGTGTCGGAGAAGAATGCAGCATTTGCTGCACATGTGGCAGACCCCAGTGACTTGGGGAATAGGAGTCAGTTTCGCAAACTTCGACGGCGACTGACCCGAGAGCTCTGTCGCATTAAAAATGCATGGTGGACGGAGAAGGCGAAGCAGATGGAATGCTACGACGAATGCCGCCAACACAAGGAATTCTTTGCACATTGAAAGTGGAGTATGGACCGAGATTGGAGCCGCTGAGGATACTGATCGATGGTAGTTCAGGCGCTACCTGCACACAGACTGCAGACATAATGCAGATCTGGCGAAAATACTTTGACTGTCTCTTGAACAACCGTTCGGAGATCGACTGGCCTATATTGAACGGCCTGAAGCAGCACGATGTGAAGGCGGATCATTCGGATACTCCGACACTGGATGAGACGCAAAGAGCACTTGCTCAGCTGTGAAACGGCAAATGTGTCGGGGCCGACGGGATCGCGCCTGAAATATTGAAACACGGCGGACCCTCGTTGGTGCCTGCGCTGCACCACTTGGTGCAACGCGTGTGGATTGAGGAGGAGGTGCTGCCTGAGCTGAAGGATGCCCTTTTGCTATCACCGTGCAAGGGCAAGGGGAGCAAGCAATGTGGCACGAATTATCGTGGCATCAACTTGCTGAGTTGTGTGGGCAAGATGATTGCCCGAATCATGCTCAACCGCCTCGTCAGTCAGGTTGTGGAAAGTAACGTGGCCGAGGAGCATTGTGGATTCCGTTCGGGTCGCAGCACTATAGATATGGTGTTTGCGGCTGGTTGGTTTCAGGAGAAATGCAGAGAACGACACCACCCACTGTGCACGCTTTTTGTTGATTACAGCAAGGCATTTGATACGGTGAACCGCGAGGCATTGTGGCTGGTGTTGGGTAAGTTTGGTTGCCCGCGTAAGTTTGTAAGTTTAATTTAATGTCTGCAAACTGGTATGCGGGTGAGGGTGCACCTGCCTAGAGCGACCTCGGATGACTTTGCAGTTGTCTCTGGTGTGAAGCAAGGCTGTGTCTTAGCTCCTGCCCGGTTTAATATATATCTTCTTGCAATGGTGTCTTGTGCTTTTGATGCGGCTTGTGATTATGGTGTTCGTGTGGAGCACCGTATTGATGGTGGGTTGCTGAACATCCGTCGTTTCGTTGCGAGAACTCTATTCTGAGAGACAACTATCCGTATGTTGCTATTTGCTGACGACTGTGCGTTGTTTGCACATAGAGCGGATGAGTTGCAGCACATGACTAGTGCTCTGGTTTCGACAGCGGCCAAATTCGGGCTCACTATCAACACAAGCAAAACTGTCTGTCTCTTTCAACCTTCACCGGAGGTGCAATCTTCAATATTGCCGCGAATCAGCATTGGTGCTGAAGTATTGAAAACCACCTCCCGCTTCAGCTACCTTGGGAGTGTGATGTCGACTGATCAACAGCTACACGTTGAGTTGCGTAATCGCGTGTCGAAGGCGGCAGCGGTATTCGGGAAGCTTGAGTACCGAGTGTAGAACAAACATTAGCTTAGCATTGGCACGAAGCTGATGGTGTACAAATCCATGGTGCTGTCCGTTCTTCTATACGGCAGTGAAACCTGTAGGGTGTACAGCAGGGATGTGCGATATCTCGAGCGGTTCCATCAGCAGTGTCTGCGACGAATTTTGCGGATCGGCTGGGGCGACAGAGTTGCAGACACGGAAGTGTTGCGCCGAAGTGGGATATATGCCGTGCACTGCATACTTTTACTGCGACACCTGAGGTGTCTCGGTCATGTTAGTCGTATGGATTCAACGCGGATATCGAAACAACCCTTATATGGTCAGCTGAGTATAGGGAAGCGGCATGTGGGTAAACTAAAATTACGTTACCAGGACATGATTAAAGTGAGCCTCACACGTTCTAATCTTGATTGCAGATCATGGGAATCGCAGGCGGTTGATCGGCGTGCATGGCGCGATCTAATCACGAAGGCAGTTGCTGAAGTGCGGGCGAAAGCCCTCATGCATGCAGAGAAGAAGCGGCAAGTGCGGAAGCGGCAAGCACCGATGGATTGTAGTTCATCGACATCGAGCGCATTGTGCTGTATAACATGCGGTTGCGAGTGCCTTAGTCAGGCAGGCTTAGTGAGCCATGAGCGACGCCACTCAGGACCCCCTACCGAAGCGACGGCGATCCTGCAGAGAACGTAGAGAGAACCAGCGCAACGTTTGTACGTACTTTGCATTCTATTTACTAAGGGTGTGCTTGTATTCTGAGTCTCTTTGTCTCAGGTGGTGGGTTTTCAATTGTTTCCGAACGCTTTTCTTTCCCATATAAATGTCTACGTGTATTCTCTTCTATAAACTTGCACACGTCGCTTAAGCGAATTGTATTTAATTTCGATAACAGTTTCGTGTTTGCGTCATTTCCGTAAAATATACTTTCTGACCACGTGAACGTATCTCGGATTCTTATGCTAATTAATTATTATTATTATGCTAATTAATTTATGTCACCGTTTCCTTCTGCATTTGTCGAGTTCTTTTGTTTATTATCTTTCTCTCAAGTGACTGGCTCTTGCTTTATATCCCCGGTATGGTTGCGCTCGATGTGCATGTTGACAAGGTGCCCACCTGTCTCTTACCCACTACCTCGTCCATACTGGCTCCAGGAGACAGTTGGTCGTTGCTGGAGGGGACGGGGTGCACGGTCCTTGTGGCCGTGCTAGGCTCAAAGAGCGGTTCCATGCACTCAGTGTGGAGTGGACTACGGTCCAGCCACCGCCTTGTGTGCGTCTGATTGCCCAAATAGAACGTGCTTGTGTTTGCCTGTAAAGGAGTGTGGGCCGGCTCCGTTGATGAAACGTGGTTCCCATCCGCATGCCTCCCGGTCTTATTCCTTCGGGTTTGCACTGGATATGGGGTGTGTGGATGGAGCTGTTGGTGGTGCAGCGCAAGCCACCCATGGTCCCTCTTTAGGCGCAGACGTCCTGTGGCTTGCCACAGTGACAGGCAAATCCGAAACCGGATGCCGCCAACCAAATATATAAGCACGCCGAATTCCAGGTTAATAAGCAATCCCAGAAGGTTTATATCGAAAAGTGCAGTCATAACTGCTGCGTGGGAATCGAGTACTAGTCGATAGTGCTGACACTTATGTGACTTACAACTGCGGACCCAGAGCAAAAATGGAGGCAGCTGGACCCAACTGGAAAAGCAGATGCAACCAGGATTGGTGAGCGAATCAGAAAGCGCGAGGAGCAAAGTACCGCACAACTCACTGGACAGAAAATATGTAGATGATGCGGAATCAGTAAAACAAAGGGGCGGTCAAAAGGTTGGAACACCATAAAAGAAAACGTCGTGAAATACCAAAAGATTAACGTCTTGGGTCCACAACATCCAATATATTTTTCTATTATTGACCACCATATTAGATACACACCAAAAATAAATAAATTGCATACTCTCGTATTTTGGCGAGACATACCTTTCCAGGTAAATAAAGCATTTTCTAGTTCAACGACTATGAATGATCGAAAAGTATACGACAGTAATCAGATTCGTTTTTCAATTTTGATAGCGTATAGAATTTGCCTGCTGTTTCAATGTGTTACCTTATATTGCACAGAATGTCTATGTCGGGTCTGGTAAGTCTCTTGAGAAAACTATTACGTAAAGCCATAAAGTAGATATGGACTTTCTTTTAGCACATTGGATGGCTGCTTTTTTCATGGCTAATTAGTAGTATCGAATTCTCTTAGTGGTACTTACATGAAATCGGTGCAAGAGCAGTACCTATGATACATAAACCTAGGAGTAAACTGCAATGAAACTGGTACGAATATCGACAATGGGTCGCCGTTTTTTAAAATCTTATCTGGATTTGATAAGCAAAAGGCATTCAATGAAAGAAAACACACTTTATCCTATTTTGTATCTGCCGGAAACCAACGAAGGCTATATACATTACAGAGATTGCAATCTCAGATGCTTCAACATCTAATTTTTGTTGCGACTGTTATTCCAACTTTGGCATTTTAATTGCCTTTTTACATAGGGAAGTTCCTTAGCTTTATAACGCGATGGCCCCATTTTCAAAGCCATTGTCCAACGGCATTTCTGAAATATTTTCCTATATATTGCCAATTACCGGAAATGTCTACTTTCTAATAGTCATTATTCCAACTTACCATCCCAAGTCTAAATTATATTGCGCTGGCAAACATGAGCAACTGCTTATTAGAATGGATGTGCTATTTAACGTGTCATGTCCTTAGTTAAATCACTGGCGAATGATTAGTGGAACTATCCATGGCCTTCGTCGGATTCGGTTCTTGGGACTAGTACACTGAGCGTCTGAATTGTTTTCGTTCTCGGGCATTGAAAATATATTACCGATAATCGCAGTAGTAGTGACTCACAAAAATACAGACTAATTCGCAGTTTCGTGACTCCGGAACTCCATCGCAACAGGAATGGATCTTATCGTGGCGCGATGATTTGTGTGCCCCAGCGATCTGTTGGGCCATGCCGCGTGATGATTTGCATCTTCGGAGGCACTCATACAACATTGGTCGATGGTTAAACCGCAGGCCAACTCACTCTCCTAACCTTCCATGTTGCAGATTGGGGTAGGGGTGGCTCCCTACTCCATAAAATGGACTCTTTGTAGCCCACTGCCAGACCTCCTGCATTGCGGTCAATTTTTTGAACTAAAGGTTTTAGTTCGGAACACCGTCGCTCTCCTGTCTATGCCTGGGCAGCCCGACGTTATCTTGCTCACGTAAGACAGTGAATTTCTCTTCAAAGGATTTATTGATGCTCTAATCGTCGCGGTGGATGATCAACGGCCCCCTATCTGTTGCAGCGAGCGAGTTGGATTGGGGTGAGGATGCTACTGATCAAGCCGTTCCGTCTTCTTATGTCGCTTCTTGAACCTTTTCATTTTATCCTTCGGTGTCCCACCGGTTTTCAACCCCACATTTAGCGCTTCCCATCATGTATCGACCGTTTTTTGTTTTCTAGTTTCAATACAGGCAATCGCAGGGCATCGATTCGGTCCAGTTGACAATTGCTTGTCCAGTTAGGCGAACAGCGTCAGTCATTCGGTTTCTATTCCCACCATTCAAACTTGGTGTCGGGTAGTGTCTCCCGACTGCCGGGCTGGAGTCCAAAGGACGTTGGACACATTTGGATGGATACGCTTGTTGATGTAGCGAAAAGCCGTCCTCTATGGTATGCTCACGTCTAATGCATAAGATGATACAGAGCATCATACTGCTTTTCAATATACTTCGCTCTTTAAAGATTTTTATTCTGCTTTTTACACATACCTTATATTGTTGCATTGCTGCACATTACCTGAAGTATGTTTTTCACCATCAATTAACTTGTAATAATGATGATGACTCCGGATCTATCATGTGTTGAACAATTTTGCGAAACTAGCTGTGCAGGTCTCAAATCCCTACGTATCTACACCATCATGGACTGTGCAACAGTTATTGTTCAAAACCCACATAAGCCTGAAGGCGGGTCAGTTGCTGTCTTCGTTACCGAACTTGAGTGGGTTGAGCGAAGGTAAGGATTTCAATGATAAATGGATATTGATTTATCAAAGTAAAAATTGAGTGTTTGACGAGTCGCGTAGGTTTATCGGAGCAAGTACTATAAGACCTAATGTGTGACAAAAGGGGAAATTTTGGTTTTAGGCGACTTGCCAAGCGATTCACATAAACATATATACAGGTTTCCTCGACACTACCATACAGAGAGTGCTGACAAGTGCGCTGTTTGCTACCCCATATGTCGTGTCCCCTTAAAACGGACTAAATTATGTGAATCAGATCGGATGACATATCGTCAAGTTGCCTTTTGAAAAGCGTTAGTCTTGGGAAAGCAATGAATTGAGATGGAAAAGCGTACCGCGTCCGGGATAACCGATGGGAGATAAAAATCTGTCGGTAATCAGCTCGACCGCAGTGCGCAGTCAGTCTGAGCCGGTGGTCTCTCCGTTTTGCATTATGCTTGAGTTGCAACAGATCACTACAAGCATGGTTAGGTTTCTCCAGTGTTAGGTACACCATGATGCGATCAGCTCGAAGTAACCGATACTCATCGCTGTACAATCCAATGGCTCGCAGTATGAGTTAGTAAGGGAGGTAAAAGAACTGCCGAAATGACATGCTTCGGGCCATCCGGTGCTTGCGGTGAAAAACGTTTGCATCCAATGTTGCTTTCCAGCTGACAACGTATGGCCGTAGAAGAGTGCCTATGAAGTGGCGAGGGGTATAGAGGTTATTGAGTCATGCCCAACTTTTGCACATCCTATGGATGAATTCAAAACTATGTGCTGAGCATGCCACCGCCGAAGTCAAGTTGCTAAAAGCACCAACTGATTGTTCGCCTGCTATTTACGCGGTCTGCGGCACAGTCATCAGAGAGTGAGCTGATTCTCAGACAATTTTCTACAACTGGTAGTAACATGGCCGCTTGGCTGGGTAAATGCAAAACCTATATTCCCCGATTGTATACAATCAACTTATTGTTATTGAATCACGCGCATCCCCATCATTTGCATATGCTTTGTATCAACCATATTTTAGCCCATTTCGAAAGGGAATCGAGCAGTTTCTCAACTTTGGGAAAGAAACAAAATTTTTCAAAAAGATTGCCCCTGCCGAGTGATACCAAGCTTTGTTAGGCACCCTTGCAAATGCGTACGTATACGGGTGGTAAAGTGAAACTTATGGAAGTGCAGAACATTGTGGCATCATATCGAGAATTATCGAATCGGGGTTCTATGCACGCCGCACACCTAGATCATCCCAACTTCCTGGGCCGTAAATGGATCAACTAATTCTCTGAGCTACAGATATATCCAATTTTCCTAACATTGGAGATACAAACGCTGCTCCAGCAATATGCAACAATTTTCGGAACACCAGAATAAGGAAAGTTTACCAGGTGACAAGTCAATATTGATGTTCTACCTGGAGGCGGCCACGATTTATCAAGGTTCGGCCGCTGCCGTGCGTGAAATGTTTATAGGGAGCGGAGGAACTTGACCACTTGTGAAAGTGGGGCTTCGTCAATTCGTTAGTGTCTTCGGTCTGGACCACACTAATTGTTTCAATATTCAAGCCTGATTTATCGATTCATATCTGTGGTGACTACAAAATGTATGTTAATGCCAGTATTCCATCTGAAGATGTTTATATTCAGCTGGGTACCAGCAGATTTTTTAAACCTAAAATCCCTTTCCCTTCCATCAACAGTTCGAACTAGACATAAATACCAAAATAATGACGAGAATCAATACACATCCGGGTTTGTCCAGCTGCAACATACCACTAGTTAGCATTCACTTCGGCCATCTTCCAACGAACGATGGTGAGTATCATAAAAGAGCAACCTAGTGCACTCGCGTATCAAGAAGATATTCTAGTTACCGATGTGACAATTGACGGACATCTGAAAACGCTGCGAGTTGTTTTGCACCGCCTGAATGAGAACTGTTTGTATCTGAAACTTGGAAAACGCATATTATTGTCACGCGTAATTGACTACTTGGATTTTCGCACAAGTGCAGAGGAATGAATACAACTGAAGAGAAATGCGGCCTATTCTTGAGGCAGGGCAACCAAAGAACCAACACGGGAATGTCCAGTCACTACTCAAAATTGTTCCACGATCAGCCACGGAGCTACACTCTTTACATCTTTGCTGCCCAAGAGCACCTTGTGCGTACAGTCTTAGACGAAGAATTCTGATTTTCCCCAAGCTAAGTATGTATTGACTTACTTTGATCCATAAAAGTACGTGACGTTGACATGTGATGCATCTCCCAACGGAGTTGGGGCCGCCCTGTTATAACCGGATGCTATAAGAGTAAACCATCATGTGGTGTTTGCCTCTCGGACCCTATCCCAAGCCTAGCAAAATTATGCCCAAATCGACAAGGAGGCTTTGGGGTTGTCCGTTTTCTTCGATAATTGCAGTCAGAAATTTGAAATACGATCACAGAGACCACAAGCGACTGCTCGGAGTGAAAAGTAATACCACGAATGGAATTGCTCGGTATGCTTCGCTGGGGTCTACTACTTGATCCAATGAAATATCTCCCAGGTAAGGAGAACTGGTGTGCCGTAGCTCTCAGTTGAGTTCCATTATGGGAGCTTAGTAGCCACACGCCAGCTTTGAGAGAACTGGTACAAGTTAGCTTGTTAGATGGTTCGCTAGTGACAGCAACCGAGATAATGTCAGAAACACGTAGGAATCCTGAACTGTTAGTTGGGCGTTATCTATCCTAATTGCTTGACTGGATAGGGTAGACGACAGTTTAGATTGCACAATCGAAGAACTGAAATGGGCCTCAAGAATGTCTGTATACTCTTAGTCTATTTAGTCACAGTCTGCGAATGACATCGTCGAGTAATCCTACAGGAATTTCAAAGGTGAAGGCACTCGGATGCAATAATGCCTGATGGCCCGATGTGACTCAATCGACGGAAGGAATCGTGTAGCTGTGCGCTGACTCTCAAGCAAACAAATTATCCACACAGTCTGTACCAATGTCTAAATGAAAATAGCCTTCTCGCTCGTGTGACAGAATGCACACAGTTCTGTAGAGCCATCCATGGATCCACGACGCTTGTTGTAGCAGACGTACATTCCAAATACATCGAAGATCGAGAAACCGCATACACATGAATGGGCGAATTACTGTGGACGTCTTAAGGAATATCTTCATTGCACATGATGTACCATGTTCAGTTTTCTCAGCTACTAGCTCGTCGTTGATAAATCAATGACGAGTTTGAACAATTCTTGCATCAAAATGAAATCAGACAAGTACTCTCTACACTATACTACCATTCGTCCAATGACATGGCCGAGAGAGCGGTTACGATAATCAAAAAGGTTGTGGCCAAACAACAGACTTGAGGTTTACGAACCCAGATGGACAAATTCTTACTAAGGTGCGCATTACACTGCACGCCACCATGGATCACTAACCGAGGAAAATTCAATAGGGGGAAGGGCTGCGCACTCGGTTGGGTCTGAATAGACCGGGCCTGCGTCAAAAGTTTGTTAAACGCCAGTCGTCGACGATACAACATGAGAAAAAAGAATCGTGTGGTAGACGCAAGTGACAGAGTGTACCTTAAATTGAAGTCAACCGAAAAAGCTTGAATCCGAGGATTTACAAGATCTAAAGGTGATAGTGCAGTGGAAGCAGAACTGGAGGACGAGCGATTATTTCGACATTATTTGGATCATGTGCTAAATATTTGACCCTTCGAAACCTCCTACGCAGCTATGGCAGTCCTTTCGTGAGAAGCGGGGAGTAGAACGTGGCGAACTAGAGTACACCTTAATCCAACTGTGAATGACTCTTGTGGTTGATTATCAGAAGTCACTGTCTGGTACATACGTAACTTGCAGTGGGAATAAAAGCGCACCTGGCCAAACAGGCCACGAACTAGTCGTGTGTAAGCATTACAGCCGTGTCCATTTACGTGTAGTGTGCTTGCCTGAACAAATAACGCCTTTCTGTTTACCTTTCCGTTAACTCATTACATTAGCAGTGAGTACTTATACATTTGAGTGGTTCAAGCGATTGCATCTAGCCAGTTGGAAAAGACTGAAATAGGCATTTCTAATTGTCTGCAATAAAGGAAGTTTATAAGTAACACTTCCCCACCATGATATTAATCCGAACAAAACTCTCTTATTTGTGATGCGCAGATGCATATTGATGTTGTACTAGTTTATCCGCAACGGGAAAATGTTACCCATTTATACATGCTTCCGTTCTAAACCCAGTTCCTGTACACCTGGCCTCGTAGTTCATTGCCAATCAGTCCACTCATGACGTGAAAGTAAACACTAACGTTGACTTGTACCTCCGAGAAGAAAAGTGCTCTTGTTCTTAGCTGAAGTTGTCAGAAATTTCCTGGTTACTTCGAGAGACTTAAGCAATTGAGGAGTGTGGGGACTTTCAGAGCTGCGCTCTTCCAACTCCACAATCGGAACGCGGTTTCAGCTTTAGTTTGACTCTTAAGGTGGAAAATAACCTGAGATAGGAGTGGAACGCGACACAGTGGTTGGCGGCTAACTCCTTAACACTAAATCAGAGGTGCGCGAGCAGCTATTGACACAGCGATGGCACGGACTGAAGCTCACCATTGATTTTAATTTACTCTGGCCCATTTGTTACATCGGTGGGGAACGGCCAGATTCACCTGACAACTGCAGTCGTGACATAACTGACAAAGTGGATGGGTTCACACATTTTGATTTACGTATAATCAGAGACGTAGCATCGGGTGGTATGTGACATGGGCGGCATTTTAGTTTATTGATCGATACCAAATGTAAAGGATAAAATTTCCATATTAGCTGAGGGTTGAAAATTTTAATGTTTCTCTGAATGTGCAACAGCATCTTTACGTCATTTGTCACACATGTGCAAACGTTCTTCCCGGCGATCTCCTTACTTGTCCCATTGTGGTCACTTTCACCACATTTATCTCAATGTCCCAGAACGATCTTCCATTTCAAGGAAAACTAAGTCGCACTTTACCTTGAGCTGATTGTATGGTCTTCACGCGTCTATTCTGCCCTCCGTTGCGGCGAAAATTTTATCACTGCCCCGGGCGGCAAAACTAGTTGCCATACCAAGGCATATAATTCTACTAGTTTGACAAAGAGCTGCCCAAAACTTGTGTTCGTCAAATGCAATGGTGTTGTCCCGTAAACTGTAACTTACGTGTAGCTCCTATTTACGGTACATTCCTATATGCCTTTCCAGGCTGATTTGAAAAGGAGCTGCGAGGGGTATCAAACACTAACATGGAAAGATTTTAGCTGTAAGCCCTTCATTTATCCAAACGGATACAGGCTCGCAAATGCAGTGCCCCACCAGCAAGTGATGCGAATTAACAGCGTTTACTAACCAGCTGCTTGAGCACTCGCCCTTAATTTGTGCATCAAAAATTGGAAAATGATTTTGCACCGTTGAGATACTGTCTTCGTGATCGGATATGCATGCATATGGAGTGTCTCGGCAGTCTGTGAGCCCTAGTGTGGCGGTGAGGGAAGGCATGAATATTTGCAAATTTGCGCGCACTTGGCCCGTTCGTCCTGGTGTTGCATATCGGTTTTCACTCTCACCCACCGACTTGTCTGTGAGCCACATGACCCTCTTCGTTTCCGATTACACTGTGGTCTACGCCAATCGGGGCGACGGAAACCACCAACTGCGTCCACAAGCATACACATGGTCGGATTATTTACTTATGACAGGCGTCACTTTGCGCGTACGTAGGTGTATGTATGCATGCATGCAAGTACTACCGCCCGGTGAGTCTCGGTTACTGTTGGAGAGCCTCGAACAGCCACACACGTCGAGGATAGTGCAGAAGGGCCCCGTAGAATCGCCGCACGCTCAGCAAATAGATTCTTTGTTTACCGACAGAAGTTAAAAGAAATTCACAGCTTTCTCGTGCGAATCGCTCAGGGCTTTGCACGTGCGGGGCAACAATGACAAACCAGTGATAAATCTTCTAATTCGTGGTCTGACCGTACGTGTGTTAATTGCCTTTCACTGTCTGGATCTTCCACTTTAATTACACAGACTTTCTGGCGTGTTCATTTCAACGTCCCACTATAGGGCAACCGAATCTTTCGTATTCCCTCAGGTATTTACCGTGACAGCCGCGGATAAGAAGAACAGTTTCGACTCATCTAGACTACGTGAGTTCTGAATTTCTGTTGGATACTAGTCAGAGAAACAAGGAAACAATGGTATAATACGGATAACAAAGCCAAGGCTTAACAAGTCCCGTGGGATAGTTCGTGGGAATAAGGATAGTTCAACGAAGTTAAACAAAAGTGAAATACACGTCTGTAGACTCACCATATTATCTACGTTAACACATCCTTCTACCCCGACTTCGTGGGGTTGGTGAGCACAATGTTGTCTGAGTATTGTCGTCACTCAAGAAATAGAAATCAGATCAAGTGATGTGATTGATATGAGGCATCGTCTAGTCGTTTTTGAAAACTTGGGTAGCGTGGGCTTTGAAATAACGAAAATCAAAAGCGCGTTTCACGGTTGACAAACATGAAGGGAAAAATAATTCCGTCGGCACTCAAGCCGACTGTACTGGGTAGCAAGTTTCAATTTATGACCCATCAATTCTGTGTTGCAGCTAAGCTTCAGGAGGTGGCGGCAAACGTGACCGGAATTTTTCAAAATCTGGAATGCCAAGGTGAGGTCACTCCATGGAAGGCGAAATCTTCCGCTTTACACTGCCATTGCTTTCAGTCGCCTCTGGTATTGCGCGTGGGACAAAACCTTCACATATTTCGTTGCCCGTCGCTGTCAACCCATTCATCATAAACGGTGTAGACTAGATATGTCAAAACTTGGACTCCCAGAGTACTGTATGCAACAACTTTATGTTGTCATGACGTCCGCATACGATACCTAACCGAAATCCCCTATATATATAACATACATCAACTGCTTCAACTCTGTAACGTGCAGTATGCACATAAATGATTAACCGGCAAAGCAGTGTGTTGGTTGTATGAAACAGGAAAAAATTTGTAAATATTCAAGTAGATTTGCGTGCAACAGTAAAAGCGGTATTATGCGAAAATAAAAGCAATTCAACAGGAATCTCTAGCTAATGATATTCAATCAATTGCTATCTTGCATCCTAAAGGTTGAAACCGTGGTTTTGGATTACCATGCTGGAATCTACTTCACTTCGAGATTACTCTGTTATATGTTATTTTGCTGTGTGAATTTTACACTAAGATTTTTCTTTTGCTGCATTCTTCAATCTGCAAATTTGGTAGACGCTCTCTGGTTAACATCGGAGTTCTCATTGATTGGCCCAACTGCCGTCTATGTAGCCCATCTTAGTTTTGTGCTACGGTAATTATCCATCATGATCACTACAACGGTAACCCGAAACGAAGTATTTTGTGCTAACCCAACTCGCACTAAGGTAGTAAAAGGAGGGTTGACTTGTGCGATTTCCCAATACCGGTACCATTCGAAATGTGCCGATGTCTGTAGAACCGACATAAAGAAATCCAATACGCCAGTTTCACTTTGCTTCTGTCCAAACTGCACGACGCTTCCACTAGTAAGACGCATACTAGCGTTAACACAAAAGTACGACAGCCTAGTCGCCGGAACAACATCGTTTGAGTGCAAAAATTGCTTCGGTCAGAGCGACAATAGCGCACCTTGCACCTCATCCGTCTCCCGTAATTGCTGTCTCGAAACCAAGGAAAGGGGGCCAGGGCTTCACACGGACACGCAGTACTAGAAACCTTGGGAACCACAAATCAAGTCCTCATCGTGACCGAGAGAAGCATGGCTAGCCCCACCGCCCACATCCTCTTATCCAATCTACCGGCTGGTGCAAGCTCGGTAAAACCCAACCTTCCGATTGACCAAGGAAACCCGAAGAACTCTAAAGACCGATCCACCTATGTAGTGGTTGCTGCTCGGTGTAAACGCAGTACGACTTCAGTAGCCTCACCCAGTACAGCCACCAAACTGATGAACGAAGAGGTGCAGCCTGCAGCGACGTCCGTTAACCGCTCGATAATCGTGCTTCCCACATCATCGAAGCCCAGGTGGGACTGAGGGGCCTTGACACTTATATGTACTAACTTTCCTGAGTCCAAGGCAAACTCCTTGATGGGTAAACGGCTAGATGATTTAAAGCAATGAAATTTCCTTTGCGATGGAATCGGAGTTCAACTCAGTCCGATTAATATACTGCGCATCACTAGACATCCAACCTCGAATGACTGTGGAAGGCCCAAGCTAATGCGAGTAACGTTGGGATTAATAGGTGATATCGATAAGTTGCTTTTGTCGGCATACAGTCTGCGGACTGAAAACAGTGGAATACACATATTTTCGGATGTTCCATGGAGCGAACGCCAGCGGGACAAAAACTAATTCAAACGACTACCACTCGGAGTGTAGTAAAAAATTATTTTCGTTCATGGCATGCCCGAGCTACCGACAATCAGAAAGGAGGAAGTCATGTTCATGAGCTGGAAGAATGGGGTTACATCCGTAAAGCTCTCTGTGTGGGCGACTTCATACCTCAGTCGATTACACGGTTACCTGTGTCACCAAACTACAGAGGCAGTGCCCAGCGAATATTGAATTAACGGTGCAATCACAATTGATGGCCCTGAACTTATTCCGTAGCTGGCAGTTACTACGCAACACACTTTCTTCGTAACTACGACTGAAGACAGCAGTTAGATAGCCGCAGCCACTCGCTGTTCTCGCGAAAAGGACAACACCAGCGACACAACATAACAACAAAAGCGATTCAGAAACCTGTGCACTAAGACCTATAGCTATCGAGAAGGCCGCCGAAGAACTACATACCGAAAGTGCAAGTTGGACCAAAAACTGAGTGCGTTCCTATTGAGATTTGGCAATTCACGCAAAATGCGATTTGGTGCCGGCCTGTCATCGGTCGGCAAGGATCCACATCATTCACATGCTCCTAGTCAACAGCCTTTGACAACGAAGAAGCTATTTTGTATGTGCACTAACGCTCAAGGCTTACTGAGTAAATTTCCGAAATGTGGCTGCGTCAAAGTTCAAAAGCCTGCGACCTCATCGCTATAACGGAGACATGGTTACGCCCTGACAAGTGACAGTGATGGCACTGCCAGGCATGTCCATTGTTCGGTACGACAGACGGATATTCACCAACTAAGAACTAATGGTGGAGAGCGTGATCGCTGACATCCCACTGGGCCGCAGCGATCACGCAGTTCTACTATTCGAATATATTTGCTACGCAGAATACCCGTGGAAATTGCCGACGCAACGAGAACGTACGTACGCTAGGACATTTTAGCTCGACTAGGTGAGACGGCCAACTGGACCTTTCTGGCAGACGAGGTACCAGCTAGTGCATGGGAACATTTTGTCAGCCACTTTGAACCTTTAGTTGCTGAAGCGTCAGTGACTGACGTTCCGCCCGAGGAACGTGGTTTCTTTTCTGCGAAGCAGGACATGCAAGTGTATAGCAGTGCGAAACTCAGTCTGGCATATCCACAAACTCTTCCCGAGCACCGAGAATTGGATGGTCCATACCACCCAAGGTAACCACTTTAATTAGCTTGTTCATGAGGACAGAATGGCGTACCAGCATAAGATTTCAGTGCGTACGGCTTCAAAGTAAAACCTTCTGTATTGACAAGTCAACAGTCTACGTAAGGTGAAACGGGGAATTCCTCCTCTTAAAACAGCGGACGGACACACACAGACACCGACGGAGGTGTTTACAATAGGCTGTAGCATTTCAGTGCGACCACTGGCCACCTAGCCCCATGACAATTGCTGTTTTGCCCCCAAAATACTCACTTATCCTTCACAGCAGAAGCTGTACGAAATAAGCTGTTGAGTATGCGCAAACACAGCTATCTTGGAGTTGACAATATGCACACGAAATCGCTAGCGGCAGTAGAAGAGAGTTTAGTTAAGCCTTTGGTTCGATTCTTCCAACACTGTTTTGACGAAATGTATATGCCCAACATGTGGAAACACGGGATTAATGCTCCTATTCACAAGGGAGGTAATCGTTCTAATCCAGCCAACTAGCGTCCCATAATGTTACTACCGGTTCATTCAAAGGTCATGGAAGCTATTATTTCCGGTACGTTAACTGCTTACTTAGAAGAATTTAACTACCTCGCATCGGAATAGCATAGCTTCCGACGAAATCGATCGTGCACTACAAATCTATTACTAGCCCGATTCAGCTGGACTGAAGCAGTAGACACTGGCATAGGAGTTGGTGTAGTCATTCTCGACTTCACAAAGGCGTTCGACCGGTTCGACCATAACATTATGCTTCTCAAACTTCATACCTTTGGTATTGGTGATCCTCTCCTAGGACGGATCAGGAACTTTTTTCTACACCGGCGCCTGGCAGTACCTGTGCGTGAACCGTTGTCAGATCCCAGCATAGTTGAATGCGGAGTACCACAGAGAGCGATATTAGGATCGCCATTATTTCTGACGTATATAAATGATAATACACGCATCATCAGCTCGGACTACGCCGATGCCATCAGCGTTTGGAGGGCGATCAATACCCCAGATCATGTCACAGTACTTCAAGCTTGTTTGGATAAAATATACGCGTGGTCAGTCAAGACTACGATTCAATATGGGCAAATGTAGGGTGCTGCACCTACGGCACAATTTGGTATTCTCCTACAAACTTGCCAGCCAAGAGCTTCAAACCTCTTCATGTGTCATGTGAGCCAAGTCGCACTGCTTCTCCCGATACACTTTGTTTTGTGCTGTGTCTTGTTCTTGCCTAAGGTCTGGGGGCCTGCTTTGCTTGAATTCGTTCCTACGTGTTAGTCCGTATCGCTCAGTCGCTCAGTTTGCCGTGTGAACGGTCTAGACGCTTAAACCTGCCCCTCGTGGTTCGGACTCACAGAACATGACTTTGAACATGCAGACAATTCAGCGAACACGCGACCGGCAGGAAACCATAAGCTCTCGGGCCTCTCTGGGAATACCATCGATCAAGGCAATGGATTGTTGCGACCAATCAAAATCCCGTGTTACCGCAACCAGATCGACGGTAGTTTGTGACCTTCTTTCATGCCATAAAAATGTACGGATCGAAATCAAAGGTAGCAGTTGGCAAGGTAAGTTCCATCGCTAATGTTTCAAGCTCACAGTGAACCAGTTGAAGCTACACAATAAATAATAAAAACCCGGATTCACTGTGGTTCTGTTCAGTATCTATAGGCATCCCACTGGTAAAGATTGTACGTGAACTATCGCAGAAGTCCGCAATGTTTGAACGAATGAGAAGTACCATAAGCTATGCATTTGTAGAAATCGTGACAGAGAGTAAATTCCAGTCATTCCCGTCCAGCACCGCATTAAAACTGAGGAGGAAGGCTACGCAACGCACTAACAATGTCTCATCTGTGGCACTAAACGCCAGTACCACCAGTTGCTCACATATGCCTGAAACAACCACCGCCAATCCTACTGCAATGAGCACGGTGATGGTCTCTTTCACCTTCCAAATGGTTCGGAAAATTCAGAAGTGCTTCGACACCAGTGGTGGTTGGAACTTGGCTGCTACCAAAGGTGATCGGAAACCTAGATATTCAGCCACCGCGGCTGGACCCATAGGAAATGAAGAAGACGAAACTGTACCCAAACAGCTTCCATCGACGGTATATAGACCAGCTAGTCGCTTGACCTCAAGCAGACTTGCATGTAGTATACCAGCGGTAATCTGCACCAACATTCCAGAATCGACGTCAAATTCCTTAAAAGGAAAGCAACTCGATGACGTGAACAATTAGAATTCCATATGTGACACTATAGGTGTTGTAACTAAGCCCATTCATTTGACACGCATTACTCGTCACCCAAACTCACAGCGCTGCGGTGAACCAAGACTTCTCCGAATTGTGCTGACTTCTGCCAATGAACCAGAAGATGTCCTGTTATCGACAGCAGGCCTCCGGAATGGGTCGTGTTCCATCCGCCTATTACCGGATATTCCGTGGAGCGACGGCAGACAAGCGAAGCACTAACTGGACCAAAATCGGAAGGAATTCGTAGTCAGGACCATCCTTGTACACGGTGTTCCTGAGACTGGAAGTCATGACGAGCGCGAAGCGACCACTTACGATCAGGAGCAATGGCGGTACATTCACTAGACCCTCTCCCTGGCAACGTCATAGAGTAATCAATCTCGAGGCTGCGCCGATTGCCAAACTACAAGGCATGTGGCCAGAGGACTGTGAAAACCGTCCTTCAATCTAGACAAATGTCAGCAATGGTAGTGGAGGGATGGATGCGGGAGGTAGGAGCCTTCCTTCCGAGCTCCGGATCAAAGCAGCATCTGCTAAGCAAACACACTACAGCATCCACTTAGTCAGACCACTTACCGATAAGTGTTCGGATAACTTCAATCAACTAATCAACGAAACTGGTAAACACACCCCATACATTACATACAAAGAGAGAAGCAAAGAGGTAATTGTAGGATCCATGAATAGGACACGAATGAGTTCGTCATCCCCCCACGCAAAAATCGGTTAGTTACCGACCTTTTGCCGGTCGACACCTCATTTTATCCAAAACACCCACCCCACGATTCATTACTAAAACAGAGAAATCTTCCTGCCTGTACACCAATGCACAAGTTCTCCTGAACAAGCTTGCCGAACTGTGGCTACGTCAAGCGTCACATGCCTGGAACCTCATACTCCTTACGGAAACCTGGTTGAACTCAGAATTTAGTGATGTCGAAGTCGCGATAGATGGTATGACTCTTCTCCGGAACGATCGATCTAGAAAAGGCCGGGAGGGGTAATATTATACTACCGCAACGACCTACAGTGCGAACCGGCGGCCCATCCGGAAACGCTGATCATAGACACTGGTGCAGTCCGCTACTGAGAAACAACGACACTTGTGTTGTGACGCTGCTGACGGCTTCACCCCACGACCGCAAGAAGAAGTCCAAGATGAGCCAGAAGGAGACTTGTATACGTGAAATCACAGTTGCTTATATAGTCTGAAGGCAAAATGAAGGGAAGCTACTAAAGTACACTTGAGCCAACCAACTGAAGGAAAAACGTAAAATGCAACGGCGAATAAGCAACCGTGTACGTAAGAGCGAATCGCGTAGGTCCCTAAAAATAGCATCATTGGACTCCAAGCGTAAAGCGAACGACCATTTACAGTGACGGACTCTGGTCAATCAGAATGACGAAATGAAACGTTTAAACAAAGGTCACGAAACAAACGCGAATAAGGAATGCAGACCCAAAAGTTGAAAACTAGTACAATAATTGTGTGACACTAGCTGTTCCTTTAACATAACCAAGGAGAACAGTGATGAGAAGAAAAACCAATAGAATATGTTCTTGCAAATGACACTGCTGAGAAGGGCATGACGATGAGCGTCCACTAACAATGACGCGCATGAACCAAACGGGCGAACCCAGTAGAGCGTTTAAACAACAGTCAAGAAATAGAAAATAGGAAGAATAAGAATAGCTATCAAGCTCGGTCGCAATAAATGAATGTCTAATAGCTCTTCTCCTAATAACTTGGCTTTGATCGTTGTTTATCATCCCCATTTTCAACCCCGGAGATGGACTCCGCTTGGCATTATCCTTGAGAAGGATCCTACGAGGACAATACAGTCATGTTCTCGTCACAGGTGAATTCAACCTGTATGATTTGGAGGTTCCGGCATCCCCAACAAACAGTTTAAGGTCAGCCTGCAAGAGTATATTGCAAGCATTCCTCTTTTTAGCCATGTCAGTTCACTCACCCAATTTAGAGCCGGAAATAAAACATCTGTGCTTGATTTAGTGCTCACGAACGAAGAGCTCATGGTTGACGCACCAAGGCTGGAGAGCCCTCTTGGGCGAAGCGACCACGTAACCATAACATATAACTCCGTGTGTTATGCTGTGTAACCACAAGAACATACTAACTTGTTTCGAACAATCACCCACTAGGACATACTGGCGGAAGTTGTGGGAGGTGTCAGCTGGGAGTTTCCGGACGACTGTTCCATTGACAGTGCTTTGTTGGATTTTATTGGCAAGTTCAGTGATCTGATTAAATCTGCATCGGTCAGCAAGTTCTGCAACAGCACAATCATTCATTCGGAGTAGAACCCGAAAGCACATGGCAGTAAGAGACGCAGCGTGACATGTGTATAGAGCGAACCCTAGCACTGACAAGTGGAGTAACTATGTTGTGCATCATAATCATTGTACCACACTTGTGCGCGAAGACAAATTAGTACAGTAGCAGAGTCTAGCAGAAAAACCTTGTGTTAACAAAAAGCTTCTGTACAGACATGTGAACAGCCTCCGGAATGTGAAACGGTGTGTTCCCCACCAATATCAGCAGATGGATGTGCTCAAACCGCCGAGGGTGCAGCCAACGTTCTACGGCTACAATATGCCCCAATTTTCCGATGTGCCGCAAGCATTTGTAACATACTTGCGCCCATTCTCCCAGATGCCACTCTTTACACACGTCAGGTTGAGTTCAGCGACCATTTTGAGGAAGCTGCTATCGTTGCGCACCCATAGTTCCCCCGGAGTTGACAGCATTCCCCAGAAAGCACTGCAGGTGACGCTAAGAGGATAGCTGAACAATTAACGATATTTTTCCAATGATTCGTGGACGAACAGCAGGTTCCTAGCATGTGAAAGCAAGGCATCATTACCCCGCGTTTCAAATGTGATAGCCGTTCAGATCCAGCCAATATCGCCCAGTGACTCTCCCCCCGGTGCTCTCTAAGGTGGTGGCATCGATCATAACTGAGGATGTAATGCACTACTTCGAAAGGTCTAACATCATAGCACCAGAGCTACACGAATTCCGTCAGCATCGGTCATGTGCTACCAGCCTACTGTTTGCCCGTGGCAGTTGGACCGAGATAGCCGACAGCGGGAGCGGCATTGATGTCATCTACCTAGACGTTTCCAAAGCATTCTGTAGCATAGATCACCGCATCCTTCTCCAAAAGCTGCAAGCATACGGAGGTGAAAACCCTGTCCATGTTTGGATCGGAAAAGTCCTCTTTCAGCGACGCCTTCATGTTCGAGTTTGAGGTTCATTTTCTGATCCGGTTGACAGTGAGCCTACCATAACAGCGCACTTTCACATACGAAAAGTTAATGATACTCATACGAAAGCTGTGCTAGCTTTGAAGTTTCAGCCATCCGCACTGCATAAACACCTGCAAATTTTCAAGCTTTGCATGAACTATACATTAGTCGATGACGAATATCCATTAAGCATTACGTCAAAGATATCAACAACACAGGGAGGAGAACAAGGCAAGTGTTCAACTGTTCGCTTGACGTCACCGTTTCAGTCTTCGGAGAGGTGACTCATGTACTGGTTTTATGCAGTGAACCTATCTGCACGAAGCTGCATCTGCCAAATGCATGTGACTCACAGTAACACCATGTCGGTACTGTTGGTTAGCAGCGAAAATGAGTCAGAGAATTACTGTTTACTGATACCTCCACAAGCAAGCTGGCAACACCCTTGCCTACCGGAGTTAGGACATAATGTCTGATGTAAATTCAAGCAATCCATGAGTAGATCATCAAGATAATTGTTTGTATGGACCTTACTTATCGACCAATAGCCCAAAGTGCAACATCTAGGGGAGCGAAAGCAACCGGTTGTGGCATTCCTAAGCACAAGACAGCTCATCGCGGATATGAGGTCATTCACTATCTGCATATACCAGATCTATGTGGACTAGATGTTCGCCACCAAACAAATGTGTTCATTCCGTGTACGGGCGAAATAGTGGCGGGGATAGGCGCAAAGAAAACGCAGTCAGACATCTCGAATATTACTAGATGGCTGTTCCGCTGGCTTCTGATAAGCTCTGAGGTTAATTGTCAGTTGACTTCAGCCGTCACATAAGATACCAACGCACCTGAATACACCAGCCAGGTGAGTTTTATAGTGCTGATCGCTGTGGTTTCCTCACTCGAAAGCGTATTCAGCCAGCTCTGTCTACAAGACAAAAGATTGGTGCCTCGAAGCCAACTCTAGGACAGTGGTGCTAGCATTGGGCCATCGCGGGTGCCAAAAGAAGGAATGGCCGTTCGATACTTCACTAGAGTCTCACTAACTCGAGTTTGCCGGAAATCGATATACTTGCACAAGTTAACAACGAAAAATTGTGCCAAACAGTCAACGAGGTGTTGTCCCTATAAACCTTTGATAAGCCGAAAACTTTCAGGGTTGTCCATCAGTAGCTCGTCTAAACATGAGCCAGGTCAAGGCAATTACAGGAGACAGCTGGTATTTCACCCTCTTATATCAACAACAGTTCACAAAGATCCAACAAGATACTCCAAAAGGTAATGCAAAACAGAACTTAGCAGAAACTATCTCAAACCTGAACCGAAACACCAAATGGTCTGTGCTCGTGTTCGTTGTGGATGGTGCTTAAGATTTATCGTTACTGTTTAGAGACGTCAAAGTGAACACCGACAGCAATAAATTCTTCCCTCGCTCCCAGGGAAGTGCTAGTCTCCAGTGAGACCCAGTGAACTTGGTTCATACTAAAATACTAATCGTTTACTTATGGACCATGCGAGAGACTGTTTCCTCATGGGAAAGGATCAACAGGTACACAGTAGTGTTTCACAAATGATGTCAGCCATGATAGTAGTAGAGAAATATCACTTAAACATGTAGAGCTGGTATGAATATATTTATCAACGCTGTGGCGGGAGGGTCCGTGGCTCGCTGAAGATTTTGGTGACGAGATCCTGGCCGATCTTCGACACACTACTGCCAACGCTCTGTCCTGAACTCATGTCTTGGATGCCTCTTTGTAGCGAGCGCTAGAGTGGAGTTCGGTAACACCCTTCCTCTAGCCAAGAGCCATGACACAATTCCTCGTGAGTCGGTTCACCGACTCATGGCACACGGCTCGCTGCATTTCGAGCGTACATTTTGTTGAAGGATTAGATTGAAGATCCGAGTGGGTCTTCTGTCAGAAGTGGACGCCCTGGCAGTATCCTAGTACAACCCCCAACTATGAATCATACCAATAATAGTAATAATAATCCCATGCTGCATCGGCCTTGGCACTAGGAAAAAGATCGCCTTATGTGCTGAAAACAGCAGGGTGTATGAGCGAAAAAAGGCTTGCGCCAATGTGGTCATTCTTTCTTCTTCCTCCGCGCATAAGCTCCCCTTCCAGCTTCACCTAGCCTACTACTTCCTCCAACCCTACTGACCGCCACCGCGTTCGCATGCCTCCGCGCAATGCGCTCAAGATCAGGTGCTGAAATGTGCACACACTACTCGACGCGAACTCGAATGAGGGATGCGAAAGACGAACTGCATTCATCGCGATGGTACTCGCGCTACGGGATCCATGTTATAGCATTCAAGGAGACTCGGCTCGCTAAGCTATGGAAGCCTTATTAGGCTGGTGCGGGTTAGACGTTCTACTGAGTGGGAAAATTCACCTCCGCACCACATGAAGATGGGGTCGGATTTGCACTAGTTTACCACCTAAAAATAGCCAGCTGGTGACAGAGCCGACTGGCATCAGTGCACGACTGACGACATTTCGTCTGCGACTTGGAAGAGGCAAATTTGCGACGTTTATTAGCATGTATGTCCCCACGATGTGTTATCCCGGTGACACGAGGAATCCGTTTTGAACTCATTTCTCCTTCGTGATACTGCCTGTGCCGACCAGCGACCGGCTATTCCTACTGCGGGATTTCGAAGCGCGCGCTGGACACATCCAGCGCAGTGTAGACAGACTTGTTCGGTCTGCATGTCATTGGTTCAGCGAATGCGAGCGGTGACAGGTTGCTCTCACTGTGTGGCACTCACGGCCTGACGATAACGAACACTCGGTTTGCACTGAGTGCGATTGATATACCCACTTGGACGCACTCAAGATGTGGTGACGCTCACCTGCTCTACTATGTCATAGTACGTCAGCGTGATATGCGTGAAGTGCGTATGACACGTGTACTGCGTGGGGCTGAATGTACCGCTAATCACAGGTTGATGCGGACCAATTTGTACATTTATCTTCGGAAAGCTGTGGATTGTTGGCTTGTCGTGAAGCAACGGAGCAATCTTAATGTTCGTTCCTTAGTTATTACTGAGAAGAGGTTAGAACTGGAAATCAGTTGCTACTCGCCTTGGCGATTCTGGCTCCATCGCCCCAATAAGTAAGCTGTTTTACTTCAAATGGCAGCTGGGCGATGCGGCCAAGAAAACGATTGGGTGCATAAAATGTAAGCTGCCCGATTAGTTCGATTGTAACAATTCGACCTTTGGCACATTGGTATCGGCGAAGAATGCAGCATTCGCAGCGCATGTGGGTAACCTTGCGGATGCAAAGAAGCAGAGCAAGTCTTGAAATTTGAGTCCGCGATTGACTCGAGAACTCCGTCACATTAAGAATTCATGGTACACAGAGAAGGCGGAGCAAATGGACTGCCATGCCAAGTGCCGCCAACAAAAGGAATTCGTTAACTCCATGAAGGTGGTGTATGGACTAACCTTGCTGCTGCAGAGGACAATAGCGGATGCTAATTGGGCGCTGCCTCTACACAGAATGCAGACATAATGCAGACCTGGCGGAAGCACTTCGACTGTCTATTGGATAACCGTTTAAAGCTTGACTGGGCTACGCTGCATAGGCTGCAACAGCAGGAGATGAAAATGAGTCTTGCAGACACATCGACACTGCGTGAGACGCAGAGAACATTTGTTTAGTTACGAAGCGATACCACCAGAAATTTGGAAGTACGGTGAACCCGCGTTAATGCGTTCACTACACCACTTGGTGCAAGGCTTGAAAATGGAAGAGAAAGTGCCGCCTGACTTATAGGGTGCGTTTGTGCTTCTACTGTAGAAAGACGAAGGGAGCAAGTGTTGTACCTCGAGTAATTGCGGTATCAACTTTCTGTGTGGGAAAATGCTTTCTCGTATACTGCTCAACCGCCTTGTCACCGAGGTCTTTGAACCGAACGTGGCGGAAGAGTAGTGCGGATTTACTTCGGGTCGCAGCACCATAGATATGGCGTTCGCGGATCGTCAGTTGCAGGAGCAGCGCCGAGAGCGATATCAACCATTTTACTTACTGTTTGTAGACTGCACTAAAGCATTTGACACGGTAAACGGGGAGGCCCACTGACTGGTGTTGAGTAAGTTCGGTTGTCTGAGTAATTTTTTCAACTCGTTGTACGTCTACACAGTGGTATGCTTGCGATGATGCAGATGAGTCAGCAAACCTCGGATGAGTTCACTTTTATCTTTCTTGTGAAGCAAGGCTGTGTTTTAACCTTTACCCTGTTTATCGTTTACGTTCATGCAAGCATACCTTGTACTTTTGATTCCGCTTGTGATTCCGCTGTCCATGTGGAACGCCGTATTGATAGTGGGTAGCTGAACATCTGTCGTTTCGTGGTGAGAACGGTGGTATGTGCGACAACTATCCGTGTGTTACCGTTTGCCTATGACTGCGTTGTTTTCATAAAACGCGAATGAGTTGCAACGCAGGACGTCGGCTCTCGCTTCCACAGCGTCCGAGTTCGGGCTCATCATCAACACAAGCAAGACTATTTTTCCATTTTAGTCTTTGCCATTAATGGAATCTGCGAGTTTGCCGCAACTCTAGATTGCTGATGAAGTTTTGGGGAAATCATCGAGATGTTGCTTCTTTAGGAGTGCGCTTTCTACCGACCTGCAGATGATGAGCGAGCTGCGCAGGCACGTATCGAAGGCACTTGCGTTTCGTAAACGGAAAACTTGAGTGACGGTTGGAACGAAATTGTCGATGTACTGGTCTGTGTTACCCTCAGTTATTCTGCAGCAGCGAAACATAGATGCCGTACCGAAAGGACATCCGTGCAATGGGTCGGAGCTTACATACCCGTTGGGTTGACCGAGTTGCGGGCACTGAAGTGATTCGCGTAAGTGACACATATGAAGCGGACTTCATACTTTTGATTCGACACTTCAAGTGGCTGGGACATATCTGCCGTACAGATTTCATGAGGATACCGTAACAGCTGATCCATGCGCAACCGCGTGCAGGGAAGCGGGGTGCAGGAAAAGCCAAGCCATGTTACCAAGACATGGTAATGGTGAGTTTATTACGAACTAATGTTGAGGTTGATGTTGAGATTCAAAGGCATCGGATCGTTGCCAGGGGGTGTGCCCACCGCATGAGTGCGGCTGGGCAAGCGCGCGAGAAAATGTTGCTTCAAAAGAAATAGGGTCACCGGCTATGGAAACGACAGACGTCGATGGACTTAACTCAGTCGGCGTCATGTACATGGTACGGTTGTAGTTGTAGACACGAATGCTTCAGCCAATCCAGTGTTTTAATTCACCGGCGTGGCGATGATTTGTGAGTACAGAAAGCCCGGCAAGTAAACTGAATATGTGGGCATCGTCAGCGCAACGCTTGTTGAGTACGCTGCTATGGATTCCATTTACTAACCCAGGACAATAGTGCGGCCGACATGACACGTGTGCTGCAGTTGGTAGGTACAAATCTCTGCCAGTCTCTCTTACACTGCACATGGATATTGACTATTATGCCCACTGTGGCTGCGTCCGATCTGATTGTTGATTGCTTACCTTCCTCTCGAAAACCGCCACCTCGATTACACTCTTTCCAGTAAACAGTTGGCCGTTGCTTGGGGAGACGTGGTGCACGATCCTCTAGACGGTGTTAAGCTCAGAGTGGTTCCATTCACTGAGCATGGAACGGGCTACGGTCTAGTCACCGCCTTGTGTACACGTGGTATGCATGATTCCAAAATTATATTGTCACGAATGCGGCTGCTGTGTATGTTGAATGGGCGCTGGCCGGTTCCGCTGTTGGAACGTGGCTCCCATCCACACGTCTCCCGGTCTTATTTCTTCGGGTTTACTCTGTATATGGGGTATGTGAATGGAGCTGCGGCTGGTGTAGCGCAAGGCGACCATAGTCCATGTATGAAGAGGTGTCCTGTGGCTATCATGTGGTAACCACTGTGACAGACAAGTCCGGACCTGGATGCTGAAGCCCATCTACATCACATCCTTCTTGAACTAAATGGTAACTTCACGCCAGCATCACGCTCATTGAGTTAATCATCATCATCATCATCATCATTATACATGTCAGCTAGAGATGGTAAAACACCTCCGCTTTGTGTGGTGTTGGTGTGGGGTTTGTTATCCGCAATACATTAACAGGAAATACATACATACATACAATATATAAAGGGAAAAATAAATACGACAGTTGAGGGATGCAGCTCGAGCTACCAGCAACGGATAGACATTGTTCCGGTAGCTACTAGCCGGCTACTAGGCAAAAACAAAAAATTAGAATTACGTTTTACCCTACGAAATAAGATCGTAGATGGAGGGGGAGGCTAAAGGGATGGGGAGGGACAAAGAAACTCACAGCAGGAACGCCACTGAGGTCGGCTCCTTGCCATATCAGCAAGTGTATCCAGCCAAACGTGTTCACCGTCTTTTGGACCCCAACCAGGGAGCCGTGAAGCTCCAACTGAGGCCAGCTCCGAAGTGAGGGCCTTCATTCCTCTGGACCAAGTCATCGCTTGGCCACCTCTCCTCTTCTTCCACCCACATCCCCGGTGAGCAAACAACGCACGTCGAGGGAGTCGGTGGGCTGGCATGCGCAACACGTGGCCCAGCCATCGGAGCCTGGTGAGTGAAATGACGGTGCTGAGCGGTTCATTCCCTTTTCCTAGGCCGTAAACAAGGCGTCGAACACGCTCGTTACTCACGCGGTGTTCCCACCAGATGTGAGCCAAACTGCGAAGGCACCGATGGTCGAACGTAAGTAGCCTCTTCATGTCCGCCGATCTTAGGGGCCAGGTTTCGCAACCGTACAGTAAGGTCGAACGTACCGCTGCATTGTACACTCTACCCTTCAGGGCGAGAGTAATGTCGCGCCGTCGCCATAGGTGGCGAAGGTTAGCAAAAGCACTTCGAGCTTTCGCTATGCGGTTCGTGATCTCGTCTTCGATCCCAAGGGCGCTGATACAACTTCCCAGGTAATTGAATTTCTGAACGACTTCTAGCTGATCCCCACCAAGGGTCAGCACAGGGGGCGAACCCTGCCAATCCTGGAGGAACGCTTTGCACTTCGGTGGTGCAAAGCAAAGCCCGAAGCGACTGACAGCCAGTGCTAATCTGTCCAGCGCGGCTTGACACGTCTGGGAGCTGTCACAGATGAGGGCAATGTCGTCTGCATACTCTAAGTCAAGAAGTCGTTCTCCTGGGAGTAGCTCCACACCTTCCAAGTCATGTCCTGTAAATGCAATCTCCATGACTTCGTCAATAGCGAAGTTGAATAGGAAAGGTGACAGCGGGCATCCTTGTCTCACACCGCTGGAGATATTGAAGGGTGGCGACAGCCTGCTGTAAGCCCTTACTCTGCCCGTGCTACGCGCATATAATGCTTGGATAATATTTACATATTTCTCGGGCACACCTTTCCTGAGTAGACAATTCCAAAGGGCACATCGATCAACCGAATCGAAGGCACCTTTGATGTCGAGGAACACGACTACGGTGGGCCGCCAATATGTGTGACGGTGCTCCAACAACTGACGCAAGGTGAAGATGTGGTCGATGCAGCCACGACCCCGACGAAACCCGGCTTGCTCCTCACGAATCTGGCTTTCACGAGCGCCAGTCAGTCTGTGGAGAATTATGGACGCGAGTAATTTGGAGGCGATGGAGATCAGACTGATTCCTCTATGGTTGCCGCATTCCGAGCGCGAGCCGCCTTTGAAGATGGGAACAATAACGGAGCGGCTCCAGTCGGTTGGGACAGTTTCCTGCTCCCACAGTTTCACTAGTAATTCATGCAAAGCATCAACAAGAGCAGAGCCTCCAAATTTGAAGAGGGCTGGAGGAAGATCATCTGGTCCCGCGGCTTTGTTCAACTTCAACAGTCCGATCTCACGTTCGACTTCTGAGCGAGAGGGTGGATCCAAAGGGACAGCCCACGGAGCGGGGCGATCAGTGACCGGCGAATCGAACAATTCTTGCCGATTAAATTGCTTTTCAAAATGCTCAGCCCAACGCTCCAGACGTATTGACAAATTGTGGATAGGCTGTCCACTCTCGTCACGTATAGTTTCACTAACACCAGGTCTCCTGCTGCCCGTTTCCCGTATCAGACGGAATAACTTACGATGGTTGCCAAGGGCAGCGGCCACTTCCATCTCTGACGCACGATGAGACCACCAAGATTCGCGGTCTCTCTTCAGGCTAGCACGGAGTTTTGCCCGGAGCTCTTTGCGAGTTTCATTGTGCTCGCTTCCAGCCGGGATTTGCCGGCGAGCATCTATAAGTTCCAGAGATTGCGAAGAGACCCAATGTCCATGTTGTCTACATTGAGTTAAGGAATGACAGTATTTGAGTATTCTTAAGAACAGTTTTGTAAAATCAAAAATGTACAAGGAATGGATAGGGGTTAAGAAGATTTGCTCTACAAGCGCCGTTGGATTGTTGGTGGGGGTATCGAAATGATAATAATAATGATAATACTAATAAGAGTAAAACAGTTTGCACTTCAGCTATGAAAATAAGGACTTATCGTTTGCTCCTCTGTAGTACTGCAATCCGCGTAGATTTGCAGCAACCACAGTTAATATAAAATAAATCCATGGTAAACTCCAGGGGTAGGATGGGGACATAGTGCTAAGTGGTAAAGTGTAAGTGGATGAGTGCTTCGTCCAACCGTCCTTTAAATACCATTAGTGTCGTTGCAGAGACGACCGATTCTGGGAGAGCATTCCACGGGTGACAGACACGGATGGAAAAGAAATTTCTGCGGCACTCCAGACGGCTGTACTGTTCTGCGAGTAGGCGGGGGCTCCTCATGTTCTTGTACAGGCTTCCATAAGTACGCCTTCACGAGTTACCAGGTATGATCGCTTCTCACGGAATTATTTTTCTGAAAATATCCCCATCTGCCAACCAGAAACGGAAAAAAACTAGTTAAATGTCCGAAAATACACGAATTCAGTAAAGTGTCACCGCGCCACACCCTATTGCACTTTGTGCTAATTTAACTCAACCTACTTAGTCAAAATGGCGTACTTACACTCCTTGATATTCTCTGGATTCCATATCGTTTAAAAAACATGTATGGAACACGGTGAAGAACCCCATACCACTCCAGACATGTAGTTCATAAAATGTACCAACAAGTGAATTTTGACTGCTTTCCTGGATTAAGGTTAAAAAGGACAAAACATCAGGGCATAAACATCAGTTCACTCAACGGACTAATTGTGAGTTGGTTCACAACAATTATTTGGTCGTGGTGAGCGTCTCGACAGTTCGACAATAAGCATCATCGGTAGTCAGTTACATGTATACTGTGACTGCTGTCCCTCTTCTGGCAGCAGAGGTGTTAATTCTATCCATGCCATCGGAACTGAATTAACATAAGCCAGAGGCCGAATCGTGTTCACGTCATCAGATGTGCTGTGGTTAAAATTATTTGGTGAATTCTACAAAATAAGCCTGTCGGCAAGGGATAAACTAACTTTTAAAACGAAGTAGAGCTAAGCTGTAATCGAGTCGTGTGTACGCTTCACCCCCAAATTGAGTGCTATAAAACGAACGAAGCTGTGACCTGAATGAATGATGTGCGTCCTTGTGTACTACTAATTGTTCACCCTGGAGTTTGCATTACCGCGCAAGCTGCTAAAGCACCTCACTGATCCGACAATACAACAATTCTTCCTGGTAGCCTATTAGGTATGCATGCACTGAGAAGGTTTTTCCGAGCCGCAAGGGTATCTCAAAACCAACAACCAAAGCTACCAGATATTCTCAATAATTTTAAAAATATGCACTCTCAGAGTGTATGGCTGTCAAGAACCAATCGCTCATATTCCTCCGTTGCTGTAGCCATCGGCGTCGTTGCCATCTCTTCAACTCGAGTTCATTGGTCTGGGTTTCTTTGATCGCTTGCTTGGAAGGACTAAACACTCAGTTCAGATGGCAGGGCTTTGACACAAAACGAAAAAGCAGTTTGCCTTCACGATTACTGAATAGTCATAAGCGAGTTTCCGCACATTTATAAAGTGAGTATATCCACGCCGCCAGTGTATTATCGAGGTCGGCAGATTGTGCATCGTCTCTGTTTCCGCGCTCTTTTTCTTGCATTGCCAAACCGTTGATTTGTGAAATAAGCCACACATTAGATATAACTAACTACAGTCTTTGTGAGGCTGTATTTGTTATCTTCTAAAGCACTCAGAACCACAAAACTACACCTCTATGTTATAAATATTATACTTCGGGAGCCGTAAAACATTTAACTCAAGACAAAGTGCTGGATCCGCTTTGTGAAACACAGCACAGTCTGAATTCCCCTTCATGGAAACGGTTTCCTCCCACCGGATAACTACTTTCGTGGTAGGTTATCGTTTCAGCTACAGCAATGTGGCGCCGTTCACAAGGATACACGCACAGCTGTCAGAGCTGCCTTAGCCAACTGATGTACATGAACATGCGAAAGCCACTAAAGTCATCGTTCATATCTGGCCGCTTAACTGGCAGTGCATACCACTACTTCCTTAACCTGATCAACGGTGTTAATTTCAATTAGAGGTTATTTACTCACGGCAATAACGCGAAACAACGCCGTGGCAATTTTTACCACATACCCATACTCGAGGAGGTGGGAAGAAATCTGACTGGCATAAAGTTCGGTGGTTGATTTGATTGAACTTCACCTTAGCTCTCTTTCCTTACTTCAAATCGTCGTAACACTCGATCCTTCAGGGACAACCGTTTTGCGTGAGGAAGCTCAAGTCACCGAAAAATAAAGTTTAGGTCGTTCGCACAGTGCTTCCATGCATATTTTCCAACCAGTACTATTACTAACGACGCTGTAGCACAAGTAGTGTATCCTCTTCACTCCAGGTAAACAACAGAGGACAATCGTCACCTAATCGACCGAGCTTGGGGAGGCCAATAATCGAGGAAGTTCGGTTCGCATCTGGTCGACTGATTTGTAGGTCATGCTCTTATGTCTACTCCATCCGATAAGTTACTCCCATCACAAGGTATGGACATTAGTTGTGTGGAACCATGCCTCACGAAGTTATCCCTCAGTGCAATGGAGAATTGACTGCTGCATGAAATGAAACAAAACAAGGTGTCACGGATTTGAAAAATTACTCCGTATAAAGAGGGTCTGCTTCAGCTACGTGCTTTCCTTAGACTTTTTCTGTAGTCCAACAGCAACTTAACTTTAAACCTTCAAATGGGCGTATTCTCCCGATAAGCGAAAACTTGTATTCAACAACAAGCGCAACATTATCGCTTTTTCCGCAAACTATTATCTTCGTCTCTGGTATACTTTTGGCAGTATGCAGAAGTGTTGCTGTCTTCTTAAAACATTGAGTACGTTCGCTAAAAGTTGGACGAAGGAAGAACGTAATTAGAACTCCAATGTTGTGGAGCCCACATTTAAATGGCCGATAATCCATTTTTTATCCAAACGCTTCAGCCATCACACAGCGGTACGGTATTTTTGAGATGACTCTTCAGAATCCCCCACCGATTACGAGCAATCCATGTCGATCACTCGACAGACCCAATGATTGATGGCTCGAGTCCTACATACCTCTCTGTTAGTTATGGCTGCATTAAGGGATGTTGGGAGTTTAGATGGTAACATACCTACTGGAATTCAGTCATTAGTTATCATGGTGTACGGAAAGATCTGATTATGTCAAATAGATTTTGACCTGCACAATAGTACGTTCCTGAGAAATGACAGGCGCGATGATATTCATCTGTATGTTATTACCTTCTACTCTGTCTAGCGACTGTAGACCTTGCTTAAACCGATTGCTTAGTGAATGGGTAAACGGGAAGAAGTTTGAAATCAAAGTTTGTGTCCACAACAATGGCGTAGCGGTCGCGTTTTGCTGCTTCGGGCAGTAGTAAAATTTTGGCCCCGCCTCGGCAGTTGTAACTTCAAAAACCCTCATAATTGCTATCAGCCCTAGAATATGTTGCTCCACAGAAAAACAGTCAAAGTTCTATTTTCCGAGCGCTGCTTCAAATGCAGGCATTCGTATTGTTAAAATGCTCATGTGTAGAATTTTCCCGTTTTACCTGAGGCAAGACTATCAATAGCACAAGTAAAAGAAAGTCAACCGAAAAGTTTCAACTCTATGGAGAGAATTACCAAGCATTTGAGCATTGTTTGGCCTACTGCTGCTGCTCAAAGGCAGTTTTCTCTAGACTACTACTGAGAACCCATCCTCACAGTTCATAGCACTAATAGATGGAGTGAGGGAGATGTCCAGCAAGATCACAATATTCTGGGAAGATTTCCCAAGGAGATATATCTATATGGAGTTCAACGTTTCAAAGGGTTTATTGATTTTGTCGTTTCCCGAAGCTTTCAAAAAAGACAGAAATCAGTTTCTTTAGGAAAGTCTCCGCATTTTCTACATATGCATCAAGTTCGCTAGGCTGAAAAGTGTAATTATCACCAAACCGGTTTGATTATGTAACGAAAACATATTTTTATTTTATAGTGAATACTGAATACTGAAATTAGAGATCGAGAAGATAAAATTCTGTGTTGCTGCATCGTAGGTTGATCGGGAAAATGCGCGAAATCACGTCGCTGCTACCACGCGGTGGCAACAGATTACAGCTGCATTACATCCTATCCGGGTACGATACGCTGTCTACACCTGTAATCCTCAAACTAGGTGTCGAGGCATCTCTTAAATTCTGACATCGATTTCGCCCCAACTAGTGTCTCCGGCAACTTGTTCCGCTTTATCATTACTTGACGTTCGAAGCATAGTGGATGAGTGATAGGCTTCAAACCCGAAACCAACAGTTCGTACTGGTGTCCGCTTGTGTTGCTTGATGCGTGAACGTGCATCAGCGACCTCAACATAGGGAAGTGGCCCAGGTGCACTCGAAGCGGACGATATGACAGGGTATAAAACCCTATTCTCCTATATCGGTCTTCGTACGATATGCCCCGTAAACTGGGGATGAGCCGGGTAGCTACATGCTGGACCCATTCCAGTCTGTGCATCTCATCTTTTGAGATCCGACAATAGGCTTGTGAGCCATACTCAAGCACCGGTCTTATCATGGAAGAGAACAGCGAAGTGACAATCTCTTCTGACCAACTGCAGAAGCTGCGTCTAAGTGCCCAAAGCAGGCGTGGTCCGTTTGCATACAGGCTGTTCGTGTTGTCGACAGACTTCAGATCACAGCGTGAGCGAACGCCTAGGTATTGTACGGAGCCAGTGGGATACAACAATTTACCGGCTATCTTATACATACGCCCAGTACCACCCCAGGCTCATAAACGAGGACTTGGCCGGGTTGACCGGTAGGTCAACTTCTGTAGACCGCCGGGATAGGTGGTTGGAGTTGTGCTGAAGGACGTCACATCCGCTGGGAGAAGCAATAATCCCCAAACCTTCAGACCGTCTGCAAACAATGCACAGGGCTACCGGAGAAACCGAGGTACTTCGTTGATATGGATCAAGAACAAGATGGGCCCCAGAATTGTGCTTTGGGGTAGGCCGCTGATGGGCGGGTGGCATTTCGTTGGGTGGCCATCCACCTGACACCGCCACCTTCTCCCAATATGGAAATCACTGATCCACGGGTGCAATGCGCCAACAACACCACGCATCCTCACCTTGTAAAGCAAGACATCGTAGTTCACTTATCGAAAGCTTTACGGAAATCAATGTAGACAATATCCCGTGCTATCCCCCGGTTCAACGTTGCAACCATTCTTGCCGCGTCAACAGCAACTTGGTGATGCAGGATCGTCCCTTCATGAAACCGTACTGTGTCGGCGTTAGATCTTTCGATTCCAATGGCTGGAGAAGACCCATTTTCACAATCTTCTCGAGCACTTTGGCCAAAACAGATGTAAGACGAATCGGTCGATAATTGTCTGCTTTAGTCTCGTCACTGCCATTCGGGATTCGCTTCACTATCAAGCATTTCCAGTCGCTCGACAATGCACCTTCAAACAGTGATCCGTTGAACACACCATTCACAACAAGCGAGATGACGGCCGATAGTGACTTTAAAATTAGCGGATGGAGGCCACCTAGTCCAGTAGGATTCGTGCCGTGAAGACTGGCGAGTAGACTGCGGACATCTTCCACATTGCATTCCAGGCACCCGATTTCCGTAGCAGCTCCACAAGTAGAGTTCGGAATACGCGCCTGCCAACCTGTGAACACCGAGGCGAAGTGTTGAGCCAATGCGGAAGCACCTTCAGCTCTGAAAGTCAAAGCCAGTCCATCCGAGCCCCCTAGCACTACTAGATCACCTGTAGAACTCAGGCGTCACTGCACGTAAGCCAAAATCTTCAGGGGGCCGACTTCGCTGTGGTCGCGAGCTCCCCTTCAAACTGCCGACAATTTTGCGATTTTGCGTCATTATGTCGATTCCACTGCCATTTGTACGCTGCATAATCGTCGGTAGAGCGAAACGCTAGGCATTTATTCCATAGTATGCGTCGCCGTCGAGCCAATTGACCATACTGTCGGTGGAACTAATGTGGTTTCACTGGTCCAGCTTTCCTATGTTTGAGGAGTATGAAACGTGCGACTAACGACTGCACACCCTCTTTCATCACAGATCAACAGGCTTCAACAGGTGAATCCTGCGGCAGCAACCAGTCTACTTCACTGGCGGCTCGATGGAAACCATCGAAGTCCGTGTTCCAGTAATTGTAGGATCACTGAATTCACGAATTTGTTAAAATATACAACCGTCAACCTGTGCATAATAAATAGCATTTCCCGTTTTAACTCAGCATTGAATCCCAGCCGTGTATCAAACCATTTTTCATCATGCATTGGTTTCTTATGACGGATTCGGTGCTCCATACTTATCCCGAACGCAACAGATTTTTGGATTAACCACATTTCTACTAGGAAGAAGGTAAAATCCTAACACTGTGAGCTTGGCAGAACCTTGCTGCAGATCCAGCACATTTGTTTTAAGATATTTATGTGCCTCACTGCTTTTCAGGGGAACAGAACTCTAAACGCTTCGAAAAGACGGCAACGGAAACGACAGTACCGAAATGAGAACGAAAATGCTTCTGATCTTGTACTTGTATTTTCTCCCTTTCCTGTGACCTGTTCCAGAGCATTGGTGGTTTCCGACTATTTATTCACCACAACATTTGCATCGTCTGCTTGACTACTACATCTAATTGCAACAGCCTGCTAAATACTTAACCTGGTCACTTGAATAAAGACGTTACAGCGGTTTGTAGATGAAAAAAGGAATATGAATAACCTGTCCATTGTACCATATAATGTACCAGAGTGAACGGTCGCAAAAGCTGGATGTACGTATCGCAGATTCACGGAATGGTTCATGCATGGCATGACTCTAGCCACTGGTTTGAATTTGCAGATGCATCTCTGTACACTCGATCGGTAGCCTCGCGTAACAGCAACATTGTCACATGCTTGTCGATGGTAGTCATAAATCCGAATCCTATCCTCTCCCAGTTTTTACAAAATCATTCCGGAAATATCCGCTGCCGCTCGTCACCAGACACAATGGGAGTACAAACGTCTGTAATTGCGACCGTACAGACGGTGCACGTAGGCCGGAGTCAGCAAGCGAGTTCACTCAGACGCTTATCCAAGGTCATAATAACTCGACGCAATGGTGTCGTCACTTTAAAACGCCCTATGGGTGACAACGCGAACGGTGTACTGGTTACGGCAACGAAAGGCGAGGTGTAACCGGACAGTTGGGTGCAAAGGCGAGAAGGAAGGTACGACAGACTGTTGTGATATATGACGCAAATGTGTTTCTAGTTATCCATAGCATTATTGCAATATTCAATCATCGGCTTATCTAGAAATGTTGCCGTTTTAACAACTGGTATCGAATAAACCTCTGTACTAAGATTGCCGCCTCATGTCACGTACCGCCCGGGCTGGACTGCCCTCACGTTCCAGCGTGCTACGTCTTTGGTGCACACAGATTTCTATGAGATATTGTAGCATATTGTTAACCAAGTCAAACCAAAATAAGTTTTAGTTCATTCAATAGTAATGGGGGTTTCGCGAAGGTAAGAATATAGCGGGGACGCCGTGTGCTATATACCTAACACACAAACAAAAGGCTGACCGTGGGTAAGCGGAAGAAGAAGTCGGATAAATTAAAGGGGCGGTAATCTAGCTCCCTTTGAAAATAGGGCAGCGCGTCAAGTTGAGATGTGAAAGTGTGCATAATGTGAGGACGACAGAGGATAGCCGGTCGCGATCGCGAAGGAAATGACGTGTGTGTGCTGATGCGAACAAAAAAGAGCAACACACAAACAAGTAAGTCGCTTAAAACTAGAATGTCCGGAGCGGTCCTTTTGGGCGCTCATCGTCATCATAAATGCATAGTTACTACATATGTAAAATGTTTTCAAAGAGATTTCATGACGTTTACTATTTTCAGTCGACCTTTATAACTGTGAAGTTCCTCTATGGCGTTGTGATAGCGAGAAAGCCCGTTGGCTAGCACAATGACCGCGTTCCTCTAATTCGGTTTTCATTTTCTATTCAGACGCCATCTTTCTTCACAATGGCTCGCAAGAGGAGAATAGCTGATGAGGTTATAAACGAAATTACAGCTACGGATTATAACGAATCTGAGAACTGAGAACTGGTGTGAAGCAGCGAGTAGAGGTTGCTCTGTGTAGCTGCATCATTCATCGTTTTCGGACATGAACTTTTTATTTATCGTTTCGCTCTTTGTATTTTGCCTCTGCAAATCGTTGGTCTAGTAGTATCTTGAATTTAGACACGCTGTTCGCTTCTACTATATGCTGAGGCAGGTCGTTCCAGACATTCACCACTCTGCGTTCGAAACAGAGTTGATGGGCGACCCGCTTCAAATACGGGACGATAACTTTATACCGGTGTCCTCGCGTGCAGCTTTGTGTGCGCAGATGAAGTAGTTGTCTCAGCATGGGGTAATCACCCAGATGTAATATCCGGTGCGTCATGATGAGGTCAACTCTCAGACGACGGTAAGATAGGGTGTATAACCCTAGTTTCTTACATCGGTCTTCGTATGACATCCCTCGTAAGTTGGGAATCAGCCTGGTGGCTACATGCTGCACCCGCTCAGGCTTTTCTACTTCGCCCCGGGTGATGGGACAGTATGCGGGAGTGCCGTACTCCAGCATTGGTCGTATTATCGAGACGAAGAGGCGAGAAGCAATCTCTTCGGACCAAGTGCTAAAGCTGCGCCTGAGAGCCCAAAGCATACGAAGACTGTTTTGCTACAGCCTATTTGTGTTGTCAATGGACTTTAGGTCACAGCTTGAGAGTACACCGAGGTCGCGCACGAAAGGAGCGGGATGCAACGGTTGTCCAGCCACTGTGTACGTTCTGCCGTGATCACACTTACCCAACCTCATGTATTGCGACTTGGCAGGGTTGAATGAAAGTGATGGTGACGATACTTTCACTATACAAGAGTTCGCAGAAGATCACAGCATCTCTGATAAAGTTCTGACGTGAACACAACTCATGAGGTGACAACGAAAACTACTAAGTGTATCAACCGTTTCTGCATTTTCCAGTGAAGTTCACGCATCTAAAGAAGGTACCTCGTTGACTACAATAGAGTTTTAAACAACTACTTTTGGTGCGATGGCGGCACAAAATGTTTCCAAGGCAAGATCAGGACCAACTGGCTGTGCTATGGAAGGTGGGGAACATGCTGAGAGATCGCGCGCTTTCGACATACTAATTGCTTCCAAGCTGCTGAAACTTATTCAAGTATTCAATGAAGCTGGGGCCAGGAGAGTTTTACATGCCCATTGTCAATGGAACACAAGAGTTATTGAGCCGCGTGTCTTCATTGGACTACTTTACATCAAAGGCCTTATGGGCTTGAAGAACATGCCATTGAATATGCCGTGGAGCGATAAATGCGAATTGTCGCCTTCCAGGGAAATAATTTGGAAGAACGGATTCAAAGATATAATGAGATTCCTTAATGCGAACTACCAGGTGAAAGACCACAGACGGACAAGTTTGCTTTGATACCTGAATTCCGAAATGCATATATTCGCAACGCTCAACAGTGCTGCTTGCCAGCGCAGAACATCACCGTCGTCGGGAAGCTGTTTCCCATTAACCTGCGCTATTGTTTCTTCCAGTACATGACCAACAAACCTGATAATTTACGGTATCAAGTTTTGATTTCTTGTAGAAGAGGACAGCCGTTATCGTGAGCCTTTTGTCACTCCAATTTGTAAAAAACCAAAATGCACATGCGACAACTTTACATCTGCAACATTGGGTGTAATACTCACCAAGAAAAATACAAGTGTGGTAGGAACAATTCTAGTTAGTAAAACCCAAGCGACGACAAGTTTGAAGCAAAGCAGTAGAGAGTTGTTCAGTTCGGTTATTCTGAAGAATGCAAATAAACACATTATCACCTTACGACAACAACAACGACGAGGACCACAACAACAACAAAAGGAAGACGAAGAAGCAAAGAAGCGCTCTTCAGGTGAAAAATTAGTTTGTGGCTCCGCTGGACAAATTTAGAGAGTTGCTAATTGCTTCAAGTGTAAACCTGAATAAGTAAGCACAATTATTTTCAAGATTTGAAAAATTTAGTTAACTATTTATCAGTTGAAATTTTTTTTACCTTGTTTTGCCATAGGTAAACAAAATCTTTAGAAACAAATGCGGTATAAACAACTGCAGCAATGTGGTCGCTTTGGTCGGTTTTGGGCGGCTGTGTGGTCTTCGCAGTGTGTACGTAATACACATTTAAGTTCAGTATCTTTTATGCAACTGTCAGTGGTCAAACGGGAAATCACTGAGTGAGCAGTTCTTCCACATGCTTGATAATACCGAGGACATGAGAGAAGTGATATTAAGGAAAACGAGGGTGCTACTGAGTGTGGCTGCCACAGAGCAGTTGGCGGATGGAAGCAGCATACGGGGCTCGAAGGCATGTCTGCTGAACGACCTCACAATTACTTTCAATTCGGGGTTGCCTCAGGTGCAGACCATCCCATGAATTGCTCATTACTGTGGATGAAAAGTGCCTCAGAACATCAGTGACCGACCACACCACAAACTCTTAAAAACACCGTGTGATCCTGAGTAAATAAGGCTGAGAATCGTGCGTTTGGGAGCCGGATCCATTCGAGTGACCACAGAGTAGAGCAACCGTAAGTGATGAAACCTTTTGTATTATAGTTCATTTACTCATAAGTAGTATGCTCTAAAGTGGATCACTCCTCCTTACTCGAGTCGGGTTCCCCCATTGGTCACTGTTAGTCTTCTGCTCAACTGTATTTCCGCGTTTTTAATACCCACTGTGATCAGGTGACTGTTAGGTGTTGCGCGTATGCATCACAACAATCCACGACAGGTTTTTTTGTCGTACGCACTCGTCAGGTAGCGAAAGCACGAGTGGGAGTTGAACCCGGGACCTTAGGGAACTCAGCCGAAACGTCTGCCCCTAAGCTACCGGACAGCATTTTACTACACTTGCGATCCTGGCGAATGAAATGATTAGGGTTTATGGTACTCATAAGTAGCAGGATTTTAGTTGTAAATTTGATAAGGCTTTCATCCCAACAGTTCACAAGCTACATAGCAGAGCCTAGTCCGGAAAAGCGCCAGACGCGTTTCGCCCTATTGGGGCTCGTCAGTGGCGCGCATTCCCTCGGTCCTCTAATGAGGATCGAACCCATGACCGCTAGAGGCAGATGCCAACTAGCCAGCAGCTTAAGCCACTGAGCCATGGGGGACGTCGGCTGGGCTACATAATTTGCAAACTAGCTGGGATATAGCACCACCTATCTACCACTGTCCGTGACAGTGGTACTTATGAGTACTTATTAGTACTATAAAATCAAATGCCTCTCCTAGTTTCCAAATGCTATAGGTATAGCGTCTAGTGAGAGGACGTCATCACCTTGCAGGCTAACCACTGTCCGTGACAGTGGTAGATAGGTGGTGCTATATCCCAGCTAGTTTGCAAATTATGTAGCCCAGCCGACGTCCCCCATGGCTCAGTGGCTTAAGCTGCTGGCTAGTTGGCATCTGCCTCTAGCGGTCATGGGTTCGATCCTCATTAGAGGAGCGAGGGAATGCGCGCCACTGACGAGCCCCAATAGGGCGAAACGCGTCTGGCGCTTTTCCGGACTAGGCTCTGCTATGTAGCTTGTGAACTGTTGGGATGAAAGCCTTATCAGATTAAGGTTTATCCTATTGCGTGTGGTAACCCATTCACACTAGAGCTACTAAGTGACCTTTTCCATCAGCCCTTTCGTTTCGCCTTCGCCACCTGCTTGGGGAGTGACAGTAATGAGGTGGATATGGCTCTTCAGGAAGTATTTTCAACGTTATTTGTTAAAGTGACATATTCAAACTTAGCGAAAGGCAAACAGATTTCCTTGTTGGGCCAGAACTCTCAACTGATGATCAGTACAGTGAACAGCCTGGATCATATCGCAGACGACAAAGCAAACTAGGAATCCATCTTGCGGGAAAAACAGAAAAATACATTGAATGACGAATCCAAATATGAAAATATGAACGTATCTCCAAGATTTGTTTGTTGTCAAGATCTGTATATACCTAAGTGACAATTGAACGTTACGCCGAGTCAACCACATAACCTTGCATGTATTCAAGGAAGCGTATGCTATCCCGAGGAGCTTAGATGTCGGGGAACTAAAGCGCGTGTAATTCCCAGCCGTTTCAAGCTGGTATAGACCTAAGTTACTGACGTATCGTCGATACTTAACAAATAGTGATGGTTAGACATAACTGTGTTTGATGTGGGTGTTTCAAGGATTTCTATCTGCCCATCTGATGCTATCAACACGATTCCGGATTCCAAGAGGTTGTTAGCCTTTGTTCGGGAGAGACAAGGTCGTCAGCCATCGTTTTGCTATGAAACCTATTACAACCTATCTACATTCTTTTTATATTGATACGTACATTCCACCAAATTATGGTAATTATATCCATGCGGAAAATTTATGTGGAGGCTCGGAATGATTCCTGGTTCTCATCGACTTTCTTCCAAGTGTTGCCTACTTTCGTACATTGTATGAGGTATACAGACCAGGTGGAGTGTATTTAACTGCGGGTCGTCCACGAGCACTTTGAAAGTGCAGGTGTTCTGTGACGTAACACAGGTACATCTGCGGATGGACACCGCCAGCTGCACTACTAAAACGCAGATATACAAGCTTTCAAGTTACCATTCTTTTAAGTTTCAGTAATGTCGAGGTGCGAATGTACTAACTCGAGACATTATGTACATATACATAGACCACCTTTCAGGAAATGTCCGTTTTCATTTCACTACACTGCGTTCGATTTCAGAAACACTCGTCGTTCACTTAAATTCCACATCTAACGCAGTTGCAATTTGTAAATAAGTTTTCTTCCATTCCACAACATTGCTTTTACTGTTGTTCGGCTTCAGTTCGTACTGAGACCAATTTATCAGGTTTTTGTCAGATCAATACGAATTGTCACACAGCGCCTGTGATAACCCAGAGATCATATGCGTCTAGCTTTTTACGAACAATAACCGTCCATACACGCTATATCTAATGTTAACGTGCAACAATAAGGCCTGCAAGCTTCCGGATTGGTGCCATACTTACTCAGGAACCAGCCCAGACTCTCTCAACATACGTCACTGTGATTGACTATGAGAACACAGGCGAAACAGGTAAGTATAGGTTGATATTCAGGCCATGGCTTCCAGTGAAATCGATCGTGCACTAAAAAGGTCTACTTCTAGCACGGTCCAGCTGGACCGAAGCAGTAGACTAGCAGAGGATGTAGTTGCTCTCGAGTTCTCAAAGGTATTCAACCGATAAGTTCATGACCTTCTACTCTTCAAACTCCAGATCTTTGGTATTCCTGGTCCTCTCCTAGGGTGGATCAGAAACCTTCTCCTACATCGGCGCTCGGAGGTACGAGTGCGTGACCACCTATCAGATCCCACCTAAGTTGAATGCGGAGTACCACAGAGATCAGTAATAGGACCTCGGTTACTTTTGAATCATGTAACAATGCCACACACTTAATAAAGCTCGAAGTGCCTGGTTTACGGCAATGAGATCAAGGTGTGTAGGGCGACCAATTCAACTGATATCCCAGTAATTCAAGCCGATCTGGATAAGGTTTACTTCGAGTAACTATATACAAATGTAGCGTGACTCGCTTACGGTCCCAGCCGGCGTGTACTTACCAACTCGGCAACAAGCAGCTTCAAAGGTCTTGTAACGAAATGGATCTGGGCGTTTTGATTCAAGCCGAACTTGGAACAATGGAACAATGGTTTATTACGGGTAAAAAAGCATCGCTTAACAAGTCCCGTGGGATGGAAATTATTGCGAAAATCAATTGCATAATAAAGTGTAAAGCTTTGTGGTGGACTCACCATAGACTTATGCGGAATACGGAGATGTTCGCCTATTAAACGTATAAATCCATCAGTCCATTGGTTGGGCGTTTGGCAAGACACCGTTTGATTGCGTTTTGTAGCCCCTGGCTAACAAGTCATAAAATGAAATGTACGTGAGACAATGCATCGTCAACATGTATTTTAAATATCGCCAGATTGGGAGCGGATACGACATAATTAGGGAGGGCGGAGAGAAAAGAAATTTCTACGGCATTCAAGCCGGCTGTAATGAATTGTCAGTTTCAGAGGGTGATCTCTTAGTTTAGTGTTGTGGTTCAATTCCAGCAGCGGACGACAAATGTGGTTTGGGTTCTTCAGAATCTGGTAAACCATTATGAGATCCCCCAGCAAAAGCCGATATCGACTGCTGTAGATTCTTAGAGATTTCAGTCTAAGCTGATAGGGCAGATGAAAGAGGCCCCTGACGTTCTTAGTTGCCCTTCGTTGAGTCTCGAGAGCAACAAGATGAACAATGAACAATGAACAATGATTTATCACGAGATAAAAGCAAGTGCTTGACATGTCCCGTAGGATGGTAGCGGTGAATATGATGCAATTAAAATATGTGTGGGTCATCTATCGAACGTCTGCCGAGATGAATACTTTGATAATTAACATCAGTGTGAAATGAAAAAGAAATATTGCGCGTAAACATTCAGAAAGACACTGGGGTGCAGTGATAGTTGAGGTAAGGAGTGAGAAAATAAAATATGGTCGCTCATTTAGGTCCATTTGATACATTAGTCCTGTTGAAAAGCATGCTTGGCGTAATCAACAACAGAGGAGCTTAGGTAACAAAATGTTGGGAGCTGAGGGCAACATCTAATCGTTTTTTGAAAACATCCAGGGTAGGAGAGGATACTACTGAGTCTGAGAGTGCGTTCCATGGTTTGCAAACTCGAAAGGAAAAGTAATTCCGTCGACACTCTAGACGGCTATATTGTTCCTTCAACTTTAAGCAGTTACCCCTGAGCTGCGTGTTGTGACCAAGTTTCAGCAAATGGTGGCGTACGTGGTTGGGGTCACTCAATATTTGATATTTGATCCCGTTTCTGCCACGGCTGCCACGCCTGAATAGCATATTCCACGTGAGGTCTCACGTAGGCGTTAAGCATTTGGGGAAAGATTGAGGGTTCAAACCTACCGAAGGCTCTGCGAAGAAGGCCGAAGTGTTGATTTCCGGTTCTCCTCGCCTTCTCTGCTTGTTTTGAGCACCCGAGATCTTCCTGTACCAACACACCCAGGTCACGCTCCTGAGAAACCTCCGCCAAGGTGTGGTCTCCAATCTTGTAAGCGCTCACCGGCTGGTGACGCAGATGCATCACTTTGCACTTAGCCATGTTCAATTGAAGCTTGTTCCTCTTTGACCACTCGTAAATGCAATCCAGGTCATGTTGGAGCAGATCCTGATCTGCCTTGTTACTAATCGCCCGCCATATCTTGACGTTATCGACGTAAAGCAGGAAGTTTGAGGAGATGACTCTTGTCAGGTCGTTGATAAACACCAGGAATAAACGGGGTCCCAGCACTGAGCCTTGTGGAACACCATATTCCACCTCAATTGGGTTAGAGAGTGATCCCCAAACACGTACTTGAAGCTTTCATTGGTAAAGGAAGTTGCCAATCCAACCAAGTACGGGATCTCCGATTCTGTAACTTTGTGGTCTTTGAAGTAGGATGCGGTGATCAAGGTGGTCGAAAGCTTTGGAGAAGTCCAGATAGATGACGTCGACTCCGACCCCATCATCGGCCACTTCCGTCCAACTACCTCGTGCAATAAGTAGGTTGGTGGTGCTTGACCGCTGTTGACGGAAGCCATGCTGTTCCGGTAGCAAAATATTGCATTTTTCCAGGTAGTCCATTAAAGCGTCAGCGACGACTGCTTCCATCACCTTCGCGAGCACAGGGTGGAGAGTCACTGGACAATAGTTTGCAGGATCGGAACGGCTACGGCCTTTAAAAATAGGGGTTATAATGCCACACTTCCACATAGTGGGGACTTGTTGTTCAATAAAGCACCTTTGAAAGAACTGTGACAGTGGTTCAGCTAGCTTGGTGGCCGTAGCCTTCAGTGCTTTCGGGCGGATGTTGTCTGCTGAGAAGTCAAGAGGGGGCATTAAACAGGTGGATCTCTTCAGACTGGCATTCGGACAATTCGACTAGTTGATTAGTCAACAGCTTTCCGTCCCGTACCCACTTGCACTTATGGAGTACACAATACAAATTTGGCAGCCATGGCCGAAGAGAGATCTTACGGCCTTAGAGATAGCCCAACATCGGGCGACCAAAAATGTCAAAGATTTTATCATCTGCCTTATGAGCGAGGGCCACGACTGCACGAGATCTTCAGCGGACAATACCAAGGATTATGCGGGGAACACATTTGGACTCACCAGCTTTTGAGAGATCCCAAGCATACGTGTCGCCATTTACTAGAGCTTAATCACAAACATAATTTGAGAGGTCACCAGCTGCAGCCACTAGAGCAGTACAGACAATGGAACAATGGTTTATTACGAGTAAAAAGGTATTGCTTAACAAGTCCCGTGGGATGAAAAGTATTGCGAAAAGTGAACTGCATGAAAAGTGAGAAGCTTTTTGGTGGACTCACCAAACGCTTAGGTAGAATAGCGGAGATGTTCTCGTATAAAACGTTTGGAATGTCGTCGAAATTACTTTTCGTACGCGTTTGCAAAAGTTGGAATGCCGTACCAGAATCTGTCAGCTGTGCTTCGACCTTGCTAGTGATCTAGCAGAACCACTGGCTGTATTCTATCAGCGATATCTAGAAGAGAACCATATTCCATCAGTATGGAAGCGAGGGTCATCACTCCTATCCATAAAGGAGGTAGCTGCACTGATCTTGCCAACTACCGTCTATTAACACTACTTCCCGTACTATCCAAATTGATGGAATCAATCATCGCAGGTGCGCTGATGCAGTAACCGGTAAAGCCACAACTTAAAAGCTTCAAAGCAACATGGCCTTTGTCAAAAGCATTCGTGTAATACTAACCTATTAATTGCATGTAATAGCTGGACTGCAGCTGTTGATGATGGAATAGGAGTGGATGTCATCTACCTGAACTTTTCAAAAGCGTTTGATCGCTTATACCATCGAATACTCCTACAGAAGCTTCACAACTACGGCATTGGCGACCCAATCCTGAGTTGGATTAGCAGTTTTCTACACGAATGAGGGCCAGTGGTGAGAGTCCGAGAATCATTATCCGATGCAATCGATGTGGCGTGTGGAGTACCGGAAGGCTCGGTTCTTGGACCTCGTCTATTCTTGGTGTTCATTAACGATTTGGCGAGATTAATTGCTTCCGATTTCGTACTTTTCGCTGATGATATCAAGATATAGCAAAGGATCGGAGGACCGGACGACCACGAACGGCTTCATTGCGATCTTAACACAACGTCGAGCTGGTCGGTTCAAAACGCCCTACCATTCAATGTAGACGAATGTCGCGTTGTACAGTTACGCCACAGACATAACTACACCTATTTCTTGGGACAAACGGATTGCAGACCAGCTCCCAGGACCGTGACCTTAGTGTGATCGTACAGAGCGACCTCAACTGTTCAAAACAAGTAGCTGCAAAGGTAGCTGCGGAAAGAGGCAACCAGCACGTCGACAAGCTGCGAACGGCATTCGAGATATTTGACCCATCAATCTTCCCAATGATGCACAATTCCTACCTGCGCCCGCATGTTGAATACGCAATCCAAGCTTGGCAACCTTGGTTGAAACGCGACTTAGAAGCGTTGGAGGCACCACAACGAAGAGCAACAAAGAACGTAAAGGGCCTGTACTATCACTCTTACCACCGAAGGCTGAAGTTGCTGGGAATTTTCAGCGGACGCTATCGAAGGCTGCGCAGGGATCTCATATTAGCGTACCAGATACTGAGTGACCCCTACCAGGTATGCCGCCATTTGCTGAAACTTAGCCACAACCCGCAGCTCAGGGGTAACTGCTTAAAATTGGAGGAACAATATAGCCGTCTAGAATGTCGATGGAATTATTACCCCTTCGGGTTTGCCACCACTGGGACGCACTTCCAGACTCAGTTGTATCCTCCCCTACCTTGGACATTTACAAAAACGATTAGATGTTAATCTTATCTCCCAGCATTTTGTTACCTAAACTCCTCTATTATCGATTGCGCCAAGCATATATTTCAACAGGATCTATGTAACAAATGGACCCAAGTGAGCGACCATGTTTTAATTTTCTCAAGCCTTACATCAACGATCACTGCACTTCAGTGTCTTTCTGAAGGTTTACGCTAGATTTTTTACATTGACGTTCTGTATCAAAGTATTCGTTTCGGTAGACGTTCGGTAGATGACCCAGATATATTTTGATTTCATCATATTCACCCCAACCCTTCTACGGGACGTGTCAAGCCCTTGCTTTTATCCCGTGATAAATCATTGTTCATTGTTCATTGTTCTATGTCCGAATTTACTGTATTTGCATGCTGCTGCCTCATCTAACATGATTCTGCCCATGCATAAACACGAGTACCTGTTAAGGAAATCAGTGACAATGAGTTCCCAGAATACGTTTCACCTTTTCACCTCTTGTATGTGTTAACCAGGAGGCCACGCAATGTTCATTAACGACCCAGTTGTCATCATTCCTTATGAACTTACTGTGGGTTTATATATGTTATATTACAAATAGCGCGGTGAGTCTGTAGAGGAAAAGGGCTACACACAATGGATAACGAAAGCTAGTCAGCTATATAAGCAGTTAACCCAAAGTGCGGTTAATTCGAAATGTCCGAAACTGGCCGTGTGCCTCGCAAGAACGCAATCCGAGTCAGTAACGATTTTTCTAAACCAAGCCCAACAATCATGACGAATGCACGCGCATGGAGTTGAAGTGAGAAAGCCGAACGAAATTCGAGGGATAATTGTGTCGATGGAGCTAATTAAAACAAATGTAAGATAAATAGAGAAAGGTGGAACAATAAAGTATAACTGAAAGGAAGATGTTTACCAGCGCTACAAGTTCACCGTCGTAAGCCTAATTCTGCTGAAAAATTTTTCCGGATCAATGACTGGTGATCTGTGCGCACCATGAACCTGCGGCTTAGCAGGTATTGGCTGAACTGTTTGATAACGCTCATCAGGGCGAGCATCTTTTTACGAGCTTTGCAGTAGTTACACACCCTTTTTGGTAGGCTTCTGCTTCCATATGCATTGACTGGTTCTGTTCCGTCTGGCATGCGCCGTGACAGCACTGCTCCCTTACCAGTGTCCCTAGCATCCGTGTCCAGGATGAAAGTTCCAGAAGACGGCAACGTGACAGGGTAACAACGGTGTTTTGCACAAGGTGGTCCGAAACACCTCGAGCGATTCTAGGTGAGCTGTTTGCCAAATGAATATTTTATCCGTCTTTAAACGTTCATTTAGCGGAGAGACAATGGTCACAAAGTTGCGGATGAAACGCTGGTAATAAGAAGCAAGGCCGAAAAAAACTGCGTACTTCGTCCACACTGGGACGGGCCATGAGCGGACGTGTTCGACTTTCTCCGGGTAGCAACTTACAACATTTTCGGATACGAGGTGGCCTAGATAGGTCACCTATTTTTTAAACTGACATGTCCTGGGTTGTATTTTTCACCATATCTGCATTAGCCAATCTAGAACGAGAGCCAGATTTCGGTTGTGTTCTTCCTCCATTCTACCACGAATGATGATATAATCCAGATAAACCAGGCAGTGCTCTGTTGTGAATTGGGATAGCGCAGTGTACATCAGACGCTGGAGGGTCGCATGTGCGTTATTCAGCCCGAAGGGTATCGTCTGGAACTCATGAAGACCAAATGGGACGATGAATGCCGATTTGCATCTGTCGTCGTGATGAAGCTCAACCTACCAGTAGCCTGGCGCCAGGTCCAACGTGGTGAACTAGCGCGAACCGGCGAGGACGTCCATAGTGTCGTTCATCCGCGGTAATGGGAACAAGTCTTTTCGAGTGACGACGTTTAGTTTGCTGGAGTCTACACAGAGCCGTAATTCACCGCTTTTCTTTTGAATAAAGCCTTGGGGGAAGCCCAAGGTAATTTAGACGGTTTAATGAGGTCGCGCTTCACAATACCCTCAATAATACGCTCTAGTTCCTCCTGGAAATAAATAAATACACATCCTGCCGGTTTGCGAACGGGCTGCGCGTTGCATGTGTCAATGTGAGGTTGGTCAAAATTACACTGCACCAAGTCGTCGTCCGTCCACGCAAAGACATGGTGGTACTTTTCTAAAATGTGGGCTAAATTGCTGCGGGCCAGGAGCAGAATTTCCGCAAGACTTTCTTCAATGTATTATTTCCCTGACTTTTCTTTTATCGCACAAGGTAATACGGGGTAGGTGGTTGTGCCGAATGGTATCAGTTGTCCACTGACGTCGAGAGTTCAACTGGATAGATCTATTTTGGCGTTAAACCGAGGAAGAAAGTCTACTCCTAGCACAGCGTCCCAAGGGAGCTTGTCAATCACAAAACAACGGTGGATAGCTGACACTCTCCCTAACTCTATTGCAGCCTCAACCCAAGCTATAGGTGTTATGGCAGTCCCGTTTGCTGCGACAAATTGATCGAAGTATCTTTGTGTAACACCGCTTCTTTCGGGACAACACGCCTATGGAGTAACGAGCAAGTTGCCCCACTAGTAACCAATATTTTAGACTGTCTGTCCACAATAGGCCTAATAAGACAAGTATCTCTACAACATGCCCAGCAGAAACTGCAGGTCCGTTAAAAAAACAAACATGGGATTTACCCGTCGGTTGTTTCCGCATGTGTACGCGGCCTTCCTTAATCTCCGACATTATGGGTTGTCATTTCCTGGGCGATTGGACAGACCAGAAATTTGGTGGTGGACTTCCCTGGGTCTAGCTTGTTGCGGACCGCGTATTGGTGCTGTATTTCCTGGCCGAGAGTGCCCTCGATGCGGAGCTGCTATCTTCGGTCGGCTACTCTCTTGCTCGGACTGTTGTTGGTTGCGGGCCAGTAGCCCACGAACCAGCTTTTTCGGCCCGCTAGCTGAAGCGCTTCCTCAAGTCCTGTCGATGATCTCTCCACAAACTCCCGCAATGTATCAAGATAGGTAGTACCCAGAAGAACTTTTCGCAAGATCATCAGCTTCTGGTCCGTTTTGTCCGTTGTAGGGTAGCTAGTTTACGCCAGCCGAGGAAACACCATAACGAAGACGGACATCTGTTCGCCTTTCCATTGGGTGCGACGATGAAAGTCCCTGGCTTATTCCCATTCGTGTCGAGAAGGCGAAAAAATAGTCTTCAACCGGGCGAAAGTAGTGCCGTCAACTAGGTTGCCGGCAACATTTTTGGCCCGGGGTTCTGAACCGAGAACGCTCAACAATGCCAGTAGCGGCTCGTTTTCTGGGAAACGACCCACGTGCTAACGAGCTTCGTGTTCCCAATGCGCATAGTCTATTCCAAGGTAATATACTTCAGCGACAGGAGCGGGCGCAGTTGGTAGACTCGGCTATCCAAGCAAATCTGTGAGTGAATTGAGAAAATGCTCGCAGACCATAGGTTGGGCAGACGATTCGGTGGAACCTTGTGACTTATCCCCTTCGCTGGAGCTACATCGTCTGCTTCGTTTAGACACAACAGAGCCGAATAACAGACACAATATTTAGCGGATCAAACGAAGAGATCCTAGCAGGGTCGGTAATTATGCAAAATGGACGAAGCGCAAAAGGCCGGACTCATCGGTATCCGAATGGTCGCAAAAGACCCGCGAAGCTGGAAAGATAAAGAACATCGCGGAGATGGCTGGAGAATGTCATCACAATCACCTAGTAAGAACGACACGGGAAGTAGGCGGAAGTGTATTTCAACACCCGAGGTCAACGCAGAGAGTATAGCGATATACAAACGAGCAAGCGAGGAACAAGCCGGCGTGCCAGTGCAAAGTCACGTCAACCGGGGGTAGAAAGCAAAATACAAACAAGGTTAAGTATCCGGGTGATATTCCTCGATACTTCCCTGCGGTGCTTCCTCCATATATTCTACTGCAGCGGACGTATCTGTGATGGAAAGAAACGGCACAATTGTCTGGCGCGCAATCCAAACGCATATTAATATGCTGCACATACTGTTGTATTCCGAAAAAAACAATAGACCAGAACGGCACTGGAACGCACATATAGAAAACAGTCTGCACATACGCACAGTACAAGTAAATTGATGAAGGTTCGAACTG